>CM064908.1:2910934-3655955 GCA_032727855.1 Quercus ilex subsp. ballota | reverse complement strand
AAATTAATATTCATACAACCAAACGGATCAATGAAGTTTTGAAGCCAAGTCCAAGTTCTTGTTATTGCGTGAGAAATTTTTTTTTTTTTTTTTTTTTTTTTTGAGGGAGATTATATTTGTCTTGCTTCTTCTCTTCTTTTCTTTTCTTTTCTTTTTTTTCCCAAAAAAACCTATTAAAAAAAAAAAAAAAAAAAAAAAGGTAGATTGTGTTGTGTTATAAAAGTGAAATGCAATTAGATTTTGTAGCTACTTTGCCATTTGAATTTATGATGAGTTAGAGAGCCATTTTACTTAACTTTTACTGCAATTTCTTTCAGATAATATTTAAGAGATCCAAACTTATTTTCATATGAAGAAGATCTTCCCTTTTTAGTGCAAGGAGCGACTAAAGGGTATGTTCTATTGAAGTGGACGAAAAGTTGTGCTTACTCAAAAGTCTTCAATTCCCGGGTGAGCATCTAAGATAATCATTTAATATGTATTCACATAAAAGCATAACACCCACCTCAATCAAGTGCTAAGTACCCACAACTTTCAAGTCTGGTAAACAAATTAGTTGTATGTGTATTTGACAGGAAGACAATTGAGAGAGATGGAACTTCAACACTTCCTCCATGAGCATCCTCTGATAATCAATGAATTTCCTGGAAACTTCTTGTCCGATTATGCAAGATTTAAATTAGAACATAGTGGAGATGGATACAAATGCGCTGGGTGTGGTGAAGCAATTGAGGGTTCTTGCGTTTGTTGTAGACAAAGACTATGTAACTTTTTTCTTCATAATTCATTGCGCCAAACTACCCCATGAGTTGCATCTCCCAATACATGGCAAACACCCTTTAGTTATCCAGAAAACAACACAGCATTATGAGGGCACTTACAAATGCAATCATTGCAATTTAGTTTGCAAACATTTCTTTTACCATTGTACCCTCTGCAAATTTGTCCTTGATGTCAAATGTGCTTCTTCACTACAATCCATCCTTGAAGTCAAAATTCATGACCACCCATTGGCCCTCTTCCAGGGGTCAATCTCATTCACTTGCGATTTTTGTGGTAAAAAAGGTGAGGACATGCCTTGCCAATGTACCTTATGTGGAATTTGGTTTCACCGCAAATGTGCTTCCTTACCACACATGGTCAAACATAAGCGCCACAAGCACCCTCTCAACCTCACCAAATCTCTCAAGACTGATCAATCTGAGGATCGACTTTGTCAATTTTGTGTAAAAAGGTTGGACACAAACTATGGGATTTATTATTGCTCAAGTTGCAATTATGTTGCCCATCTTGATTGTGCTATGGACAAGGTTGGTAAGGAGCTAACATTTAAGTGGGAATCAAAAGATGAGGAGCTTACTGGGTCAACAACCAGGGTGGGGAATGACAAAAT
Organism: Quercus ilex subsp. ballota; assembly: GCA_032727855.1. Taxonomy (NCBI): domain Eukaryota; kingdom Viridiplantae; phylum Streptophyta; class Magnoliopsida; order Fagales; family Fagaceae; genus Quercus; species Quercus ilex. The sequence continues at coordinate 3,654,562 of CM064908.1, read as the reverse complement.
TGAAATACCCATAGAAATCAAACATTTCAGTCATGAGCATGACTTGAAGCTTACCAAAGAGCTTGAGAATTATGAAATATGTGACGGGTGTATACGGCCCATCTCCTTTCCATTTTACAAGTGTGCTCAGTGTTCTTTCTTTCTACACAAATCTTGTGTAGAATTACCCCCCTGAACAGCAAAACCCACTTCACAACCACAAGCTTACCTTGAAATCAAGGAGACCTATGCTTGCTCGTTGTGATATTTGTGAACATTTTACCAATGGCTTTACCTATGAGTGTAAGCTATGCCACTTTGAACTTGATGTTTCATGTAGTATGAAACAAGAAAAGCTTACTCATGTCGGTCACGAGCATCCCCTCTTTCTCTCCAGTACGACAATGGATGAGAAGTGTAGTGCTTGTAATTATAAAACGAAAATCTTTCGTTGCACTAAATGTGAATTTACTCTAGATTTTGGATGTGCTACACTACCCCCCACTGTAAAGCACAAACAACACGAGCATTCTTTTACCTTACGATATATTGCTGAAGATAATTCAGGTGAATATTATTGTAATATTTGTGAGGAAGAACGAGATTCAAAGTTTTGGTTTTATTACTGTGAAGAATGTTGTTATCCTGCTCATCCCAAATGTATATTTGGAGTGTTCTTAAATAGCGAGTATCGAGACTGCCGAAACATCAAGTTTGGAAGCGCTTACACATCCAGCATCCACCAACATCCCCTCACTCTTGCTCATAATACTATGGACCATGCTTCATGTGACAAGTGTGGTAAATTTTGCAATGAAGTGGCCTATGAATGTGCCACTTGTAATTCCATTATTCAGGTGCTGGGTTTGCCGAATTGTGAAACCTCTCTGATGGACTTCGCCGTGAACCAAAAACCTGTAAGAAAATGTTTGAGTTTATTTTTTAAGGGAAAATTTATAAGGATAAACATTAGAATTGAAGTTCATGCACCGCGTTCATTAATTTTGTTTTTTTTTCCTTTACTTAGTTGCCTATATAATCTAAGATACTTTACCTTTGCTCATGGTAACCTCCCTTGTATAAATCATATGTTCAAATGCAATGCGGAGTTTTCAGTTTTCTTTGTCTCACTTGGTATCAGAGCATCGCAATCTCTAGAAAATTTTAGCATCTTTTATTTTTTGGTCTGAAGTTTCTGGTAGGACAACCAGATTCGGGTCCATTTAACCCCTTTTTCTTGCACCACTCCAATAATTCTGGTTTGGCACTTGTTTTTCATCCTCTCACTGGTGAGAATTACAAACATAAGAGTCAATCCATGATAATGACGCTCACAGCCAAGAACAAGATTAGTTTCATCAACACGTCCATTATTCCAAAACCTGTTAACACTTAGACCCAAATTACCTTGCTTGGAAACGATGTAATGCCTTGATTCTTTCATGGCTTCTCAGTTATGTTTCCAAGGAAATTTTGAATAGTATCATCTATGCAGATTCCATTCTTGGCCAACATTAAGCTATTTTTTTATACTGAATTAACAACTTTTTGACATTATTTAGGATTTGTGTAGAACACCATACTTGTTATTGACGGTAATACTTGTTAGGACATATGTGAGATGTGGAGTTGACATCATCCTCGTCGTTCTCTTCACCACCTCGCTCGCTCCTTCGTGCGATCATCGACGACGACGAGGATAACAACAACAACAAAAACGACAACGTTGTTGTTGTCGTTGTCGTTGTCGTTGATATCTGCCCTCATGGTTTCGCTGCGGATTTAAACGTCATGAATTTCGATGCCGTTCTCAGAGACACCCCTGCCACCTTTGCTATCGTCGAATTCTTCACCCACTGGTCATTATTTTATAGCTTTACTACCATTTTGTTAGATCTATGCTTTGTTAACGTATATCGGGATTTTTAAGGAATTGACTAGCTGTGGAATTGTTGTTTTAGCTGAAATATTTATATATTTGTGGAGATCTGGGTGACTTGTGGAATTGGCAATCCAAATAATTATATAGGTTATTTTCTCCACGCATTGGCTTAAATTCAATAGTAATCCTTTGACATTTGCTGCCTGTGCTTCTTGGATTTTAGTGTGATCTTTTCATTTGTCCTAATGTGTCTGAAAGTCTGTTATATGTGCTAATTGTTTGGAACAGATAAGCCTATTGATTGATGGTTATGGCAAGTTATTTGGACTTCTTTGCATACTCATATCAGTAATGCCAAAGGAACAGAAAAACCGTGTCTCAAATTGCAGTTGTTTTAATCTAAACCATCTGATTACAAGACACAGCTAAACTGTAGTGCAAGCCAGAGAATAATTTTTCTGGATATGCTGCTTTTGTGGGATTCTATCTTGCCTCCTCTGCTACATAAGCTCCTGTTAAATTTTTTTCCTGTAAGTGTTGGGTTTCAGAACCATTCCCCCCACCCCCCCCCCCCCCCCCGGGCGGGCGGTACTTCTTTTATCTGACTCCTGTAGTTGAATTTTGTCTTTGCTCTACAATACCATTGCTTAGATCAAAATAATAGGTGAGTACAATGTTAGAGCGCCCAATCTAGACACCTATGCTAGCAGTTGGAGTGGCCCAACTAGGTAATAACCATATCAAGTCCCAAACACAACCAATGTTTGATTCCTTAATACCCCTCGTCCAACCAAAACCTAAATCAAGACAATCGGGCCTAATGGCCTAACTAAAGCTGAAACAAAGCCGAACAAGCATGGCAAGTCAGGTCCAAGAGCAAACAAACCAGATTTTGATTATTATTATTATTTTGATAAGTTACCAGATTTTGATATTATGTTAGAGTATCTAACTTAAAATTTAAGCTAATAAGTGGAGATATTCAACTTGTACATGAACCCCCATATCTAAGTCTCAAATAAACAAAAATAGGAATACTGTTTTTCACTTTTCACTATATGGCTCAGTAGGTCTTGGTTTTTACTTTTTTCAACAAAGTAAATTGTCCAAGGAATGAGTATCATCAGAACTAAGCCAAATATTTTATTGGTTTTTTTTTTTCCAGTGAAATGTGCCCCCTGAAGGCTGAAGCAGTGAACTGGTAAAGTGACCCATATGTGCCCCCTGAAGCAGTGAACTTGTAAGGATGTGTGATTTGGGAGCTGTAGTAAGTGATTTGTGTTTCTTAGCCATGGACTTCAATGGTTGAATAGGTAGTCTATTTTTATCTTCCTTTAGGAGTGGAGTAAGTTATATATGATGACTATAAAGAATTTTAGTCATACTCAAAACTATGAATTGCAAGAATATGAAAAGCTTTATATATCTTGGTTTGTTTGTTTTTTTCCTTTCACATGTATAATAGTAAGTTAGTAACAAATAGTCTAATAACTTAAAAAAAAGAAAAGAAAAAAAAAAGATATTATACTATTAGATGCAATGATTGATTTGATTCATTCTCTCTAAAAATTAGGCATATATACTTTTTTAATATAAAAAATACGAGTCAACCCGACCTGACCTAACTCACCTACAACCTGATTGACCCGGCCCGTTTTTAGCCCCTTTAAAATGGCCCATTTTTTACCTAACCTGTGTTGGCCCACAACTAGATTGACTTGACCTAACTCGACCGTTTACCATGTCCACAAGTGGGCATGGGTAAATTATGGTTTTGTTTTACATCAGAGAATGGAAGGGAACCTTTGGTTCAAGCGATATTAGTGGAAATCAAGACAAGATACCAAATCAAGCTGGTTCCAAATCCAATTTTACCATATTAGAACTCTAGTCAACCATCTTTAATACTGAGATGCTTTAAGAAAACAACTGCACAATGTTCTCCAAGCAATCACTCACAAGATACCAAATATGGTCTTTGTAAACCACCATTACCATTGGAACCCTCTAAGAAAGCAGTCACATGATCTCTCCTAAAAATCACCCTCGTCTCTTCTATAATTGATTGTATATTTTTATGATTCTTTTATGTGGAAAATTACTTTTGTATTATAAAACGACATGTAATCACATTATATGTTCAAGGAAATATACAACAATTTTGCTCCATTATTTGTTTTCTTTCATGGTATCAGAGCCATACATCTTGCGACAATGACGAATTCTTTTACTATTCCAAATATCTCTCATCTAGTTTCTATCAAACTTGATCGTACAAATTACATTCTATGGCTTGTGCAATTTCTTCCGTTTCTAAGAAGCACTGATTTGATTGGTTTTGTTGATGGAACAAAACCTTGTCTTGAAAAGTTCCTTCTTAATGCAGAGAAGAAAATTACAAATTCCATCGATCTAGATTTCATAAAGTATATCAACTCCACCTCGCACTGGCTATGCTCTCTACTGTTTCTTGACTCGCGGTGTCTTGTGATGTGTGAATGCCTCTTGAAAAATGCTCGGTCTCGATCTCAAGTTTTGCAACTCAAGCACCAATTTCAAACCACAAAGAGATGAAATTTTTTAATTTCTGGCTATGTTGATAAGACTAATTCTATTGCTCACATTCTCGCTATGGCATGCAAATCCATTGATGAAGAAGATATCATACTTCTCCTCTTGAATGGAGTTGGACCAACTATTGAATCCATTGTGAATTCAATTAAAACTAGCAGAGGGGCTCTCATCCTTGACAACGTGGTTTGTGTTCTCTGCAGTGTCAAAGCTCACTTGCATAAAGTTCAGAGTCTCAACATATCTTATTGTCACTGCTCTATACAAGAATAATTCAAAACCCAACCAGAAAGTTGGAGGAGGTAAATCTTGCTTAATCCTTAGATCAGAAAAGTTTTTACCTTTTTACCTTTTTTATATATTTTCATCCCAACCCTTACCCTCAATGACTGAGATAGAGTGTTAAAAGCATTGCTATCGATTTTATTCTACTCCAACAAGAACAGGTTGAAAATACCGTACCAATAAGCAAATCAAAACGAGAAACAACCCCCCCTCCCCCAAACCATTCTAGGTCATTTCAACCAACTCCAATTAAATTCCGGTTCTCCCCTAAAAATAAAAATAAAAAAACTATGTTATTTTGATTTCATTCTTGTTATTTCACTAATAATAAGTAATTATAAGTGTAAAATATGTATTGCATTTATATTTGTATTAGAGATAATCCCAAAATGATATACCAAAATTGACCAATACCAAAAATATTACATTCTAAAAAACAAACTTGAATGGGCGCTGAAACATAATTGACATCATTAGTAAATGTCACAAAAAATTAACTTTTTACCGGGATCCAAATCCCTGGTTATTTTAACTGGTAGATGTCGCCCCACCCCCAGTCCTATGACACGCCTAAACCAGTTCAGCAATTAGCCAAGACCAGTTCAGCAATTAGCCAAGTCCCCCTCCCCCCCCCCCCCCCCCCCCCCCTCTTTTTCTTCATCTCTGCTAGAAGTGGAACCAAAACCAAAATAATGGCCTGATACTAAAAACAGTACACACGACCATGCAAGGGCAACAGTTTATCTTTAAAACCCAAAAAAAAAAAAAAACTAGTTTTGTCTCTGTGAAATTTTTATCAACCACGAAGTAGATATTGTTGCAAATTAACACTAGTTCAACTCAAGTGAAGATGACATTGAAATCCTCATCATTATGGGGTTACAATAACTTAACATAAAATGATACATTCCAAGTTGATTGGAAATCAATTCCACTATCTCTCGAGCTACACCACCATCCTTGGCCAATGCGGGGAAGGGAGGGAACGATTCAAACAAAATCAAGTATAGAACTCAGGCAAACTAAAAGAAACACAATCAAAGCCTTAAGATACCATATGGAAGTGGTCCCATCCCATAACAAAGAGTGATCCTAACAGTTAGTCATTGCAAACATTCAATCCCTACTATGAGTGACCTTATTTCCCCTCCTCCCTTATGTCACCTTTCTTCCTGATAGAATTGACTCTTGCCTTCTTGATGTGTTTTCTTCCCTTCCATCTTCTCTTGAATTTGGCTCAAATTCATCCTCATTGTACCTTCTTGACCTCTTCTCTCCAATCATTAACTTCTCTCGACTTCCATGAAATTCATCGTTTTCATGCCTTCTCGGTCTCTTTTCTTCTCTCTTAGGATCTCTTGACTTGGACTCATATTCGTTATCATTTGTTGATGCGAACCTCAATCGACACGCTTTGAGACCCAACAAAAATATTTGAATACTTGCCCAAGAAAGCTAAAATTCAGTTTTTTTGATAGAAACCCTGACCCAACGTTTATAATCGAAACGCGAGCCAAAGGTATAAGTGTAACACCTTGACCCAATGATTATAATTGAATCACGAACCAAAAGTATAAAATTTGAACGCCACAAGGATGAATCCCTGATAAGTTCACAGTTCTTGAAGAACCAAAAGAAGAGCAAAGCTTCACCTTTTCTGATTTTTATTCAATAATATCTAAAAAAACGTTTAGAGACTTAGGGGCCTATTTAAGGACTCCATAAAACTTGATAAACAAGAAAATATATTCTAAAATAACTTCTAATTGATACCTAACCATATCAGGAATCAAATTTGACCTAAAAAGCGTTAAATGCACCTTAAAATAAGGAAATAAATCACCTAAACCTAAAATAACGTTTTTTACATAAAAATACCAAAAATAATAAATTACAATAATTAAATAGTAAATTGTGTCGTACATCAATTGTACCTTCTCAATTTTTTCTCTTCCCTTCTATCATGATCTTCTCTTGACTTTGGCTCTAGCTCATCGTTATCACGCCTTCTCAATCTATTTTCTTCCCTTCCACCTCTAGACTTCAGCTCATATTCATCATCACCTTGTCTTCTAGATCTATTTTCATCTCTCAACTTCGGCGGAAATTCATTGTCATCATGCCTTCTTGAACTCTTCTCTTCCCTCCTATCATGACCTTCTCTTGACTGTAGCCTGAACTCATCATCACCATTCCTTTTTAATCTCTTCTCCTCCCTCACATCCCTTTGCCTACTATTGCTCTCAAAGGCCCTATCACTACCCTTTGCTCTGAAGCGCAAATCTTTATCATCCCGACTAAAACCACCTTGAGTCATAAGTTCGCGAACAGGATTTGACGGCTTGTTTTCAAGTCTTTTCTCGCCTCTTGTTGGACCCTCAAACTTATCATGTCCCCAACCTGTATTTGCAGCTCTCAATGAATAGAAAGAAGAAAGTATATATAAGCACCTTAAAATATGACAAAGATGTAAAAGTAAGCATTAAACAAATTTTTCTCCTCTCCAAAATGTAATAAAACACCAATACTTTTAAAAGAGAGAATAAATAGGAAGTAGGTAGTCTTTTTTTAGTCATGAGAAATAAAAAACCAACTCCCTGATGCGGAATTGAAAACCAAATCATAAACTCAGATTAGTAAAATCTATTGAATGTCGCTCATTTAAGGCATAAGAATATTATGTAACTTTGCTTGTCAAGCATATCTTAGACTTTGTAGTTTTGGCGAGAAGTTGGTTGGGTAAGCTGTGGTATTGTTTAATGGGTCTGATCATTGGTCTTGGTCAATATAGGTAAGTTTCTAAATGGTCAGGTCCCAGATTGCATGGCAGTTTAATGCCAAAAAATAAAAATAAAAAAACTTGTTTGCTTTCCATGCATGGATAATCTAGATAGATTATATGATTTTCAGGACAGCAATGACGAAGAATGAATTAACTTTCAGCACCTTGAATCAATTTGTATGGTGTGCTGACATACATTATCTGTGTGAAGCAATCTCTTTTAAGGTATGAATGTCTAAGGTCCCTAGGCTAGATATTTTTTTCATTTTTGTCAAAGCATATGTTTCGCCTCTGAAAAACTACCAGAATTTTAAGGACCTGTTTGGTTAGCTAAAAAAAGCACCATTTTTAATTTTCATTTTCAGTTTTTAATGGGTCCCACCACTAAAAAAACTGGTTTGGTTTTAGCATTTGTATTTAGTTTTCATTTTCAGTATCCTAAAAGTTGGATTTAAATACAAAAAATGAATACGACTTTTTTGCATTTTCATTTTCTATGAGTACGAATATAGTGGCATATTCATAAATATTGTGAAAACACAAAGTTACCTTTTTTATTTTTTTTTTTTTATTTTATAGTGATGTGATATGCGTGAATGAGAAAAGTTTTTTTTTTTTAAAAATAGAAAACAATGACCAAACCCAGGTATGATGTATTCTATACCCAAATTATGTATTCAAAACAACTTATCAAACACTATCAAATGTGAAAATAAGTGTTTTTTTCTATAATCAAATTCATAATTTGCATAAAGAATAAAGAAAATGAAAAGTGAATACACCACTTTTTGAAACCAAACAAGCCCTAATTTCCCTTCAATATTTCACAAGTCAAACTGGTCCCTTTGTTTCCAAAAAAGCTTCATTTCGATCTTTTTTCCATACTCCATCTGCTGGAGTGACCAAATTGGCCTAGCAGTTTTTTCAATGAGGTGGCACAATTTCAAAACTAAAAAGACCTGATCAACAACCAACAATATGGTTCATTAAGCCCCATCCCCCAAAATAGAGAGAGCGCACTCTGGTTGCTAATTAGTCTTTTTTTAGTTTTAAAACAGTGCCACATCAATGGATGGGGAGGGGGGGGGGGGGGGGGGGAAGGGGAGGGGTGAGAGGTGCTACATCAGCCAATTCCGTTACACTCTAGTAGACAGTGTAGAGAAAAAAGACCAAAATGAAACTTCTCAAAACCAATCACCAATTTGAAATGCAAAATCTTCAAGGGACAAACTAGATATTTAGGCTCTTAGGCCCTGTTTAGTTCTAAAAAGTGATGTGTTCACTTTTCATTTTCTCTTTTCTGTATTCAAATTCTAAAATTGAATATAGAAAAAATGACTCATTTTTACATGTGAGGATGTTCGGAAAATTATTTTGAATACATAATTTAGGTATAAAATTAATCATACACGATTTGGCATTGTTTTTTGTTTTTTTTTTTTTAAGTTACTTTTTTCACTTACACACTCACATCAATCAGGTGGGGCTCTTTGCGTTTTCACAATATTTACAAAATTGTCATTGTATTTATTTTCTATGAAAATGAAAACGTTGAAAAGGTGTTTTCATTTCTTGTATTCAAATCCAACTTTGGATACTGAAAATGAAAACTGTGTACAAATTCTTAAACCAAACAAGTTTTTTATGGTGGGTCCCATTGAAAATGAAAACAGAAAACACTACTTTTTCAGCAAACCAAACAGACCCTTACTCTTTGAATTTAATCTAGCTTCCTTCTAGCATTCTTCTGGCCCTTGGTCTCAACCCAAAGTCTCTCAACTATCATTAATTACATAATAAAGCATCCTAGTCTCATTCTCTAAATCAGTTGTAGATCTTATTGTCCTCGTCCTTTGGTGCTCAATTAAAGATCCTGCATCAATTTTAGCCTTTTTTGTCCGAAGATAAGCTGTCTTACATCAATATGGTTTTAGAGCTGTCCTAATTTATAGACTCCTCTCTTTCACAACACCCTAAAAAAAAAGGTGATACCTAGTGCACAAAACTCCCACTTTTGCGGGGCCCGGGAGAAGTTATTGGTAGGTAGCCTTACCCCCATTTTTTTTTTTTTTTTTTTGAGAGGCTAATTCCCAAACTCAAACCCGTGACCTGTCACTTTTGGTGGAAGGCACTTGCCATCACACCAAGGCCCAACCTCATTTCACAACACCCACTAATGCAAGAGGCAATGAGAAGGATTTATTTTATGTATCAAGGGCAATTTTGTAATTTCCTAATATTCTGGAATGGGCTGTGCTTATGGTCCATTGGGTCTTACTTTAGTTTTATTTTAAGTTTGGTTATTTAGTTGGGCTTAGTAGTAAAAGTTTAAGGAGTCCAAGTCCAAGTCCAAGTCTTATTAGGGTTTTAAGAAATCCTAGTTCAACTAGGATTAGGTATTAGACTTCTATTTAAAGAATTGTAGTGTTTTCTGTTGAGATGATTAATGTTTTCAAAATTTATGCCAAGGAACGCTAGCTGTGCTGCTTAGGAAGTCTAGGTGTCCTCTCCCCAAACCCTACTACTAATCCTTGTCCCCTTTGGAAACCCTATTATCCCTCTTATTTTCTAACATATTTCCTACCAAAACCTTACCCTAAACCCTCAAAATAGAGGTATTACCAGATCTACCCCCAACAGTTCTAAATCAGAATTTTATTTGTTCCCCCTTGTCCTACGTCACTCACCCCCCCCCCCCCCCCAAAAAAAAAACCCAAAGAGAGAAAGAGAAGAAATTAGGAATGCAAGCACGATGAAGAATGATTAAATTCTCTCTCCAATACCATCCACGAAGTTCAATAGCCCATTTAGTTGTACCATGTTAACAATTACATAACCAATGATTATCAATATTGTCCAATATACAACAGAATTAGCAGGCCAAAATTTCCCAGCTTACAATCTAAAACCTGAGTGTTAGCAGTTCATATAATCAATCAGAGCAGACTTTAAGATTCTATTCATTAACTTTGTAACACAATAACAATAAAAAGCAAAAAAATACTTCACTCAAAACTAGGAACTATTTTCAGACTATTCCAGTTTTTGCACTACCTAAAATGTTGGTCTAATGTATGATCGAGTGAAAACTTTCATAACCATAACAAAATTTCAGAGCCAAATGTTGGGCAATAGTGTAATAATCAAGCAGTGGCGACGCCACATTGGGTTCAGGGTGTTCCCAGGAACACCCTAACCCAAAAAAAAAAATTATATATAATAATTTAAATTTTTTTATTTGTTTACCCATTAAAAAAAAAAATAAGAACACCCTCAGGCAAAATGAGGAACACCCTCAAAAGTTTTATGCCAAACAAATTTTGAACTAAAATCTTAAAAAAAAAAAAAAAAAAATTTGTTACAGAGCAACCCCAAAAAATAAAAGCCCAAACATCAATCCTAAACAAAACCAACCCCAACCAGATTTTTAAATCAAAATACATTATTAACTAAATACCCAACAGGCCCAACCCAAACGTATTCTCAAAAAAAAAAAAAAAAAAATTTCCTACCTTCTTCTTCATCTTCTTGGTTACGGACCCTTCTTCTTCTTGTTTTTTTTTTTTTTTTTTCCTTCTTCTCGGTTTCAAACCCATCTTCTTCTTCTCTTCTTCTCTTTTTTATTTTTTCTTCTGGTGGGTTTCGATCCTGCTGCTAGTCTGCCTTTCCCTTTTTATCTGCGTGTTGTACAGGTAATGTATGTGAATATTTTGCTTAAATTTTATCTGTGGGTTTCGGTCCTTGTTCTCTTCCTTAAATTCTATGTCTTTTGTTTTAAATTTTTTATTTGTTTTGCTTTTGCCGGCCCACTAGTGGTTTTCCTCCTTTACATGTATTCAGTTATTCTTTTAATAAAAGTATTCTACCTTTTCAGTCCAAAAAAAAAAAAAAACTAATATTAACATCAATTTTCTTTTTTCATATTATTACTCTTATTATATTGTATAAATGATTGAACTTATTATTATTATTATTATTATTTGGGCTTAAAGATTACATATTAGTTGAAATATGTACTTATAACTTCTTTAAAACCTTTAATAGTTTATATAGGTTTTTTATTAGTAATATATATATTTTTTCATTATAAAATAACGTAACTCCAAAACACCTTGAACAACAATTCATTATATATATATATATATATATATTTTTTTTTTCATTATAAAATAATTAACGTAACTCCTAAACAACAATTAATAATTTTATAATTAATAAAACAACAATACAACAAATTATAGTTTATAAAAGACGAACAAATTAATGAAACAACTAAACAATAATAATTAATAATTTTATTAATATTTCAAATGATCTTATAGTTTATTGTACAGGTATCTTTGTTCATTTCATTTTTTTTTTCCTTTTGAGGTTTTTTGGTGTACAGAATGCAAATTTGTTTTAGTTTTAAGAACAATTTTTTTTTTTTTAAAAGCACAAATTTCATGCTGGCCAAATCTTGAATTTCGGCCGGTATTTACTAAAATGTCCCGAAATACTCGAAATAGACTAAAATGACCTGGAATTTTTTCAAAATAGAATAGGATAGGTTACTGTTCCGATTTGTCCAGGAACACCTTGGACAAAATTCCTGGAATCGCCACTGTAATCAAGTGTAGTTTGTCCAAATAACTAAATAATCCAAATTATGGAACTAATTCACTATTCCTCTTACTTGCTCATCGTAAGAAAATTTGCATCCAGCTCCACGAGTACATTCACCACTTTGAAAAGCACGACAGACGCCGCGTTCCTCCCTCTTCTTCTGCTCTGCCTCTTCGTCTTCTTCCTCTTTCTTTTTATAACTACTAACATGATCAACCCTAATAATCCGACCTAAAACCTGTGCTCCATTCAAATTATCTAAAATAGCAGCAACAACAACAATAACTAATGATCACTTCTATAATGTGCAGTAACTTTTCTAATCTCTTGTAACAGTCATTGTTTAAAAAAAAAAAAAGTATCATTTGCACAAAACTGAAAAGACAGATTGAGAGAAACCAACCTACAGCAAGATTTCTACTTCTCTGGTCCTCATATGCAACAAATGCGAAACCTTTGGATTTTCCAGTATCTTTTATAATGTTGATTGTTGGTTGGTTTTAGATATGTTGTTGGGCCTGTTCCTCGGGCTTAACTCTTGGGCTTTGGTTCTCGGGTTGAGCTAAAGTCCACCTCCCCCACAATTATCTTACTGCTGAATGTGTATTATGTGTTTCACATTATGACAATTTGTATAGTTATATATTTTGCATTCTATCAATGGATGCTCACTATCATGTTTCCTTCTCACCATTAGACTTAATTATTTATTCTGATATTTTTCTTATCGCTGGAAATGAATCAAAGTTTGCTTATCGCATGTGTTTCACTTATTTGGATTTTGGGCATGATTATAGTGGAAGAGATGCACCAGTAGCTATTAGTCTTCTCTGTGCCAATGTTGAGTTTCGGACTCGACTACCAAAAAAACACTCGGTTTAGCAAGACAAGCACTCTAGCAACAGACATGTGACTACTCACAAAAAAGACTATAAGATTATCAAATAAATTTAATTGAGAGAGAGAGAGAGAGATCTAACCCATGATTGTATGAAATCCTAACCAAGAGAGAGATCCACCGTACCAGTAGCTATTCTTCTTCTTTGGGCCAATGTTAAGGAGTCTAATCAACAAGAAAATGATGAAACATATAGAAATAGTGAACAACGAAGAAAAAAAATTAATTTTTATGTGGTCTAAATATGCCTGAAAACGACATAGTTTTGGATAGAAATTAAAAAAATTTCGTTTTGGGTTTAGGACCTTTAGAGCAACCGCATCAACTCATGCAAACTTTCCGTCTATTTTACAAAAAAAAAAAAAAAATACTTTTTCTATTTTACACCATCATTTTCACAAAACACTCACATTAGTTTATCTATTCTACACATTTATTCAATAAAATATTCACTCTTTTACAATTTTTTATTAGGGCAAATTATAACTTTCTCACCTGTGGTTCGGCTGAAATTTAAATTACTTACCTGTGGTTTGAAAGTTGGCACTTTACCCACTTGAGGTTCACTCCGTTAGGTTTTCGTAACCCACCTCTGTACTTTTGCCATCAAAAACACAAAAAACATAATAAATGCATAAAAATTAAGATTTAAAAACATAATTCTTAAGATGGTGAAATTTTGGATTAAGAACATTCTTCCTCTTCATAAGAACATTTTCAAGCTTATCAATCCAAACAAAACTGTCGAGGGGATAGAAAAGATTTAGAAAGAAATTTGTGGTGTGTTTAATTTGGTTTTAATTTTTGGTTGTAGTGATTGTGGGTTTATTTTCAAAATTTATGGGTTTAATTTTTGGTTTATGTTCAAAAATTATGGGTTTAGCTTTTAGTTTCTAAAAAAATTGGTATGGGCTAGAGAAAGATTGGCAAGTCTTCTAGGCTGTAAGATAGGATCTGTTTCTGCCAAATTAATTTTGTGGATATGGCTTGGATCTTTATCTTCGCAATTTGGAAAATGGTGATTGAACAAATGTGGACGTTGAGCTTCGAAAAAATTGTATTTGTCAAGAGGGGCGCATGATTCCTCTTTTAAGCAACCTACTTTTCTTCTATCTTTGATAATTGATATGCTGATCCATGTGGCTCATATGTAAGATAAATTGAAGTGCAACTTCTTTATGTTATTCATGTTTTGTTCCTTTCTATGTATCATGTCATAAAGTGAAAATTTAGGACCCCAAAAAAAGGCTAAACCCAGAATTTTTGAGCATAAACCCAAACCAAAAATTAAACCCCATAAATTTTGAACATAAAGCCATAGCCACTGCAACCAAAAATTAATAGAGCGCCCAATCTAGATGCCTAAGCTAGTAGTTAGAGTTGCCCAACTAGGTAATAACCATATCAAGTCCCAAACACAACCGATGTTCGATTCCTTAATACCCCTCGTCCAACCAAAACCTAAATCAAGACAAACGAGCCTGATGGCCTAACCAAAGCTGAAACAAAGCCGAACAAGCATGGCAAGTCAGGTCCAAGAGCAAACAAACCAGATTTTGATTATTATTATTATTATTATTTTTTGATAAGTTACCAGATTTTTTTTTTTTTTTTTTATTGGAAAGATAGAAGTCATTTTATTGCAAATGAAAAATAGAGGTTACATCATGGATAAGAGCTTGCACAATATGACAAGGGTCCTCTTCAATCCAAACTACATAATCATCTATGCTATATGCATTTTTTGCTAGTAAATGGGCTGGAATATTGGCCTGTCTTCTAACATGTGAAAAGCCCACACTCCGAAAGTCCCCACAAATATCTTGTATTCCTTGGACCACTGTATCAATAGACGATGGGACCGGGGAATAATTGCAAAGTGCATTATATACTATCAGTGAGTCTCCTTCCAACACGACATCACGCACTCCTATGTCCCTAGCAAACAATAGACCCATTTCAAAATCCTTGGCCTCTGCCTCAACAGCCCTTAGAGGTGCACGGATCTGTTTGCTTAGTGCTGCTTCAAGTCTCCCTTCCTCATCTCGGATCACCACTCCCACTCCCACTGATTTCTGCTTCAAAAAAACTGCCCCATCCACGTTAACTTTGAAGTGTCCAGCCCTTGGAGGAGACCATGTAACACCATACTGAGGAACGGGTGTTGTTGGATTAGTTTGAGCTACCGCCGCCCTATACTCCAACAAATAATCTGACGCCCAACGTGACAGTTGCTGCACAGTCTTTCGAACTCCACCATATCTAATCTCATTTCAGTTATGCCACAGTGCCCATGCGATGGTGGCTGTCAACGCTGCATGGTCATCTCCAACCTCATCCGTCAACAACATGGTCCACATAATGTCTTGGAATGACAAGTTTGCTCCATCAGTTGGCCGAAACACCAACTTGGAGCATTCCCAAGCCTCCCTAACCCTCAGACACTCCCATAGAATATGACCCATGGACTCCAGTGCCTCCCTGCATCCCTCACAAACTTCCTCCCGAAGAATCTTCCGTTTCAGCAAGTTTTGTTTCGTCGGTAATGCGTCGCAACACGCTCACCAAACAAAATGGCGAATTTTATGCGGAACCTGCATGCTCCAAATCCTCCTCCAAAACTGCCTTAGGTCACTTGTGT
The DNA here is from genome assembly GCA_032727855.1 of Quercus ilex subsp. ballota. Classification (NCBI taxonomy): domain Eukaryota; kingdom Viridiplantae; phylum Streptophyta; class Magnoliopsida; order Fagales; family Fagaceae; genus Quercus; species Quercus ilex. Next base: position 3,638,919 of record CM064908.1, on the reverse strand, counting down.
CAAAGCTTGTGCCTCTGTTTGCTACTTGAGACTGGTTCATAGCTAATTTATAAGCGCTACGCACCGAAAACAGCCCATTTCGTGTCTCTGTCCAAATGATTTTGTCAGGTGGTAAGCGAGAGCTGATGGGTGTACTCTTTATAATCTCAGCCTCGTGGGATAGGAACAAAGAATCAATGACTGTGGCTTTCCATTCCGTTATAGTAACATTTATCAGTTCTTGAACCCAAGTGTCTGAGTGCACGAACAATCTGGGAGAGCTTATCCTAAATGTGGAAGGACTTGGTAACCACTTGTCCTCCCATACACGGATATTTGCTCCATTTCCAACTCTCCACCTCAAACCATCTTTGACTAGTTGTTGAGCCGCCATAATGCTAAGCCATGTGTATGATGGGTTCTTGCCAACTGTAGCATTTATAAAATCACACCATGAAAAATATTTGGCCTTTAGGACTCGATAGACTAAAGAGTCATGGCCTACCTAGAGTCTCCATCCTTGTTTTGCCAACAAAGCCAAATTAAAAGGTTTTAGGTTCTTGAAACCCATACCTCCTTTTGCCTTTGGTTCACACATCTTCTCCCAACTCAACCACGAGATTTTCTTTTCATCCTTCCTTTGTCCCCACCAAAACTTCTTAATCATGGCTGTCAATTCATCACAAAGGGAATCCGGCAACTTGAAACAACTCATAGTGTAGGTTGGTATAGCTAGGGCCACTGCCTTGATGAGAACTTCTTTCCAGCTTTAGATAACATCTTCTCCTTCCACCCAAACAATTTCCTCCCTAACTTCTCCTTTATATCATTGAAAGTACTTCTTTTGTTTCTTCCCACAAGGGAAGGCAAGCCTAAATACTTTTCATGCTGTTTGATTACTTGGGCACCAAATCTCCTTTTAATCTCCTCCTGGATCTCCTTAGGAGTGTTGCTACTGAAAAATAGGGAAGTTTTTGCCTTATTTAACTGTTGGCCTGAAGCTGCTTCATACATTTCCAGAACTTGTTGGAGCTTGTCACATTCTGCTAAGGATGCTTTGCAGAAAATGAGACTGTCATCTGCAAAAAACAAGTGGGACAGCTTTGGACCCCCACGGCATATTGCAATCCCCTCCATACTGCCATTGCACACCGATGCTTTAATCAATCCTGATAGTCCCTCTGCACACAATAGGAACAAATAGGGTGATAGGGGATCTCCTTGACAGATGCCCCTCGAAGGAATAATATGACCCCTAAGACTATCGTTGATCTTAATGGCATAAGTAACAGTAGTAACACATAGCATGATCAGCTTTCGCCATTTATATCCATTATTTTTTCCAAACAAGTCCACTCCACCCTATCATAGGCCTTACTCATATCAAGTTTTATAGCCATCTCCCCTACTTTACCTTCTTTTTTCTGACTAATATGATGCATAGTCTCAAAAGCTACTAAAACATTATCAGTGATTAACCTACCATGCACAAAAGCACTTTGGGTTTCACTAATAATGGACTGTAGAACTTTTTTCAACCTATTCACTATTTTCTTTTGAGGCAAGCTTATAAACAACGTTATAGAGGCTAATAGGCCTATAATCAGAAACTTTTTTTGGTTCCTTTATTTTTGGAATAAGTACAATATGTGTTTCATTAAAGTTAGGTGGAGACATACCATGGTTGAGAAAGTCCAATACTGTAGAAGTCACAACCTCACTGCAAATGCTCCAGAAGTGTTGGAAAAATATAGGGGGCATGCCATCAGGTCCAGGGGCTTTGAGAGGGTACATCTGCTTCAAGGCCACTCTAATTTCCTGTGCTGTAAACGTACGGGTCAGCTCTTCATTCATGGCTGTCGTCACTTTTGGTTGGATAGTACTAAGGATGTTAGTAAAATCCTCAGGTCCGCTTGAAGTGAAAAGCTTCTCGAAGTAGTCTATCGCAATATCTCCCACCTTCGCCTCATCCTCCTGCCACCTCCCATGCTCATCCTCCAGACCTTCAATAAAAATTTTTTGGTATCTCGCAGAAGCTTTTGATATTACCAGATTTTGATATTATGTTAGAGTATCCAACTTAAAATTTAAGCTAATAAGTGGAGATATTCAACTTGTACATGAACCCCCGTATCTAAGTCTCAAATAAACCAACATAGGAATACTTTTTCACTTTTCACAATATGGCTCAGTCGGTCTTGGTTTTTACTTTTTTCAACAATGTAAATTGTCAAAGGAATGAGTATCATCAGAACTAAACCATATATTTTATTGGTTTTTTTTTTCCAGTGAAATGTGCCCCCTGAAGGCTGAAGCAGTGAACTTGTAAGGATGTGTGATTTGGGAGCTGTAGCAAGTGATTTGTGTTTCTTAGCCACGGACTTCAATTGTTGAATAGGTAGTCTATTTTTATCTTCCTTTAGGAGTGGGGTAACACATTTGAGAATTGATTACATAGAGAGGGTTTGCTTACAGAATTTGAAAGGGTTACCTCCCAGGTAGTGAAAATCATTGAAAATAATTGAATTGTTTAAACTCATTTGGTGTAGACCATTCCAGTGGGGTGGCCAAAGTTATCAACAATGTTTTGGGACTTCAATTTTGTTTCAGTTTTCAGTCAGTTTATAGAAAAATGCTCTTATCACAACAAATTACAAACCAAGTACTGTGGAGATGATTAGGGGCACTTAACATTTTGTTATATAGTAGTGTGAATTTTAGCTTCAAGTGTTGTTCTTTCTACTAATTCTAATGTGCTTTAAACTGCGCAGCTCCTTTGGCTTGGATGATGAGAAATTTGAAAATCAGCATCTTTCAAATGTGTCAGACCCTCTACAGGTCGTTTAGGGAGCATTAAAAATAAATTTGTCTAATTCTATTACAAATTAAAGTTTCTTCTCTATAAATTAAGATATTGACTCTTGCAACTTGTAAATTTGTAAAAGATTGCACGAGCTGTGTAAGATGTTGAGTAGAGGAGGCACAAGGTATAACCTTTTGCTTTCTGGAATATATGTATTTGAGGTCCAGATCATTTCTGTTACTGTTTGAAGGAGAAAACAGCCAACAGCTATATCATGTGCTTGCTTGTACTTAGCTTTATCTTCTTGTTTGATTCATCAACTTCTTTTTACTTTTATTTATGGGATAGATATTGTAGCTTTTTAATATTAGCACATGGTCAGTATTCCAATTAGTTCAGCTAAAAATTTTGCCAACTAACCCAGAAAGGTAAAAACAGTACCGGACCAAACTATCTAGGACCAAACTAAATGCGAGTTATAATGTGTAATCAAATCTGATTAGCACTTTATATTAGCAAAAAGTACTTTATTTTTTCAACTGTCTGTCATTGTCTCTTCCTCATTAGTTTCTCACTCTCATCCTTGATGCTAATGGGTTGTGACTTGTGAGGGTCATAAGGAGGTGTGAATGGTGCCGCAGTGCCATAAGGCTTAGAGTCCAAATCTTCTGTCTTACTTTTTTTACTCCACTCTATACTCCACCAATGAATACTTGCCACGTGTTCACCTAATTAATTAAATACTACTATTAATTAATAACTATAGTATTAATAAGTCAATAATGATAGTATTTAATTAATTAGGTGAACACGTGGCAAGTATTTATTGGTGGAGTAGAAAAAGTGGGACAGAAGATTTGGACTCTAAGGCTTAAGGGTGTGGCCGTTTCATAGCAATGAACCTGAGTCCCTGACGAGTTTGTAGTTAGGAATAATATATTTTTGGCTATACAGTGATTTTGTTTTGAGATTTGCAATGATTTGTTCCTTGCTCTCTCTCATTGCCAATTGCAATAAGGATGTAGGTTTTTGGTTAAGGAAGAGAGAAATAAAAATAAGAGAATATTTTTATTTTAAAGTAAAAAATATCGATCCCAGTGAGCCATGACTCTTGATAACTACCAATGGTAAATTGCTTCTTATATGTGGAGATGTGCATGATTTGAGTTAGTTGGATTTAGTTTAGGGTATTCTCCCCTCTCCCCTCTCCCCTTGTTTTGGTGTTAAAATACTTAGTATTCTCAAAAGAAAAAACAGTGGGTTAATCCCATATTGAAAAATGAGTGTGAGTTACATAGATTTAAAGTCTGTGCTATATATTCAAGGTAGGTCATTTTGGATATATATCATTGTTAGTTTTTTTAAAACATTCTCCACTCTCTCTTTGCGTGCGTGTGTTAAAATACTTAATATTCTAAAAAAAAAAAAAACTTGTGGAGATTGGGTTAGGATCATTTTGTTAAGAATAATAAAAACTTTAATTTTCATTTAATTATTTAAGCACATTTCGTAGTTGATAACATTTTTATAGATTTGGGCCCAATATTCCAATTCTATCTAAACTTTTTTATTTTTTGAGAAAAAAATTCTATCTAAACTAAATATCTCAACATACCAAAATATATATCCAAATAACAACATATTTTTAAACCATTAACATTTGTGGGTTGGTAAAAAGTTTAATTTTCATGTCCGTTTAGGAACAGCTTATTTAGCTAAAACTGAAAACTTTTTACTAAAAGTACTGTAAATAAAGCTAAAAGTATTGTAGATAAAGTTAAAAATTATTGAAATAGTACAATGAGACCCATGAATAGTATTAAAAAGTGCAATAAGACTTATGAATAGTAGCAAAAATAAAATAAATAGTAAAAAAATTGACTTTTTAAGCCAATGTCAAACACACATTTAAGCTCATTTCCTAATTTGATAACAATTTTATAGCTTTGAGCCTAATATTTCAATTCTTACTAAACTAAAAATTTCAACATACCAAAATATGTCCAAGTAACCACATATAATTTTAAACTATTAACATTGTGGGTGGGTTGGGTTGGGTTGGGTTGAATCACGCGAGTTATACATTTTTCCAACTCGAATGTCCTAACCCAACCTAAGCTTTACAAAAATTTACAACCCAACCTAATCCATCCATCCATCCACCAAAAAAAAAAAAAAAAAAAAACAACTCAAGGCATTGTGGTTACAAGTCTCAACTTTACTTTTGAGTAACAATTTTTTTTCAAACAATGTTAGAAACACAAAAAAGTTCACAATTTTTGCCACGATTTACCACTTGAGAGGTTGTGAGTGGTGGATATAAAATAGTGAGTTCACACTTTCACCACTTACAACTCATCAAGTAATAAATAGTAGATTTTTTTTTTTTTTTTGTCTCTAGCATTTTTTATTTTTTTTCTCTAAAAATATACCTTAACAATTATGGATTTAAGGACAAAATATAGATTTCCAAGAGGCTGTGGCTCCATTGGTTTTTATCAACCAAAACAACCACTTGAGAGAGATTGTTTATATCAATGATTTGAAATCGCATTTTTAATTTTCAGTTTTTTTTTCTTTTCAAGTACAACTTTTTCAAACAGCTAAAAATAAATTAGATCAAATGAACATTGAATAAAATTGAAAAAACACTTTTTGAGTTATAAACTTATCCTTAAATTATGTCCCAAAAAAAAAAAAAAAAACGCTCGTGCCATTACTGTGCATTCATTCATTCAGTCAAGTCCAAGGCCAAGGGAGAGAGAGGGACAAGACAACACAAACACAACTCCTCCAACCTGAAATTTCACATTCCTCAAACAAACACTGATCGTAAAACACTAGCTAATTTGCTTCTTCACGCAGATCTCAGTTATTACAAAACACACACACACACAATCTCAAACAAAACTACATAGTACACAAACCCTAGTCCATAAACCAAAAAAAACAAAGGTTTCATTCCCCACATGTCTCAGCTGCTGGTTTTGAATCTGGTTCTGTGTCTCCTGCTTTTCTCGATCCCAAAAACGACATCGTCGTCCTCGTCCTCGTCCTCGTCTTCGTCGTCTCGGTCGCTCCTTCGTTCGATCGAAGACAACAATAAAAACGACAACGTCGTCGCTGATCTCCGCCCTCACGATTACGCTGTCGATATAAACGTCACGAATTTCGATGCTGTTCTCAGAGACACCCCTGCCACCTTTGCTGTCGTAGAATTCTTCGCTCACTGGTCTGTTTTTTCAGATCTATGCAATTTTAAATAATTTGTATAAGTTTGTTTAATAATTTCAAATGTTATTTGTTTATTTTAAATACTAGATTGCAACTAAGACGTGGGTTTTTTAGATTTTGAATTATGGTATAGAATGAATTCTGATGAGGTGAATTCTGAGGGAATACATTTTTTTTTTTTTTTTTGGTGAGAAATAATGTTTGGTGATTGGTGGTGTTGAAATTTGTACTAAAAAGTAATTATTTTGAATGGAATCGCGTTATCTAGGTAGCTTATGAAATCGGCAATCCATATAAATATATTAGTTGATTAAATAATTTCAAATGGGTTTTTCTTTAATTAAGAAATGGTTTATTACTTTTCCAATTAGTCTGTTGAAGATCGATAGCCGAGCTGGCCCCATGGTTTTGGGAATATGGCTTTGTTGTTGTAATTACATGCATTTGTTAAAAAAGTTAAAACGAATTTGGATGTATGTATGTCTTGTGGAGTTCAATTTTTATTTAACATGGTTTAATTGGTCTGGCAGGTGTCCTGCTTGCAGAAATTACAAGGTATGATATGCTGAAATTTGTGATTGATAATTCATAATGAGACGCTGTATTATTATTTGTTGTTGTGTTGATTGAAAATAAATTTGTGCAGCCCCATTACGAAAGAGTTGCAAGGCTTTTTAATGGACCTAATGCAGTGCATCCGGGGATCATATTGATGACGAGAGTGGACTGTGCATTGAAGGTATTTATGCTGCCACTTTTCTTTATTACTTTCTTTGCAGGGTGTCATATTTTTTATGTGTGGGAAATGGGAATTACTTTCTTGATATTTTCTTTCTGTGGAAGATATTAGTGCCTTATTCCTCTCCTGAGAATGACTACTGAATTTTTTGGAGTACAAAATCATAGAAATCCTCCATCTCTATGTAAACCCTTGATATATTTTATTATGTATCTAAGTATCCCATAATTTCTTCAGATTTGGAACTGATCCTGCCCATCTACAATTTCATGTCACTTTGAAATCCTATAAATTGCAAGTATGAATTATACAATTATACTATTGTTTGATTGCTAGAAAAACAATAGAATATTTTCTTTTGTTGCTCTGACCAGGAAATGGGTTTAATTCTTTTTGCGCCCATTGTCAGTTTTGTACTTATCTCCTTTTAAAATGCAATTACCGACACTATTGTGGTTATTGGATTTTATTGTTTTTTCTCCACATTGGAATTGATTTCATCCATTAATCATTAACTCCAATCTGATTCCCCAATTACATGGAGTTGATGAATCATAAATAAAAAATGGATCCTGTTTTACAGGGTGCTAAACTATCTTTTATAAATGCAAGGTTAATTGAACTCAAAAAAGTCCGGATTAAGTCATTTTCTCCATGTACTGGCTTAAATTCAATGGTACTCCTTTGACTTTTGCTGCCTGTGCTTCTTGGATTTTAGCGTGATCTTTTCATTTGTCCTAATGTGTTTGAAAGTCTGTCAAATCTGCTGATTGTTTGGAACAGATAAGCTTATTGATTGATGGTTATGACAAGTTATTCAGACTTCTTTGCATACTCATATCAGTAAAGCCACCAAAGGAACAGAATAACCCTGTCTTAAATTACAGTTGTTTTAATCCAGTTCTATCAGAAAAGCTGTAAAGAACCCTTTAGAGGATTAAGATTGGTTGATAATCCTGTGCTGATAACTAAACCATCTGATAGACACAGCTCAACTGTAAACTAGAGAACATGGAGTGGAGCTCTTCTAGCAAATAGGCAACGAAGGATGATCTGCAGTGATATATTTTCAACTGGCAGAAATATATCCTGCTGTATATTTATAGTACTCTCAACAGGGTTTGTCATGATTATAAAGAAATTTTAGATTGAAATTATGGATAAACTCCTAGGTCTATTAGAAGGCAAAACAAGTGGTATAGGGCTTTTGAGGAAGAAACTTCGTGGCTTCTGTCACGCTTAATGGATGGTGGGATTTTTTAGGGGTTGATTTTTGTGAGAAACATGAGAATGATTTTTCTGAATATTCTGGTTTTGTAGGATTCTATCTTGCCTCCTATGCTACATAAGCTCCTGTTTAATATTTTCCTAAAAGTTCTGAATTTCAGAACTGTTTTTTTTCCCATTAGAAATTTCTTTTGTCTATGACCCCTGTAGTTGAATTTTGTCTTTGCTCTTAAATACCATTACTTGGATCAAAATAGTAGATGAGTACAATGTTAGAGCACCCAATCTAGAAGCCTAAGCTAGCAGTTGGAGAGGACCAACTAGGTAATAACCATATCAAGTCCCAAACACAACCAATGTGGGATAACTTAATACCCCTGGTCCAACCAAAACCTAAATCGAGATAAATGGGCCTGATGGCCTAACCAAAGATGAAACAAAGCCTAACAAGCACGGCATGTTGAGTCCAAGAACAATCAAACTGGATTTTGATATTATGTTAAGTATCCAACTTAGAAGTTTAAGTTAATAGGTGGACTCGTACATGAGTCCCCATATCTAAGTCTCAGATAAACCAAAGTGGGAATGTGGTGTCCTATCATGTGAATCTAGATCTCACTTGAAGAATTTCCTTCACTTTAATGAGTGGTATCAGAGCTGATGGTTGGCAGAGTGAGTGTGAATAAGAGAATGTAGCTCGCATGATGGACCCGACTTGGTAGTCACAGATTCACAGGTTGATTAACCATGGTGAGTCCAAAGTCATTAGCTTGAAATTTGGTTTGTATGCTCTGACATAAAGAAGACAAAAACACTGAATTTGGACTTTGTAAAAAATTGCAGTCTGGAACAGAAAGAAGTGGGGTGGCAACAATACCTATAGTAATTTGTAATGCCTCCCTTCTTCTCAGTTTTTTATTTTTGTTTTATTTTGGAAATATATTTTCCTTAGTCATTTTGTTCCTTGACAATTGGATAACATTCATTAATATCATTTATCAAATATTAACTTTAATGTTGATATTACATATTTGAAAAAAAAAAAACCTTCAATATTGATATGACTTATGCTGTCTAGGATTGGGCTCTTTTTGGGGAAAAAGAAGGGAGAGAGAGAGAAAAGGGGGGGGGGGGGGGGGTGGTTAACCATACCATTAAAGAAGGTAACTGAACTTCAGACAAGTAATCCATAACCATGATTGACCCTCAACAGTATATTTTTCTATGTTTGATTTATTGCATCCCTCTTATTGGGTTTCTCAAATAACACTTAACTCTATTTATTTTCACTTGGTGGTTAGTCATTCTCCTTTCACTTTTTTGGCAGCACAGATAAATAGTAAACTTTGTGATAAGTTTTCTGTGGATCATTATCCTATGCTCTTTTGGGCCCCTCCTTCTAAATTTGTATCTGGTGGTTGGAAACCTAAACAAGAGAAAAATGAAATACGTGTTATTGATGATGCACGGACAGCTGATCGATTGCTTAATTGGATCAACAAGCAAATGGGCAGGTATGAGGTATTTACATCTATTTCTTTTTTGAAGGTAATAATTCTATTGTACTATATGTTTTACTTGAAACAAGTATGAAGTTAGAATTTACTATTTCAATGTTTGATTTATGACATATACATTTAACTTTTTTATGGTGTGTTTTTTGAAAGTTCACATGCTTTGTATCTTTTTATTGGTAAGTTACACATGCACCTAGCGGGTGTTAAACCCATGACCTCACCCTTCATCCCACTACTATAGGAGGAAGTACCAGTTGAGCTATAGCTCATTGGTCTCATACTTTGTATATTTGTGGTGCATACATTCAATGCAAAGCAAATTTGTTCTTTAACTAATGCCCCCTGCACAAAGATGAGTGCCTTATTTTGCCCCTGGTTAGAAAAGTTTCTCATGTGCTACTTGATACTAAATAAGGAAAGTTTAAAATTAATGGAAACTTCAATAAGAGATCCACAATATTATCAACCTTTTATTATTATTTCCTTTCTTTGTTGACATAGCTGGATGCTTAACCATGGGGTTAAGTAGGTCTTGGTTTTTACTTTTTCAACTATGTAAATTGTCAAAGGAATGAGTATCATCAGTACCTGGCCAAATATTTTGTTTTATATTTTTAACCGCTGAAATGTGCCCTGTGCCCCCCCCCCCCCCCCCCCTTCTCTCTCTCTTCTCTTCTCTTTTCTGTGATTGTGAGGGGAGTCAGAATTCGTTTAAGTAAAACAAAAAAGAAAAGTATGAGATATCTAGAATTGCTTATGAAGGTCATTTTTATAACCAGATATTTTAAAAAAGGAATTGAACAAAATACTTGTAAAGATGTGTGCTTATTTACCTTCAAGAGTTGTTCTTGCTACTAATTCTAATGTGCTTTAAACTTTGCAGCTCTTTTGGCTTGGATGATGAGAAATTTGAAAATGAGCATCTTTCATCAAATGTGTCAGACCCTGGACAGGTCATTTAGGGAGCATTAAATATAAATTTGCCCGCTTGTTTTACAAATTAATGTTTCTTCTCTATAAATAAAGATACTGACTCTTGCAACTTGTGAATTTTGTAAGATTGCACGAGCTGTGTATGATGTTGAGGAGGCAACATCAACGACCTTTGACATCATCTTAGAACACAAGGTATAACCTTTTGCTTTCTGGTCAAGCTTTATTGATTGAGCTCATTGGTATTAATGAATACTACCTCTCTATTTTATGCATTTGTTGCAGATGATCAAATCAGAAACCCGGGGTTCACTAATTAAGTTTCTACAACTTTTGGTGGCTCATCATCCGTCTAAAAGGTACAAGACTGAACTTTGAAGTAAGCCACTTATCTCTGCTCAGCATGCTACTTCATTGTTTCACTCTAGATATATATGGCAGGTGCCGTATGGGAAGTGCAGAGGTCCTTGTAAACTTTGATGAATTGTGCCCTTTAGACATGGACTCAACTAGTAAGCAGGAAAATAATGATGGAAACGGTGCACTGGGGAATATTCAGATTTGTGGAAAAGAAGTTCCTCGTGGATATTGGGTAGACACTTAAAGGCCTTCATTTCCTTTATTAACATTTTTATTATGCTATTCTATGATTATATATAATGTATCAATATTATCTGTTGTACAGTCAGGGTTTAAGAGATGCTTTTCTACCTAGGTTTTCGTATTGGCTGATATAATCTTGATTCCATTTTAGAGAAACAAATATGTATCAACATTTTTTTTCCCAGTTACTTTTTATGATTTCTTTTACAATTGTCAGCATCTGGTTTAGTACAGTGGCATTGGCCAAACGTTTATCAATTTTAACTGTCATAAACAATAAATAATGCACTTCTAACTATAGATTCCCCTCCCCCCCACAAACCCCCACCCTTCCTCTTTATGTAAGTGAAAAATATCATAAGCAGTAAGATTGCTAAGCTTCATTCATCATTGATGCAATCATGAGTGATGAGCAAATTCTAGATGCAAAAGATGGATGAAAGCGCATCAAAAAAAGGAAACTCTAATGCTGGTTCATTAAAGCTAGAAGTTACGTTAGAGTTTAATAATTTATTGACTTCTGGTTAATTACTACTAGGGTCATTTGGCTTATTCAAGTTAAATCTAGAATTAGGTCAGGTTTATGGGTTTTACTATGAAGGACTTTAGTTTTGTGTTATGGGTCAGGTCTAGTTTTACCTTGATGTTCTTATAATTAAGGTTTGTTTGGAGTTAATCAAGCTTGGTCCACTTCATGTATTATGCTTAGGGATCAATAATCAAGGTTTAAAGTTTGTGTTGAAGGAAAAATAATAAAAATAAAAATAAAGTCTTTTTGTTTCCCTTTTATTGCTTCTGGAGGGTATCAGTTTCAAGCTCCTTGGCTTGTGAAATTCTATATCTCACTGGCATTAAAGCCTTTCCGGAAATTGTAGAATATTGTATCTGCAACGTTTTAATCCATATATGTCTGTATTTGGGTCCTCCAGTACTTCTGGCTGTTCAACTTTCAACCTGGCCTATAACTGTTATCATTGAATACTGTTTCTTGAACCGTTGTATTTAAACCAATGCATTTCGATTGGGTAAAACTTTAAGCTTGCTTATGAGCTTTTGGCCAGGACCTTTAACATAAGATAGTTCAAGTTAGATCCATAGAAATGCCCAATTTCATTCTGGAAAATTAATCAATATTTCATGCATAAAATATGCTCTAAGTCTGGCAGATTCTGCTTCTGATGTTTTTCTCATTCTTTTGTCTCAATTTGAAAAATTAAATGAGATTTGTGAGAATATCATTTCAGACGATTCAGTAGACGTAAAATGTTGGATGTCCTGTCTAGCAATGAGTTCCTTTGATTTTGTGAAAACTCTTTTCACACACTTATATGAAATTTTATGTAGTTGCTGATTTGATGATATTGAAAGCTTTGAGGGGGTTGAAACTGTATACGAATTTGATACGATTTGACTAATAATATTGGTGGATTTTATTGTTTGCCGAGCATCAGTGCTTAAGCCATTTATTGAGTCTCTGCTGAGGTGAGTGATGTGCCAAGTTAGTTTGGGATACTTAAATGCCTTGATAGTAAGATTGTCAGTTTTCTGATGCCTATAACTAGCTAGTAGTCTAATACCTTAGCTTTTGCAGTGAATATATCCATTCTTATGTTCTATGGTTATATGTTGGCTAGCTCGGTTCAGTTTTCTTGTGATGTTATTTTTTATTACTGGAAGCAAATCCCTAACCATTTATATTGTCTTTGCATGTTCTTTTGCAGATGTTCTGCCGTGGCAGCAAGAATGAAACTAGGGGTTTTAGGTAGTGGTTTGTTTTGCATACTCCAAATTTTGATTAACGGTTTGGTTTTCTTAGCATGTATCTTTTTCACATTTTAATATTTAGAATTTTACATGTGGTTGCCTTCACAAAATTACAAGATCTCCCAGAGAAGTGAAAAAAAATAAAAAGTAAAAATAAAAATCTTTACAACTGACCTTTTACAGAATTCTTCATCTAGGAGATACCTGGTTTAATGTGATAGGCATATATTTCTGAATTGCTGTTATAACAACACTTATCTCTATTTGTGTCATACATTGGAAGGAAGGATTAAAATAGACATCATGTGTGGAATGTTTCTTTTAGAAGCGCATCATGGAGATGTGGATAGTTAAATTTATTTTCAGCTCACTTATTTGAATGATTTAGAAGGAAATGCTGTGAATTCATATTTGTGAATACTATATGGTGGGGATTAGTAGTTGGCTTTACCATTGTACTATTTCTTGATGTGTCCTAAGATGAAGGTGAAGCTACTGCTTTTTATGTTTTATGTGTTTTTTTGGGTACAAATGAAACGTAAAAGTACTTTATATTCAAGACAAATTAGTGTGTTGTGTGTGTAATGTATGAACACATCTTAAAAGTTAACTTTCAATTTGTAGTATAATTTTTTTTTCTTTAATATAGACAAAAGGAGACAATAAATTTCTTTTTGCTGCATGTGTTTCTCTTCTCCTTTTCTTGTATATAGTAAATTTTGATTTTGAGAGTAAGAAGGTGCTTCTGAGATTGAGATGGTATCCTGATGGTGCTTTCCCATGATGTCATACACAGTTTTGCCTCCTGTACCACAAGTTTACAATTCCACTGATTACATGTTAGTCATATGATTACCTGCAATCACTAATGCAAGTGCAAATTTAAACATTAGCTGCTGCTTTTATTTGGTTGTTATAGCCTCGCCACTAAAGTCACCTCCCAACTATGGGAATTATTATCAGTGGTATTCTTTTGACAAGAAGCTTTCTTCTCTTTCTGTAGTTGTGGATTATGGGTTTTGCTGCATTCACTCTCTGTGAGAATTGAGGATGGAGAGAGCCAGTTTGCATTTCAAGCTATTTGTGAATTTGTACACAACTTCTTTATTTGTGAGGAATGTCGCCAACATTTTTATGAGATGTGTTCAAGGTATGTGCTTCTAATAAATAATGCATATTTCGAAGGACAATTTTCCTCCAAACCAAAGGAATCTCCTACAAACCATTATGTGGTGATTCATATGACCATTCATGTATATTTTCGTTACATGATTCATTATTGAATGATTAGAAGTACAAATGGATGGTCCTTTCAATTGCAATGTAGTAGGTTGGAAGAACTTGCCTCCAAACCAGTTTGAAAGAAAATTTGTCCTATTTCAAATCCTTTAAGCTTCTTTCAGCTAACTTAAGCTAAAAGTGAATACTTTTGATTTTCAGTGTCTCTAGTCCCTTCAACAAAACCCGTGACTTTGCCCTTTGGTTATGGAGTGCACACAATAAGGTCAATGAGAGATTAATCAAAGAAGAAGCCACTCTACGAACTGGGGATCCTAAATTTCCGAAGATGATTTGGCCTCCAAAGCAGCTTTGCTCTTCCTGCCGTCAATCTCAAAGCCAGAGTGGAATTCAGTGGGACCAGGACGAGGTGTTAAAATTTTTGACTGATTACTATGGGAAAAAGCTAGTGTCTATATACAAGGACAAGAATAATCATGAAAGTGATAAGTCTGGTGCGGCTCTTGATGATTTGGTGGTCTCAACAAATGCTTTTGTGGTGCCTTTGGGAGCTGCATTGGCAATTGCTGTTGCTAGCTGTGCATTTGGAGCACTTGCTTGCTACTGGCGTTCACAGCAGAAAAGTCGGAAGTATTTTCACCAACTACACTCTTATAAAGAAATATGATAATTAGGAGGGTAATGAGCTCTTTCAAAAGGGTTTAAAGAAGCAAATCATAAGGAAAAAAAAATGGGGGTGAGGGAGGGAAAAAAAAAAAAAAAGAGAGCGAGAGAGCTAGAGAGAAGGGAGGTTGTTAGGAGCTTTTTTCATTTGCTTATTTTGTTTTTGTTCCGCAACTTTTCAGGCCAAGAAAAAGCTGGAACTAAGGATTGTTAGGAGGAAAAAATACATACAGGCAACAGCCAGGTTAAATCAGTCTCTGAATAGGGGGGGAGTCCAGATGAAAGAATTGTACCAAATACCCTGCTTGAGGTCCTCTTCTGTATCCTCTTTCAAAACTTTTTTTGGTTTTCAATTAAAATGGACTGTACAGATTTTTATCACAATCATAATTTTGACAGGGAATCACACTAGATTTGTGCCTTTTTAAAAAAACAAATTTTTTTTTGAAGTTTACTTTTTGTTAATCATACGGACCTAGACGAGGGATTAGAAGAAGAGTAATGACCTTGTATGTACTCTATTTGAAATATGGAGTCATGATTGGCAACTCCATAGGATTTGGATTTGGACTTTTGGAATTCATGCAGACTTTGACCTGATTGTTACATCATCCACTTATTAATAACATTTGTCTTTCTTTGTATTTTACTTCTCTTTACTTTTTAAGTATTGGTGACTTGTATTGGCGGCTTGAAGAAATAATGATCAATTCGAAATTATGACTCCCTTTCACCATCTTCTGGAACACTGAATAATGTTAAATTTCAGTGCAAGTCGGAAAATAGGGTGAATTACACCTTTATAAGTTTGGAGTTATTTTCATTTTGATTCTTATTGTTTTATTTTTATCTTTTACAAATTGGTCACCAAACTTACGGATCATGTTGTATGTAACCTTTTTTTTTTTCTTCAAAACCAATCAAACTCGTACAGTATCCATTTTGTCTCTTGCTAAGAGAAGTAGCAAAGAAAAAGGAGAAAGAAAAGGAAAAAAGAAAGAGTCAAGAATGAGTGCGGAAATAAATTACAAAATGACATCATTTGAGAGTATTTAGGTCTTAATGACAATCCAGCTAACAAAAATAGCCGAAGTTTAGGTATGTGTTGAAAAAAATTGATACTTTATAGACCATAGTCGTAAAGTGCAAGTTGAAAAAAAGAAGATATATTCCCATTTGATGGTATGTGATAGATTTCTAGGTAAGATATATATCTCGAAAAACAAATGAAGTTAGAAACTTGTAATATCAAATTTCTGGTATGGATGGACGTATCATGTTTGTGGTATGTGGGGGTGTTTGGTACACCTACTCAAACACACATTTTCAATTTTTAAATAACAGTACACGCATTTCTATACACTTTTTCACCTATATGTATTTTCACGCATGTTTTCAAATAACAAAACACATGTTTTTAAACACGGATATACCCAACGCCCCCTTTACAATTGTTGTTTTTGTGCTGTGGCCATGTTTGGCTGTTGAAGTGAAGACCATAGAGAAAAATAAGAGAGGAAAGAGCGCACTAAATAACTTCTAAAAGGAGCACATCCTTTTTTTTTCTTTTCTTTTTTTTATCCATGTCTGTGTCCATTAATAGGAAACAGTGCAAAATGAGAGAAGATTTTGAAGTAAAAGATTAACTTATGCAGCATGTCTTGCTTCATTAACTTGTTCTACTGACTAGTATCATCAGTCTTTGAGACATGAATGCCAACTGGGGTATTTACAATACAAACATACAACAATATTCTTCACCTTTAATACAATATTGGCTTGTATTCTTTTGGTATATCATATGTATATACAGTTGGATACTTTTCTGACTGTACAAAGTATTCAGAGGATGTGCAGCAAGGGAAGTGCATATGTTAAAAGCTACATCCAATAGAAATTTGCTCTATAATTGTTTCAAGTGTTGCCTCTTGGTTGAGAGATGGCAAAGGAGAGTCATACTTGTCCTTTGAAAGTATCTTATCCCAATTTCCATTCATTTCACCTTGAAACAAGACTAATATAAAGATTGGAAGATGCTACTACTAATCACAAGCCAAGACCAAATTTTCTTCAATTGCAGCGGCTACACCTGAACACGAATGATATGAGGCTGGGGCTGCAAGGTTGAATCCTCAATTTCATCATCAGATGAAGCGATTGGTGAAATGGAAGGCTCCTAATGTCACCCACCAGAACAAGGAAATTGAAAAATAAACTTCAATAAGAATTGGTTATTAGATGGTTTAAGGTTGCAGAAAACTTTCAAAATTAGAAAAGAAGTGAAAGGTGATACCATAATAGGAACTAACCTGTTGGTATCTACGGCGCTGGAGAAAAGTTACTGCTCTCACCATAATGTAGATTGGCAGGATAATTCCAGCTGTTCGTAGAAATAACAACTGCAAAGAATGGTATGCAATTGTACTTATCTACAACTGAGCTTTCATCTTTGTTTTCATGAAATGAAATGGCAAACGAAGAAGCTTACCAAAGATAGCGGGAAAGAATAACCATTGCCTCCACTAATTATGAGAGGAAGAGTATGCCGTAAAATCAGAAGAACCATGAACTGCAAACAAGAAGCGCAATGGTTCAATGATTCTGAAGAGGACTTGTTACAACTAGGTCTAACCTATATATAGGTTAGACGTTACCATTTTTTTTTTTTTAAGTTAGAGGTTACCATTTTAAAACATTGAATAGAATTTTTACACATGCGCAGAGAGAGAGAGAGAGAGAGAGAGGGAGAGAGAGAGTATGTACAATGAGAGCAACTGAACGGAAACACATCAAACTTCTTGTAGTAGAAGCCGAGTATTCATCATAGTCAGGCTCCAGGAAACTGCGGTTAGCTGAAACCATTGCTATAACACGGGGACTATTTGAGTCCCTTCGATATATCTCCCAATTTCCCCTGGTAAAACCACCACAAAGTACATTGGTCAAGTTGAAAAAAAAAAAAAAAAAACAAAAACAAAACAAAACAAAAAAAACTCACATTCCAAATTAAAGGCAATGAAATACATATCAGAAAGTTCGTGTAAAGATTACCTAAAGTTCATTGGAACACGCCCAAATCGAAACAGTGGGGGAGGAGCAGTATAACCAGGCTTAAATTGCTGAAATTCAAGAATTCAATCTTAGTAATTAGCTAAATTTGTAATGATTGGGGAAATACAAAATAGAATATTATGCAGATAATGAAGTAGTCAAAACTCAGTGTTCAGTGAAGGAAAGGTGAAAATAAACTATTAAGAAGCATGACTAGAAAGATCATAAATCACCTGGTGGCATATCTCGCACATAGTGTCACCTTTCTCATTACACCACCTTTGTACACATCTACGGTGGGCATACTGCAACAATCAAGAAACAAATGAATATGACAGGGACATTCTGCACTAAAATCAATTATGCAGTGGCAAAATCAAATAAATAAGAAAGGCATGTTTTTGAACAAATCATACTTTACATGGTAAATGAAACCATCAGTTGAGTCCTCTAGTACTCTCATTCTATTGAGGTGAAATGAGACAACATCTCAACACTTCTCAAGCAACAATTTGAAAAGAAGACAAGAATTGCCAAAAATACTGGATTGATGACTAAAGCTGAAGGAGCATTATAGTAGTCACAGTGTGAAGTCTTCATTACCATGTTAAGGAATATGCACCATGACTTAAAGATTCAGCCACACAGTTACAAAGATTAGAAAAGTGATCTCCAATTAAAAACTCCCAAATTTAGACCTTTCTGTTTCATGATCCACATCCAGGCAATGCACCTCTTTCTAGTTCATGCTGGACTGTCTTAATCCACATCCAACATAAAGGCCCTATCTGTGACTCTATGTCAAACCCTCCCACCCCCCAAAAAAAAGAGAGATTATTTGATGCTGGTGGGGTTGATGTGTACATGATGATTATGATGACAGCGTGCTAAGTCACTTAGATAATTGCATCTTTTGATATGTGAACATCAAGTTTACTTTTCCTACGTGTGGAGAGGCCTATAAGTTTTTTTCCCCCTCCTTTTTCTCAACAAGCATAAAAAAAACTTGCGCATGCAAATCCAATCTTGTGAATTTCCCAGAATCATTACTTGCATTGATCAAAAGAAGCCAAAAGCTTAGCTTAAGCCCATCAAGTTAGGAATTTTCGATTTTATATTGGTGATTTTTTTTTCAGTCACGTGTGACATGTCAAAAACTAATCAATACGATGAAGAATGAAGAGGATACATATATATTGTGTGTGAGTGGGTTGGGGGGTTGACTTGTTGTGTCAAGTATATATCAAGATAATAAAGGTCCATCTTTGCCAATAAAAACTTGTAGGGTAGCACTGAATCGATTTATTTCTCTGGGTAAATTATATTTTGGTCCCTCAAATTACTATCAGCATCCAATATAGGGACTAAAATCGAACCAACCTCATATCTTCAGGGACCAAAAATGCAAGCAAGAAATGAACGGAAAATAGATGGAGGGACGGATTCTTCCTTTTCTGAAATTTGAAGGACTGAATTAAAACTTTTTAAATCTAGAGTACCAAAATCAAACTTATCCAAAATTTCAGGGACGAAAAGTTTAATTTACCCCAAATCTTTTTAAGACTAATACCAAATCAATAAAACAACTCTACATACAACTTTGCTATTGACACTCAGTTAAATTCTGGTATTGTACAAATCAACATGAAGAACAGAAAGGGCAGACTAGGAAACCCAAAATACAAGTACTTAAACATTATAAAACAAATTAAAGGTTAGCATCAAAGGAGAGGGCAACTGACTAACCTTCAAGCTACCACAGCAAGAGCAGGGTGTCTCCATATTTGAATCTTCATCCTCATCCTGGCATATCCTGCATTCCACCACTTTCCCAGGAGATGCAAAATCCACCTTCTTGGAAGAGTGATCAATTTTCTTCTCGTCAATAATTACCACTGAGGAAGTGGCTTGCAGAGACTTGTTTCTGCTCTCAATTGCAGCTTCTAATGTGGATTCAGTGATCAATCGATCCACCAGCAACACAAAGTGATCCCCCATCCTCAAATTATCAATACCCACCAAACGAATTAAAATCTTTCCAAGGAAATATATCTGTATCCAAGCCTGAAAAAAATCAAAAACTCCTTGAATAAGCTCTTTTCCTTCAATAGAGTTCCTGGAAAACAAAACCAATTCTTATTAAAAACAAAGCAAGCTATTTGAATAAGGGAATCACCAAACAAAAAAGAAGAGACAACATGGAGTTCTTTTTTTTTATTCAAAACAAAACAGGAGAAACTGGACCCCTCAAAGAGAGGGCAAGGAACAACAAGAGGCTTTAATAAAACTGCATAACTTATAGAAAGCTGAACAATCAAAGAAAATACAGGAAACCCAATATAGAAAGCTTCTCCAAAAACATTCCAAAGCATAAATACAAGGAGGAAAAAGTACCCAGAAAGTAGAACAGAGAGGGAAAAGGAGAAAGACCCATGAAAAAAGAGTTCACCTTTTTATGAAACAAAGAACATAGAAGACAGAAAGTATAAGCACAAGGAAAGGAATTTATCCAAAAAGATAAGTACTGAAAGGAAAGGAATAGAGAAGAGACTGACTTACAAGAAGGGGATCGTATTTTCTTAAAGCAAAGAAAGCTTTCTCTTTCTCTCTCTCTATTTATCTATCTCTATCTTCTTTCTAAGTTTGTGAGGGAAATCTCTGTTTTGGAATGAAGCAAGAGATGGAGTGTCTTGGCTTGTCAGAACCCAATTTATAATACCAAAATTTTACATTCATGGATAATTATTAAAATCTCTGTGTGTGTGTCTCTCTTTGGCGAAAAATGTAAACGTGGGTGTGTCCTATAATACATGTCTTGTAAGAGAGAGAGAAAGAGAGAGATTCCAACGGCAAGTCCGCGAGTGACACGATTGTCCCTGTACTTTACCGTTATTGCCGTTAAGACTGCCAGAGAGTTTACTCTTCAATTTCACATTCCTTCTCTTTCACTGTAATTAGGTTTTTTATTTTTTATTTTATATATATATATATATATATATTTTGCTTTATTCCCAAACTTAGGTTCAATTTAAGTTGTGTACCATAATTACGTTCTAGAATGGATGCAGGAACTGGGTACTTGAATTAGGGATGACAACATGGTAAAATGGAATTGAATTATGGGTATCCGTCCCCTCTTTAGGATGAGAAAAATCCACGAAAGCATAATAGGTTGGATATGACATGTTAAAGATATTTTGTTATTTCTAATGAGGTGGCTTGACATAAATAAGTTGAAGCCTAAGAGACAATAAAAATTAGAAAAGCTTTTGTAAGAGTACTAAAAGAAGAGAAAACATGCTATTTGGGAGTGATAATAAAACATATTAAAAGGATTACATATATAAATGTGAGTCAAAATTTGGTAAGGATGAGGTGTAAAACATGAGTTTTACACCATTCAATAAAAGATTTTCACATCAGCATTTCATTTAAAATTCAATACATCTTACCACACTTAATAACATTTCAATAAACTCTCAATTTGGTTGGATTTATATATGGGTATTAGAATTGATTGGATATGATTGTACTTATTCTTAAATATGTGATAAAATAGTATAGTATATTGGAATTTGAGGGATAAAATATGAGTTATACACACGTGTATGTACCTTTTTGAGGTGGAGAATCGGAAAACTCCACCTAGTGTAGATTAGAGATGGATAAATTCTTACCCTTGAATAAATACTTTATTTATAGGTTATATTAAATTCTTCAGTTAAATTTAATATTTAGATTTCTTAATTAAATTTAAGCATATACTTTTTATAACTTTTTTCTCTGCCATGTTACATTGTACTTGGTCGTTCTTTTTTGTTCACTGTAGTAAGACTGCGAGACATTTGGTCAAGGAGAAACATTATATAATATATTATTATGATCTAGGATGATAAGCCTACATAACCTCTTGCATCACGAATGCAAGTGTATGATGTATGTGTATTTGTCATATACAGAGTCCTGAATGACAGTTATTATTGATCATCAACACTTGCAGTGCACTTTTAAATTTTGTAGCCATATATGCAAATTGCATGCTCTTTGTTTTTGTTTTGTTTTTTGTTTTTTAAAAATATATATATATATATATATATAGTGCATAATAAGCAATAAAACTCTTTAACTCCAAGCCTACTTCAGAAAATATTATCCAGTGCAAGTGATACTTCTTGATTGCTACCTTCAACAATGGGATTCTACAAGAGGTAATTTTTCAAATGATAATAATAATAATCTATTATTCATGCACTTGTGACCTAAATTCAAGCGGTAATGGGCCAGAGTGGAATGCATTTTTCTGGGCAGTGATTTGGGCTTTGCATGGGTCCCTTTTCTAGTATTTTCTTTTTTATTAGATATATTATCTAACCTGTAATGTATGATAATTGATGGCCGCTTTACTTATTGAAAATGAATTGGATGTCCATTTTTTATAATGTAAAATTCAAATTTAAAACATTTTCCTATAAGAAAAATCTCTACTGGGCATGAATTATTATTTAATTACATGAAGGTAGTTAGCAACTTGCTAAAAGTCTTCAAGAATTTATTTCAGTGACTTTGATACTAAACCTTATAGGGTCCGGTTAACGTGTGCCCTTAGAGCACACGTTAAACTTTCTATTTTTGGAAACATTTTCTCGGAAATTGAAAAAGCTGTCATTACTTTTTCAATTCTCGAGAAAATTTTTTCCAGAAATTAAAATTAATGTGTGCCCTAAGGGCACACATTAGTAAAATCCAACCTTATATTCATTAGAATTGGAGTTTATGAAGTAGTAGGGGACTCCCTAATATATGACTTTCACGAATAAGGGACCAGAGAAGATTTTACTCTTGTTGAGGGTAAGTAGCTAATTAAAGAGAAACAGAAAGCAATCCTTATTAATCATGTGACATCAATCACAATCATATTATATTGTCAAAAGTATGCTTTCTTTTTTTCTTTTTCTTTTTTGAGAATCTTGAAAACTCTGATTCAATCATGTCTTTCATGTGACTAAGTTTAATTTTTCATTGAAAATCTTTGTTGCTCTCTCTCTCTCTCTCTCTCTTACCAGATTTATTTTCAGTCATAAAGTATATACATAAGAGAGTGAAAGAGTAAAAGAATTTTCATGTTTGTCTTGAATTTCAAGTTTCGAACTCCAAATTGGACCTTTGACTGCTGACTTCTCCAAAGAAGTTCATCTGTTTACCAAGTGTTTGGTTGACCCAATTGGATATGGTCTTATAAATCTATATGAGAGCAACACAAGTTGACTTGTTCGTTTGAAAAAAAACAAAAAAAATCATTCATTTCAATGGACTTTTTATACCCAAAGGTTTGAAGAAGTCAAGTTCAATATCCCCACCTTTTCTGAAATGGTTCTGATTCTTTTCATTCTATAATTACATCAGGAGAGGAAGCTCCAAATAGTATCCTCACACCAATAAAAGACACGTATAGTACCATATATTAAGATAACACATACCATTTCATTGGTCATCTAGTTTGTTAGGTGTCACCCATTTTTTCATGTTTGAGTAGCCAGGTGCATATATAATGGCCACATATGAGTCCTATATGGTTGCTTCATAGAATCGTCTTTTTAGTTTATTCTAACAAATATTTAACAAGATAAGGTGGTTGAACAACCATTTTTAAAGTTTGCATGGGAGCATCAAAAATGGTATTGGCTGAGAATAAAAATGGTAGGATAAAGTACTATTTTGATACTTAAAACTTTATCAAAAGTTTATCTTTCATTTCTATATTTTAAGAGAAATGATATGTCTACAATATTTTTACAATATTTTTACAACAAATCCTAAGTGGCAGGTTGTTATTGGTTGTTATTATTGGGGCAAAAAAGTAATCTTAGTGTTAGTTTCAAATTTGAACCAATAACAACTAACCACCTGTGATTTGTTGTAAAAATGTTGTAAAATTGTTATAGCCATAGCATCTCTCATACTTTAAAAGGTTCTTTTTTAATTTTTAAACTATTGAAAAGTTCGTCTTTCGTTCCTAAATTATTTACAAAATTTATAGATGAAAAAGAATTTTTTTTTTTTTTTTTAAAGTTTAAGAATGAAAAACAAACTTTTGATAAAATTTAGAGACTAAAATTGTATATCTTATTATGAATGTTTTGTTTTATAATCCATCAATTTGAGTTTGTTTTACGTTATTTTCTTCTCCGTACAAAATAATCAAAATTTTGAAAGGGAAAAAAAAAAATTTTGACATGTGCTATACAATAATAGATAGGGTCCTAAAGTGACATACTCATAATAAAATAGAAGATTTTTCTTCATTGGCTGCATGATTATACCCTGAAGCTTAAATAATTAGTATTGCTTGCCTAATTTAGAACTAGGTTAATTTTAAAGTAGGGAGTATGTAAAAGATGCACATTATAGAAACATAATAACTATTTGGTGCAATATTCGTATGAAGCAGGTGAGTTGTTGATTCATCATTAAGCTGAAAGTGGAGTATTAGTTAGGCCTAACATTGTTTGTAAAATTAAAAAAATGATATCCAAAAATATTTTCTTGTGAGTGATGGGTATAAGGAGACAAACATAACCTATTAAGTCAGCATACAAGAAAATTGATTTAAGCCCAAGGAAAGTACGGGACTCATAATAATTATACTATCTAATTTGTAGCTTACCAACTGAGTTTTACTGTCTGCAAAAAATTTGCAGTCGTTGAGGAATGAGGATCTCATTATAATCTTTTGTTGTTCCACCAAAAGCAACAAATTTTAACAACAAAAACCTTAATGATCAAGATCAACAATGATCACCAAAAGCACTCACCCAACAAGAAGTTTAATTGTGTAACAAATTTAGCCAAGCCTTTTGGAATTTGGTTTTTGTAGATAACCATTCTAAATACTGCGTTAACAACCATGTACAAAACAAACAAAATTAACATTTAGTCCATCGCAAAATTAATAAAATTTAGTGACTTACTATCATTCAAGTTAAATATTTTAACCCAAAAGCATTTTAGCTTAACTAATTAGTATCTCTTGATATTTTTAAGAGAGACATATAGGATTTAAATTATTGCTCCTTCTTAATTGTACCTATTGAATTATATTTTAACTATTACAACAAAAATAAATAAATAAATAAAAGATACAAAGTCCTAAATATTCCAAAAAAAAATTGCTAATTTATTTTTATAAATTTATAGCAAAGTTGTGTTTTAACCCGTTAGATCAACATGTCAAATTTGTAACACGTCAAGTTTCAAGTTTGACCAATTTTCCATGGGTCAAACATTCCTCTACTCATATTTTCTTCTTTTCTTATAAATAATGTTAAGAAATTTTTTTGTGATAAATAAGTTTTAGAATGCAATATAATTTTTTTGCAACTTATGTTATGAGTGGTGGAAAAAATCTAATTAGTCCATGTAAAAATGATTGTTCACCATTCACAATCAATTACTTAACAAATTATAGGAAAATTGCGTCTATAAACTTTTTCTTTTTCCTTTTCTTTTTGATTTGGGCATTTTAATGGATTTATGACTAATTTTTCTAGGTCTAGCAAAGCCTAATCCTAGGATGCGTATAATCAACTGTCTAATATATCTTGCTAGGTCTAGGGAAACCTAATCCTAGGATGTGTGTATTCCTTTGAATCTTTGATTTATTTTCCTTATATAATTGCTTGATATTCTTATTTCTTTGTAGCAAGGTTAAAATAAAAATAATATGAGGTGCGGTAAATTAAACAACTATATTTAGGCCTGCATGGGAGCTAAGACGATGTTGACTAGTAATGCATGAATACAAATTTTCTAATCTCAATTATTTTTTAATTTGCTAGATAGGTTGTTGATGGCATGATTAACCTTACATAATCCATGAAGATTTATTTATTTATCATCTTCTAGTTGAGTAGTTGAGCTGATTATCTATTATTAGCAATAATTGAAGTCTTTGTTGAGCATTACATTGGTGATCATTAAGATTAAGAATTGAGTTCTTTCTATTTATTGGTCAATAGATTGCGGAGGTTAGTTAGGGGAGCAATTGAGCAATTATAGTAGGATCTAGTATCTAAAAAATTCATAAAAAAACAAAGATTTTGAAGGATACACTTTATATTTTAATTAATTCATAAACTACTCCCCAAGGAAAAAGACGAAGTGGAGTTTTTTTTACATTAAACTGGACATGAATCTTACCTATTTTACATCTAGGTAAGTTAGAGTTTTGTAACTCTATTGTTTGACGTAACTTTATTGGTTGACACTTTCTAGTGTTCCCAACTCAGATATCCAAGATTCAATAAATTCCCCTCACCACAACTATCGGTGTGAAAAAAAAACATTTCGAAAAAACCACAAAAAATAACGCTTTACTTGGATCATAAGAAAGAATTCATCCACTCGTGTGTGCGCACACATACAAAAAAAAAATGCCAATGCCATTCAAAATAGTTTCATTCCATAATATGATAAGAGCAGCACAAAAATTAATACATCGAGAAGAGAACTTTTATTCAATTTTCCCTTTGATTGCTATCATAATAAGACCAAATTACTCATAATCAAAAACTACAAGAACAGAGAAGCAACACCTATTTTTAATACCACGAGTTCATTAGCCTTCCACAAATAGTTGCTTCTCCATAATTAACTCAGACAAAACATTGAGGCCACCTCACTGAAGATCGCAGCAACCATTGCCATAATGTTTCCAATACTGCAAAAGAAACAAAACGAACACATTGTGAACAACTGATGAGTAGTTTGTGATATGTCTAGCTGCTTTATAGGCAATTAGATAGGCACGCATGCAGGGCTGGACTTTTGAGACTTTTGAGTTTCACAATTTTTGGGGAACTCAGAAATTATTAATATGGCTTATGCATGCATTTGTGCACAAATTCCCAGTGGACCTTCATCATTGGGGTGTTAAATTAATTAATGGATGTTGCATTGGGACAAAGGACTTGTTCTCAAAAAAATAAAACTCAAGTAAAACTGTAAAAGCCCATTGAGCTTCTGACCCTTTTTGCTGTATCTTCAATTATGGACAGAACTTGGGATACCCTTTTTTTTTCTTTCAAATGGACAAGATTTACTTATTCCTTTCATTATAATCATACTGAACAATAGCGCCCTCAACCATTGCCACAATCTTGTACTACACCCATACATAGTTTTGACTACTACTATAATTTCAAATGAGGAAATATGATTTTTTTTAAAAAAATAAATAAGAGAAAAGTGTGTATATTATCGTTTGTACATGCACGTTGGTAAAAATATATAGTCTCAATTTTTTTTTTTTTAATTTAATAGTTAGGGTGTTGATCTGATAACTTGACATGATCTGTCAAGTGTACTGTTTATTCATCATCTTCTAGTATTTAAATTAACTCTTTCAAATAAAATAAACCTCAAAGATGGACGAAATTAGCACTATTCATATCATTCTATAATATAAACTTCCATGAAAAAAAATTAGGAGAAATTACATTATTGGTCTCTGAAGTTTATCTTGTATGCGTAATTAGTCTCATAAGTTTGAAGCGAGCATAATTGATCCCTCAAATTTTAAACCAAGTTATATTAGTCATTTCACTAACTGCCGTTAGTGCTGTTATTTATGTTACTTATGCACGTTGGTAAAAATATATAGTCTCAAATTTTATTTTTTTAAATTTAATAGTTAGGGTGTTGATCTGATAACTTGACATGATCTGTCAAGTGTACTGTTTATTCATCATCTTCTAGTATTTAAATTAACTCTTTCAAATAAAATTAACCTCAAAGACGAACGAAATTAGCAGTGTTCATATCATTCTATAATATAAACTTGCATGAAAAAAAATTAGGAGAAATTACATTATTGGTCTTTGAAGTTTATCCTTAATGCATAATTGGTCCCCTAAGTTTGAAGCGAGCATAATTGGTCCCTCAAGTTTTGAACTAAGTTATATTAGTCATTTCACTAACTACCGTTAGTGCTGTTACTTCTGTGGCTAAAAGAACAATAACTTGATATTTTTTTCTTTGATGAAGTGGTATGTTTTTAATTAAAAATTTTTTTAAAAAATAGTTTCAACGTTAGAAACAATATTCACAATATTCACAACCCGGTGCCAACCAATTAAAAAAAAGTATTTTCTACCCTAGCCGCTACCCCTTGCTCGTGATTGGACTATTTTGTTTGAGGTAGACAGTAGTAGCCATTTCTGAATAACTGTATTAAGATGACAGCATCTCACATCAACAAAAATGTCAGACAAATGTTGATGTGGATATTACATGAGCTTCCTGTGGCATCAAATTTGTCTTTGGTACCTCAACTATTCAGCATCAACCACAAGCAAATAACCCGGGTGACCTTTGAGCATACATGGACCAGTAAGCCCAACTCTAAACAGAGCCAAAACCTTGAAGTAGTGCCATATCATATAGGGCATTAGACTGTGATGCTGGTCCTAAATTGGATGGATGCACATCCCTGATCGTGAATCTTATTGGACAGTAAGCTGTGAATCTTATGTTTTTTTTTATTTTTTTTTATTGGAATCTTATGTTTTTCATCCATGCAAAAGCTAAATTACTATATATATATAAAAGGCTAAATTACGCTGTCTCTAACTATGAAGTTGCTAGTTTTATTTGTAATATTAGAAAATTTGTAATTACTTTAATTTGTTCTTGAAAAGTTAAAAAAGAAATGTTGAATGTTAAAGGGTTTTTAGCTTTCCAACTATTATACTAATATTTTTCCCTTAAAAAAAAACTACTCCCTCCGTCCCATTTTTTTTGTCCTGTTTGAAAAGTCAAACTTTTTAAGGGAACATCATTTATTGTCTTGTCTATCTTTTAAAAATGTATAAGTTTCCAAAACTACCCTTAAAAAAATTTATCAAAAAATTGAATTAGTAAATTAATAGGGGTATAATAGGAACATTAGTAAATTAATGACTTTTATTTTTAGAAACAGGACAATATTTTGGGACATCTCAAAATGGAATAGAGGACAAAAAAAATGGGACGGAGGTAGTAATATAGTGCTATTAATTTGAGTTCTAAAGTCATGCCAAAGGCCCAATATAGTGGATATACCCGTCTTAATGATAATAGATTGGGCTTTACCATAATTAGCTCTTACTACATAAGAATACAATAATGAATCCTATTTGTAGGGGCAGACAATTTTAGAGAAAATTTAATATTATTTTTTTGAAAAATATAAAAAGTTGTAAAACAAATCGAGTTTTTTTTTTTTAGTTTTTAAATATATTTCCTAAACTAATACTTTACACTATCCATTAACTTTTCTCTTCAATAATTGAGAGGTATATACATATCCATGAGGTATTGGATCCACATGGGAGATTCACAAATGTTCTCAGGTGGATTGAATCGTAGCAGTTTCATGACTTTCATTTCAATCCCTATCTAAAGACTAGTAGTTTTAAGTTATGGGAAGCAATGTCATGCGTGTTGTCGCCTTAAGGCTTGGAAATTATGGTCTAGCTCACACAAAAATCCAAACTAGTAGGCCATGAACACAGGCGGATGTACAATACATGGTTATCATTTTAAAGTTGATAACCTCTTTCCCCCATTTCTTGCAAAGGAAAACAATAACAATAATAAAGAGAGAGCCATCATTAGTATGGAATTGCAATATTATATAAGAGAAGAAAAAAGAGAAAGCCAAACAAATACCAATGGACAATAGTACCACTCAAAACTAATAGTTCATTACTTAATATGACAATTGTAGCGCAAATGACAACAAAAAGTAAAAACCACTACATCGATGAGAGACCTTTTATTCCTTTTTCTTCATTAGTATTGCTATCATTATAAGCCATTATTACTCATAATAAACAACAAGAACAGAGAAAGCAACACTTTATTCGAATAATGCAACTTCATTATTAATTAGCTTTCCAATATGCTGCCACTTGACAAATAAACCCCGCAACCATTGCGAGAAGGGTGACACATTTGCAAAAGAACCAGAACATTGTGAAGAACTGATTGTTTTGTAAGCTTGTGATGTTTTTTTGGAATAGTTTGTGATGTCTATTTCTTTGGATGAATACTAGCTTGTAATTTCTGGCCTGCTTTATATAGGCACGCATGGCTTGACTTTTGAGCTTCACAAATTTTTGGGAAACTCAGAATATGGCTTATGCATGCATTTATGCACAAATTCCCAATGGACCATAATCATTGGGTATGAAATTAATTAATTGTGGATGTTGCATTGGACAGAGGAGGTGAATTTTTTTTTTAAGTGAAAGCCCATTGAGCTTCTCCATTTTGCCTGTATAGTAACTGAGGGAGGATTAAATAAGAATTTTGTACGGAGTATTAAGTACTATTAACCCTTGCCACTCACAT
This sequence comes from Quercus ilex subsp. ballota, assembly GCA_032727855.1. Taxonomy (NCBI): domain Eukaryota; kingdom Viridiplantae; phylum Streptophyta; class Magnoliopsida; order Fagales; family Fagaceae; genus Quercus; species Quercus ilex. Next base: position 3,608,777 of record CM064908.1, on the reverse strand, counting down.
TACTTTATTTCATATTCCTTTGCTATTAACCACATTATTCTAGTTTAGAATCAAATGTTACTTTTAAGCTCAGTCACATAATCAGTTGACTTAAAAATTCATCTTGGACTTTGATTTCAACAATACCCGATTATAAAATTATAAAATTTCTTGTTACCGAATGTCTTTATGGCATTTGTTGATTAAAAAAGTTTTGATACTATTTTCACAAGAAATATAAAAAACTGGCATAAAAATCATTCGTTTATTTCTTTTCTCATAAAAAATATCTAAAAACATTTTATAAGCATCTATTAAATTTTCTCAAACTAAAATCTTTCATTCTTTATCATATCAAATTGTATTTCTTTTATACATAAATTGAAACTTTATTTTCACCCTCCAAGACCCATTAGGGGGACATGTTAGTCATTTTAATTTTTAACACCAACCGCTCAACAAACCCCAAAATAACTACCTTCCTATTTCCGCCCACACCAACCAATCTCTCACTGCCACGTGTCAATTCCATTCCCGCCAAAACAACCTATTCTTTTCACTCTAAATTTACATCTCATGCCACTGCCACTCACAAACAGAGCACTCTGTTTTTCTCTGACTCTGTAACCAAAAAAAAAAACTCCATCAATGGCTTCTTCACTCCTCTTCACTCTCTCTCTCCTCATATCTCTGGTTGTCTACTCTCTCTCCTCCCCTCTCTCTTCTGAGACGATTCTCAATGCCTCCGAGATCCTCATCGACACAGGCTATCTCTCCATGTCTCTGACTCTCGAGCTCATCTCCGATACCCTGTTTCCAAACTCTCATTCTCTCACCATCTTCGCTCCCTCGGACCCCGCCTTCATGGCCACCGGCCAACCCTCTCTCCCTCTCCTCCAATTCCACTTCTCTCCTATCCCAATGTCCCTCGAAACCCTCAAATCTCTCCCTTACGGCACCGAAATCCCAACCATGTTTCAGGGCCACTCGCTCACAGTCACGTCATCTCCGTCCGACCATCGCGTGTCTTTGAACAATGTAGACATTACCCTATTGCCAATTTTCGATGATGGGGTCTTGATTATATACGGAATCCGCGAGTTTTTCGATCCGGATTTCGAGGTTCGAGCCCCAGAATCCAGTTTTGGATGTGGGTTTTTGAGGACTAATTCGTTCGGCAATGCTAGCGAGGCTTTGAGGTCTGGTGGGTATTCGTTAATGGCGGGGTTTCTTGATTTGCAAGTGCTTGAGACCAAGAAGAGTACTATGATGACTGTGTTTGCTCCTACTGATCAAGTCTTGGGGAATAGGCTAGGCAATTTCAGCGAGTTCTCGTCGATCTTTCTCCGGCATGTGGTTCCGTGCCGGCTTTTGTGGACTGATTTGGTGAAATTCAACGATGCGGCTGCATTGCCGACGCATTTGGGTGGGTTCTCGATAAATATCACGAGGTCTGGTGGCATATTGATGCTCAATGGCGTGCCAGTTTACTATCCGAACATGTATATCAGTGATTGGCTTGTGGTTCACGGCCTTCGCCAGGTTCTTTCGGTGCCATGGGAAGGAACACAAGAAGGAATTGCAGGAGCTTCAGATGAATTTGGAGGCAGTATTGAAGACTATACACCGGATTACGAGTTCTAAGGCCCTGATGTTCTTGCTAGCTTCTGCTTTCTGGTGAATATCTCTGTTGCCATGACTTTCTTGAATATATCTGTATGGTTAAAGAAACAATTTAAACACTTTTGAATTTGCTGATATTCTGTATCTCTTAGCATGTTACTTTCTATGATTGTATTGAATTGCCCGTTTTCTTAGTTCAATGACAAGTGACAACATTGAGCCAATAAAGAAGGAAAGTTAGGAACTTGTTATAAAGATTTGGTATGGTTACTTTTATTATGTGGGAGAAATAAGAGGCTTGGAGCTATACTAAAAGGCTTTAAAGTCTTCTGCTAATCAAGTTCTTGACCTTGTTCTGAATTGCCTGATTTCTTAGTTGAATGACACAATTTTTATGGCGAAATTGATCCAATAGAGAAGGGAAGTTAGGAATCTGTTGTATAAAGAATTGGTAACATTAGTTTTAGTGGTTAGAAATGTGGGAGGAATAAGAGGCTTGGAACTATACTAAAATATTTTCAATGTTTGCTGCTAATCAAGCTCTAGACCTTGCACAAGCATAAGACAAGCTTGAATTGTTGAATAGTAGGGCATTAATCTTAGTGAAGGTTTCAACTTTCAAACCAGAATTAGCTTTCAGGTTAATCTACGATGCATAGTGCTACGGCATTTTTTTTTTTCTTTTTTGTCCTAGTACTCTTATTGGCCACTGATTTAAGAAATCATAGGATGGATATGTAAACATGCAAGATATTAATAGCAGTATATTAGTGTTGGAAATCTTTGATAATGTGTTAGCAGCCATAACCTTTTATGACTTCATAGTTTGCAAACCAAAGAACACCTGATTTTCTTTTTTGAGCTTGTGCGTAACTTTCTCTAGGTGGTAAAAAAAAATCTTAAATTCTTCAGCCTAGCAAATTATAGGAGCTCATGAGCAGTATGAGGAGTCCAACTGCCGTGATGTAAGTTCAAGTATGACTGAAAATTGACCTGATAAAATGTGTACATGGAATTAATACTTAGTTCACACTTAAATGTCAAACTCTCTATTCTATTGCTTTGTATTTAATCAATATTCATTTTCCACAAGCGGAATTGCCTTTTTTCTGGTGCCCGAAGTTTTTGAATGCTTAAAATATGATAGAAACTGGTTCTTCTAATGCTTAGGTAGTTAGTTAGGTGATAAAATGAAGAGGGATCAGTTCCCATGTTTCTTTCTATCCCCATTAGAGTCGTAATTCTATAGTCCAAATGATATATAAGAAGCTGTTGATATATTACCATAGTCAGTTCCTAGTGCTATTGGAATAGAAATATGAATAGTATCATTTACGGGTGCTGGAAGGTTAAGAGCATAAATGTACCTATGTTGTAGGTGCATTACAGGTATATAATAGTTTATTTTAGGAGATTGAAGTGGCTTTGTTCATCATCTTATAAAAAAGTTGACTGTGGTTATCTAGGCTGCATAATGATAAATACTTTAACAGTCACCTTGTGCTTGTTAGCTAGAAGATGAGAATTCTGAGTTACAGATTTCATGGAAGAGGAATTGTGAAGAATTGGTTTAAGTGTACTTTCAACTCTAGCAAAATTGAATAGATTGCCGTCCGTGTTAATTATTAAGACTGGAAAAAAGCTAACTCCATTTTAGGGTTAGACTTGTAAAGCCAAAGGCTTATTAAAAGATGGGTTATTCCCTTTTCTTCCATAGTAATGGAAATGCTGAAGCATTGTGTCTGAGTTTTGCACTTCTAAGTCTAAAGTTGTCTCTGTGATTGCCCCCATTTAAAAGAAGGCATGATCTGAGCATAACAACTTATCTAGGATTTCATGGTGATAAACTAATGCATGATTAGTACTTTCATAATTTACATTTTCATTTTTATGGCAATTGTAAAGTGTAATTAAATAAATCTCTGATTAATTGACTAAAGAAGGGGGCTCTAAACTGGATTCTATCTCGTCAGTCGATTGAAAAAATGTTGCACTGTCAAACAAACAAAATGATGGTCATAACCACCAACTCTAACATCACTGCTACCATTATAAGCACCAACCCTGGAGTGTCAGTTGATGAGGATGCAAGTGAACCATTTTAAAGCTTATTGGCAATTTTGTCAATTACAGACTTAATAATCCCCGCGAGAGTAGATTGAGGTGGTGACCAATATACAATAAAAGAGGGAAGTGAAGATTATTAAAAGCAAACTCAACAACTTTCACCAGGGCCAAATCTTATTTCTCTGCTGCATTTCAGCAGCAGGTCAAGCAGGTTGAACACCATCTTCATCTACCATTTCCCACCCCTAAAAGTACTCAAATATAGCTTGATTGATCCTAATAGAACAAAACTACTTAACCCAGATCATGTTGGCGCATGTGGCAAAGCAAAGGTCATGACAGGTATTAGTGATTTCAAATTCCTAACAATTTCGTATGTCAGAATCGACCAGTGGTTGACTGGGAAAATAGAACTTTGAAGGATCATGCTGTGAGGCTAAACAAAATAGGCTTTAAAAAATATCCACAAAAGTGGGGAACAGATTTATGACTGTCGTTCTAAACCATTTACATGTGTTGCCCGTGTTGGTTTGGATTAAGCTTATTTGGACAAAAGTACGATTATAAAATAGACTTCAGAAATTTTTACATAGGCAAGGCCTCAAGGGTTTAGTATATAGCCATTAGCCACCATAGTTGAAAAAGTTTCGTACTCTATAATGCATATAAAGGGAGAGTTTTTTATATGGCCACCATTTTAGAAAAAAGTTCCATACTCTATAATGTATACTAGTGGATGTGAGGCGACAGAAAAACGTAACAAGTTTTGGTACGCATGGGATCAAGCTTATTTGGACAAAAGTACAATTATACCTAAACAAAATAGACTTCAAAAGTTTTTACATAGGCAAGGCCTCAAGGGTTTTATAGCCATTAGCCACCATAATTGAAAAAGTTTCATACTCTATAATGCATATAAAGGGAGAGTTTTTTTATATAGCCACCATTTTAGAAATAAGTTCCATACTCTATATGTATACTAGTGGATGTGAGGCGACAGAAAAAGGTAATAAGTTTTGGTACGCACGGGATCAATCTTACTTCCTATCACAATTACACAGGAGACGGTCAGAAATATCAACCAATTGATTTGCTTTAACTATATATATATAACATAAGGGAATACACTGTAATTTTAGCCCTCAACTCAAAATGGAGCTTCGCCCCACTTTGGTTTCTTCCCCTAATAGGGGTACAAGAAAGCTCAAGATATGGACCTAACTACGATACTGATTTTCTACTATACAGTCTACACTTCACCTGATGGGAGATTCGAAATTGGTACATCATTCTTGATGCTATTAATGCTAAAACAGTTCTTGTAACTCATGCTTCCTTTTATTGGCAAGGATAGTTTCACAAACACTTCCTCCCTTTGGGGGCGGTTTGCATAGAGTATCCAAAGAACAAGACACAGCAAGACTCCAACTGAAATCATTCCCAATCCTGCATTCACTATCTTGAGATAGTGGCTCAATGGTGGACAGTAACTTGTGGTGATATTTTTGAATGTGTCCCGGACAAAATTGCAATCCTGGAGACTAAGTAAAGGTGGAGTGTAGTGCTCAAGTGCATAGCTCTCATTTACTGCAGCCACCAGCTGGGCATAGATGTCTGGTGTCACCCTCCCAACGGTGGAGCACAGGCCAGATGCTGAAACTTTACATGTGTAGTTCTGCCAAACCTGCAAAATTTTAGATAACCGATTAAGATGTCTTAATCAAATCTCAGTTGCACATAATCAAGTACAACCCATTAATCAAAGACAGTGAAAGATACTGGTGCAAACTTCATAACGTTTACTCTCTCATCTACATTCCACCTTGCACAAACTAATGCTCTATTGAGAGTTTATATATGGGAAGCCATTATGCTGCAGTATTAAGTATTTTAGACGGCTTTAATTTTCTGCTCCTTTAGCCATAGCACATAGGCAAGGTTTTTTAATTGTAGGAATGAAGTCTTTTTGTAACATAGCAGCTTATGAAAGTTATCACCTTCACGTGGGGACTGAATGTGTTTGTCTCTTCCTTCCACTAATCACACCTTTTGGGTACATGAGCGACATGAATACTCCATTTCAAGCAGAAAGCACGTCACATATATCCACAGCTGTATGGGGTACGTCAAACTCACTTTTATTAAATCCTTTACTATCATATTCTCTTCCATTGCCTAAAACTAACTACCATATTCTAATGGGCACTTATAGATAAGATTTTAAGACAACTTTAAAACAGCTATTAGATGGTTAAGGATTGTATATTAGATTTATTATCTATGATAAATTTTTCCTCAACATAAAACTTCAAAATATTGTGAGGTGAAATTCAAATCAAAATTATGTATGAACCACCTGATGTTTCCAGCTGTGGCTCGAATGTATCAATTTTCTTCAATTATATTGTATAACTTGGCACATCAAAGGATCTTAAGTCAATTCTGTTAGAGTTTTACTGTTTTGATTCAATAATTTGGTAGTTTCCAGAAACATATTTAAGCAAGCAGATTTCCATAACAAAAAAGGTACCAAATAATTAAAATTGATAAAACATACCTCCGAAGCATTTGCCACAGACACCTCTCGAGACTCACACTGGCGATCTTGCAGCTGAGCGTCATATGGATAACAGAGTGGCGGCATCATAGGACCTGACTGATTATAATAGTATGGACTTTCCTTGGAGGGATAAGTATCAGCATAGGTATAGATAAATTCATTGACGACATTTACAATTTGAGTGACAATTTTTTTGCTCTGCACAAGTGTCTGGTTTGTTGTCCTATGGTCAACACATGGAAGGACATTGCTAAGAGCTGTTTCTGCATGGGGATATTCTACCCATTCCTCCATGGCCATGCAGGTATCAGAAACTGTACTGAAATTTCAAGAAACAGACTTCTATCAGTAATGGCTTTAAAGGATGTTTTGCTTTTTGTTCTAATTATTTTTTTGATAGGTAGCTTTTAGTTCTAATTATAACAAAAGGCAGCAGTGGATGAAGCAGAACTTTCAAAGGTAAAAATGCTATATCATAATCAGGCTCTTATTTTGTGAACATCACATGTGAAGAAAATTGGTGATAAAATATTAAGTTTTCAGTTCACATAGATAAGCAAATACATATATAAAATTTAACAGAGATGTATCTGATCAAAATCCAATTTCTTACTTGTTGAGGATTACAAAAACTCCACACAGGACAAATGTAATTGCAACAAGCAACCATCCACTTATTATGAATCTGCAACATTATGTTGGTGGTGTCAAATACAAATATGAAAAGCATCCAGCATGTTGAAAGTACAAATAATATTGGATGTGGCACATGTCCACCAAATGCAAAGACAACTTACATGTGGATTGCATGTTTGTGCTCAAGGATAGACAGGACTGCAATAACAAAAATCAGTAAGTCACAAAGAGGAAAAAGTCTAGCATATGAGAAAAATAATAAAAGATATCATCAATTAGGATCATTTCAGCAATACGTACTAAGACCAATCAGAGCCAGAAGAAGCATTACTGCTGCCACAGTTATCAAAGCAGAGCGCCTGCAACAATGAAGTGAATATGAACCAATGAACATCATAAGTGTTGAAAAGAATTCTAGATATAGATAGTACTAAAAAGGCTAGCATATACTTACACAGCATTGATGACTTTCTTTATTTTGACTGAATTTTGGCTTGTCTTCTCTGTCAGCGTATCTGCTGCAGTATTAAGATCCATGTTCAACTTGTCAATATCATCCATGACATCAGAAGGAAGGAACACCTGGGCCACACTAATAGTTTTCGCTAGGGAGAGATATTGAGTGACATTTCTTAGGATCCCCACGGTGTAATCTGACTGGTTAACAACGTAATTCAGAGTATGCAGCACTTCACCGTGAAATTTGTCCTGCCCAACCGAGAGTAGGATACATCCAATCCTGTGTGACAAAAGGGTCAGGAAACGTTAGCAAGAGTTACAAAAGAAACATCAATTTGGGGATTACAGAAGACATGATTTGTCATGTTAAAACAAAGACATGCATGTAAGAAATGGGTTGAAACGTTGAGCCCAAGAGGGAAATGAAAGAACAAAGCATTGCATTTTTTTTTTTTTTTTGTTGAACTCAAAGCGTGATGAAAATATCTAGTTATAACAAAGCAAAGGCATGGCATTTAGCACAAGGTGCAGAAACGTATTTATTTGGAAATGACAACCTCTGACATGGAGGTAGCTCATAAAATGGTTCAAGGTGAAACACAGAATGATAAAATGCCTTTCTCAGATGACAAAATATTTGTTAACTTTAATCACCTCCACATAAACATAAGAAAAATGTAATTCTATTCAACTTCAAACATAGAATCAAGTTGAAGAAGTTTTCAATTGATTGGAATAAAAGGACAGCACATGTAGATTTATACTGATAAGGTAAAGAAAGAACTCTAACTGCTAAAGTAGTAGAGTTAAAACAAACAAACAAACAAAACCTCCAATTACAAAGATAATAACTATTAAAAAAAATTTGAGATTCAGAATATTACGCTGCAGCACATGTGAAGAGTATAAGCAGTATAAGACAAATCCTTTGTGAATGGTGTGATCCTTTCCCTTTTATGTTTATCCTCCATCCACAGCAATGATGAGCCACAAGAGCCAAGCCAAAAGAGATAAACCATAGGACAGCAAGAATGAAACCAGGAGCACCTGTAAATCCAACAGACTGCAGATATAATGGTTAAAATACTGATGAATATATGTTATTAGAATATCAACAACAACAAAAATAATTAATTATTTAGCATCTCAGTCCAGCATGCAATCATTTAGAAAATACCAACTGAAAGTACAAGGGAACAAAAGATAGAATGCACTGGCTGAATCAATCACCAGTTGAGCACTGAAATAGAAAAACAAACGCCAGAAGCTAAAATACATTTCACGCAAGACATCACGCTCTGTTAAGCAGGAACAGGAATTTGACATGGTACAAAAAAGATCGTCATTTCCTGAGCCCACAGCAATACTCATTTTTCTTTTTTTTATTATTATTTTGATTGGTAGGTTATGCGCGCAGACACATGTCCGGTGGGTGTTGATCCAAGCTATTTTCTTATAAACCACAATCTTAGTTAAGCTTCCACAGGACCACAACTTTGATTCATTCTAAAACTTTTCATTCAAAGGATGAGCTGATTGATGTAAAAAAATAATACTAGAAAATTGGGCATAGTGCAAACATATTAATAAATCACTAATTTCTCTGCAGATGATTATATTTTTCATCAATAGCTCTCTCTTTTTCTCACAAATCAAAAAACACAAAGAACATATTTTCTCCAAGTTTATCAATTAGATCTCAATTTCTCACACACACAGAGAACAGTAAAAAAATAATAATCAACCACCCATCAGCTTGCTTGCAATTACATTTTAACCAAACCAATCAATCTAACAAACTAAAAAAAACATTAATGTGAAAAAGGGAAGCAGCACTTACGGCCCAGTAATGCCGATTGGTGATGTCCCAACCGCCATGGTAATGCCGAAGCCCGTGAAGAATGTCCGGCCTATTCGTCCGGTTTTCTGCCAAAACAAGCGTGCTCTGAGTGGCATCATCACTTGCAGGCCCTGGAGCCTGTGCAGCCTCCGAGATTACATTCTTCCATGGCCCCAAATTCTCCTCTCCTGCACCCACAATCACAAAAACACAAACACAAACACAAAGTTAAGAAAGTTCACAACTAAATCACACAGCACATAAGCTGCACCGACAGAAATTAATGACTAAAACGTAATCTTTAAGACTTTATAACAGATAAAACACATCTCTCGTTTGGCTCATCAAACAACAACAACAAAATTTTGCAAAGTAAAAGAAAAATAAATACCAGAACTTGTACACTGCCCAATACAACAAAAAGGTTTTGCTTTTAATTCAGCTAAAGAAATCCATTTATTGACACTCAAAACAAAATTAAGCTACATCATAATATTCACAATCTCATTTTCCTTCCCTTTCCTCAGGTTTCTCAGCAACCAAACACACGCAAAAAAATGACACTTTCAGACCAAACCCATTACTCTTCTCGGATCATTGAACCAAGAAATGAGAACAATTAACATATTTATATATCCCTCTGGTTTCTCAGCAACCAAACAAACACACTAAAAAATGAAACTTTATCCAACCCATTACTCTTTTCTGATCAGTGAACCAAGAAATGAGAACAATCAACATATCTATGTAAGAATTAACATGCATATAAATTGTACGGACCTAGAATGAACTTGACAGAAACATGGTGGGGCTCATTGCTCACAGTCACAGCCTGAGCAGAAATTGAGCTGACAGCAGCCAAAATGAAGAAGAAGGAAGAGAACCCAGAAACCAAAAACGCCTTCATTTGCCAACCTCTTATATCTCACTCACTCAGTCAGTCACTGCAGCCATAGCAAACAAACCGAACCCAATTTCCAAGATCTGGGTTCGACCAAAAAGACAAAGAAAGACTCAAACTTTTACAGTCTGATCACCATTTTTTTCTCTCCTACTCCTATAGTTTCTGATGATGAAGCAAAAATGAAATGAGAGATTTTATAGGAAAGAGACTTGTTGGAGCTAAAACCATAAAGATAGAGAGTGTGTGTGAATGTGAAAGAGTCACATGGTGGGGCAGTGACGGTGATTAAGGAGAAGAAACGAAAAAGGCGGGTGTGATTTGTTTTTAATAAAGTATGATTTTTTTTTTTGCTTAAGCTAATCAACTTTCTTTGATTTGCTTTGCTTTTTTTGTTTTTTATAATCGATTTTTCTTTTCACTGTCGATGAGTGACTGAATTAAGTAAAGCATAAACAAATTTTTTATTTTTTTTATTTTTCTCTTTTTGTTTATTTTGATACCAGTTTGTTCTTTTGTCGTTCTCTGCTTTTTCTTTGTTTGTTTTTTTGTTACTTTTTCTTCACTTTTGGTTTTGAGTATCATATTAGTATATCAATTACTTAAAAAGCACAAAATAATTAGTTAAAGTCTCAGAAATTTTTCACAATTTTTTTTATTAACTGGTTGTATGGTTTGTTGTGTTTATACATAATAAAGTTGTTTGCGTTTTGTTAGTGTGAGTTGTATTACACTAGTGAACACAGTACAAACATGACACGAACATATTATGTGTTAAAAATTGACAATGTTTTGATCTTTTATCCTACCTTTGATAATAGCTCTAAGTTATCATTTTAAGGTGTTACAATAATATTGTAAAAAAAAAGGTTCTTACAAAAGTAAAATAAAATTTGAGTTCTTAAATATATATGATGCTCTGTTTGTTTCGACTTAACAGTTTTTAGAAAATAAATTATTTTTCAAAAAATATATTCTAAAAAATTATCTTTTTTTTTTGGATAATGACTTAAAAAATTATTTTTCAATTTTCCTTATTTAGCTTAGTGTAAGATAAATTTGTTTTCTATAGATAGAATGTCAAAAGATAATTTTATAATGACTATAGATTTGTTTGTCCAAAGAAAGAAAGTCAAAAGATAATTTACCAATAACTGTTTTTTAAATGATACTACCAAACAGGGAAAAACACCCAAAAAAAAAAAATCTGTCCACACACTACTTTGGGTTTTAGCAGAATGACTGATAAAGTCCAGTAAGATGGAATGACAAGAATGCCATTGTTAATAGGACCAAATTACTTTTTCAAGTGCTTATTGATGGGGTAACTTCAAGCCCTTTATGGGGAAAAAAAGGTATGTTGGATATTGGAAAGTGAGCAGTGGTCAGTGAGTCGAATGTCCGAGTTTTGGTGAGTTTGCCAAACGGGTTTTGTAACTTTCTTTGATTTTCCCAAGTGAATAAGAACAGAAATCCGAAAGTATCTATCTTTTGAGTTCGAGGAAAATTCGGCTAAGTTGCTTTATGTACTTTTCCACTATTTACTATTCCTTATTTAATTACTTCTTTTAAACCGCGTGGTGTCTTTTTCAAAGAGAAAATCTATTGTTATGTGCATGCATCGAGGTCACTCTCCACTATGAAATTGTCACTGTTGAGAGCTACCCTATCACTTATCAGCATTATGGAAAATATTTTAAAAAATAAATAAAAAGGTAATCACCTTATCAATTTTTGGTACAATGTACATCATGGTGTGATTAAAGGGTTACTTACTACAAATCCAATATTAAAAAGGTAATAGTCACATGTGCCATCTCCTCATGAATCATAATCAGTTGTGTTATTAGCTTCATATGATAATCAATATACATGTGTGCAATAAACATAATTTTTTCTATTACAAATGGTGAATAATAAGTGTAAATCTCAAACTTAGCTTTGAAAAAATACTATAGTTTTTTTTTTTCCTTATTATAAAAAAAAAATAGTTTTTTTTCTTATACTATAAAATTAGAATTTATGGCCGTCTCTAATTTTCTATATTTATCAATAGGAGAATCTACCTATTAAGTTAAGAACTCATAAAATGAATACTTAAAAGCCAACATTTTTTTATATTATTACAATCCCTAACCTAATGCAAAAGGATCGACATGGAAATATACAAATTTAAATATTGCCACTTAAAGTTACCATCTTAAACTTCAAATCGCATCAAAGAGTTTAAGAAATTTATTCTTGTTTATTTGAATTTCTTTTATTTTTTATACATTTTAAGTAAGGGAGATCCGAATTATGTACTTTCCAAAACGTCATTTAACCTATAAAAAAAAATATCCATAATGGAATTATGGAAACATTTATAACATACACTCTTACATATTTGGTGCCTCTAATAAATGCGTGTTCCTTAGATGGGAAGAAGAGTAAAGAAGTTAAGAGCATAATTTTATCTGCAAAAGAAGAAGGAAAAAGCTGTAAGGGAAAGCATATCATTTCATGTCATCAATGAAGTGAAAGCATGGAAAATTTTGGAGAGTGATTGATTGGGCACGTGATAAGGGACATGCAGGGTCCACTTATTACCTACAAATACAAATTCAATATATACAACACACGCACTACGCTCTTCACACACGGATCTGCACTATGTATATGCAATATGCATGAAAAGCAGAGCACCGTTTGTGCAGCACCACCTAATCTCCACCATACGTTACGCGTTTGCTGATTGATACTATTGTTGCCTTCTTGCCCACATAAAGCTACACACCGTCTTATCAAAAAAAAAAAAAAAAAAAGCTACACACCGATAAAGTCATGAAAAAAGCAATAATAATAATTAATATGGGCTTTCATTTATAATATCATTATTTTTTCTACTTGCTTTTAGTGTCTTCTGCAACTTTTTCTATCACATTTCAACTTGATCTATATAACACGGCACTTATCCAAAGATTTTCTTTTTGGAATTTCCTAGCTAAGATTTTTCACAAACTTTTTTTCATGACCCTTATCCATTAATATAATCTATTAGTGTCACTGATGAATTACGACCTTGACAAATTATATATAATAAAAGAAAAAAGGAAATTAGTTTGTTTCTTGAACATTGTTATCTGGTTTAATTGGATTTGTCATATGCATGTTTAGAAAGTTCCCAATTGAAGAAAATACTTAAAGAAAGAAGCAGTAATATATCACAAGAGAAATTAATAGTCTCTAGTACGTGCATTTTATTGATCTCTCATTTTCATTTTCATTTTCACTAGCACTCTCCTCCAAATATTGATAACTTGGATATACATCTTAATTGATTAATTTTTTTCTTTAAAAAAAAAAAAAAAAAAAAAAAAACTTTCTCTTGCTTCTCGTTTGGTACTTTGTCTATTTGTTAATTACAGTCTGAGTAAGGAATGAAAAATCAAATGGGTTAAAGTAATATCTCAATTTAGAGTAATTAAATAGTATATAAATTGATATAATGATAAGAAATGTAAAAAGGTTGAATGGATACATAAAACTATATAATGATAAAAAAAAAAAAAAAAGAATAGATTCATATAACCAAAAAAAAAGTCAATAACCCACTTCTAAATCTTTGAATATTATTACTTCTTGGGAAAATATATGATACAAGTCCTTGTCACAAACAAATGCATATATCTAAAATTACGACAAGTATACTACAAATTAATGACAGAGGAAAGCGGTGGTGTTAGAGTCAAAAAGAAAGGCCAAAGATATATGCGTACGTTATTGTTTCTGTTGGTTAACTCATAGCTTGGCTTACCCGCCTTAATTGGAGTAGTTTGTTGTCTACATCAAACGCTGTGTATCAAGCATTATCACTCGGTTTTTAGTCCCTTTCCAGGTACAATGTCGACCAAAGCAGCTGAAAAGATAAACTAATTAAGAAGATTATTACCAAAGTTAATTAAGATTATCAAATTAGGTAAAAAGAATGAAAAACTGGTACGTAACACCAATGTGACAGTCTTATCTTTGATCTTCAAATCATAAAGAGAAAAGTGCATTAATGCTTTCCTTTGCATGGGAGTTGGAACAACTCCATGGATTAGGTATGTTTTGTTGTTTACCTATTTTTATTTCATTAAGTTTAGAGACATGCATATATAATTTTTTTTTTTTTTTTTACGATCGTTGAAATAATATAGTGTTAGTTTATTGAAAATGGTATCGATAGTGAATATGTAAAAATGATATTGTTCCAATCACAGTTTCATATCTTTAACTGTATTAATAAAGCACTAAGAGAGTTTGTTTTCTCTAATTGTTTATCATAGATTTTATTTTATTTGTTTAGTCAAAGTTTTATCATATATAGTTAAGCAGCACGCTTGTGCACATGACATTCAAATGGGTTCTCTATTCAGCAAAACATGACAAAAAAGAAGAACCTCTATTAGCCACAAGTATATATAAGCTAATTTGTTCTATTGGAGGATTATATGTTGCATGTTCCATGTGCCAATGAGTTTGAACAATGTGACATTTACGCATCTTTTCCAAGATACAAGAAATTCAATTTCTTTAAACTAGATCAAATTATTAAATTATTTATTCCATGATGATAAAAAGACTCAAAGTACTGAATCTCAACACTTGTCAGCAAAATCAATCTCTTAATACATTAAAGAAGGGTATATATATATATAAATAAATAAAGAAAAAAGTATATATTATGTAATAGGAGTCAAATAAAATTCAGAGAGGCAGAGACTGAGAGACACCTTTTGGTAACATTGTTCTAGTAACGTTGTTTGTATTTTTTGAAAATACGTGGGTAAAAAAATGTGTAAAAATGCGTATAATATTGTTTAAAAACTGAAAATATGTGTTTAAACTCTTATACCAAACACTCCCTAGGATTTTGTTTTGTTAATGACTCTGTCTGATTGATACTAGTGGATACGTATCTAGCTTATATTATATGGTAACATGTGTGGAGGTGATGACGTACTAATCTCAAAATTGTGACCATAAATCTAAATCACACAGGTAGAGACTTCAGACTTGAGACACTAAGATTTTGTTTTATTATTGAGACTCTTTCATTTGGTACTAGTGTATACACATATCTAGCTTCTATGATAACATGAGCTAGATATTAAACTCAGAATTTGTGGCCATGTACTCAGTTTAGGATCTCTCTGTTTGGATTTAAACTCAGGATTGTGAGTCTGTGATGACCATGGATCTCTGCTTGGGTTGGTCCGGCAGAGGAAATACCAAATTTCCAATCCCATCCACCAAATACATGAACACCTAAACTTGTGGTGATTCTTCTTCTTCTTCTTCTTTTTTTTTTTTACACGTGAGTGAGAGAGATTCGAACTTGAACATTTTGATCAGTTTAAAATACAAGAAAATGTTAGATAATTAATAACTCATAGTAGTTCAAAACAACTCTCAAATTGCGGTAAACATAAATAAAGAGAGCAATAATGCATTCATGAGATTCTAAAAATAAGACTATTACTCTAGCTCTACAATTATGTGACAAACCCTAGTAATATGCCACCAAAATTCAATATAAACAGAATTTTATGCTAAACAAATGCAACAAACTAGATACTCATAATTTTTTTTTTTTTTTATATAAACAACAATTTTAAAACCAAAAGAATCAGAAACAACAATTTTATTCTCAAAAAAAAAAAAAGTGTCTTCTTATATAAATACTAAAGACATTTAGGCCGATACGACACCGATATCATTTTGATTGATTTTCTTGTTGTAGGTTTCCATTGCTTATAGATCAATAATACACTTAACTACATCATCACATGGTCTTGAGTATTATTACTTGAAAAAAAATTATAAGATCACACACTGTACTTGTGCTGCTTATATTTGGTAGACGCACAAATGTCAGGGAACATGCTAAATAGTGGACCAGCTTGCTGAGCAATGTGTCCTTAGCTAGAATATGAGTTGTGGCTATCTGTGTGTGTCGTCATCTCTTAAATTGGTTGCATTCGGTTTCTCTTTTTTCTCCATGCTGTTTAGGACCATGTGGCATGCTGCTTCTTCTTTTTGACATTATTAAACCACTCTCAATATATATGCCACTAACTAAAAGGGCTTTTCAACCACTTTTTGTATAACAAACTTGATCAGACTTTGCAACAACTAAAATGTTCTTCATTTACAATCTACCCAATGGTGTCCAAAGACCCAAAAAACCCGATTTGCCCGAACCAACTGACTAGACCCGACTTGACCCTTGACCTATTCGTTTCAGCAGTCAACAACAGATGTTCACCTTCAAAACTAGACACGGGTGGGTCTCTTCCTCCAAAATTTAGCTTAACCTAACCCAACTGTAAAAATCCATCTCCGCCCAAAACTTCGCCCAGATTGGTGGAGATCTCAGGATCTCCAGCTAAATCTACTGACATCTCATTCATCAACATTTCTACCCAACTCAACCAACGAAAATTGATCCGTCACCATGGTCAACTAACTTAATTTAATCAACAACAAGTCCCATATTCTACCACCCAATGAGATTAGATTGGGTTCAAATTAAGCCCAAACTCGACCCGACCCATAGACACCTCTACTGTATATGTTGTCAAGAAAATCAACTAATAATACTAGTTCATTAACCTAAAAACTAATTTTGATATCTTAAACTCAAGGGAATGTAAAGGCCAACAACATGCATGTTAATGCTTCAACTAAAACTAATAATATTTCAATATGGACTAAACTTAGTGCAATGAAAAGGACAATGTCATGAACAGGACTGTTAGAAATTTTTAACTTACCATTTTATCTCTTTCCATTTCAATGATAATATTAAAATAATGATCAAATGATTAAATTTATTATTTTTAATCTTTTGATAATCTTTTGAGACAATTAGTAATTTTTCATGATACTTAGAACAAATCAACTTGAATTTGAACTATTAAGAGGGAATCTGAAAATTTCTTAGTAGTTTCAAAATCAATAATTTATTAGATTGGTTGAATCCTTAATTTCCTCAAATTTGTGGGTCTTTGGTCGTTTACGTGTGTTAATTACAGTCAGAACCCAAAGAATGCTCCAATATATTCAAAGATTGAAAGTTTTCAAACACGACTAAAACATTAAACATAATACTTTTATGCTGTGGCCTTGAAACATTTAGCATTCCCTTTCACCCTTTTAACTACAAGATTGAAGTTGACAAAATGGATTCCTACTAGGAATATAGCAAGAGGAAAAATAGGGTGCAAAAGCGTTGCCTTTATTAAATTTTCGTCGGCTACACAATTCTTTTTAATATTCTAGTCGGCCCAATTACAGGTTTTTAATCCGAAGAACAGGAAATCACTAACTTCTTTCTTTCCGCCACATGAAAAAGAAAACGAATCAATGCTGATTTTATATTGGTCCATTTGCCATAGTTCCTTTTTTTTTTCTTTTTTCTTTTTTTTTTAATTTATTGAAAAAAAAAATTATTTCTTCTATTTGCCATATGAACAACTTTTTAAATATTCTTTTTTCTTTTAGTTATGGATATACTTTGACCTTACTTTTTTTATTTATCTTCAATAAACCAATAAAAACAAACTCTCTCAAATAAAAGCTTGGTCAAGGGAAAGTTATATTGTTCATGTCTATGAGAGGAAGGAACACAATTTCTCCGTACTCCGAAATACTTAAGAATTTTTTCTATGAGAATATTTATGTGTAAAAGACTCACTTCTATTTTGAAATAAATTTAATTTGTTTATACGTTTTTAGGTTCAAGTATAAGTTTAGCAACACCACATTTTTTTTCCAACTGGAAATGTTGTGATAATCTATCCACACAAATAAAAAGCAATACTTCTCTTCTCTCAACCTTTTTGGTTGTATTAGGCCTGCCAATTTCGATTTACTTAATGACAAGCCATGGCCCATGAGGCAGGGTTTACTGCTAGCCTAAGATAGATCTGAGGATCACTAGAAAATGAGCCCATTGATCTTTCAGAATACGATAAAGCCCAAAAGAAACCACACAATGTTGACATTCTAGATTTAGGCCCAACCTCCTTTGCAATCGAATAATTGTTTGTCTAATATTTTACTCCTAATATTCGTGAAGCTTCACAACTTGCAATTAATCCCCCGGAAAATTTTGAATTTCTATTGTTTTGATCTCTCAAATTTTAAAATTTTTAAATAAGATTGTTATTTTGATCCCTCAAGTTCATATTTGTTTTAGTAAAAGTGACTATTGAAACTTGATAGAAGGGTCAAATCAACAGTAATTTAAAATTGAAGGGATTAACTATAAGTTTTGAAAATTCCAATTCCAAAATAACAACAATAAATTTGGAGGGAATATTAGCAATTGGTGATCATAAGCAAAAAACGCCGAGAAAGATTGTTGCTATGTCCAGGCTGAAAAGTTTTACTAGTGAATTAAAGACCATACAAACATCTCCTCCATTGACACACTAAGGTTTAGAGTGTGCTTGTCCATCTAGATAATATATAATTAAAGTGTGGAAAAATAAGTTATTAGTTCAAACTTCAAATCAGAATTCAGAACATACAACACATGGCAATCCATATGATATACAGGTGGAGGCTTGCAGACCATATATAAAATTGATTAGGCGTTCCATTCTTTGGGTTTCAATATCATACCAATGGATTCATGAAACAATTATGATATAGAGAATAAGATACTCGAGACACAAAAGTTGCAGCATTCAACTCTAAACAGATTCCTGAAATTCGTACTCAACTTCTGTTAAATCCCAAAGACTGACAATTTTTTCTGAGGATAAACTCCTTACTGTATGTAACCAACCAAATAAATAAATAAATAAACCTCAACAATCTTCTCCCTAAGTGAAACCCACATGAGCCATTTACCAAATAATTTGTTTGGATGAGCTTATTTTCACCTCAAAAGAGAATACAGCTTTTTAAAGCATCACATTTTTAAGGTATGGCTGTACTTTATCACAATAACAAAATAAACTCATTCATTAAGTGAATCCTGCAAATCATACCAGTAGTTCCTTTTTTAATAAGTATATCAGCAGATAACTTGAATCCTAATTTGAGAACAACCCCAGGTTCCACATACATGGAGATCTTATGCATATCAAACTACTATAGCTCATTCCGAGACAAATCATAAAGAGATGAGTTGGAGACATGAACAAAATGTGTTGTAAACTGAGAAGCCACTATACCTGTCTCATTGCTGATTTCCTAGACACAAGAAAATTGGAGGAGAAAAATATAAGGAATTGCATGGTTGAATTTGCAATGAAGGTATATGTTAATCTACAGTTTAGGTGAACTACAAACTATGAGATGGAAAAATAGGTTTTCAGTTTTCACTTCCCCTATATAAATAGGAGGGAGAAAATGAAAGTTCACAACAACAAAGCCTTTGTCCCAAATTTCTGGAGTTGGCTAAAGGAAAGTTAAGATTTAGAAAAATGATAACAAACAAAAGCTAAAGAGGCATGTAACATGTTTAGTTAAAAAAGAAAAAGAAGGCATGGCCTATGATATGTGCAATACAAAGTGTGCTGAATCATTTGCATACTGCAAGAGAGGCATCCTCTAAATGTAATTACAGAACAATAATATTTACTGTCGAGATATACGCTACACTGATGTAAATTCCATCATAGGGAGTTTGCTTCCAAGGATCAAACCAATTTCATCTGCTCAACCATGTTCATCCTTTACTCCAACATGAAAATCAGCACTCAACAAAAGCTTGAAACGCATGATAATCTAGCAATGACTTGATGTACAAATGCTGACAAGCTGTGTTTAGGTATGAGAATTTAAATAACAATTTCAAGTATAAATTGCTTCATATGCATTGCAAAAACTACATGATGGTTTTAATTATGAGAGAAAAATCAGAGGTTTTACTTATTTAATGCACATACATTTTGTTTTCATTTGAGCTTAATCTTGTGTTTGAGTTTAATCTTGGATTTTGTTGTCTTTGGTGGTGGCATGCAGTGGTGGTTGGCAATGGTGCGAAGCTGACTGTATATGCTGAGAGGAGAGAAAAGAGAGAGTAGAGACAAAAATATAAATATTTAAATGAAGTAAAAAAATAAAGTATTGATTCTGATGTGTATGTATAAAAAAAAATGGATAACTATAAAAATTAGAGTTTTTTTGGTTATTTTTTATCTAAAAATCTGAGGAGGCTAATGTGAATGCTCTTATAGTTCCACTTCTATATGAGAATTTTATAGCAATAAAATATTGCCAATAATTTTCACTTAATTCATTTTTGCCGCTACCCTAAAAAAAAAAATTCCAATCGCAACTTGGAGCCAATAGAGTTTGTATTTTAGAACAGATGGGTTTTTAAGATTTGATTAAAAAGATAGGCTATATTTATATTTGAATTTGAAAGTAATCCAAAATGCTTGGAGCCAATAGTTTTTGCATGATGTTAGTAGTAGGTTTTTCCAAATTTGATTAAGAGGATAAGTTACAATTTGTAATTGAAGATTTAGAATTTCAATATTTTGATAAATTTATTTAAGTGTAGTATTGGATACTTATACCTTTTTATAATTATATGGAAGTCAAGAAGATAAATTATATTCCCTTAAAAATTTGAGTTTTTGAAATAAAAATAGCAACAACCAAAAAAAAGTTTAATCATGGCTAGACAACTTAGTAAAGAAAAAAGGCATTAATATTTATTATCATAACGGCCTGAGTTCCTTCAAAGATATGGAATTTTGAAAATAATAATAAAAGCATGACAAATTTCAAAGGGCAAGTTTGAAAACAAAGACCCAGATATGTTGAGAGAGAGAGAGACCCAATCAATACCTGATGACCTGACCCGACCTAATACCTAAATCCAACCCGACCCGACCCAGCACTAAATATAACATACAAAGACTCCATTGATGCCTATGAGTTTGAATTAACTATGTTATATTAAACACTTATTCTAATCATAAACCCAAACTGAATCTAATCCAACACTAAATATATCATATAGAGACATCATTGATGCCTATAAGTTTGGATTTAATTATGTTATATCAAGCAATTATTCTAGTCATTATTATTCGAGACTTTACTCACAAGCTTATACCTAACAATTAGCCATTTAGACTAGAATATCAATTCATGAAATATAGAGCAGAAACAAAAATCCACTTGGTCCTCCAAATGGAAAAATATGGTGCTCCTCCACTACTCGGTTTCTTGGTGGATAAGAAATCTTTTTTTCTACCACCATCTTGACGTTTCAAGCAAGCTGCAAACTTTGCACAAAAAGTCTTCTTGGAAAGTCCAAGAGCGAAGACTCAAAGAAGTATCAAGTCTTTCTTAGATTCTCTACTGTCCACGGGGAAGCTTGGATGAAACACTCATGAGATATTTTGCGGACCAATTCTAAAGGATAATTCAGTGAAAGAGAGGAGTATTCCCACTTGGTTTCTTGTCTGTTTCCTTAAGATTTTCACTTTTTTTGAGTATCTCTTGCAAGCCAACTATAAGCGTAGTGGAAGAAGTCGGATAAAGGCTGAGTTGAGAGTTTTGGGATGGCTTCGGTCTATCTGTTTATTTTCTTTGTTCTCTCACACCTTTTGGTTCACTCGGCCGAAGAAGGGAAGTGGAATCACCCAAATTGTACACCCTTTCATTGTGGAAAATTCGGCAGCATCGGCTACCCATTTGCCAAAAGGACAAACCCATTTTGCGGTTTACTCACAGTAGACTGTAGCGAAACAACTCCGATGATCCAATTGGGGAGAGAGGGAAGGTCATATGATGCCATAAACATCTCTCAGTCTAACACCAGTTACGCCACCATGCGTATCGGGGACCAAGTGCTTCAGGAGTACTTGAATCTCCGTAGATGCAGCTTGTTAGGCACTTTGACTTTTCCCCACTCTCCCTTTGTCTCCTTTGAAATCACCACTCCCAATCAGACTCTGTTTAAATGCAAACGCACTCTCAATCTCACTCTCCCTAGAAATTTTAAAAATACGAGCTGCAATGACTATAATATCTACTATAGTCACTCAAACCATACTTCTCCAAGTTTTCCACCTGAATGTTCAATTATTCAGCTCCCAAAAAATGGGACTTCAGCTAATGATGATGACCTGTATGCACTCTTATCCGCTAATTTCGACCTCAAAGTCAAAGTGCATGTGTCGCATGTGTCTCTTGATTGTATCAGTTGTCATAATAGAGGAGGTCAATGTCGGAATTATGGAGGAGAAGAATTTAATTGTGCCAGTGCAAAGAAAGGTATGTAAATTCGAATAACCGGAAAATATATGGATGCACGCTCATATTTACGTTCATGATAATGCCTATAAGTTTTTTGTATCTGGATTGTAGATATTCCTGTGCATGTTATGCTACTATTTTCATGGCATGATTCGCTTTTAATTTCTAGAGGGACAACTTTAGGTTGGATTTGAATTTGAGGATTTTAAGTTGACGGGAATTCAAAAAACATTGTTTGGATAAATTACTTTACATTATTAATATTTTATTTGAGATTCAAGGATTTCTCTCAAAATAAAAGTATAAAAGACTAATTAGAATTTGCATTTGAAATAAGGTCTTAGTTTTAATTATTTCAAATCCACATATTAATAAATTAAAATCCATTAAGAAGAGGGAGTAACATTCTCCGTACTTTGTGAATACTTTTTTTTTTAATACAAAATAGAAACTCTACTCTAACTTAATATAAATGTATATGTGTGTAAAACTTCTTTCTAGAGACTTAAACTCCGGCCCTTACCCCTCACACCCTACAAGCCCTTATACTTATAAAATGACCATCATACCAAGGATGTATGGTGGCCCGTGAATACTTAAGAATTACCATAGCTCACATCTAGAAAACAGTTTGTACATCTTACATAATTGTTGTGGGAGAAATTAGGACAACTCCGAAGATCCAACTATAAAGGAGCGAATACTGTACAAGGTTGAAAGCATCTCTCTTAGATTGATTTCATACTAATTAGGAGCCAGAATCCCAGAATCAGTTGCATTCTGACAAATGCAAGTCCTTAAAAAATTTTGACTGCTCTTTTCAAATCACCACACCAATTGGACCCCATTCAATACAACTATATATACTCTCAATGTTTTGATCATATGCTTCACTCGGCTGAATAAGAAGGGATATACCTCCCAATGTCCAGCCTTTCATCGTGGAACCTTTGAATGTGGAAAACTAGGCAAGAATGCTTTTGCAGTGGCCAAATGCTTTCCTCTTTAATTTAAACGGGTTTCTACAGTTTTTTTTTTCCCACATAAGATCACTATAGACTTTTCTAAAGTTGGTGGACCATACAGTAATCTTTTGATTAATTATGAGAAACACGCGTAATGCCACTAAACTTTTGAGTTTTTTTTTTTTTCCACATTATCCAAAGTTTCTACTGCTGGTCAATTGAGAAAGGGAGTGGGAAACTACCCTCAGTAGATTCTCTAGCCCTAGAAATAATATGAAGGTATCTCCCGATGCACAGATCATGATTCACATGAACCCCAACAGTAGATGAGAGAAAACTAGAGAAAAAAATAATTTTACGAGGGTTTGGTCAGAGAAAATAAGAAGTTGAAAATTGATGATGCCTATGCGTTTTGGGAGAAAATAAAAGAGAGGGAAATAGTTGCTGTCAATGACTAAACTACTATTTTCTTTTTATTGCCTATTCCACATGGACATGCAGTTTGCAACTTTTCTTTTTTCTTTTTATGTTTCTATGCTTTCCTAGCCGTGGGCGTGGTTCTTCTTTTCTTTTCTTTTTTTTGCTTATCTAGAAGTGATTTTTTTTTTTTACCAGGGCATGATTTTTTTTTAATAATAAATTTGGGTGATTGTGTCCTTTTTCTTCTTCTTTTTTGCCACTTTTTTTTTGTTTTAATTGGGCATCATTTTTTAACGATATCATATGAGTAAATTTGTACAAACTCATTTTTTTCACCCTCCACTTTTCCTCTCCCCAACCAAATGGATAAAAGATTCTTGATAGGTAATTTTAGTTTCGGCTGGTGATTGGGAATCCTAAGATGGCTTCTGTTTCTGTCTCTTTGTTTTCTTTTTCCTCTAGCACCTTGTTAGAATTGTGTAGTTAAATAATTAAATTTACCATATCCCAATAGCTAACGCTTTGAGGACAATCGGTAATTTAACATGGTATCAGAGCAAGAAATTTTAAATAATTTAACTTCGTTGCAATCAAAACCATATAAGATACATAGAAGCAGGTTTTGATAATGCTTTTGTAAGGCTGCTAGGATTTCAAAGCTTTAACTTTAATTATTTTGATCACTGTTTAACTTTAACTAACACAGTTTTTGTTTGAATCTTACTATAGGGACAGGGTTTAACAAAAGGGCAATGGTGATAACATTAGGTAAGAAGCCTCTTCAATCATATATTCTTGAAGCAATTCATAATCACTTGTGTGCTTGGACAGTTTACTGAATTTAAATTATTCCTTCTTTAAAATGTGACGTGTTTTTCTTTTCAACACATCTAAGGTTACAAGCTATCATGATTTTATCCTTGACAGGCTTGACTGAGTATGTGTATAACTAATTATCAAAGCTTTACGGCACTAATTTTATATCTCATGCAGTGATAACTTTTCAGTTTTCAAATTACTGCTAGCAGTCTTTTTGTCATGGCTCTATTTGCCCCTTTTTTTTTTTATCATTCTGAAGGATGCTGCTTGTATTGTATGTACAGAATTCATTATAAGAATTCTAAGACTTGTCCTCATTTTTCACTTATCAGGGAAAAAAAAAGAAAAAAAAAAAGACTACCTTACTTTTCAACTTCAATTATGCGTATTTGTTGACCTACAATAGATAATCTTTTACAGTTCATGCCAGGTCGTACTTACATTTTTCTTATTCATTTTTAGTCTGGTGTCACCATAAAAGAATGCAAATTTAAAATGGTTCAAGAGATTCTCTAACTGATAATTAGAGTGGCTTTATTTTATGCACCTCATAACTTTGTAATATCTGTTCTTTGATTACAGTCACTTCATTATCTGGAATTGGAGTTCTAGTGGTCATAATCTGCTACTTCTTAGGAATGCTCCCATCTAATAAAATTTGGAAGAAAGAAAATCCGACTTATGAGAACGTAAAGGCCTTTTTAAGGAGCCATGGACCACTTGGTATTAGAAGATACAAATATTCAGAAATAAAGAAAATTACTAACTCCTTTAAAGATAAATTAGGCCAAGGTGGCTATGGTGGTGTATATAAAGGAAAGTTACAAGATGGTTGTTTTGTGGCTGTGAAAGTTTTGAAAGAATCAAAAGGCAATGGAGAGGAATTCCTTAACGAAGTTGCAAGCATTAGTAGGACCTCCCATGTTAACATAGTCACTCTTATAGGTTTTTGCTTTGAAGAATCTAAAAGAGCTCTCATTTATGAGTTTATGCCAAATGGATCTCTTGAAAAGTTCATATATAAAGAAAATCCATCAAATGTTGACATTCAATTGGGATGGGAAACATTATACAATATTGCAATTGGCATTGGTCAAGGATTAGAGTACTTGCATAAAGGTTGCAACACACGAATCTTGCATTTTGACATAAAGCCTCACAACATTCTTTTGGATGAAAACTTCAATCCAAAGATTTCTGATTTTGGCCTTGCAAAAATATGCCCTAGAGAAAAAAGTATCATATCAATGGTGGGTGCAAGAGGGACTATAGGATATATAGCTCCAGAAGTATTTTGTAGAAATTTTGGAGGGATCTCTCATAAATCAGATGTTTATAGCTATGGAATGATGGTTTTAGAAATGGTTGGGCTAAAGAATATTGATGTCAGTGGTGATTGTACTAGTGAAGTATATTTTCCACATTGGATTTACAAATGCCTTGAATTAAAAGAAGAACTAGGACTGAAGGGCATTCTGAATGAAGCAGACCAAAATGGTGCAATGAAGATGATAATAGTAAGTTTGTGGTGCATACAGACCAACCCCACAAACCGGCCACCTATGAGTAGAGTGGTGGATATGTTGGAAGGGAGCCTAAACTCTTTGCAAATCCCTCCCAATCCTTTTTTGTCTTCCCCTCCAAGATCACCGATTTCATCATTACAATATGATTCCGTGTCCTCAAATACATCTCTTCCTTCAAGGCAAACCTTGAGTCTAGGCGGTAACGAAATTTGTGAAATGTAATTATTCTGAGCTTGTCAATGATGATTCTTTCTTTGTTGCTTATCATACGCTCTAAAACCAGGTTTTATGGCTTTCTCTATAAATTCGTAATGCTGCAAGTCCAGTATTAATTAAGAGATGTAGCTTGATATATACCTCCCATACGAAAACTTGAGTTTACTTCAAATGAAAACACAATTTATATTATTGGCATTTGACAAATCTTGGAGGTATCTGCTCTGTGACTTTTCTTTTTACATATCATATATCATGAGTTCATTATTGAATTGAGAACATAATTATATATATTTGACTAAGGTATTATGAGAGAGTGTCCATGTTTTTCTGTCAAATGATGGTTTTATCATAGGCAAGCTTAGAATATTTGAATTAATTTTATTAGTCCTTTAAAACATCAATAAAAGGCCAATTTACATTGGTCCAAATCATGAATATGAGTAAAAATGTAAGTACAAGAAAATCCCAAGAGATATGTATAACTTCTTGAATTATTTAAAAAAATTATTTATTAATTAGTAAACAGATGATAATCTTGATGATTTTGAAGAATAATTTCAATTTGAGATAACATGATAAGAAAATAGTCCATGATAAGATTAAAATCATGATTTTCCATTGAAAAATAGTAGAAATTCGCGATAAAAATAAAGAAGGAACAATATGCTTCTGAAAGATGTTGTTACCCACCCCCACCCCTTCCCTCAAGAAGGTAAGTAGCAATCATAAATGAAATTCAATCTTTTCATGTAATATTACATATTCAAAGGTCACGTGAGTTGCACATAACATGTTTTTCCATCTAAATTATTAGTCCAATTGATAGTATAGTGCAAAGTGAAACACAAGTTATAGTTTAGGTGGTAATTGTGCATTCTGAAAGTTCAGGTTGATAAGTGTAAATGAAAATTTAGTTTAAGGTGGTAAAATGTAATTGCTTCTTTGTTTTACACCCTATATCTCCAATAAGCATTTTAACATCCATGAGTAGTAGTGGCTTTCACAGTATTTAATAAACATCCCTTTCTATGAATCACACATCATAGTAGCTTCATACTAAATCAAAGGTAGCCATTTTTACTATCGTTTCAAAAAAATGTGAAAAATATGAAATTGTTCCAAGATTTATATTAATGCTTTATTTGTGCATTCTGAAAGTTCAAGGTGATAAGTGTAAATGAAATTTAGTTTAAGGTGTTAAAATATAATTGCTTCTTTGTTTTACCACCCTATATCTCCTATAAGCACCTTAACACCCATGAGTCAACCCAAGATCTATCCAACTTTAGAGGTTGACAGTGGGTGTCCACCTTCAAAACCTGATGCTGGTGGGTCTCCTCCTCCAAAATCCGACTTGACCTAATTCGACCATGAAAACCCATCTCTGCCCAAAACTCTGCCTATATTGGTGGAGATCTTGTGATCTCCAGCTAGATCTACCGCCATATTCATCACCGTTTTAACCCTATTCAACCAAAACTAATCTGCTACCATAGCCAACTGACTTAATCTGATCTGTTTCCTCTCTTCAGTCAACAAGAAGTCCCTTTTTTTGCCACCCAACAGGATCAAATTGGGTTCAAGTTAAGCCCAAACCCAACCCAATCCATAGACACCCCTAATATACATGTTGTCAAGAAAACTAACTAATACTAGTTGATTAACATGAAAACTAATTTTGATATCTTAAACTCAAGGGAATGTTAAGGCAAACAATATGCATGTTAATGCTTCAAATAAAACTAATAATATTTCAATATGGGCCAAATTTAGTGCAATGAAAAGGACAACACCATGAACAAGACAGTTAGAAAGGTTTAACTTAAAATTTTATATGTTTTTTTTTCAATAATAATATTAGAATAATGATCAAATGATTAAATTTATTATTTCTAACTGTCCAATAATTTCTTGACGCAATTAATAATTTTTCATGGTATTAGCACAATTTGACTTGAATTTGAACTATTAAGAGGGAATCTGAAAATTTCTTAGCAGTTTCAACTTTGCTGAAATTTGTGGGTCTTGGTCGTTTACGTGTTAATTACTTTTACAACCCAAAGAACGCTTCAATATATTCAGGTTTTAAAGTTTTCAACACATGACTAAAACATAATATATTTAGCATTCCCTTTCACTCTTTTTGACTACAAGAATGCAGTAGACAAAATGGATTCCTACTAGTAATAAAGCAAGAGGAAAAAGAGAGTGCAAAAGCGTTGCCTTTATCAAATTTTCATCGGCTACACAATTCTATCTAATATTCTAGTCGTCCTGATTACAGGTTATTGATTCGAAGAGCAGGAAATCACTAACTTATTTCTTTCCTCACATGAAAAAGAAAACGAATCAATGCTGATTTTATGAGTCTATTTAGCCAAGGGAAAATTATATTATTCACGTCTATGAAATGAGGGAACATAATTTCTCCGTGTTCTAGAAGTACTTAAAAATTTGTCTTGTGAGAGTATTTCCTTGTAAAAGAATCGCTCCTTTATTGAAATATATTAATTAGCTAATACATTTTAAGGTTCAAGTATAAGTTTAGCAACACCACATTTTTTTCCAACTGGAAATGTTGTGATATCTATCTACACAAATAAAAAGCGATACTACTCTTCTTCTCAACTCTTTTGGTTGTATTAGGCCCTCCAATTTTGATTTACTTAATGGCAAGCCATGGCCCATGAGGCAGGGTTTACTGCTAGCCTAAGATAGATCTGACTCATCTGAGGATCACTAGAAAAGGAGCCTATTTATCTTTCGGAATACTATAAAGCCCAAAAGAAACCACACAATGTTGACATTCTAGATTTAGGCCCAACCTCCTTTGCAATCCAATAATTGTTTGTCTAACATATATTTTAGTCCTAATATTGGTGAAGCTTCACAACTTGCAATTAATCCCACTGAAAATTTTGAATTTCTATTGTTTTGATCTCTCAAATTTTAAAATTTATAATTAAGATTGTTATTTTGAATCTGATCCCTCAAGTTCATATTTGTTTTAGTAAGTGACTACTGAAACTTGACAGGAGGGTCAAATTAACAGTAATTTAAAATTGAAGGGATTAACTGTAAGTTTTGAAACTTCCAATTCCAAAATAACAATAATAAATTTATAGGGAGTACTAGCAATTTGTGATCATAAGCAAACAAGCTGAGAAAGATTGTTGCCATGTCCAGGCTGAAAAGTTTTACTAGTAAATTAAAGACCACAGAAACATCTCCTCCATTGACACACTAAGGTTTAGGGTGTGCTTGTCCATCTATATAATATAAAATTAAAGTGTGGAAAAATAAGTTATTAGTTCAAATCAGAATTCAGAACATACAACCCATATATAGATGCAGGCTTGCAGCCCATAAAATTGATTAGGCGTTCCATTCTCTGGGCTTCAACTGTTAAATCCCAAAGATTGACAATTTTATCTGAGGATAAACTCCCTATGATCATTTAAACTTCCCAAGGCTCCCCATATCAAAATCATTTAAATTGATTAGACTACATCACTCAGACCTTCCAAAGCTTTAGAACTTTCTCAAAGTCCAGAATATGATACTTATGGAACAATGCAGCAACAAACTAATGTAAAAAAAACCCTCAATAATCTTCTCCCTATGTGAAACCCACACCAGCCATTTACCAAATAATTCGTTTGGATGGACTTTTTTTCACCTCAAAAGAGAATACAGCTCTTTAAAGCATCACATTTTTAAGGTATGCTGTACTTTATCACAATAACAAAATAGACTCATCCATCAAGTGAATCCTGCTAATCATACCAGCAGATAATCATACCAGTAGTTCCTTTTTTAATAAGTATATCAGCAGATAACTTGATTCCTAATTTGAGAACAAACCCAGGTTCCACAAACATGGGGATCTTATGCATCTCAAACTACTATAGCTCATTCTGAGACAAATTATAAAGAGATGAGTTGGAGACATGAACAAAATGTTTAGTTGTAAACTGAGAAGCCACCAAACCTGCCTCATTGCCAATTTCCTAGACACAAGAAAATTGGAGAAAAATATAAGGAATTGCATGGTTGAATTTGCAATGAAGGTATATGCCAATATACAGTTTAGGTGAGCTACTCAAACTATGAGATGGAAAAATAGGCTTGCAGCCTTGCACTACCCCATATAAATAGGAGGAAGAAAATGAAAGTTAACAACAACAAAGCCCTTAGTCCCAAATTTCTGGGTTTGGCTAAAGGAAAGTTAAGATTTAGAAAAATGATAACAAACAAAGCTAAAGAGGCATGTTTAGTTAAAAAATAAAAAAGAAGGCATGGTGTGATATGTGCAATAAAGAGTGTGCAGAATCATTTGCATACTGCAAGAGAGGCATCCTCTAAATGTAATTACAGAAGAACAACGGCATTTACTGTCGAGATATATGTTACACTGATGAAAATTCCATCATAGGGAGTTTGCTTCCAAGGATCAAACCAATTTCATCTGCTCAACCATGTTCATCCTTTAATCCAACATGAAAATCAGCACTCAACAAAAGCTTGAAACACATGATAATCTAGCAATGACATGATATACAAAAGCTGACAAGCTGTGTTTAGGTATGAGAATTTAAATAACAATTTCAAGTATAAATTGCTTCATATGCATTGCAAAAAATACATGATGGTTTTGATTACAAGAGAAAAAACAGAGGTTTTACTTATTTAACAGAGAGAGATGTTTTGCTTCAATAAATTACATATGTCAAAATCTTACAAAACATCCTACAGTTTGTCATTTCACGTTAACATATGAATATAGCTTACATATATCCATATATTTCATCAGAAGATCAAATTTGTACCATACAAACTTAATTCAAGCCATTTGAACTAAAAGAAATCAAAATCTTCTGTTCAACTTAAATTTAAATGATACAACAAAGATTTTTGTAAATTTTTTTATTTTTTATTTATCCCAAAAAATTCATAACTTTATATTCGTGTCTGTAACTTAAACTATGGACAAAGAATAAAACATACTCATTTGGTAATCAAGGTAACATTTTTTTACACACTTTTGACATTGTTTTATTACACTAACATGATTGAACCAATTAATCACTGACCACAAGATGCTAAAATTGCACACAACAACAAAGTCTTATTATAATTGATACAAAAATGTACAAATTTGATTTTTTTTCAACCCAATGTGTGCCAAACTGAAGAGAAACAAACCCACACACAGATTTTGCTCTCCTTTGACAGCACCTACACAAAATAAACGTGAGCTTTCACAAAAAGTATTAGAATAGAAAAAGTCAGCTCCATTAATAGGACCAACATATTGGTTCCAACTACACTCATGGTAACTAAGCAGTCCATACAAGTATTACCTTCAACAGCCATGGACATCTCAGAATGACTACAATAGAGGTTCAATAGGGCTTGAAGAATCTTGAATAAGAGCACCACAACAAATGTGTTGAAATAACAGCATAAACTACAGTTCCTAAATCACATTGCTTTCCAAGCAACAACCAGAAGCCTAAAAGTTTTTCAAGACTGCAAAGTTAAATATTGAAGCAGCCTCATAAGACATGCAAAATCCATAATCACAAAGGTTTGGGGTTGGACTTACAACTCCCTCAAGCATTAAACTTAAACAGAAGGTTAATTTCAACTAGTTTCTATGTCAAGAACACCAGAAATTGTTGGCCACTTACCCATGAGAAGCAGTCATTGTGAAAATCTTGGTATTCAATTGACAATAGTAAATACTCAATGGCCTGACACTCAACATTATAATCAGTACTAAGTTAATCAGAGGGCAGGAATCTCACTAACAGAGTATGTCCCAGAGCAAGGTTCCATACTGTTATAAGCAAACCTATGCTCATCAAGGAAACAGAAAAATACAAATAACAAATCCTACAGAAAAATTATTCTCCGTGACAGTATACATAATGTATAACCAACATATCCCATAGACTCATTCCCGCTACCTTCCCTACTCATCTCCCCCTATCTCCCTCCATCCAAACATAGGTTAGAGTTACAAGGAATACTGCTTTCCTCAGGTGGCAGAGGCCACTGCTCTGTGCAACAGTCACCCCCCCCCCCCCCCCCCCCCCCCCAAAAAAAAAGAGCCCAAAAGCAGCCAAGTCAAGTGTTTCACTTGAGATGTTACCTTCCTCTTCATAAGTTGGAAGCATAATAAAAAGGACAGATATTTTCTAAAAGAGTTCTCGGAAAAGTAACACCTATAATTCAATGTACAAATAAGTTGAGCACCACCACACCCATGACCCAACCATTTCACATACGCGTTTTTCTCTTCTTTTCCTTGTTTTTTGTTTGAGCGTATAAAGATTAAACAAGAATTACCAGTGTAACATAGTTCATGTCTTCATTGATTACAAGTTCAATTAGTAAACAATACACACCTATTCCGAACACAAAAATGCTGCCAACTCTACTAAGTTCAAATGCATATTGAAGACACCATGCAGACTACATGTAACCCTGCATAGTCACAAACAATAGCAAGAATTATGCAATTCAATAATAACTATACAATTTATTTTTTCGATTTTTTAAAGGTTGCATCAATCCATTCCATCAATTGAAAACTGCATTCATGAAAGCATAAAAGCTGAAACATCCAATAGACAATGAAGAAGCTTTCATTTCCAAAAAAGGGCATTACAGCCTCAACATTCAAAAGGCTGCTCATTCAGCTGCCAACAAAGATAACAAATCTCCTAATCCTTCCTTGCTAATTATTTATCTGAGAAGGAAAACAAAACTTGAGGAGATCCTCCCCCACAGATTCTACTATATCAATGATCCTAAAATAAAATAAAAACCCTTCCTCCCTATTACATTAATCATCAAAATTTAACCTTTCCCCCCCCATATTTTTGCCTCAAGCCATAAATTTATTGTTAGATAAATCATCATGATGATAAAAATGAATTAAGACTTATCCTTCACCCTGACACCAAGCTCTCCAGCTACAATTACAGTGGTTGCCAAGCCAAGAAACATCCCATGCTCCACAACACCAGGAATCCTCAAAATCTTATCGCTTGCAGTATTCAAATCCCCAATATCCTTCTTGAAAAACAATTCCACAATGTGATTCCCATTGTCTGTAACAAAGGGCACCTTCCCATCCAAATCCAAAGTTCTACGCTTTGCAACACAACCAGAGTCCTCAAACAAAGCCTGAAGACTTTTAGCAACGGCCAGATCACCATATGGCACAACCTCAACAGGCATAGCTAGACCACTCCCACCCAAATGCTTAACCATCTTTGACTCATCAACAATCACAACGAATTTCTTGCTCGAGCTCTCCACCATTTTCTCTCTCAAAAGCGACCCACCTCGGCCTTTAACAAGGTTAAGAAAAGGGTCAACCTCGTCAGCACCATCGATTGACAAATCGACTACTGGGTGAGAATTGAGATCAGAGAGAGGGATTCCAAGAGAGACAGCCTGCTCATAAGTTTTTTTCGATGTGGGTATGCCTATAATGTTGTGAAGCTTACCTTGGTCCAAAAGCTCAGCGATTCTATCCACAGCGTGTTTGGCTGTGGAGCCAGTACCAAGGCCAATAACCATGTTGGATTCAACATACTCCACAGCTTTATAGGCTGCGATTTTCTTGAGCTCGTCTTGGGTGAGAACCACTGGGGACATAGATGAAGAAAGAGGAGGAGGAGAAGGAGAAGCTTGAGAAGCAGAGGAAGAAGAAGAAGGGACTATAATTTTGGCTTCCATGGGTGATTTCTCCGAGACAATGAACTGGGGATAAGAAATTGCCATTTGCGGTTGAATATAAAGGAAACCCAGAAAGGAAAAAACAAAAAAGTTTTGATTTTTACAATAAAGTTTTGATCTTTTTTGAGAATACCCAGAAAGAAGAGAAAAATGAAATCTGGGGTTGGGATAAGAAGCTATTCAAGTCCAAACAAAGGCTTCAGTTTTGGTATTTGTACGTAAATTTTGAAAAAGGAAAAAAACAGAGAAAGATGAAGAGGAAGATTGATTGATAAAAAGGGTTATCTTGGAATGTGTGGTGGTGAGAGAGAGAGAGAGAGAGAGAGGTAGGGTTAAGTGTAGTAAGGAAGAGGAGGCGCAAAGGCAAGCACACACTAGAGAAGGGTTTGTGTTAATTTGCTTTTATAAGGAAGGAAGAAAGATTTTTGGCGTGAGAAAAATAAGGGAAAAGGAGTTCCATATATATTGTGTGTCTGAAGGGAGAGGAAGTAAATGCTTTCACTCCTCTCCCTTCGCATACGATACAAGGAAATCTGAGAAAGAAAATATTGATTTGTGGCGTATTTCACGCGGTTGGGAAAAAAAATTTTGGATTGAGTTTTGGGAAATACAGAAATAGTGAAATAAGATTCCTCCAATGGAATAGTGTTTTGAGGGTTTACTTTTTCTTTTTTCCTTTATTTTATATTTTGTTTTTGGGGGTAACAAGAATGTTTGACTAATTTTTTTTTTGAAAGAAATGTTTGACTAATTTTGAGGAGTGTTATTGTTTTTTTTCATAGAATATGTAATCATTTTATTATAACTATATTATATGATAGAGAAAAATTAACAGTCTTTTATATTTTGCTGCCGTAGAAGAAGTGGTATCATGTGCGTGTTTAGCAACAATTATTTTTGTCAACTTATTTTATTATTTAATTTATTTTTGCTACTATTCATAAGTCACACTGTACTTTTTGATATTATTCATAAGTCTCACTATGCTAACTTTTACATTTCTCTACAGTACTTTCAGAAAAAAAATTTCAATTTCAGCAAAATAAGTCGATTCTAAACAGACCCTATATATTATTTTAAAAAAAAACTTAATATATGTTTAATTATGTCATTTGCTTCACTTTACACTACCTTCAAAGGTAATGGAAGGTAGGATTGTCGACATTTAAAAAAAAAAAAAAAAAATTGGGATTGTCAATGATGGTTGAGATATATGCCATCCAATTAATATGGGATAATAATACATAAAATAGTTGGGTTATGAAATAAAATTTCGTTAAGATTAATTAAAACAACCCCCCACCCTCCTGTTCATGAGTTTTTTATGATCTAAATATGTCATTACGTGCAAGGAAACTACAAATAATACATGTTTACACAATTCTTCACTATTTTCTATTTTAGAGTTTAAATTACATTTGACATAACTTTGCGTTAACATCACTCCCACTTATTAGTATCTTTTATATATTCTTTTTTTGAGAAGAATATCTTTTATATATTCTATAAAATAAAATAAAAAGCATTTTTATATTGAATTAATAATTTCATAATGTCGTTGTTGAATTACAAGTTGTTTTAATTTTATTTATTATATACTCATATTTTGTTATGATTTTAAAGTACACAAATGACAAAACTTGAAATTTTAACAATTTAAAAAAATAAAAATAAAAACTTACAAAGCGTTCATATTTGTCCACACAATTGCATCAAAGTTATCATTGTATTAGAAAAAATACAACTAAATGAAAAGAGTTATTTTCAGATTTTACTTAAAGGATATTCTCTTTCTCTTTTGGATCAGTACATTGTTTTCGTTTAAACTTGAAAAGCTTAAAGATAAAATCCAGAAAGGAACTAATGATAAGATGAGCTTATCTTGATTATCAACAAAAAGAGAGAGACAAAGACAGAGACAGAGACAGAGATTATCTTAACCTTTCTTGAAAATGACTTTTATTTTTTATTTTATTTTTAAGGTATATCTTAAAATGAAATACCCCATTATATATACACAAAACAAAATGGTTTGCCAAGGGGTGGCCTTTTTATTTGTTTTCCCCTATTTGTGATGGGGATGGTCTTTTCATTTGCATGAGCTCTCCACTAATCAAAGATTATTTTGGACATGAAAATTAGTCACAGATGACTCAGTTTATAGTTTACATCAAGCACATTTCATTGACATTGGCAGGAGTACCAGACTCCCCAGGTTCAGGAGCCAATATTTGGATTATAATTTTTTTCACTAACTCATTATTATATGTGCGATTTTAAAAATTAGATATATATAATTAAATCAATTTAATTATTTATCAATTTAGATATATTTAATTATATATAAAAATTAAATCAATTTAAACACATTGTTCTTCTCATCCGCTCGTCTTTTAAAAAAAGGTAAAATAAAGAACAGTGTTCACCAAATATTGCAAAATTACCTCCACATTTGATTCTCTCTCCAATTAGACCTACATGGAAAATATGTTGGGCCAGCAATGGCGGAGAAGAGGTTTGGCATTGTGCAAGGGTGAGGGCTTCCAACAAGATTGTGCAGACGACTTTGCACAAGATTGTGGAGACACAATTGGGGAATCTTCGATTGATATTGTGGAGGCGACTTTGTAGTAGCATGAGTTTGCAAATTGGAGTGCAATGGGCCATGGGTTGCAAGGTCGATGGATAGGTTTGTGTTTGGGGTGGAATTGGTGATAGCCATGTTGAACCCCAATATATATATGTGTGTGGATCGAATGGTAAATAATATCGGATTTGTATGAAAATTGACATGCATGTTAAGAATATATAGACATGGCATCCAACGATGAGATTTTCAAACTATGAATTTAAGAACAAATTATTAGGTGATATAACATTACTTAGAATTACATTATGTATAACTTGAACTCAACCATATATATATATATATATATACGAAAAGTTTATGCCTATAAAAGTATGAATTTGACCTCTCTAAAATTTGAATATTATAGTATGGAGCCCCAAACATGTTGCCAGTTTGCCACTAGCTATTTTGCATTGGGTGGTGATATGTGTTGGGTAGCAATGGATTTGTGTTAGTTTCTTAGATTCTTTTTGGTCGTGGTTGCCGGATTTGCCACCCAAAAACCAGATCTGTTGATGGAAAGTCCTTGCTGCTTTGTCATCCAGAGCCTGGGGGTCCCAAGGAGTGTTGATTAGTAGGCCCCAATAGTCTTATTAGAAGAAAAAGTCCTCCCAAAAACCATGCAAGACAGTTGAATAAGGTGAGTGAAACATTTAAAATGGAGAAAAAAGCCTGGTTTGAAGGGATTTGAGGCCGATTTTCAATTCACTTCCCACCACGCGAAGTTCAAACATCGCCGGAGAGAGAGAAGGCACGAAAGTTGGCCATGGATAGGCATAACCTTTAGCATGAGATTTATCAAGTTTTGTGGAAGGAAAAAAAAAATGATGTTTTTGGGAAAGAAAATAAAAATATAATTATTTTAATGAGTTGTATTGCAAAATAAGGAATGAGATGTGTAGTGTATTTTAAAAATGAAAAGTAAATAAATAAACTAACTTTTTGGTAAGTTAAAATCGTCTGTTCCTATCTTGGAGTTTATGGTATTTCTTTTTGGGAGGCTTGTGATTAGGTGCAATGCATGGTATAATTAGTATATTTTAAATATCTTCACTTTATTCAATGTTACAATAAGTTAAAAAAAAAAAAATCAAAAGATTCAGAGTTTATAAATTAATGAAACAAAACAAAAATTACATAACTACACAATAGAAAAATATAAAAGAAAGATGGCATACCCTCAAAATAATAATTTATAGGTATAGTCTTTGAAATCTGCCAAATTGTTTCAAATATTAGCAAAAAATAACCCAAGAATTCAAAAGTTAAAACTTCTAAAAAGCAAAAAGAATTTAAAGAATTAGAAGATTCAATGCCTATAAATTATGAAATATATATATATATATATATATATGTATGTATGTATGTATGTATGACTACACAATAGAAAAATATAAGAGAGAAAATTTTCAATTAGCTAACAGAAACTTCAATTCGACATCCTACTTTAATGGAAAGAAAATTGTAATGGGATGGGAAGAAAATATGGACCAATAAATAATAGCCAAATGCTAACCTCCATGACTATCATAGAAAGGGGTGGAACCGTTCGAATTTGGATAAGCTGCATGCTACAATAGAAAACACTGTAAATTTAGCATACAATAGCATAATCTATGAAAAATTATTGAGATTATGAGTCCACTAAATGGACCCATTGAAAAGTCGACCTAGAGAAGTAATCTAAAAATATAGAGCACAACACAATTGATCACAATTATTTAGAAAAAATATCAGTATCTTTGTGAAAAGAGGCCAACTCATCAGCATGAATCTAAAAAACGTTGATTAAAAAAAATTATAAAGAGTATTTGACTATTTTCTCTCTTTCTCTCTCAGCGTTTCTTTACTCCCTTGAGTTTAGCTTTAGGTTTTAACAGTGTTTATATGTTACTACTTAGTAGTAGTTGTGTAGTAGTCGGTTTGTTTAGTTTCCTTTGGGCTTACATAAAACTAACATGGAAGAGTCCCCAAAAAAAGTTAAAACTAATAAATTAATTATAATAAATTATAATATTATATATATTTATATATAATATACTTTGAGTTTTAGTTTAAGTTGGACTTGTTATAGAAATAAAGTTTCAATCCTTATTAAGTTTGGATTAAACAAAAATAATTTTGTTTTAAAAAAATAATAATGATAAGTTTGAGTTTGAGTTTAAGTTGGACTTGTTAAAGAGATAAAGTTTCACTTCTTGTTAAGTTTGGAGTAAACAAAAATAATTAATAAAATGATAATTTTATTTAAATATTATGCTGACGTAAAAAATTATGAGAATTTCAGAGGTTTCAATTATATATATATATATATATATATATGTCTATATTTATATAACAATCTATCAAATTTTTCATTCAAAAAAAACTATTAACATAGAGGTGCAGTTTTATTGAGAAGTTACAATTTCTCTAACGTAAAACATTTAAGTTTTATGGATACATGCTTAATATGGATGATTTTGGAAAAAGTATTTTGTGCATTCAAAATATATATCATCTCTCTTATAATATTTGAAATCCATGCAATTGATGACTTCAAAGCAAAATAATTGGAAAGAGATTTAGAGATGTATGATAGAAGAAAAATACTAAAGTTACAAACTAATCTACAAAAAATTTATAAACTACTGATATGGTTATTGACAAGTGAAAAAGTAATATCAATGGTAAAACAAAATAAAAAGAGAGATGTTACGTCTACAATATTTTTACAACATTTTTACAACAAATCACAAGTGATTAGTTGTTATTGGTTCAAATTTGAACCTAACACTAAGATTACTTTTTTGCCCCAACAATAACAATTAGTAACAACTTGTTACTTAGAATTTGTTGTAAAAATATTGTAAACATATCATTTCTCAAATCAAAATCAATAAAAAATTATTATAGCAACGATTTATAGAATGAGAGATGCTACGTCTACAACAATTTTACAACAAATCACAGG
Organism: Quercus ilex subsp. ballota; assembly: GCA_032727855.1. Classification (NCBI taxonomy): domain Eukaryota; kingdom Viridiplantae; phylum Streptophyta; class Magnoliopsida; order Fagales; family Fagaceae; genus Quercus; species Quercus ilex. The sequence continues at coordinate 3,569,168 of CM064908.1, read as the reverse complement.
TGGTTAGTTGTTATTGGTTCAAATTTGAAACTAACACTAAGATTATTTTTTTGCCCCAACAATAACAACCAATAACAACCTACCACTTAGGATTTGTTGTAAAAATATTGTAGACATATCATTTTTCTTATTGAATATATGCAATTGAAATAACAGGAATGTCATTTAAAATTACTTTTTTGTATATAAGCTGAGTAGAGAGTTGTGTATATATACTGCATAGTGTACAGGCTTTGAATGAGAATGTAAAATACAAATGGATCCCCAAATTTGACTAAAAACTCAAAAAGGGTCAAAGGCACTTTTTGAAAGGGTGTAGGTGGCTAATACTATTATGGCATCAAAACATCACGGTGCTGAGTGGTCTATGCTTGTCTTTTTGGACAAGGGCCATATATGAATGGAATCAAATTGAATTGTTATTATCTTTTTAGGAAGGTAGTGGGAAACAAGGCGTGAAACTTGCTTGCATTTTCCGCAATTCTCCGCATATTCCCAATCTCTGGATTTAGTTTCCCTGAACCTTTTATGTACGCTAGATTTGATTTGATCTTTCAATTTATTAATTAAAACTTTATTTGTTTTCACAGTTGTTACTCTTTTTTTTGAGATCACACAGTTGTTACTCTTATTTATATCGGTTTTCATGTATATATATTTTTTAATTTATTGGGGGCACTATAGAGGGCTGTTACTTGCCGGGATTTGATTATGACAAGTGATAAGCAATTTGAGAGGCCCATGTTCAAGGCAAGGATTTTTAATAATCCAACCTCACTTTTGTCCTCTTCAGCTTCTGAAGATTTTAGAGTTAGTTTTACCAGGATATGGATATCTTCTTGGGATGGTCAATTGTTTGGCTCCTCAGCTTTTGTCCTAATTTGTATCCGTGGGCCATCTTGTCCATATTGATTATTGAATCAAGAATGGGAAATCTGGATTTGAAGACTTTTAAAACCCAAGGAGAATGAGAAATTTTTGCAATAAGCATGATTTGCAATTAGGAAAGACAGCTGGTCCGGTCGGATGTGGACGTGGTCGGATTATGGATGTCCTGTCCTCGTTTTAGGATCAAAAAAATTTGTGTAGTATGGGAAGGATCATGGATGTTCTATCCTCATTTTAGGATTGAAAAAATTTGTGCAGCATGGAAAGTGTGACAACTGACAAGTCAGTAAAGCTATTTTATTATTCCTAATGAGGTGGTTTTGACATGAAAGTGTGACAACTGACAAGTCAGTGGAGCTATTTTATTATTCCTAATAAGGTGGTTTTGACATTAATGAAACGATTTTTAGAAATAGATAAACAAGTATTTTAAGCTTATAATAATAGAATGTATTTATGAACATAAAACTTTTACTTTTGCGAGGTACAAAAAAGATGATTGGTAGATAATCATTTTCCAAATTTTGCTTTGATGGAAGGTATTTGTTATCTTCGGTCTACTCTCTTGGTATAATTATGTATTAAAAAAATTAAATTTATATATATTTCTTCAAAGCATGACAAGATGAGACGAGAATGGAATTTAATTAATTAATTTATACATAAATAATTTTTTTAACACATATTCAAAATTAGGTTAAACAGGCAAAATTTGTCTCCATCCCATCTTCCTTCCAAGGAAGGAAAAACTGAGAGGAGAAGTAGTTACAAATAAGAGAGGGTGACCCACATTTCTTACATTGAACAAAAGCATGTTCTAGTTTGTGGTGGTGATTGATTAGTACTTCAAGACAAGGAATATTGTTAATTCTAAGAAATTAAGCGTGGCAAGGATGATAACACGAATTACTCAAGTTGGAACCAAGAGTCAATATCAAGAAAGTTTAAACAAAACCCACCTCTAGTAGGCCATAGTGTAGTTTATATCATTTTATGGGAGATTCGTTATAATCCGAACCATTTGACTAAACAAATAAGACTGTATTTGCATTATAAGTAAGTTATCCCACCAATCTTTTTACCATACAGATGAAAATAATAAACCATGCAGGCCAAAAGAAAAAGATAAAGATAAAACAAAGACTAATTAGGCAAGGTTCATCACTAATTTCTTATTCCTTAATAATAGCGTTATTTAAATGATACCTAGCGTGCGTTTGGATTGAGCATTTTCCCCCAATCCGTGTGTTCAGCATTTTTTAAGTGAGTCTCATGGGTACTGTTCACATACCACCAAACTTAGTAAAACACAAATTTCTAGGTAAATTTGGGCCCCACAATACTATTCACACTTTTAAAAATTATTTTGCTAAAGTATTTTCAGCAATAAGTTTTCAGTTTTCAACAAATAAATGATATCCAAACACACTCCTATGTAATTAGATTACATTATAAGATACATTACAATAATTATGGTCAATGAATTTAGACCATACAAACCCAAATTCAGGATAAGAGTTTGTGGAAAGGCAAGCTCTAAGAAACAACCAACTTCAGTTTGACCAAGCAATGTGTATGGTCTAACACGCTTTCCATGTGCGCTGCTCCAAAATTCAAACAAGAGAGAGCATTCTCTGATTTGAAAGCGAGTCATAGTTTTGAATTTGATCAACAATAAGCTCAAGGGTCACTAAAATTTTTAAACTATTATCGTGACTTATTGCGATTGATTCATTACAGAAGTTGTATTAATGATAGATACGTGTGAAAGTAATATTACTCTAATCACAATTTATCACTTTAACAAATTGTGAAAAAAGTTGTTCCCTTAACGTTACTATTTAAAGTTTGATCAACCTTTCGATTATAAGAAAAGTGGAAGGTCAAAATGCATCTTAAAAGTTTTTTTTTTTTTTTTTTTGAGAAGCGCATCTTAGAAGTTTGAACAAAAGGTGTAAAACAATGTTTGGCCAAGAATTACCCACCTTAGGACAAACTTACTTGACCATGCAAAAAAATTAGTAATTTCAATGTAATAAACATGGATCAAACCTTTGAATTGACACAATGGATTAAAAAAAATAAAAAAACACCCTTTGAATTGACACATTCCAGCCAAATGCTGTGCCAATTTTTTTTGGATTCAACCTTTGAAATTGAAACAGATGCATCAGTTGTTATTGTGACAAAACTATTAAGTACTTCATTTAAATTTATAATATATAAAAATTATTAAAAAAAACACTATTAAGACTTCATTCAGATATTACATTATAAACTTTTACTGTAAATTTCACAAATTCATAAATCATTAACAAGGCAAGAATATTAATAGTAATTACTAAAATTCCATACAAATGATTATGTGTGAGGACCTAGCCATCATTTCTTTTTGATGTTGGGGGGATAAACATCTTAGAGAGCTTCCTTGAATAATTAATACAATATATAGAGAGACACTTTAACCCAAAAGGTCTAACCTCAATGGGTATGTGCTCAATTATGTTATATTAACCACTCATTCTTCTTATCTTTATTTAATGTGGGACTTCACTCATACGTGTAACCCAACAATCTCCCCCTCACCTGCCTACTCGCTCCCCCTTGCCTAATAGGCTTTTCACTCCCCCTCACCTGCCTCTCTGTGGGTTGGGCTTTTCACTTCATCAACGTGTCATCCATGAGTCTCTCATACGCCATCCATAAGAACCACGTGTCAACCCCGCACGTTCATGTCCATGAGAACCTCGCATCACACCATTATTTAGCACCATTAGCAATATTCATTTGTTGGGCCTTTTTTTTTTTTCTTTTTCTCCAGGATCTATGTGTGTGGGCCATTTAGGCTTTCTCTATCCCCGCTGGGTAGGGACCATGAATTTAACTCAGAAGGCCTAAGCCCCAATGGGTATGTGCTCAATTATGTTATATTAACCACTCGTTCTTCTTATCTTTATTCAATGTGAAACTTCAGTCACATGTGTAACCCAACATTTGACATCCTTCTTTTTATTCTCAAGTTTATATAAAGATCTTTCTAAAATAGTCCTTATATTAAACAAACCAATTCCCCATTCCGAATTTAATTTTTACAGTCCCAAAATTTGAAGTCCAAAGTATGTAGTTTTGCTCTCACATGTCCACCATCACATACCAATAACTTTCGCATAAAGGTAGACCTTACTAGTGAACCTCGTACATGAATAACACACAATATTTGGTAAATGAGACTCATTTTTATGTGAAATAAAAAGGTTAAAAAAAAAAGTGTACACAAGTATGAAATAATTTTTCAGACATAAGCCACCACAAAAGTGGAGCCAATAGTTAGATGCTTTTCTCAGAGATTTAATATCATCTCTACACTACCAAGTCAATACAGAATAAGCATCTACCTAAATGGTGTCGTATTAGTACATGTAGCCTACAACAATGTCATTCAATATAACCTAAAGGTTTGGACAAGATTAAATTTTGATGGTGGAGTATTTGGCGTCAATGCATGAAATTTCTTTTTCGATAATCATCAATGCATGAAATCTCTGGCATTATCAATTGGATTTTCTTATATAGAGCCCTATTATATGTTTTTTTCTTTTTTCTTTTGTTAGTGATGAATGCTTTACAGGCTATCACTTCTCTCCTTCAGAGCTGGCTTATTAGGCTTGTATATAAGGTAACTCCATCATTACTAATTTCCTATAAAGTGATCATTTTCCCTTGAAGAAGATCCACTCTATTTTATTGCACAATGAAAACATACGCGCACACACAAATTGAGATGGATTAATCTCAAATACACGTCTTCACCTACATCACCAACATGAAATGGAAAACACAGAGAAAGTGATCCCCATTCTACACGTTACAAACAGGAAGATAGCAGTAATCTAATAGAACATGCCAATCTTTTTAGTTATTTAGTTACCCAAGCATTTATGTGCCAATCACCTCAGGCCACCAACAAAGGTGCATAGATGTATTTTTCAATGCCATGAAAAAGTTAAATTCACTTTGATGTCAAAGCCACAATCTACCAACAGATACACCAAATAACCTTTCCACAGTTAAAAAAATCACGAGTGTAGAATTATTTGGAGTCATGGCAAGCATGCCTCATAGAATAATATCAGTAAGCATGCCTCATAGAATAATAATAGCTAATATGGTCATCTTCTTTGATCAATATGCTGGAGGGATAAAGACAAGCACAATTAGCATGAAGGCAGAAGGTGACAACTTTTAGAATACCACTAAAACCCATGTTCCACTGGTGTTTGGGACTAGTCAGGATGTCATGAACAAGTATGCGTTTTGGAGTCATATAACTCCATTACTCCCAATATGAGAGTACCTGCAAAATTAGTCAATGCACTCATTGTACTACATTTTCCGTTTTACTATATATCTTCTCTTTATTCTTCTTATACAAGAGGTTTTACAGAATATCTTCTCTTTATTCTCCTTTTATACAAGAGGTATTCGTCTAACGAACTTTGTCTCAACTCTCAATGACTCCAAAAAGTACAAGAAAAAAAAATGGCACAACAGATTAGGATAGAGTATCTTATGAGATTGACTAGGATAATGAAGGTAGTACATAAACCTCATAACCATGAGAAGGTATCATATGAGATCATCTCATGAGACCACCCTTTCACAATATGTAGTACCTACACATGTGAGACCCACATATACTATGAAAGAGGTTTTATGAGACCATCTCAAAATATACTTTTTCCATATCTATTTTCCACATTACTATGAGATTTTTGTTGATTATCTCATAGAATTTTGGACAACAAATTAATAAGTAATATAGTAATATATCCATGATACCAACAACGGATCTACAACAAAAATTATTTTCCAACAAATGCAAACTAATAAAATTAGGTGGTGAACCTATCTCAACCAGCACCCTAACAAATATTGTCAATGCAAAAACTTCCAGAGTTCTGAAGTTATGAATATGCATGTTTTCCAAGTTCAAATGAAAAGATCTAAAATGCGATCTAAGGAGGTTAGCATGTTTCAATCCTAAACAAGCAGTCCATTACATCATTTTTTAAATGGCTTTTAATGCTTATTTCTGCCTGTCTGCTAAATTTTCAAGTCTTAATCGCAAAATCAGTTTAAAGAACCAAAACCAATCATATATAAAGAACTAAAATCGATCCTATCTCTGATTTCAGTAACTGTGATCTGAGAATATGGAATCAGTCACAGGGTTGTACAATCCAGTAACTTGGAGTTTCAGCGATCATGGTCCATGGTACCATAGCCACTATTTACTGCTTTTGGCTCGATAAATATTCTGGTACTTCCAACTAATTTCCAAAAAAATAAAGACATAAATTAAGCATATTAAAGAAATTATGCTTTAAATCCACTTCCCATTTAACTTTTTCTGTACTTCCCCTTTTCAGTATTTTAACAGACTGATCACTAGGATTCAGTGACAATGTCAACTAGTTGAAAATTTGGCATTGTTAAGTGGAGATTTTTCCTTATCTAAATTCTGAATGAAATGAAACACTATTCCAAAAGAAATATAAATAAAGAAAATATATATATATATATATAATTCTAAAAATGATCTAATATAAACAACTTGGGCAATGGGTTAACTTTCAATAAATGCTGGATTCATTCATTTATTTAATTGGACAACCATCAGTACAAGCTGGATTTATAACATAAAACATGACAAGGATGGTTTAGAGCTATATACAATTTCTAATCAAAATAAGATGACTAAATTGGGTGCTACAAAGCTTTTACAGACAAGAACCGACTCAAGTTTCATAAAGGAACCATCAATTTACAGGGGAGAAGCATCATTCACTTCCATCACCAGTACCCACTAGAGAACACAGAGTAGCAATTAAGCAAGTAAACCTTGCTTAAACAATTATGCTATAATGGACAGAGAGACTGCAGTAATCTGATGGCATTTAAACACTAACCTATAGAATGGGGGGCTTTATGACAGTAAAATATGATGCAAACCTCAAAAATATGAGATTATTTTGAAGTAAATAACGATATACAAGGAAAGGGAGAACAGGGCAAACACATGCTGCCAGAAGAGCAGTGCTGAAGCTTCGCTAACTGCATATCCCCTCAAGCTGGCAATTGCTCCCAATAAAATGGCACTCGGTGTTGTGTATTGCAACAAAAGCACAAATCTGTACATTTCATCACCGCGGACCAAAAAATTCAGCTTATCAGACAAAGCAATAATACCAATTCCAAGAAGAGGAAGCACCAAGAGCCTTGCCACACTTATACCAATTGTAGTTCGAAGACCAAGTTTTGAATCAATTGGCCCCTCAGCAAGCATACCTCCAAGAACAAGCATCACAGAAGGCACCATTGCACCGGCTAAAATCTCTAAACTGTCAGTGAGAAAAGATAGTGGAGCGTCATATCCAAAGAAAAAAGCCTTGATCTGAGGCACCATCCCAACGATGATAGCTAAAAGAGAAGCAATAGTTGGGGGTTGAAGTATGTGCTGTATTGGAGTTTGTACAGCAACAGTTCTGATCCTCCTGACAACTCTAGGCTCAGCCAAACACCTAATGGACCTGGGACTGTTCGGAGCTCCTTCTCCTGTAACCTCAAGGTCAGGAACAGACGACTGAGAAACACTTGATATGCTTTGGAAAATTCTAGCAATAGAGGGTTGCTTTGAATGCTCAGTTTCTTTATCTTCCATACCCGGCCATTCAGCTTCAACAAGGAGAGGCCTACTGATATCATTGACTGCTTCTTGTTCCTCAATCTCAATCTCAATCTCAGCCCCTTCTTCAACAATCTCATAGTACTCCAATGGAGGCTCCATCATGTGATACACAAGGGTATAAACAAGAATCACAGAAACCCATGAAGAAAAAGAGACATAAGCCACCCCTCTTGAATGACAATGGGGTCCAAATGGATTATCTTTAGTATGGCAGACAGATCCGACAAGTGCAAGAGGGATATTTCCAGTATTACCAAATGCAGTCATGATAATGGTAAATCTTTTAAACTGTGGAGGTGGGCGGCAAATAAGCACGACTATGTACCCAAGGAGGCAACCAATAGCTGTACTGATTAAAACATTAATTGGAATAAACCACCAATCAGCAAAGTTCTCAACTGTAATGCTTTCACCCAGTTCAGTAAATATTAGGCAGGGCAAGAAGAGAGCAAAAACAAGCTTGCTGAGAAGCTTAAATGTTGCTTTCGGGATTATTTTGGTTTTGGGGAGTGCAAGAACCAGACCTATAACCGTAAGGGAAAGAAGTTTCATCAAAGGGATTATTGCACTTAGTATATCTTCACCACTTGTCTTCATATTGTTTTGATAGAGCTCAATTAAGTATCGCGACATTTTTCCCTCCTTGTAGTGAAAAATCAATAATTCTCTCTGCAATGAATCAAACAAAAAATACAAATACAAAAACTCAGATCAAATTCAATAGTAGTTCTGGTTCCTATAACACCAACAACATAATATCTAAAACCTCACCAAAAAATTTGCACTGCCACAACATGAATTCAGCATATTATCCATAAAATTATCATAATCAATCACAACACAAGAGTCTCACAAACCTAATGAACTAAATCTCAAATTTAAATTGGACAGATTATCAAGAAACGCAAAAAGATCCATAAAAACACCATCTTTAACAAGATTACCACAAACCACATCCTATAAATCAAAGAAATACAACATGGGATTTTCAAAAACCGCGTCCAAAATTAATGAAAACACAGCATGGGGTTTTCTAAACACCAAAAGACGAAAAGGGTATCTATAATTTTTCGTTCTCTACAAGAAAATCAACCAGAACAATGCTTTTATCAAATATTCAACAATAACATCAAAACTAATTTGCAATTAAAAAAAAAGTGTAAAAGAAGAAAACTTACAGATCACAAAAAAGAGTGAAGAGAGATTCTGGGACAGAGGTTTGAGTTGAAGAGAAAACACATGCGAGGATTCCTTAGCAACCTTGGATAAACTGATTCTTAACCAAAGAGCTGGTATTTATTATTATTATTTTTTGATAGAAAACACACAAACTTCATTAATAATTAAAAGCAGAAGATACATCATGGGAGAAGTGCCTGTTCAAGAAAACAGGGACTCTGTTAGATCCAAACAGGAAAATCAAAGAGCTGGTATTGGTGAATGACTAATGAAATAAAATTGGCCCATTTAACCATAGGAGGAGCGCTTATGCCTAAGAAGCTAGAAGCTTACAGGGAGAGATTATGTTTTCTGGAGTAGCTAGCAGTGCAGCAGGCAGTGCCTATGGAGCAGCGCAGGAAGCTCTGGTGGATGCAGCTATAAAAGCTAGGAACCTGGTTTTTTTGAAGAGTTTTGTTTTTTAAGCAACTGCAACAGATTAGTTCAAGTTTGCAACGAGGAAAGCACGGGAGAAGACTATGATTGCTTTTTTCCCTTCAGCAGAATGGACAAGTTTACAAGTTTTTTTTTTTGTTCCCAAAGTCGTCCTTGGCTCTGTTTGTCATTTAGGAGATATGGCAACTAGAATGCCAATCCACCAAAGCTGGTCTAATCCAGCACTTTTGTATCCTTAACTTTTACTTGTTCTTTATCTCCCTTTTACGGTAAAAAAAAATTAAAATTTATAATTTGGTACGGAATAAGTAGTGACGTATGTATTATTCCGTTTGTCATTTAGCAGATATGGCAACAGGCAGGGCTGGTAGCCAATGGTTGGCAACGGGCATGTAATGATCCCCTGCCTGGAATCAGGTGGACCATGTGACAGTTGGTGGTCAGCGGTGGCACTAATGGTTGGCAACTGGTGGCCAATGGGCGCCTAAGAATGGTAAAATAGTCTGACAGTTCACTTGCATGGGATTTGTAATGCTAGGCTAATACATGACAGCTGGCTGATAGAACATCGCAAATTTTGCTGGAGCTCTGGACCGTGCATGATTTTTGGTAACAGTATGCACATATTTTTTTTGAGAAACAGTATGCACATATTGGTATATAATCTGGGCTTTCCTTAAAAAAAACATATATAATCTATGGACATGACTAGAAATATTCATATCATTAGTTAATTTTTTGGTAAGCACACCACCAAATTTCACCAATAGGCTCTAGCTTGATTAACACTTCTTCTCCCTCAATAGTGAAACAAAAGTCGTGGATTTAAAACTCACATGGTGTGGATTTCCAAAAAAAAACTAATTTAGAATAATGATGAAATGCTTATACTTTGTCATTACTAATTTCAGAATGGCAACATAAAACCCATTTTCCTTTATATCGTCTTTAATTAGCCTCCTTCCCATAAAAATTTATCATTTATGTTTCCTCTACTTATTATTGATACTGTCCTCGTTAAACTCTGATTTTCTTATCATTTCTTGACTTTTATGATTCTCTTATTTTGAAGTTTCTTTTGTAGTTTTTAATTCATATTAGTTTTGTTGTACTTGCTTTTTGTAGAGAACTAAGTTAACTAACCCCAGCTGAAATTGATGATATTTAGCTCAAGTAGAGTAGCTTGTTGCTTGCTCTTCTTGCCTGCCATATGTCTTTGAAGAGAGATTATAAATCAAATATATGTTGCATTCCTTCACATGGTAGCAGGGTGATCAATTTAAATGTAGATTAATTTGATAGGATTAAATTTTTAACCTGTCTGAACTGGAGCAGCAAACTGGTGAGCCAATTGAGCCTATTACTATACATCCTCTGTCTAAGGAGTGGTTTATTTTGGGCCTATTACTATATATCCTCTGTTTATTATTCAGAGATGAAAGTAAAATTACATCTTTTTTTCTATTACTTCGGCATAACTAGCACCGACAAGAAATTCAGGTAAGCTTTGTTTTCCTTCCTCACCAAGCATGTGGATGGTCTTACATTTTATGTGAATTGGTCTTGGTTTGGGTTGATATTCCAAGTACCTTGCATAAATGTCACATTTATAAACTGTTTTTTATAATCCCTCTCTCATTTAGAAATTTTCTTTATATTCTGTTTTCTTACTATATTTCCCATATGTATTATTCTGTTTCTATGACTATGATTGCCACGCTATAACAAGCAAACGCTAAAACAACACCATATTATTTATGCTTCTCCAAAAAAAAATTTTAAAAAAAGAAATCTTAAATCTTAAATATGGCCATGCAGTACACTTAAACGCAGATTAATTAAAAAAATATTTTTCTTGTAAGAAAATGTGTTAATAATTAGTGAGTCACATGAAATTTTAATGAATTAATATATATACATATGTCACTTCACCTAAGAATGTTATGTTACGTGTAAGGTAGTTTTTGAGCCCAAGTGATATTGGGCCTGGAATGAAAATAGGCCCAATCCTAACCAGCCCATTCTAAGGATTGACCTCTTTGAAAGATTTGGACCTTGGACCACAAACTAGGACCAGATTCTATTCTCATTGAGGATGCCATAGGAGATTCGAGGATGAGACACTTACTGAGCCACCAAGGAAGATGTACTTGCTAAGCTACCGAGGAGGAATTTTGGGAAATGCAGAATTGTCCGAGGAAGCTTGTTGAAGCTTCTTAATTGAGCAACAATCACCTCCGCATCAATGAAGCACACCTGCTTGTCACAATCATATTCGTTAATGAATGCCTGGCTTGAACAGTGCAAAAAGCTCCAAAAGTCTCCATTCATCATGAAAGTAGGGAAGTAAAGAGCTTGATGGGACAAGAAGCCCTCCAACTGTGCAGGGATAGCACATCCTTGAGAAGAAAGTAGGGCAAATATAAGGGAGGATAAGGGCAAAGAGAAGGACAAACAGAAAGTAATCCAAAAAATCATAAAGAGAATTGTAGAGAAAGAACAGAATCTTAGAACCCTTTTTAGAGCATATTCTTAAGAAAAGAGTGTATTGTTTCCCTTGTTTATGAATAAGATCGTCACATTTGCATAATTTTATGTAAAACTTTGTTCTTGTTCAAATTTCCAACTGTGGGTTATTAGTAGCCTTATATTACAAATTAATTGTGTTCTTAGGAGGAGAGTTCATCATTTTAGACTCAATGTGTAAATTTCATTATATTAAAACACAAAATTGTGATATTTGATCAAAATAAATAAAATAAAATACTAAATTTTAAAAAATTTTGTAATAGAATTTAGTTGGAATAGAATTCTAAATTTCTTGAAAGATAATAAGTAATTGTTGGAATTTTAACTAGCGTAAGCTATCCTAATTAACAATTAATATAAGCCATTTAATATGTTGGTAATAAAGATTCATCTAAAGTATAAACTATTTTTAATACTTTAGAAAAAGAAAAAAGAAAAAGAAGAAGAAGCTATTTTTATAATCCAGGTTTAGTAAGAGGTGGGGGTATTATCAGGAATCACAATGGGGAGTGGATCAGAGGTTTTTCCAGATCCGTTGGTATTACCACCAGTGTTATGGCAGAACTTTGGGCCCTTAGGGATGGTCTCAAATTTGTGTATTGACATGCATTTGCCTACTGTTATTATTGAGTTGGATGCTCTCTTAATTGTTAACATGATCTCTGGAGTTTTGGCCTTTTGTAAATGCTTATCCCCGCTTGTTGATGATTGCAAGGCTTTACTCAGGAGAATTCCTCAGCATCAGGTGAAGCACTGCTTTAGGGAAGCCAACGCTGTGGCTGACTCTCTTGCTAGAAGTGGTGCTACTACGGAGAATGATTTTGTTGTGTTTAATTTCCCTCCTACTAAGTGCTAATATTGGGATGCCTTTGTACCAAGATGCTATCAGGTATGTGTACCTAAGACACTGTCGTAGCAGTGCCAACTCTGTGGAATTGGTTTAGTTCTATTTAATATATCCCGTTGACCAAAAAAAAAAGATTATATTATATAGATTATATTTAAGAAACAAGTATACCTATTTTTTAACACGATTTATCTAGAAAGACACCTAAATATTTAAGTAGCAAAATGATTAATAAGATAAAAAGTCAATGATAATGTGATGTATGTTAAAGAATCATTAAATTTGTTAAAGAAAAATGATAAATTTGACATAAAATACATCCCTAACAACTAAAAATTATTTTATATTTCTAAAAAACACAAATTAATTAGAAAATACCAAATTACATACCTATGAGAAAAGAACAATAATTCATACTTTAAACTTCTAATACCATTAAAATATACACAATCTTTAACTATTAATTAAAAATATTTTTTTTATTTATGATAAGAGAGAAAAAATGTTGTATTTTATTGTATATAACTATAGGGTCAGTTTTTGTAGCCCAAGCCCAAAATGTTTGGATTATGAGCCCAATGAACCTAAAACAATGAATTTGTAGAGAGTGGGTGAAAGAGCTGGGCTGATTGTGAATTAAACAATAGTTAACTATGGTATTAAGGGATGAACTAACATAAAAACACACTTGAAAACTAAACAAATTGATTTCCGAAGAGGTGTATTATTGAATGAAATGTAAATATAGTTCTTAGAGCTACAGTAAAATTGTTCTCTCCTTCTTTTTCCCTTTGTTTCCCCCTCTCTTATCAGAGGTCTCTTCTCTTTATATAGCACCCTTCCTCATCATCTTCATCGTCCACTTGTTCTTCATCTAAGCATCCACTTTAGTACATGTCCCGTCAAGTATCTTCTTTAGCTCTCTGTGAGTGGTGGTAGCTGAGATTATACTGTTCAGGGGTCTTCTCCACATTAATGCGGCCAGAAAAGCAGCTGCAGTACATTTAATGTGGAGGTTGTAGCTTGTCTTCTAGATATTTCTCTGTTCCTATCATCTCAATACGTGCCTGAAGCCTATCCTTATCATTGAAATCGTTAGGAAGATTACTTGAACCTCCCAGGTATCTGTTTAACCAAGACTCTTTGTATCCGAGGAGAATGACCTCTTCGGATCACTGGTAATCTCTTTGGACTATACTCCTCATTCATTTCCAGGTATATTTCTTCTACATGGACTCCTTCTCAACCACTTTCTTCTTTTCGAACACACAGTAATCTTCAAATAGGGCCCTAGGCCCAATATATAAAGTTGGGCTTTTACCCCCCACAATAACTATTTATATATATATTAAGAGAATTTAGAAAGTTAGTTATGACTTTAAAAAATGTTAAAAATACCCATAATCTAATTAGATAATCTTTATTCTTAAAAAATAAAAAATATGGTTTAAATTGTAATTCGACAAAATTCAAAAAAAAAAAAAAATACCAGATAAATTTTTTTCATAAATATTAGCACTCTCTATCTCACGCACGTTTAATACATTTTTTTTTTCTAAAAACTAGCAAAAATTAAACCTAACCGTTTACTTATTTTCAAATCTTAAATTTTAGTTTCTTAAAAATTCATTCATATATAATCTCACTAACAATAAAAAAAATTCAAACAGAAAAATAACGTTAAACTCAAAATAATAATAAAAAAGCCTCATCACACATGTAGAACGCGTATGATGAGACTAGTTTATATTAAATTGGATGGCTCAATGACTATACATTTTTTTTAAGAGTAATTTTAGTATGTATAGTCATTGAGCCATCCAATTTAATATAAACTAACCTCATCATAACTTTTAGTACAAAAATTACAATTTTTGCCACAATTATCTTATGTGGCAAAATGTAATTGGTTAAATGTTTCTTTCAAATGAATCCTTTTTTTTTTTAATCACATGAAGTTGTAGTTTGTTATGTGCTCCTAGAATTTTTCTTTTTAAAATGTATTCAGGTAAACTTAAGGTGATTATCATTTTTTCTTTTTCTTTTTTAGAAACATTATCTTTTTATTCTATTGGCTAATTATGGGCTTATTAAGGGCCTATTTGGTATAAGAGTTTGAATAATGTTGTTTGTAGTTTTTTAAAATATATGTGAATAAAAAAGTATGTAAAAATGTGTGTAATGTTATTTAAAAACTGAAAATATATTGTTTAAATACTTTACCCGGCCTAAGTTTTTTTTAAAAAATAACTTATTATAAAAAAAACGTGATGTGGTTTATTTTTTTTACCAAAAAAATCAACTTGGCAGTAGCTTCAATTTAAAAAAAAAATAAAAAAATGATATGGTGGCTAACCTAGAAACCCAAACGTGGCACTGTCATTTTTATATATCTCACCTACGCCATTCTTTTCATACTTGCATCCATTTACCTTCTCTGTTTTCTCCATTTTCAAAAAAAAAAAAAGACCCTTCTTCTTTCTTCCTCAATTTCAACTCTGACTCTCTTTCTGCAGACATAGGTGTAATCTACCTCAAAAATGTCAACTTCTGATTTTGTTTTCCTTCAGTCCAAATTTGAAAAAGCCCTGATATATATATATATATATATATATATATATATATGTGTGCTTCAAAAAAAAAAAAAATTTGTCAGCGGAGCCATGGCCACCCAAGGCCAAAATGTGCCTCTGTACCAGGTAAAGGGCGAGGCAAAAAGTGGATTTCAACAAAAAGCTAGAAGCAGAAAAAGGTTAGTGTAAAACATTACGATTGGGTTACTAATCTTGTGATGACGAAGATGATGATTATGCATTTTTAGGATTGCGTTGATTTTGTTATAGGCATAGAAATTGTCAATTAACTTTCTCGTTTTTTTTCGTCCTTTTGACTTTTAGGTATATTGTGATTCATCAATGTCTCATAACTATCAAATATCATTATTTGTGTATATTTTGTAAAACACGAGAAGTATATATAATAATGCTATGTTTCAATTGTTCCTTAATAATTAATTTCAAATTGATCACGTTATTTATTAAAAATATAAGCTTTACTTCAATCAGGCGTGAAGAGGCCTTTGTAATTGACTTTTTTTTTTTTTTTTTAATCTTTTAGAGTGGCTTGTTTATATATACTTCATGTGTACTTGAGTCTCGCCCTTTTTTTATCAATGAATTTATTCTGGGAAAAAAAGAAGAAGAAGAAGAAGAATATGAGTCTGCTTCCACCTTGTTAAAAAGTTCACATTATTTGTTTCTTAGTTTAAAAAAAGAAAAGAAAAGAAAAAAGACCCATTTATTATTATTATTTTTAATAATGAATGAACTTGAGGACATATGTTATGTGTGCTGTCTGAAGATTTAGAAATCATTATGATGCAGGCCTAGGAGGACGCTACAAAATTTTATTTTTGGATTATTTTTTTCATATTTTAAGTTTTTATTTATTGAGTTGTGATTAGGATGAAATTTCATGTGCTTAGATAGAATTTAGTTTTGTATTTGGATTAGTTTGGATATGTATTTGAGTTCAGCTAGGATTACTTGTTATCTTTATCTATTTCTTTCCCGGAAGCTCTAGAAAGCTCTTAATAATATTCATTTTTGTTTGGTGGTGATCCCAAAAAACCCTTTAAGACTGTTCTAGGCTGTCTTGCATCACATTCAACAATTTGTTGTTTTGAGATGTCTGATATTTACTTTTTCAATCCTTGAGGAAAAAAAAATCTTTGCAGGAGGATCTCAAATCACTACAGAGACAAAAGTGATTATGAAATCAGGTTATGATTTTCTTGATATTACGGCTTTTGACTTTGTTTTTGTTTGGTTTTCATTTATAAGGCTATAGCTTCTTGTTTAGAAAGAAAAATTATGTACACTATGAGATGGATGAGGAGGAGAGGGGGAGGCGGTCAGTACTAATTTTTAATAGCATCTGATTAGTATAAGTTCCTAGTAATGTATCAGTTTTTTATTAAAAAAAAATTCAGGGTAGGTTTATTTATTTACAGTCCGTTTGGATTGAGGGAGAAGGAGGGGGAGTAGAGTAGAGTAGAATAGATTTAGTACAAAATTAGTTTATTTTTTTGCCAACACTACTCTATTCCCCTCCACTCCCCCTCCTTCTCCCTTCCATCCAAACAGGTCATTAGTTTTTGGCTTGCTCTTAAAATTGCAAGACACGTGTGAAAGTCTGTTAGGTTATTCTGTTAGCTATGCTTTGATTTCCTACTATTTAACAACCGAGTAGGTATTTCTCTCATTCTTTAAGTCTATTTCTCTTCTAATTATCAAGAATATAAATATTCCCTCCTCTCCTCTCCTCTGGCAACCATACCATGATGACTGATCACTTCTTGCTTGAAATCTCCAACAAATTAAAGGAAATGAGCCTCTCTTTAGAGGAAAGAATGCAGCAAGAATCTTCTGACACTGCTGTAGCTAGTCAAAATGTATCGTTTTCTTGATCTTTCTATGTTTTTTTTTTTTTTTTTTGGGTTAATTATTGGATTTACAGTGCATTGTTGCTATGTTGCATTTACATTTATAGATAGTAAGATTTCTGTTTTCTAGATGGATTTGGCATCTGAATATATCTAGTTTTAAAATTTTCCACCCTCATCAATATAGGAGTTTGAAGTCTCTGGAAAAATGGACGAGGATAATGAAATCGTTAAACTACGAAAACATTGTCAATATTTGGAAGAGTATTTGCAGCAGGAAATTTCCAAACAAGATTCGTCCAAGAACATTGAAATTCTGAATGACTTAATTCGTGAAAAATCTGCTGAGATTTTAAATCTACAATTTGCTTTGGGTGGTTACGCTGCTGAACTTGATATACTGGTAAACAAATGAATACTTTTTTCTTTTCTTTTTTCTGTTTTGTGTGTGTGTGTGTGTGTTTTTGGGGGGATTGTAACCAATAGAAACCCACATGACCATGTTAGGTCATTCACTTTGATTACTGATGTATAGGAGAGACGATTCGAAGGACAGTTGGCACGGGCAAAAGAAGAAGCATCTAAACTTTCAAAGCTTTTGGAAGTAAGGGTTTCCTTCCTTCTTATGATTTTGGTTCTTGTGTCATTTTTATATACACATTTTTAAAGCTAGCTGGTGTGCACTTTCTATTAGGAGTGAATGTCTGCTCCATAAATTTTTATATACTTATGGAAGAAATTTCTTTTGATTTGTCATCTCCAGGATGCAAGTCAACAGGCAGAAGTATCAAAGCGAGAAAAGGAAGAAATATTGGCAAAGTTTTCCCAAGCTGAAAAGATGCTAGAAGAATGGAAAAGCAAAGTACATAAGCTTGAGGAAGACAATGCAAAAGTACGGCATTGTCTTGAGAACAGTATAGCAACTCTAAATCGGTTGTCAATGGATTTCAAAAATCATGTTGACAGGTTAGTAGGTTTAATTTTTGAATGAAACTATTGCTTTTAGACATTGGTTATCTGTTATCATTTTATTATTGTATATGAATACATTGTCTTCACCACTACATTGCCTTGTGTGAGGTGGGAGACTGTAAACACATAACAATATGACTGGTAAATGTTGGCAGGCGCCTTGTGATCAAGTTACTAGTGACCTACTTCCAAAGAAATCACAGCAATGAGGTACGTTTTTTCATATTAAGATTATGGTTCCTTCAGGATGCACGCTGGTAATGGAATATCTGTTCCCATGTTTTACATGTGTAAAATTGAGACAGTTTTGATGCATAATCCACTGCCCTACATTTCTTCTACTTAGAATTTTTTATTTTATATTTGGGCAGGTTCTGGATCTTATGGTTCGCATTCTGCAATTCTCTGATGAAGAAAAGCAAAGAATTGGTGATGCTCAACAAGGTGTTGTTCGTGGAGTACTAGGGCTACCTGGCCGCCTAGTTGGTGGCATCTTGGGAGGAAGTTCGGCTGAATCAGCGGCATCGGAAAACCAGGTAATTGTTTTTTTCTAAAGATTTGGCTGGTGGATGTCTATAAAAATGCATTTTGCTTGCTCAGGATCTTTTGGTGCTTTCCATTGTTGGTGGGTTTTTTTTTTTTTTTTTTTTTTTTTTTGGCATGTGGTCATTTGGGCATGATCTTTACTGTAGGCTAGATTGGGGCAGATATGATTTTGTTCATGTTTCCCATATGGCCTGAAAAATACTTATCAACATAATACACTGACCTGAAACATGCCCAGTTCTGAAATTGAGGCTGATCAAACTGTTCCAATGTTTATATTGCCATTTTGATGGCAATGAGTAGCTTGACTGGGCACTTTCTTCTCATATAATCATGAGATGGTGGATGAGGTTGTAGGTTCAAGATCCATTGGGTTTGTATAACTTATCAATAATAATAATAATAATAACAACAACAAAATACTGCCATTCTGGCATGTACTGTAAGCATTAACATTCTAGCCAGATATCAAGTATGCATATGTGAATTCTGTCTACTAAGCAAGGGATTTTTTTTTTTTTTTTTTTTGGGAAAAAAACTAAGCAAGGGATATAGTTAGTCTAAAGCATATATTTTCTCTACCAGTCCCTTGCAGCTCTGTGGGTCGATTTTCTTCTGAAGGAAACTGAAAGAGAGATAAGGGATTTGGAAGATGATGCTGGGAGACCTAAAGAAGATTCACATTGAAGAAATTCAAATGCTGCAGTTGCTGATGCACCCAACACCCTACGTTCTCTTCATGTAAAAAGGGGGGCCAAACAATTTGAACTGTCTTTTTCACACTACATTTTGGAGTTTCATAATGATCATAAACATGGATAAACAAATCTTATATTGTCTCATTTCGATTTTGTTTACCGGAACCAAAAATTGTGGGTGCTATGCAGTCTTGAGTGTGGTACTATTTCACGATCGTTGCGGTGTGTTGTACTATCTCATGATCGTTGTCATGTGTGTATAGAAGTCTCGGATATAAAAGTTGTCAAGGACTATACGTGTCACTTCTTACAAATTGGGTATCCACAAATATTACCACCTATAGACAAATGTCTTGTAGGAAAATAAATGCTAAAATACAAAAGAATAATAATAATAATTACTCACTCCTGAATAATATAATCCTAGAGTAATGTTACCGTTACAAACTATTAATATGGTTAATTTTTTATTGATTTTTATCTAGATTCACTATTAATATTATTTTTTTATTTACCAATAATTATTTATCATATTAGCAGTTTGTAAATTTTTTTGTAAAAATGTTTGTATTTCTGCCATTATTCGTAATCTTAGTGTGATTTAATTCATATAGTCATAACAAAATTCCAAATTACTTTCTCTCATATATGTGTTTATAAATATAAGTATGCATACTATTATTAAATGAAACCAAAATACATAATTTAATAACTTAATATTTAATAATTTAGTTCATGTAAGAGTTTTATAAATAAAGTAGACAAAGGCCTTGTACCTTAATTAGTTGACACTATAACATCTAGAGTTCAAATATCCTCTTTCCGATATAACTATTGAATTTTATCAAAAATTGTTTTCCAATAAAGTACTATTGTACATGAAATTAATAACCAAATGAGAATTTATCACTACTAAAATATAGTAAAATAGATTCTCAAAAAAAATTTGTAGTAAATAATTTTTAATGAAAACTTTATTTGAATAAATTATATTAAATAAGTGTCATCTTGGTTTCATTTTTGAGACGTTGGAAATGGTGTGATTTGTAGTGCACTGGAATATTATAAATTATAAACTAGATTTTAAAAGAGAAAATGGTACGCCAAACAACATTATTTTCTCGTAATTTGCCCCTGCAAGCTTCCTTATATTTTGACACACACACACACACGTGTGTACGCTAGGATTTTTTATTTATTTATTTAAATTTAGGGAAAGTGTGCTAGGACTTGACGGAATTGATTGAAATTAAGGGGAGAAGTATAACATCTAATCTTGTTATTTATTTATTTATTTTTATATAAACTACAACATTTAATCTTGACAACATAATTATGCAATTAAATTCATATAGACATAATAAAATTCCAGACCAATATCCCCAAAAAATTTATGTTTGTAAATATTAATACACATAATTATTAAACGAAACCAAATGATGAACTTCTATAAAAAATTTTAAAAAATCTGATAAACTAAACCCACAGAATGAAGTCAATTTTCGCAAGGCTAGAGCGATGCGAGATTGATATATATGTTAGTATCTATGCTATAATGTATGGGTGTAAACCAAAGGTTTCACATTTACTAAAACTATGCATTCAAATGTAACAGTATAGATAACATGTAGATGACATGGCTGATTGATGAGGAGAATATCATAAAGGGAAATACAAATTCTATGGCCAATCTTCCTTGTAGTGTTGAATCGAACACGTTCAACATTGACAACTTTTAGAATACCACTAAAACCACATGTTACATTGGTGTTTGGGACTAGTTAGGATGTCAGGAACAAGTATGTGTTTTGGAGTCATAGAACTCCATTACTCCCAATTTGAGAGCACAAGCAAAACTATTCAATGCACTCATTATACTACATTTTCCGTTTTACAAAATATATTCTCTTTATTCTCCTTATACAAGAGGTTATACAGAATATCTTCTATTTATTCTCCTTATAAAAGAGGTATTCATCTAACAAACTTTGTCTCAACTCTCAGTAACTCCAAAAAGTACAAGAAAGAAAAAAAATGGGCACAAAGGATAAGGAGAGAGTATCTTATGAGATTGACTACAACAATAAAAGGAGTACATAAACCTCATAACTATGAAAGTGTATCTTATGAGATGGTCTTATGAGACCGCCCTCTCACAATATGTAGTACCTACACATGTAAGACCCACACATATTATAAGAGAGGTTTTATGAGACCATCTCAAAAAGATACTTTTTCCATATCTATTTTCCACATTACCATGAGATTTTTGTTGATAATCTCATAGAATTTTGGACAACAAATTAATAAGTTAAGTAGTGATATATCCATGATACCAACAACAGATCTACAACAAAAATTATTTTCCAACAAATGCAAACTGATAAAATTAGGTGGTGAACCTATCAATCTCAACCAGCACCCTAACATATATTGTCAATGCAAACACTTACAGAGTTCTGAAGGTCAGACAAATATGCATGATTTCCAAGGTCAAATGAAAAGGCCTAAAATGGGATCTAAGTAGGTTAGCATGTTTCAATCCTAAACAAGCAGTCCATTACATCATTTTTCAAATAGCTTTTAATGCATATTTCTGCCTGTCTGCTAAATTTCCAAGTCTTAATCACAAAATCAGTTTAAAGAACCAAAATCAATCATGTATAAATAACCAAAATCAATCATATCTCTGATTTCAGTAAATGTGATCTGAGTATATGGAATCAACCACAGGGTTGTACAATCCAGTAACTTCGGAGTTTCAGCGTTCATGGTCATTGGTACCATAGCCACTATTTACTGCTTTTGGCTTGATTAATATCTGGTACTTCCAAAAAATTTCCAAAAAAACTAAAGACATATTAAGCATAAAAGAAATTATGCTTTAGATCCACTTCTTTCCAAAAAAACTAAAGACATATTAAGCATAAAAGAAATTATGCTTTAGATCCACTTCCCATTTAACTTTTGCTGTACCTCCCCTTTTCAGTATTTTAACAGACTGATTACTAGGATTCAGTTAGACAATGTCAACTAATTGAAAATTTGGCATTGTTATGTGGAGATTTTTTCCTTATCTAAATTCTGAATGAAATGAAATACTATTCCATAAGAAATATAAAGAAAGAAAAAAAAAACAGAAAAACAAACATATAATTCTAAAAATGATCTAATACAAACAATTTGGGTAACGGGGCAACTTTCAATAAATGCTGTATTCATTTATTTATTTAATTGGACAACCATCAGTACAAGCTGGATTTATAACATAAAACACGACAAGGATGGTTTAGAACTTTCAGTATCAAATGAAGAGAAAGCAAAAGGGGAGGGTGGGTCTAAGCCTTTCATTTTCAGGTGAAAACAAGGCATTGACATAATTTAACAAAAATTTCAGAGCTATACACAATTTCTAATCAAAATAAGATGACTAAATTGGGTGCTACATAGCTTTTACAGACAAGAACCTACTCAAGTTTCATAAAGGAGCCATCAATTTACAGGGGAGAAGCATCATTCACTTCCATCACCAGTACCCACCAGAGAACATAGAGCAGCAACTAAGCAAGTAAACCTTACTTAAACAAATATGCTGTAATGAACAGAGAGACTGCAGTAATCCGATGGCATTTAACCTATAGACTGAAGGCCTTTACGACAGTAAAATATGACACAAACCTCAAACATATGAGATTATTTTGAAGTAGATAACAATATACAAGGAAAGGGAGAACAGGGCAAACACATGCTGCCAGAATAGCAGTGCTGAAGCTTCGCTAACTGCATATCCCCTCAAGCTGGCAATTGCTCCCAATAAAATGGCACTTGGTGTTGTGTATTGCAACAAAAGCACAAATCTGTACATTGCATCACCGTGGACCAAAAAATTCAGCTTATCAGACAAAGTAACAATACCAATTCCAAGAAGAGGAAGCACCAAGAGCCTTGCCACACTTATACCAATTGTAGTTCGAAGACCAAGTTTTGAATCAATTGGCCCCTCAGCAAGCATACCCCCAAGAACAAGCATCACAGAAGGCACCATTGCACCGGCTAAAATCTCTAAACTGTCAGTGACAAAAGATAGTGGAGCGTCATATCCAAAGAAAAAAGCCTTGATCTGAGGCACCATCCCAACAATGATAGCTAAAAGAGAAGCAATAGTTGGGGGTTGAAGTATGTGCTGTATTGGAGTTTGTACAGCAACAGTTCTGATCCTCTTGACAACTTTAGGCTCAGCCAAACACCTAATGGACCTGGGACTGTTCGGAGCTCCTTCTCCTGTAACCTCAAGGTCAGGAACAGACGACTGAGAAACACTTGATATGCTTTGGAAAATTCTAGCAATAAAGGGCTGCTTTGAATGCTCAGTTTCTTTATCTTCCATACCCGGCCATTCAGCTTCAACAAGGAGAGGCCTACTGGCATCATTGACTGCTTGTTCCTCAATCTCAATCTCAGCCCCTTCTTCAACAATCTCATAGTACTCCATTGGAGGCTCCATCATGTGATACACAAGGGTATAAACAAGAATCACAGAAACCCATGAGGAAAAAGAGACATAAGCCACCCCTCTTGAATGACAATGGGGCCCAAATGGATTATCTTTAGTATGACAGACAGATCCAACAAGTGCAAGAGGGATATTTCCAGTATTACCAAATGCAGTCATGATAATGGTAAATCTTTTAAACTGTGGAGGTGGGCGGCAAATGAGCACGACTATGCACCCAAGGAGGCAACCAATAGCTGTACTGATTAAAACATTAATTGGAATAAACCACCAATCAGCAAAGTTCTCAACTGTAATGCTTTCACCCAGTTCAGTAAATATTAGGCAGGGCAAGAAGAGAGCAAAAACAAGCTTGCTGAGAAGCTTAAATGTCGCTTTTGGGATTATTTTGGTTTTGGGGTGTGCAAGAACCAGACCTATAACCGTAAGGGAAAGAAGTTTCATCAAAGGGATTATTGCACTTAGTATATCTTCACCACTAGTCTTCATATTGTTTTGATAGAGCTCAACTAAGTATCGCGACATTTTTCCTTTTTTTGTTGTCAAAAAACAATAATTCTCTCTGCAATGAATCAAACAAAAAAAATACAAATACAAAAACTCAGATCAAATTCAATATTAGTTCTGGTTCCTATAACACCAACAACATAATATCTAAAACCTCACCAAAAAATTTGCACTGCCACAACATCAATTCAGCATATTATCCACAAAATTATCACAATCAATCACAATACAAGAGTCTCACAAACCACAAAGCTAATGAACTAAATCTCCAATTTAAATTGGACAGATTATCAAGAAACGAAAAAAGATCCATAAAAACTCCACCTTTAACAAGATTACCACAAACCACATCCTATAAATCAAAGAAATACAACATGGAATTTTCAAAAACCGCGTCCAAAATTAATGAAAACACATGGGGTTTTCTAAACACCAAAAGACGACAAGGGTATCTATAATTTTTCATTCTCTACAAGAAAATCAAACAGAACAATGCTTTTATCAAATATTCGACGATAACATCAAAACTAATTTGCAATTAAAAAAAAAAAGTGTAAAAGAAGAAAACTTACAGATCACAAAAAAGAGTGGAGAGAGATTCTGGGACGGAGGTTTTGAGTTGAAGAGAAAACACATACGAGGATTCCTTAACAACCTTGGATTAACTGATTCTTAACCAAAGAGCTGGTATTGGTGAATGGCTAATGAAATAAAATTGGCCCATTTAACCATTATGATTTGGTACGGAATAAATAGTGATGTATGTATTATTCTGTTTCTATGACTATGATTGCCACGCTATAACGAGCAAAGGCTAATACGACACCGTATTATCTATGCTTCTCCAAAAAAATTAAAAAAAAAAAAGAAGAAGAAATCTTAAATACGGCGAAGCAATACACTTAAACGCAGATTAATTTTTAAAAAAAATCTTTTCTTGTAAGAAAAAATGTTAATAATTAGTAAGTCACATGAAATTTTAATGGATTAATATGTACATAATGAGTTATTTGACCTAAGAATGTTATGCGTAGGGGAGTGGTTTCTGAGCCAAAGTAACATTGAGCTTAGAATGAAAATAGGCCCAATACTTACCGGCCTGTTTTGATGACTAACCTCTCTGAAAGAGTTGGATCTTGGACCACGGACTAGGACTGAATACTATTCTCATTGGGAATGCTATAAGGGGTCTGAAGATGAGACACTTACCGAGCCACCAAGGAAGATGTACTTGTCAAGCTACCGAGGAGGAATTTTGGGAAATGAGGAATTGTTCGAGGAAGTTTGCTGAAACTTCTTGATAAAGCAACAGACACCTCTACATTAATGAGACTCACATACTTGGCACAATTGCATTTATTAATGAATAACTAATCTGAATAGTATAGGGAGTCCCAAAAGTCTTAATTCATCATAAAAGTAGAGAAGTAAGAGTCTAATGGGATAAGAAGCCCTCTAGTTGTGCAGGGATAGCACATCCCTGAGAAGAAAGTCGGGCAAATACAAGGGAAAATAAGGGCAAAGAGGAGGACACATATAAAGTAACCCAAAAAATCATAAAGAGAATTGTAGAGAAATAACATAATCTTAGAACCCTTTTTAGAGCTCGTTATTGAGAAAAGAGAGTGTATTATTTCCCTTGTTTATGAATAATATCGCCACCTTTGCATAGTTTTACGTAAAGCTTTATTCTTGTTCAAATCTTCCATTATGAATGATTAGTAGCTCCATATTATAAATTAATTGTGCTCTTAGGAGGATAGTTCATCGTTTTTGACTCGCACATTATGTAATGTGTAAATTTCATTATATTAAAACAAAAAATTGTGATATTTGATCAAAATAAATAAAATAAAATTTTTAAAATTTTTAATTTTTGTAACAGAATTTAGTTGGAGTAGAATTCTAAATTTCTTGAAAGATTATAAGTAATTGTTGGAATTTTAACTAGCTAAGCTATCCTAACAATTAATATAAGCCATTTAATATTTTGGTAATAAAGATTCATCAAAAGTATAAACTATTTTTATAATACTTCATAAAAAGAAAAAAAGAAGAATATATTTTTATAATAAAAAATAGTGCAACTGCTTGTCTCCACTCAACGCAACAAATAACGGCTTTTAGGATCTATTTAAATAGGTGGGAGAGAATTTGAATTCATATTCTATCTATAGGTGAAACAGTTAATTATAATGAACTAAATGGCTCTTAAAAATACTAACCGTATAAGTTGTTATTTGTCATATTAAACATAGAATTGTAAGATTGTCACAATAAAATCGATCGTAATTTTGACATTTTATTTGCTTTGTTATGTTGGTGATAAAATGCTTTAACTGCAGTGCCTCGATCTGTTATCAAAGATGAGGCTTGCCTTCATTGATTTGAAAATAAAGTGGTCCTTCATAACTCATAACTGACACGATGAGTTTTGGGTTTAGATGATGATAGATTCCACTTATGCTATAAAACTCTTCGAGAGCAATAGCCCACAATATATTAGTACGGCCTTGGGTTTGAGATTTGTCAAATTTTAGAAAGCCCAATACAAGGCCCAAAATAACTTCCCTGGGCCTATGATCTTTTCTAGTAATTTGTCTAGCCCAATTTCTTCACAGCCCAATTTAAAGTACTTTGTGGTTGTTTAATCCTTCCAAATATGATATCAAAATAATGTTTGGTGTAAAAATAGCAAACATGTGCAGCTTTGTTCGTTTAACAGATAGGTGGGCTATATTTATTTTTTGGAAATTCTTTTTTATCCTCAATAGGTGAAATGTTTTGCTTGAAACAATCAATTTCAATACTCACCAAAAGAGAAGTTCAAAGATTAGATGAAAATTTAGCAAGATGTAAGATTGTTGGAAAATTAATTCTCAACTTTGTTTCTATATCTATGTCTATACTCTATATATATATATATATATATATATATATAAATAAATAAAATAAAAGATAGTTGAGTTGCTTGTATTTGGCAAAATGACACTAAAAAACTTAAAACGGTAGAAACTCAACAGATTGGTAAAATTACATTGTTGCTCTTAAAGATATATGTTAATTGAAAAAAACTTTGGAGGTTGGAGCCCTTTATGGTCTTTTCCTCTATAATTTTCTGCTGACATATTTGGTAGAAATTACTTTGTTGCTCTTAACTTCATTTGTTAGCTCAAAAAAAGTGAGAGTTTTTTATTTTCTTATTGTCAACTTTATAGTGTTGTCAGACATTCAACTTTATAATGCTACCAACTGTGTTGCTTTTTTTTATCGTTCTAACCGTAATTGTAATATTTTTACGGGTTAACCCATGCTCTTGCACGTGCTTCAAAACTAGTAGTTTTCAAAATCACAAGCTCCAATTATTTGACAAAAACCATAAATAAAAACTCCAATAGACAAAAAGTTAAATTCCATAATGCTGGCTATGGGGTTCGAACCCATGCGCACTTATGTGCAGAAGATCTTAAGTCTTCCCCCTTAACCTCTCGGGCAAACCAGCCATTGTTGTCTCCTAGCGTCCTCTTTTTTAACTTTTCTTACAGTTTTAATTTCATTATTATCAATTTCTCAATTTACAATCGTCAACTTCCCTGGGGCAAACCAGCTCCTGAGATGAAAAAATAAACCATGAACTTGCCCACAAGAAAATGAAAAAAAAAAGAGTAAAATCCAGTCATTCTTTTAAATTTGGATGAATGATCATTTTTATTCATAACGTTTAATGCCTGTCATTTTATTTAATAACTCTAACATTCTTGTGAAATGAATCCTTCATTTTATTGTCTTAATTTTATAAAATTTGACACTATTTATGTATGTAATACGATGTTGTTTTACTGGATTTAATGATAATTTAATAGACAGTCACTAGAGGAAATGACCAAATTGACATAGAGTTAAAGTTTCAAGGCTAAATTGATAAGGTTCAAAACTAGTTCTTGTTAGTTTCAAAAAAAAAAAAAAAGCTAGTTCTCGTTATCAATTTAGCTCTGAACTTTTAACATTCCAATCAAATTCGTCATACCATCCATTGACTTTTATAAAACTAGCACTATTTACAAATGTAACACAACATTGTTTTATTGGATTTAACAATGTAATGACAATTAATAGAGGTAATGAATAGTTTGAAGAAAAAAATATATTAAAATTTAAGAACTAAGATGATAAAAATTTAATGCTCTATTTTGTTAAGAGGATGAAAAAAATGGGAGTATAAAGAAATAGAAAAGTGAAAAGATAAAAATTAAATTAACATTATACTTTTATTGTAATTTGAAACAATGGATAATGTGAGTATTTTTGTAATCTACAGAGCATGGTCATTTTCTCTCCCATTTGGAATGAATAAAATGGTAAACCAAGTGAAATATTCACCCATCTTCTTTCCTTATCCTTTCCCTTTCACCACAACCAAACAATGAAACATCAATACATCATAATCTTCTCTTCTCTCCCTCTTCCTCCTCCCCTTCTCCATTAACCCCTTTCTCAATCTCACCCCAACCAAATATTACATAAACTTTATACATGAAAATATCACTTCATCAAACATAAAAGCAATTAAATGGTGTAATTTGAATTTTGGTAAAAGAGAAAAGAAAACAAAAAAACAAAACAAGTAATAAGCCTTTTTTTTTTTTAATAAAACAAGTAATAAGTTTAGAGTTACAATTTCTTTTCACAAAATTGTTTATTATAATTATAAAGTGACAAGTTATAAATGATACACAATAAAATGGTGTTGACGATGAATTTATATGAAAATTAATATATATATATATATTAATTATTAAGAATATAAAAATTAATAATAATTTGACAATTTAATAATTATAAAATCAATAATAACTGCTCTAACATTCGTGAAATCCTCTGCAGATAATAATTGCGTTAGCATTATTGCTAGGTACAAAGACATTTTTGGTCAACAAAACAAAAATGGACAAAAGAAAAAGCCTGAGAATGACGAATGAGAGTATCCAAAAATAAGGTGAAATGACAAGACATGGTATACTTACCAAAAAAACAAGAGATAGTACTTTGGTCATAGTACTTGGGTTAAGATTCCCTGATTGTATTTTGAATAAAAATTTCCCTGAGTCTTAGAGTGACTGTGGCAGAAACGAGAGTCCTCCAAAACATCAATAACTCCATGAAACGAGCTTCCCCAATCTGCCAAAAGTACTATCTTTTCGCAGAACTTCAATTAAATTCTTATATAAGAATCTTGTGCCAAATGGTTGGAAAGGAACTACGCCCAACTTGGTTAGGATAGAAATCCAACCTTTTATTACATAGGACTCCTTATATCTCTTTTATTTATTTATTTTTTTTTTTTAATAAATTTTGAAAATCTAATCGTTGAATTTATATTTCTTATATTCTTAACATACATATCAAATTTCGTTGAAATCAGAAGTAATTTATTATTCAATTAATAAATTTATTTTTTGTATATAATTTTAGATCATAAAAACTTGAAATTTTAATATTTATTTGATAATATAGAAATTGATCTCTAATTTGATTTTTTTGAAATTTTATAAGTATAAAGATATAATAAGAACATGCAATTCAACTGTTAAATTTTTAAAATTTACTTAATATAAAGATATATAAAGAATTTATAAGATTTTTTTCTAAATTAGTTTAGAGAAAAATTTTGTTTGTGTCAATCATGAGTAGCTAGAGCCCAAAAGCCATGGGAAAATGGTTGGGAAAAGAAAGTAGGCCATCTGCTTGGTTGGGTTGGGAACCAAATAAGCTTCAAAAAACTCTCTATTTAGCAGTGTCATTCAAGAGCACATGGTACGTCTTTGTCGTGCATACTTCAGAGCATTGCTGGTTCAGGTTGATTTTATTATTTCGGTCAAAATTGGAAATAACAAATTGGTTCTACTTTTTGGATAACCAAATGACGGTACTTTATAATATTGGCTGGGTAGTACACTAGTGTATCATGGAAAATGTTTTTTTTTTTTTTTTTTTTTTTTGAGAAAGTCATGGAAAATGTTAAGAGAATAAAAAAGTGTAAAAAAAAAAGTTTATGCTTTTCATCATGTGTCCAATTGTGTATCAATTAGCTTATTTGCCAAATATGATCTAAAAAATATATAAATTTGATAGTTTTTATACTAATGTTTGTTTAAGTTGGGAGGTGGAAAAAGTAGAAAAATAAAAAATTAATATAAATTTTATTTGTTTAATTGAGAAAAATAGTTTGAGAGTAAAACAAATAATTTGTGTAAATTTATTTTTATATTCCTAAAGATAATAAAATAGTCCATAGCTATTGTGACCAAACTTATAAATGAGCGTATTGATGTAATTTTAAATCAAGTTTCACTACCGTACACTATTAGTGCGATGGTCACTTTACAAGTATAAATGCTTGTGGGGTTTGGGGGTAAGAGCTGGAGTTCAATTCTCTAAGAGGGAGTTTCACACACATATACATTTAGATTAAGTTAGAGTATAATTTATATTTTGTATTAAAAAAAAAAAAAAAATCAAGTCTGTATTTTCCACTTAGGCCTAGGTGGAGAACACTTGTTTGTTTCCACTCCAACCAAACATAGGCTTAAGTGATTTAAGAAAATGTCAGTTTTTTTAACTTTATAAGTTTGTCCCTAAAAAAAATTTACAAATTTGTTTATTATTTAACCTAATGCATTTATATATATATATATATATATATATTTAACCTCTCTTCATCTTTTTTTTATGAAAAATGCTAAAACCACCGGTAAGTTTTCTATATAAGGATTTAACTAATGAAAGATACAATACTAAAAGGATGACTATATATATTTAGGTTATTTCATTTATTATATTCCAAATAATTAATAGTCTTTATGCCATTTAAGTATAATTCCAAATAGTTGTTTTCATAATATTTCTCGAAAGAGTAATGTTATAATCACAAATTATTTTACAAAATTTTTACAAATTGTTGTTGTGGCCAACTTCTTACTGGTTCTCATCTAGGTCCACCAATAATATCACTTTTTTATTTACCAATAATCACTCGCCACATCAACAATTTGTAAAAAAAATTGTATTTTTAGCATGTTCCTTTCCAAAATTATACTTTTTTTCCCCGAAAAAAGTATATAAAAACAGCTATTAAAAACAGCTATTTTAGTATTTGATGAATGAGTAAATTTTACATCACCTCAAACGTATACAATACTACAATATATTATATATGAATAGCAAAGCCCCATTTACACATAGCTAATAAAAAAAACTCAACCTCGATCTACAATCACACACATCACACCAAGATACTTCAGCTAGTGGCGACGCCACGTTTGGTTTAGGGTGTTCCCAGGAATACTCTTACCTGAAAAAAAAAATTTATATATAAAAATTTAAAATTTTTTATTTATCTACCCTTAAAAAAAATTAGGAACACCCTCAAACTTTTTTTATGCCAAACAAATTTTGAACTAAAATCTAAAAGAAAAAAAAATTGTAACAGAATCTGGAAAAAAAAAATTGTAACAGAGAATATGTGAGAAAATGATTATGAAATAAGAAATATCTCTTAATTTGGGCGAGGAGCCGAACTAGGCTTTGGAGGAAATAGAGAAAGAGACGAAACTGCAGCTTTGCCGCTGCTTCTTCTTCTTCTTCTTCTTCTAAATGTTCAGAGTGAGAGAAAGAGATTTTATCAATTTGTTTAGACTTTTTAGACAAAGAGAGGAGAGGACAATCTTCTTAAAAAGTTAGGTATAAATGTGGGTGGATATCCTTTGGCCACGTTGATAGTTAGGTGGGAGAGGCAGACCACTTTACTCTTCTTTGTTTTTTTTTTTTTTTTTTTTGTTTTTGATGATAAATACGTTTGTGATATAGCTTATGTGGGTTTGAGTGGTCAATCAAATTATTTGCACTTTGTATACTGGTAAGGTTATTGCAACATTCAAGATAAGCATAAAATATTTTTATAATAAATACAATTTTTTTAGAAGAAATATTTAGATGTGAAATTATATTAACATAGGTAAATATTTTTAAATTAAATAATGGTTTTGTTAAAAATACTGAAAATTATATATGATTATAAAACTTTAAAACCATAACCTTTTTTTTTTTTGTGTAGTTTGTTTAGGTTAACTTCTTTTTCTTCCTCTAAAAAAATGATAATTTATTTTTCTTTTAATTTGAGTTAAATTTAACATGAAAATACTTCTAAAATTTTATATCTTTTTTAGTAAATATTAGTATCTATATTCTTATTTATTTAATTTTATTATTTTTTATAATTATTTATTTATTAATTAAATTATTTATGACGTCACCAGTTTGACCACCAGTCGACTAAAAAATCGATAACCACTCTTTTTTCTGGTTCTTTTACTGTATCGGTTTTTAAAACCATGGTGGGGGGTGGATGGGGGCATGGAGCCGGGGTGGAATATTTGAATTGAGGGAAGTAAATACACATGGGGTATGTACTAGTGCAACTAATAAATAATAATTTAATTAACCAATAATTAATTGAGGGAATCAATTAATAAACAATAATTAAAAATTTAATTAACCAATACGTTATAAAAGACAAACAAATTATATTATATTATGCTAAACAACAATTAATAATTTTATAATTAATGAAACAACAATATAACAAATTATAATTTATAAAAGACAAACAAATTAATGAAACAACTAAACAACAATAATTCACCCTAAAAAAAAAAACTAAACAATAATAATTTATAATTTTATTAATATTTTAAATAAACTTATAATTTATTATTTATTTTTTTACTAAAATTATGGACAAATATTTGATAAAAAAATCATATACCTAAAAACACTTTGAAAAAATTTCTTACAATCGCACTGACTTTAACACCCATTTCTGTGCTGCTAGATGCGGTAACTCCCATGGTGCAAGTTTGCGAACCACAGCTTTTTTTAAGCCTTTGCCTTTTACTTTTTAGGCTTTTAGCCCATGAATGATTCACCCCAAGCCATGGTAACCGGTTAAAAACAAATAACACTTACCTGAATTCACAAATAGTCTCAGGAAGATCATGATCGTGACTAGTGAAATGTAACTTAGGCTTAGCTTTACTTTACTTTTTGGGCCTGACCCTAGAGTAGACCATAGTTCATTATGTCTACTAAGAATATTGAACATTGTGCCTAGGTCTAGGGTTTTAGACACGATGGTCCTTAAAATCAAGAAGAAGAATGAAAAAAGAAAAGAAAAAAGAGATAAAGAAGGAAACTCAAATGTGATTGAAATGAGTGTATATGCATAGAACCCACTAGGGCATAGGCAGGTGTCATTAGATTAAATGTATGAATGAGCCATCCAGCTGTATGATAAGATATTAGCAGTGTACGAAAATTATATAGACTTGTCTGCTTTGAGTTGAAAGATCAAGATGGCGACACTATTCAAACAACACGTATGATATATGATGATTCCTGGCCCAAAATCTCCATCTCAGGCTGCCTTTAGATTTGCATGTCGGCGTTTCAAACCCTAGTCTTCTACCCTAGTCTTTCATTATAAAACTACGCACCAGCCTCTTCCTCATTCCTCGTACCTTCCCATTCTAGCTCTAGCACATTTATACCCTCCTTTCACTTCACTCTTTTTTCTCATGCAGGCCTTTCTAGTTTTATTAATTGTACCAGTTTATGGGATTTCTTGGACGCAAAAATCTGTTACCATATTTGTAGATGTGTGACTTGTCTTATGATGTTCATGCATGTTAAGCTTGTCTCTGCATTAATAGCTTGCATTAATAAACAAGAAAGAGAGAATGCCAAATTTTAAATATAGTATTTCTATATTTCTTGGGTCTTTGATTTCATTGAGAAAGGAGTGTAACTTTTTGATTACATGCAATGCAAAGCACAACGTTTTTTTAAAAAAAAAAATTCTGGGATGAACTAGAAGATGTTTTGTGAGTTAAAAACTTTTGGCTCTTTGCGGTTATTCTTTTTCTTTGCAACAATAGTATGTATTTCAACTCTTTTCTCCGGTGCTTTTGAAGGAGAGTGAATTTTGTTTCTAAATTAGCCTCTCGGGCTTTTGTGTTATATGTGTGTTTGAGAGAGAGAGACAGAGTGGAGGGGTTGGGGAAGAAAGAGAATGTTCCAAATTTCAAATGGTATTTTAAATTTTCTTGGGACTTTGATTTCATGGAGAAAGCAGTGTAATTTTGATTTCATGCAATGAAAGCACAACTTTTTATATTTATATTTTTCTGGGATAAATTAGATCGTGTCTTGTGAGTTAAATACTTCTAGAGAGAGTGCCAAATTTCAATTAGTACTTTAAAATTTTCTTGGGTCTTTCATGGAGAAAGTAGTGTAACTTTGATTTCATGCAATACAAGAACAACTTTTTATTCTTTATTTTTATATATTTTCTGGGATAAATTAGAACATGTTTTGTGAGCTACACTTTTGGCTCTTTTGGGGTTTTGTTTTTGTTTTTGTTTTTTTCTTCTTTGCAACAGTAGTATATATTACAACTCTCTTGAGTTCTGTTTCTAATTTTAGGCTCTAGGGCTATTGTGCTATGTGTGTTAGAGAGAGAGAGAGAGAATTAAGGGGTTATGGGAAGAAGGAGCTCTCTTCAGTCCAGCCCGAGGCAGTGTGAGAGGGTGATACTCAGCTGCTGACTCGTTGGTTTGAAAATCCATCAAAACGTGGAAGCAAAGGTGATGTGTTTTTGATCCAACGATGCAGGAGCTGTGTTCCACTTGAACCTGTCACGTCTTGGACTGAAGGGAGCTCCCCTCAGTTCCACAAACTACCTTCTTTCATTCCTCATTTTTATGATACCTCCAAGTTTGTGCCTTAAATATTTTTTTTTTTTATGCTATGAAACTGTTTTTTTTTGGGTTTTCTCATATGGATTAACTGACTAGATTAATTATTTCTTTGCATGCATGTAGGTGTCTTTAATTTGTCTATAGCAATGGAAAGATGTGCATGTATTTGGGAAGAAGAAGCCAAATCCAATTGCTTTTGGGCATAAATGTGAAGCTTTGACTTGGTCTCTGAGACGGTGCTCTAATGCAAGACTGACTTCTTGTTTGACCTCGTTCGTTTGTGATGGAAGACCATTATTATAATACTATTTCTGGGTTTTTCCCATCCTCAACCTTCAGAAAGTACCTAGCTATTTGCCATTTTTGTGCATATTCCTGACTTTTGAGCACCTACACCATCATCAAGGTCCGGCTCAAAGCTTCATTCGTGAAATACTGTTCTAACTTCTAATTAATTGCTCAAAGTAGATGAAAATCTAAGTTTTTCTGCATCACAGTGCTAGTTTACTTTGCAATTTCTTTTGTAATATCATTTACTCACTTGTCGCCAATGGTGATTTATTCGTGGACAAAGTCTTGTAACACAACTGGTATTTTTTGATATTTCAAACAAATGATCACGGTTCAAATCTCCTTCCTCCAACTATCGACTATCAAATTATAAAAAGAAAAGTGATTAATTTGGTGTAGAAAAGTTTTTTTTTTTTGCACAAGTGGCTGTGTTCACTAGGCCTGCGCACATGATATTTTGTTTTGTAATATTCATAATGGAGATGTACATGTTAGAACCATCTTTATATTTGGTCTTTACTAAACGTCTGCGAAGTTTTATTTTTTTGGTTGTTTTTCATATGTAGTTACAGTGGAAGCATATCTGGTGCTCATGTTTAAATCGTATGGTTATTGCAATCTCAGGAACACGTTCAACTTGTTTTGCTTTCAATCATGGGAAATTTGCCAAGAAATTTATCTTGTAGATATAGTCAATTAATTTCAAAATATTTTCTGTAATCAATTCCACTTATAACATTGCTCCGTTTAAAATACATACCACCTTGTCCCTCTCTCTAGCAAATAGACGTGATGTCCGAATAGCAAGCACCAATTTTTGATTCAATAACTACACAAATAGTAAGAGTGGTCACTAACGATCAGAATTCACTTTAAAGAAAGTTCTCAATTTATGTTTCTGACCTGAGGAATGAGGATGTAAGGAAAAAATAAAAAGAAAGAGAGAGAGAGAAGATATTTCATTCTGCTTTGTTATCAAAATAAAAAATAAAAAACCTTTCATATACTCACACAAACACTAGCTAGCTTGATTCTCCAGAAGATTAAAAAAAAAAAAAAAAACACTTGCTATCTAAGTTGAAATTCCAGCCAAAACAGTCTTGGTAAACTCAACGAGATGAAACAAAACCACAGCACTCAAAGTTGGCACACTCAAAATAATTAAAGCCATCATTCCGAAAGCCAAGCTTGGCCTAGTATTCATCAGCTGGGATTGCAAGAAGCCCATCAATTCGCATATAGTCGAATCGTAGCTCGTGTAATACCTCTTCTCCCAATCCATCCAATCACTCGGTGGCTCATAGTTCCTCTCCACCATCTTCATCTCATGAATTCTCTTCCGAAGAACAATCATGCTTTCATCCACTAGCCTGCCACTATTATAGTTTTGGTCATGAGCTTCATTTCTTGAAGCAAAAATTCTAGTGGATGATGATGATGATGATGATGCTCTCTTTGGATGAAGATAGAGGCTGCTGTGTTTTGGGTGAAAAGAAGTAATGAAAGAAGAAGAAGAAAGAATGGAAGTGGATTCCATTGCTGAAACAAAGATTGATTCCTGAATATGATGCTTGTAAAAAAAAAAAAAAATGGAAATGGTACTAATAAACGAGGTGGTATAGAAATATATTTATAGGCTGATGAAGTGTTACACTATGTTCAAAGATATGAGAAATCTGAGGGGAAAAAATGTGGTGGGGGCATCATGTGATTACTGATAAAGCAATATCTTAGGAAACAAGGAATGCGGCCAAACCGTGTGTTATAAGCAGACAGCGTAAAAGTTTTAGCGCGTTAGTTGGTACTTTTGGGAATGAGATTCGGTGAAGGTAGTAACCAGTCACATCCAGAAAATGACATTTGTCTCGGTTCCCATCCCAGATAGATAGACTAATTTCCTGGAATCAGGTTCATGGGGACAAATTTGACGCATATTAAGAGCAGTGAGGTCAGAATTTACAAACAAAAATCCTAAGAACACGTAAAACAC
This sequence comes from Quercus ilex subsp. ballota, assembly GCA_032727855.1. Taxonomy (NCBI): domain Eukaryota; kingdom Viridiplantae; phylum Streptophyta; class Magnoliopsida; order Fagales; family Fagaceae; genus Quercus; species Quercus ilex. The sequence continues at coordinate 3,531,767 of CM064908.1, read as the reverse complement.
GATAATTGTCTATGCAGTAGCAGTAGACTACGAGTGCCAGAGAAAAAAAAAATCCTGTAAAAATAATAAGCAATTAGTTACGTAAAACAGTGGTAATAAAAATTGTACCATTCTATGTGGTACCATATATAGAATTACTATTTTAAAAATTTTGTTGTATAAATTTTTAAGAAAAATGCTAAGAACACAAAAAATAAGTTTATAACTTTTGTCATAATTTGCTATATGTCGAATTGTGACCAGTGAAGGTAAAATAATGGATTCACACTCACGACTTGTTATGTGGCGAGTTGTGGTGAAAGTCGTGAACTTTTTTGTATTTTTAGCATTACTCTCAATCATTAAAAATGATGTGTTATTGGTTACAAAATAATTACTAAGTCTTCCTTTTAAAAAAAAAAAAAAAAAAAACTGTGTTGAAGTAACACTAATTACATTTATCATAAAAAATCAAAGTAGCTTGTGGGGTTTTTTTTTTTTAATGTAGTTTGCAAAATTTTTATAGGAAAATTGTTGTAACTATAGCATTTTCCATGCTAGCTAGATAAATGAAATTTTGCATAATCATAAACCAACAAGTTAATTAATGTAACATAACTTTTATGTGTCAATTATTGACATTGTTATTATCATGCACAAATCACGCTATGAAGTTGTTGAAAAATTGTCCCTATCGGTTCATCAAGTTAAAAGAATAAGTTGAATAAAAATATAATTATTGTTCACAACTATGCTAAGTAATTGTTTTGAAGAGCTTATTTTTATTGGTTTATCAAATTTTTTCTAAAGTTCGATAAAAAAATAATTATTAATTGTATGCTTTGGTGTTGCACCAAAAAAACTTCAACCCCACGTCGCGGCGCCCACCATGAAAATGAAGATTGGTTTTTGATCTCACGACTCTGTCAATGAACAAAGTTATATATTTTTTCTGAATGAACATTGAAAAGTTATATTGGAATTTGGATTATCTTGACCTTGGCAAGGACGGTGTTTTTTTCTATCAATGCTAACGTTAATATTATACATTTTTCATGTTGGCGTTAAATGTCTTAAATCATTTTTCATTTTGAATAGATTTTTGTTTTGTTTTGTTTACAATAATTAAGTTGGGGGAGAGAGTTGTACCCAATAAGTTCTTTGTTGGATGTGAGAAGATTGAGTTGACAAAAGTATGATTGCTTGGTTGGATTAGTGCATGCATCCAAGAATTCTTAAAATTGTATATTATAATCATATGGTTAAGAAGAAATTATCTTTCCAATTAATCTCTTAATTAATAAAAAATTATGGGACATTAAGGTCGTACGGTTGACTTTTGTGAATTATTGTCCACTTACTGACTTTTCAAGCAGGCCCTTAATATCCTATAAAAAAAAAAAGAAAAAAAAAAAGCAGGCCCTTATAATAAACGTGCAATTTCATATCTTCAAAATTAAATAACACTGTTGAATTTTGTCTAAGAAGATATTAAAATATTGGTGTACATTATGTTGTGACGACTAGGTTGTTTACACTCTCTATATATAAATTTTTTTCTTGCACATAAAACAGATAACGACTAGGTTGTTTATATAATTATATCATACTTTTTTTTTCTTAAGGTTTATATCATACTTAGCTACACGTAAGTGTATTTATATGAAAATGATTGGAATTCATTTATCAAAAAGATAGACTTGAACCAAGTAGATTAGAGATTATTTCTTTAAAAAATAAATAAATAAATTAGAGATAATTTTGTTGCGGATCCAATTAATTTTTTGGCATTGATGTGGCAGTGTGGAGGGCAACTGAGGCTTCTTCGTACCAATTATGGGGAGAAGTCCTATTTGGTTGGGGTGTTTTTTTTTTTTTTTTTTTTTTTTTTTTTTTTGTTTTAAACAGTAGGCCCCATCAAAGAAATGTTTGATTGGCATTTGTTTTCAGTTTTCTGTTGAGAGAAAAAAACTGAAAACATGTTTTGGGTCGGTGTTTTAAGGATACAGAAAACCTAAGCTTTGTGTGAAAAAATACCTAAGCTTTGATTGGCATTTAGTGGCATTATATAAAAAAACCTAAGCTTTGTGGATCCCACACGTTTTTTTTTTAGATTAAAAGTCATTATTGTAGGCCTTGGGTGCGGTGGTGAATTTTTAATTGTGGAAAAAAAAAAAAAAAAACTATACTAGAAAATTGATGCCAAACTATACTAAAAAGAAAAATCACATAAAATTCTTTCATCACTAGGGGTGTGCATGGGTCAAGTTGAGGGGATTTTTCGACCCCAACCCACCATGGTGAGCTAAAAAAAAATCCAATCTAACCCAACCCAACCCACATGGGTCGGGTTGGATCAGGTTGAACCCATGAATTTGACAATTTTTTTTCTATTACTATTGTTATTAACTTGTCACCTAAATTGAAAAATAAAATATTCATAAACTAGTGTTCTAACTCAGTTATAAATAAAATATATATACATGAACTAGTATCCTAACTCAGTTATAAACAAATAGGAGTAGAATGAGAGAGTGGGAGTGGGATGTGGTAGAGAGAGAAATAAGATTGTTAGGGTTTGTAAGGTAATTGGGTTTTAGATAGAAAGAGCCGAATAAAAGAAAACATTATTAATTATATAATATATTTCTCTCTCTCTCTCTCTCTCTCTCTCTCTCTCTCTCTCTCTCTCTCTCTCTATATATATATATATATAATTTAAAATTTAAATATATAAAGTTTGGTTAATCGAGTTTGTGATTGTTATGACTTGCACCCAACCCGACATGCTCTTAAAAAAAATTTCATAACCCAACTCAACCCAACCTGACGAGTTGGGGCAGGTCGGATTGGTTTTGGTGGGTTGTTGGGTTGGTTACACACCCCTACCCATTACCGTGTCTTCAACACTTGGATCATTAATTGCAAATTTGCAATAGATCTTCTGTGCATGTATAAATGTTAAATAAATTTTGCTTTTTTTAATTATACATTTAATTCTAATTTTAACCCCATATTTTAAAACGGTCTCCATTTTTTAAAATATTTCATTTTAATCTTTATACTTTTAAATTTGTATGAAAAATCCTTATTCACATAAAAAAAGTGAACAAGGTTTTTGGACAACCAATCTCTTCCATTCTTTGTGCTATCAAAATTCATTGAATTTCGTAACAATCTCAAGGTAAAACTTAAATTCAAAGCAAGAATATAATATATGACAATGACCTTCTTCATACAAATGTAAACGTATAAAGACTAAAATAAAATATTTTAAAGGATTAAGACCATTTTGAAGCATATGACTGAAGGGAGAAAGGTTGAGAATTAAAAGTGTAATTAAACCATTTCACTTTCCTCAAATGCTAGCATGGCTTCTTCTATTTAGCTTATCCTATTTGGATTTTTCTTCTTTCATTCTTTAAGAGGCACTAATGATTATTTAAAGGACATTAATATTGGTGAAAGGAAGAATGGATAAATGCCTTAAATCGTTTGATGAGAAAAGGCTAACTATGCGTTAAAGGGTACGTGGAAAGAAATGAGAAGAAACTAGTGAAAAACTTCTTATGATAGAGGCGAAAAACCACGGGCTAAACACATATAGACAAACAACGATAACAATTTGATTGGTTCAATACACTGTAGCACGCTACCAAGACATTGTTTGTGCCACAACCTCAACCTAATCAATGAGCTTTTTAGTTAAAATTCTTTACAGCAAAAACTCTGCAAACGAATGAATAAGCAATTAGCCAACTTTTTAGAGAGAGAGAGAGAGAGAGAGGCTTTAATTGAACATTAAAATTTTAACTTCTGAAAATAATCACTTTATCATTACTAAACTTGATAAAACTGTAGTTAAAGAACCGAAATATCTATGTATAAGCATGTCAGAAAATCTGCCAAAATCATCTAAGGACTCCCAGTTAATACAACCTTAGCTATCTCCGCCAAATGAAACATAATGAACACCACTGAAGTTGGTACGCTCAGCATAACAAGAGCCACCACTCCCAAAGCCAAGCTAGGCCTAGCATTCATCAGTTGGGACTGCAGAAACCCCATTGCTTCACAAACATCCGAATAATAATTAGCATAATATTGTTTCTCCCATTCCATCCAATGAGAAGGTGGCTCCTGATGAGTCTCCTCCATCTTCATCTCCTGAATTCTCATTCTGAGAATGATCATGTTTTCATCGACCACCTTGCCATCATAATCACGACCGTATGCATCTCTTTTATTTGATGCATGAACGATATTGGCTTTGGGACCAGGCCTATTGATCAATTGGATGGACTTGAAGTTGATGAACCCCATCTTCTTGTGCAATATAAGTGAGTTGCCAACAAAGGGAGATGGTGAGAGTACAAGGGAACGTAGAGAAGTTGCTTCCATTTTCTTGGACGTGAAAAACTGTTTGTGATTGTATGTCTAATGACTACGTTGTTTTGAGTCGTGACTTGTGAGCAAGGTAGTTTGGGTTATGGTTTGTATTTATAATGTTAGGCTTGTAGTTGCAACTACTTGATAGCCAAGAAATTGTCTTTGTGATTGTGACTCATGAACGTGACAAAGACACACCGCGTCAAACATGAAAAAGAAGGGGCATGTTTTGGCGTGTGGTTTCTTTTGGGATGATGTCTAGAGATGTGAACACTTGGTCCTATGAGAAGGTTGCATTTGGCATTCTCTCTCTTGCACGAAGAAGTTTCCCTTGCTACAGAAAACAAAAGAGATTGCAAAGAGTTAAATTAACGGCGGCTTATATTTTTGTTTTTTATTGGAAGATACAATGAACAATAAGTGATCTAGGCTCAACTCTTTTTTAACATGTGATTGATTATCTGAAAAGTCAGTTTTAAAAAATCGATTTAGAATGAATCTTCGCAAACCCATCTAGAGATGACACTATCACATCTAGGCACGTATCTTTCACCTCACTTAAATCAACCGAGTCAAACACTGCTATTAAAGATAAAACTTCTCAAACTTCGGCTAGTTGATAAATTACGACGTGCTTCTAAAGCTTAAAATCAACATATAGGAATAGCATTTTTAATTTTTTAAATAATAGATAAATGTTAATGCATTGTTTGGAGTTCTAACTCAAAACCATCCACTTTGGTCCCATGATATATTATCAATTGTTCTAAAACTTTGAACTTCTTAAATAAGAGATAAAAGTGAAGAAAGTCAAGATTAGTATCTATTTAGAAACAATTTATTTAGTTAAAACTGAAAATTTTTCTTTAAAATTGAATCCCACGATACTATACACACATTTAAAAATTATTTTGCTATAGTGTTTTCAGTTTTCAGAAATAAGCGGTATCCAAACAAATCCTAATTAGATTTGGTGATATATGATAAATTATCAATTATTCAAAAGTAAGCCGATAGAAAATGATAAATTTAATCATGTATAATGATTTAAACTTCATTTTAACACATACATAATCAGAGTGGTATAATAAAGCATATCTAATTAATAGAAATTGCACCAGTTAGAATTTGGTATTCAAATATTGGAATTACATGCCACTTGCTCACTATGAATACATAATAAAAAGGTGGGAATTTCGCCCATTGCGCTAAGAAAAGAAGTCTAGAAAACTAGGAAGAAACCAAGCAAGAGGTCTCTCAGCTACAATGACCGACAATGAGCATTCAAATTTCTCTCTCCGAGAAGGTTCAGGATGACCACTTTTTATGACATTAAGAGCCTTTGTAATTTGCAAGTCTAGTTCCATAAGAAGATTCCTACGCTAATGAGTCCATATACAATAATTACGACAAGTCAAAAGTACTACAGAAGCACATTATGCACGAGACCCTCCCTTTATGCAAAGACATCTTTTTTCCTTAATTAGCACCTGTATGAGATAGATCAATGAATAGTGGCACATCTGATAACAACATTAGTAATATCCAAGAATTCACAAACCTTCTAGGATAAATGGTCGGACTTGGTCAATTGGCGGTGATTCGAGATGTTGGTTTGATTCGACCTGTTTGATGGGAAGTGACTCAAGTTGGCTGTATTTTTCAACTTGGTAAGTAGTAAAAGTCTCAAGCGGTTGCTCTGGTTGGATTTGGTCGGGAGGGGGTAATTCAAGCTGCTGGTATTTGGGCTTGTTTTTCTTAAGGAGAAGGTAAGTTGTGGAATACCAAAACAACAGTATCCTACTCTGAGCTATCACCGTATCCCTAATGCGACTTCCTCCAAAGGAGAGCCGCTCAAGTGCCTGCAAAATGCCAAAAAAAAAGAAGGAAGAAAGATTCTGATAAATATTACCTATGTAAGAATAATTTATCAAGAAAACACCCAAGTGCTTCAACAGATATCATTGTCAGCCATTTATTAAATGTAATGGACTTTGGGTCCCCAAATCAAAGTGAAATTTGACTATTTCGTTTCCAAAAAAGGAATAGGCATAGAGGTGATGTAACAAAAAGATTATTAAAAAAGGATGGGGACTCAAAAAGATTCAACACAACAAAGAGCATGGTGAAGACAAGCCAGTGCAGATTTAACTGGATCAGTTATACCTGTATTTTCTGCAAATCTCTGAAAAGGGACCAAAGAATTTCCATAAAAGATGTGTTTTGGTGTTCATATAGTGATAGTTTTAAAAATATTTCTATTAAAGAAGATTATTGTCTTGTATTTCAGAATAATTTAAATCACAAAAAAAAACTACAAATTTAAACCTAGTACTTCAACAGTCATGTCCCATGTCCAAAGACACAGCACCAAGATCTTAATCTAAACCATCCTTAGCACCTGCACCTATTCCTAGGTGATATAATTTATGTCAATTGATCTGGTCTTCTCCTATTTGTGCTATAGTCAGTACTAGGAAAAGTCCACTGCATACCAGGTGTGCAAATAGCACAACTATTTTTTCATATATGGCGTGCATCTTTAGATGAACATTCTGTTTACTTAAGTTCCATTTCATTTAAAACTCAAAATAGAAGAATGCTTGCCCTCCTCTTACCTGTTCTCCGTTTTGAATATCAAAAGAATTCTGATGATCAAATTGAAGACCCTTAAATTCATTAATGCAAAGCCCCTGAAACGCCCTGAAAATGTGCCGATGAAAATAGGATTCATCAATTAGAAAAATCATGACAATAATAATAAATGACCCTGATTATCTAATTCAAAATCTAAGAAGCTTTGTTAACAGTTTTCTTTTATCCTCATTTGCAAATAATGACATATTTACCATCTTATTAGAGAAACACGAGGAATCCAACGGAAGATGATTGGTGTATTGTCAGCATTGACATAATAGCCTCCAAATACAAGGAATACTGTCATAAGAGAGGGCCCAACTGCCATTGCTGCTTCAGTGGTTGGAACCATAGCCCCAACTGTAAGACCCATTGCAGACGCAGCAAAAGATTCTACAGTCAAGATACCACAGAACCTCCCAAATCTAGAATATCAGATTTCCAAGTCAGTAACTTTATACCTTGTGATGCAATTATTCCCCCATCATTCAAATTATAAAACATCTGTCATCAGATTTTTCACAACAATCAAAGTCATGAGAAAATTAAGGACCTTGTGAACCATAGAATGATCTATAAAGAGAGAACTCTTAATAAGATATACAGCACTTGGTCAACCCACCAAGATTTAAAAGCACATGCTTGCAGCAATTTAGCAAACACTGTAATGCAATAATCCAAGGCTTTACAAACTACAACTCTAATAAGTTTCCACAAATTTTTGGTTTCGTGGATGCATTTGACAGCTTGATCTGATGGCCAGATTACTCAGCAAATCCATCTTTGGTGGATTTGAAAGTTGATGGACCCATCTATTTATTTAGCAACACATACACTACCATCTTATTAAGTGGTAACAAACATGCAGGCCTGACTTCACGTCTCCTTATGCTGAGGGTTCATGCATTGTCTTCACCTTCTATCCCACTCCCCACTTACCTACCACATTCCCTCCACCCCCACCCCCACTATTCCAAAAAAAAGGAAATAAAGAAAAAGGTAGAACAACATTTTTTGGACCATTTTAGCCTTTTCATAGGTTTTCAACTTTTTTTTCACCTAACAGTTGTTTAAGGATTTTGCAAAGAAGAGCCATATAGCTTATTCAGACAAAACAATCTGCAATTTATACAATAATATGGAGTAATAATTTTAAAGGAACTCTTTTTTATTTTTTATACTATTTTCATCATATTCTTCCAGAGTAACCAATGCCTTTTGTTGGGAGTAGTTATAGTTTCCATAAAAGCAGGATATGTGTGTCTGTCTCCACTTCTGATAGTTACACAAACATTTCATAAGTTAATTCTTCAAATCCATGTTCACCCACACTTTTCCTAAAAATAAAGGAGGAGTTGCCAAGCTGCATATTGTGTCAGAAAATAAAAAAAGGCAGACTTATAAGACCAAACTACATGTTCACCCACATTATTTATTTAGAAAATGTGCCGATTGTGGAACTGCATCTTAACGTCTTAAGTCAGAAAACCAAAAAGCTTTATAATACTCACCTGGACAAAGTCGGATGAAGTCGAGCCATGGGGTACAACACAGCACCAAACATTAATGGAAATGCTGCTCCAATAGGAATTTCAGCTAGCAATTTGGAAAGCAGATAGGGTCCTAACTTATAAGACCCCTTTGCACGCTCTCTGTCTACAATTGCACGTTCCTTGGGAAACACACCCACAGTCTTTGTAAGAGCAGCCATTGCAGTATTTATCACAGCAACCTAAGAGAGGATAAAAAGGAAATTTCAATCACCCAAAAAGTATTTTCATTTTAAGAATAAATAGAGATATAGACCTACAGGAAAAGTTTGAATTTTTAAGTCTGATAAGATCATACAATCAAATTTTCAATAAGGGATGTAGCTGCAGAACAATGAGGAAGGTTTGAGTGGACATGAAAAGGTATAAAATAAAATAGACGACTGCTAGGTAATTCCAAAATACAACAGGAAAGTAATTATCATCTAATTTGATGAATTTGCTTATTCTATTTAAAAACCCCCCTTATATATTTACTATCTGAAATTTGTATCTGTCAACCACTGTGTGTTCTGCATCATTTGGCCGGTGAGCCATGCCAGTAGGGCTATTCATACTTTAATTTGGACAAAGTATCCACTCTCCACCAAAACTGATTCAACTAGTGAAATTCAAATCATTTCTTCATTTGTTCACCGTGTGCTTTCATACAATGGATTTTAGAAGAAGTCTCCACCACCCCCCATCCCCATCAAACACATTCACACAATCACTAGATTTAAGTCCAATTTGCAAAATGTGACCTAGTAAGCAGAAATCTGAGTGATTTAAGTAACGCCATCCGGAAGAGAAACAACCAGGTTTTGTTTGTTAGACATGTTTTGTGATATATTCAGAAACAAATGAGTAAATTAAGTGATGCCATTTGGAAAATTGTAAGAGGAACAAGAAGGTTTTTTTTATTAGACTCGTGTTGTGAGAGTGTACAAGTAAGCACTTTGAAAGAAGTGGAGCACATTATCATAAGATTTAATAACAAAATTTAGAGACAACTGAATTAGGAAATGCCGTTTTAGAATGTCAAATAAGCAGACCAGAAAAAGGGAATAATCCAACTGAGTGGAATATGAAGCAACTAGGAGCACTGTAGTAAACTCTTACATAGAAATGTTTGAAAAGCATCATACAATATAAGGTGGCAGTGAAAAAAGAGCAGGGGTTTCCAAGGGATCCAGAAACATTTCACACCTGAAGAAGTCCCATTCTATCTTGTATCGATGTCTGAGATCTTCCCATTCTCCAGAAAACTGACCCAAATATTATAGCTGATGCAACCGACATTCTTGCCCGAACTTTATTTGTTGGCCCATCTCGAGAAGCCTAGTCACTCACAGAAAAGTGTCAACCAAAAAGAACAAGGAGTTGAAGTTTCATTGAGATGACAATACAGTTGATTATATAAAACCAACTGTACTACATATATGCATCTCACTAATTGCTGCTCCAGTGCCAAAACCCTTCATAGTAATTGAGGATAGAAACAACTTTGTGTCATGAAACATTGATTAACAATAAAAGTGAAAGACTAACCTGCATCCATGCTCGTTTAAGGAGCAGCCAGAATTGCCTCCACCAACCTCCCTTCTTCTTGGTTATAGTTTTCTTGCTTAACTTCATGCCACTTCTGGAGACCTCCCTTCTGGTAATTGGGGTAGCATAAAGAATTGTTGATGATTGTAGCGAGAAAGAGTCAACAAGACCATCGATCCGTTTCTGAGAAGAAGAGACACTTTCAGAAGAACTGTAGTCAATGGATATGAGATCAGCAAGAAATTCAGCTGGATTAACATGATCAGGGCAATGGTACCTGTTGAATCAACCTTCAATTAGTCAATACTTTCAGAAGTAACTAGCCATGATATTACAGCTCCACAAACTTTACATTAACCAAATGGCATTTGAATCATTTAACAGTACTTAATTGGACAACAAAAGCTTAGTCATCAGTCATGTACAGTTGACTAGCCCAAAACACGATAAATTTGAAAGTCGCATTCATTGACCAATTTTTCCTTTAAAAGGAGAGTACCGACAAAATGAATAAAAAAGATGTGATGTTTGAAACACACACATGAAACATAACACATGGTAGTATTTTGTCCAAAACTGGGCATTGTTTATGAAATTATGCATTTAATGGATAGTTTCTACAATTCATCCTAGTGAAAGGTCCATGAAATTGAACAAGCAAATTTATGGGTTAGGAAATAGTTTACAGGATATAGTTTTTGTTATGGGTCATGTCATAATTGTGACAGATTATTTCTTGGCACAATAATCCTAATGCAACCATTGAGAAACCATGGATTAATCTTCACATGTAGATGGAATTACTTGGTGAATCTCAATTAAGGATATAAATATTATTTGGGCCACATGAAACAGGAGAGGACTAAAAACAACAACTACTGAACTTTGCACAGAGTATAAGCCACCTCTTTTTGTTGAAAATCACCACCCCACACCCACCCCCAAATAGGAAGCAGGTAAAGATAGCATTAATACAATAGATTTAAGCAAGGTTCAGCTAACAACCCAAATTTAGAGAAGTATGCCAGTGGTTCTTCATGAGCAGGACCAGCATAAACAAGTGCACCCTCTGTTAGCAATACAATGTCATCAAATTTGCTGTATACAGACCCCCGAGGTTGGTGTATGGAGCAGATAACAGAATGTCCATCCTGTGCAAGCTGTCGAAGAGTTTCCATTACTTTCTCTGCCTGGAAGGCATCAAGTCCTGAAAGGACGACAGTAAATTTTGTGAACAAGAATTTTTTTTTTTTTTCCTTTACTAGTTTTACAACTAATAGGATAGCTTTTTTGTCTATGACAGATACAATAACGAAGCTGCCTGAACATTGTGATTACAATTTGGAACTTCCCTAACAATGTGTCTTCTAATAGCATTTGCTTATACATACAAGAGATCATGTCATAGGCTATGAATTAGAAGATTTTATACCTATCCTATAAGCTTTTAGTGGTTTCTTCATTGGTGCTTCAGCTTTTAAGCAGAACCTACCCTGTAGCCTGTTCGGTTATCAAACAATACTTTAGCTTTAAGCGTTTTGGATTTTTTCGTGGCTTTTGAGAAGCAATCTGAGGGTAGGCTGGGTAGCTTCTAAAAGCAGTTGTAGATTTTCATATTATATAAAGTTACATCCCTGCCAAACTGGCCCGTAGTTTAGCATCATGAGTGAACTTAGATTTTAGTTTTCTCTAATTTGCATTATATTATTCATGTGCAGCATGTTTACTATTCTTCTAGAGGTGGGTTTATTGGAGATGAAAAGTTTTCTGAAAATTATTGACGACGCCCATTGTCCAAATATAAGTGTAATCGTGTTTGATCTGTTGTAAAGTATTTTAAAACTATTATGTCAATCAAGTGTCACTTGATAATATATGTAGACATCTTTGTAAGTACAAAAAAAAAAAAAAGGAGAGCCATTAAGGTATATTGCACAAGCAAAATTTAAATTGGTATGCTTACCAGTTGTCGGTTCATCAGCAAATATGACTGATGGGCTTGCAATGAGTTCACAAGCCAGAGATAAGCGTTTCTTTTCACCCCCACTGATTCCACGGACCTTTGCATCACCAACACGGGTATCAGCACAACTGACCTTTAAAGAAACAGAACAAATCAGTCATAGAAAGGCAATAAAAAATTAACATAAGCTTACAAATTTCAAATTAATGTTCAATCAAAACAAATTCTTTCATTTCCAACATGAAGGGAAAGCAGAAACTATTTCAAAAAATGCACTGAACCCCTTAAATCATGATTTCTAATCCACAACACAGCTATTTCTTATTCATTTAGATTCTAGGGAGTCTTGAACCCACAACTTCACCCTCCACCTTATGGTCTGTTTGGATTGAAGGGGAGGGAGGGGAAGTAGAGTAGAGTAGAGTATAATTGGTCCAAAATTAGACTATTTTTAGCCAACTCTGCTCTACTTTCCTCCACTCCCCCTCTCTCCCCCTTCATTCCAAACGGGCCCTTAATCTTACAGGGGGAGGGCGTAGCATTAGAGCCAGAGCTCATTGGCTACTCAAAAGCAGTTGAAAACAATATTCAGCACCTGATCCTGCTTCTCTAATGCAGAGATTCAAGTAGAATTGAATTCCTAGTACAAAATATATAAACAATTCATTAGTCAAGTGCATACAATCTTACCAAGCCTAGTTTGAATAAGAGAGTGTTCAATTGGAACTAATTCATTCATTTCCAACTTGAAGTGAAAGTAGAAACTACTTTGAAAAATGCACTTAAATCCTTTTAGCATGACTTTGTAATCCAAAAGACTGCTATTTCTTATTCAATTATCAAAATTACACACGTCTGGTGAGTCCTAAACCCACAACTTCACCCTCCAACTTGCCCATACAAGGAAAGGAGGTAACATTTGAGTTAGAGCTCATTGGCTGCCCAAAAGAAGCCAGAAACAATATTTTATCATTCAATCCTGCTTCCTATTAGAATTTTAAAATTTGAATTCCAGACACAAAATCCATAGCTAATTCACTAGTTAAGTCCATAAAATCTTACCAATCCTAGTTTGAATAAGAGAGTGTTCACATATTCATCCCTCTCTTCCAAAAAAGGTATCTCCGGACGCTGAAGCTCGGCTGCAAGAGACAGCGTTTCCCGCACAGTTAGCTGCGAGAAAAAGAGATCCTCTTGTCTCACATAAGCAAACCTATAACAAAAAATGGAAAAAAACCAATTACCAATAAACCTCTCTAAACAACAACAACAAAAGCATTAATCATATTAAAAACAACAAATTTGTCCCAAAATTTTTGGCATTTACTTATAAGCTTTGTTAGAGCTAGGCTTCCCATTGACCTCCAAAAGGCCTGACAAATGCACACGCGGCGACGCCATCATCTGACCTGCAAGAACATTGAGCAATGTAGTCTTTCCTGACCCTGATGGCCCCATTATCGCTAACAATCTCCCCGGTTTCGCCTCTCCACTCACGTTTTTTAGCAGAAACCGCACCTAAAGAATCGCGAGTTTAGTTTACAATTTCCATCACATATTCATTTGGTTCACTCAAGTGCAACAACAACAAATTCAAATTCGCGATGATAATTAACGAGTTTTGGTCTAAGATTTTGAAAGCTGTAATAGATTTTCACAAAAAATTAAATTTTGAATTCAAAGAAAAGAAGGAACTGACTGATTTGGAGGATTTATCGGAGAGAGAGCAAGTGATGTTGCGCCACCGGATTGTGACCGGAAGGACTTTACCGTCGGCGGTGGAATCGCCGGATTCGGAGTCTCCAGGGAAGTCGTCGCGGTCTTCTTGATCGGCCTCCGGCGGGAGAGCTGGGCCTGGGCCGGAGAAGAGGCGGAAGAGGAGGGCTGTGGCCACGGCGGCAAGAATCTGGCCCAGACCATTCCCGCCAATTCCGGCCACCACCTGGCCCACCTTCTTCCCGCCAAAAACCACCATTTTCGTCTCTGAGGTTTTGAGCTCTCTCGCTCAGTCTCAGCTTTTGTTGCTTCACACACACTCACTCACTCACTCACTCACAGTGTTATTATAAAGTTTTATTTTTTTAGAGTATAACTGTTTAGGCGGCGTCGTTTTGATATAGAATTTGGTTTCAGTTTCACCGGTCGGAGAGGGTTGAGTCTCAAAAGTTTTGAACGCCCAACGGGAGTGAAATGTGGATAACGGATTTAGCTGCGCACATGAGTGACGCGTGTCCCTGTTTGAGGATAAGATGGGCTATCAAGAAAAAGACCTGTTTTTTCTTACTAGTGGACTTGACACTCTTGGGCCGTGCGTGTCTTCTCTATTCTTGTCATGGGTCTAGGGATGGAAAAACATACAATTGGTTTGTAATGATTTTAATTTTAATTTTTTTTTTTAAATTTTAGCTCTTAAAATCAAAGATTCAACCAAATGATAAGATGAATAGTTTCGAGATGTCACTCAATCAGAGGTGGCGGATGCAACTCAATGCTACTGATCGTAAATGTCATTCAACAAGTCCAAGTCACACATTTGATTGTTAGAAGGAATCACTCAACTTCAAAACAAAGCACTTGAATAAAAGTCTCTCCCTTCTTATGATTTCTCATTGATATTTATAGTTGAATATATTGCATGTGAAATAAGTGCTTACAACTAAATGTTTGACAACTTCTAATACAAATGACAACTCCCTAGATTGACTTCACGTCACCTTATGATCAGATTTATTAGGCTGAAACAACTACCAACAAGACTTATAATTAACTTTGACTAAATAATAAAAATAAATAAAAGACAAATGGACTTATAAATAAATGACACATGTCACTCATGTGGCTATCACATAAGTTGTCACTATACTCTATTTAATATTTGCTATGTAATTTCAATACGAGATAACTTTATTAATACATTGATAGTTGAAGATGAAATATTTAAACTCTAGATGTCTCCATTAGAAATACCATAAGATGTCAACCAATTGAACTATGGTCAAAACAATATAACTTTAATATGTTAAAACCCATGCTGGTTTGAGGAAAAAATAAATTGTTTGAGCATTTTTCACTTTTGTATATTTTTTCTTTGTTTGATGGTACCCCGGCCACCACCATCACATTGGCTGAGTCATAAATTTAGCTTTGAGCGGCCAAATTAAAATATGAGAGTATAGTCTTTTTATTAATATTTGTCCAAGAAAAAATCATAAAAAGTTACTAGTTTAGAGACCAGAATAGAAAAAAAATAGAAAAAAAAAAGAAAAAGAAAAAGAAAGAAGATAGGGGTGTTATAAGTGTGTATATATTATACATTGATAAGTATCTTATAAACCATGCGTATTTAAAATAAAGATATTAAGGGGTTGTTTGGCTCACAAATTTTCATCAATGAATTGCCATCTCTCAATTTCCATCACTCATAACTCATAACTCATCACTCTAAAATACCATGTTTGTTTGGCACCATCACTCACTTCTCACCACTCAATATTTTTCACACTATTTGTGGGCCCCATACCTGTCACCTGTTGCAGTTTTTTTTTTTTTTTTTTTAATACCCAAACTCACTGAACCCAGTGAAAAAAAAAAAAAAAAACCAGAACATGAAGACTGACCGAACCAGTGAAAGAAAGAAAAAAAAAGAAAAAAAAGAAGAAGAAACCCCGAACATCGAACCTGTGAAAGAAAAAAAAGAAAAAAAAGAAGAAGAAACCCAAAACACCGAACCTGTGAAAGAAGAACCCAACGGAGTCCAGTGAAAGAAGAAAGAAAAGTGGAGAAGAAAGAAAAAAAAATGGTCAAAAGTTACTGCTGATCTGACAGTGGGTCCCTCTATGTGTGTTTAATTACAAAAATGCCATTGAGTTATGAGTTATGGAAACTGAAAACAGCCAAAAGTTGTTTTCAGTTTCCATAACTCATAACTCAAAAATCAGAGAATTGAGTATTGGAAACAAAGTTATGAAAACAGAAAAATTGTGTAGCCAAACGGACATTTTGTTATGGGTCCCACCATTTTTGAAAATTGAGTTATGGAAACAGAGAATTGAGTCATGGAAACAAGTGAACCAAACAGCCTCTAAGTGGTAATGGCATTTTTTTTTTTTTTAGTTCGAAAATTGCAAAAAGAGAATTTGAACCTTAAATCTTTTCAGGGACGGACCCACTAAGGGGCAGGAGGGGCATCCCCCCCCCCCCCCCCCCCAAATTTTTTTGAAAAAATTAAATAGTATATAGGATGGGTTACAACAATTTATATGACTTTTTTTTAATTGATTTATAAACTATGGGAAAGTGAATTACAATAATTATATTTTTTTCAAAAGGTGAAATGCCAAAATTGTTTTAGAAGTCAATATTGATGACGTAGCATTTCCAACTCTTATTATTGATATCCCAATTTTTTAAAATCTTCAAACAAAGTTTTGAAAAACTTTATTAGTGTGATTTTCAATTGCATCAAAAAGTATGAGATTATCATGTTGGTGAGTTGGTCAACATGATAAAATCACACATAATAATTCCAATTACCCAAAATTTGGAGATCTGAAATCCTCTTCTTCTTTTCTTCTTCTTTGAAAAAGGTTAGAATATCATGTTATAACTTTCAACTTTTTTGGTTCATATTATATCCTTCTTGACTTAAATATTTAGGTAATAAAGTGCAATTTTTTGTCTACCATGATTTTTTTTTTTTAATTAACCATGTCACATGAAATTTTTTTGGTTCATGCTTTGGCCCTCCTTAGGTTCAAATCCTGGTTCCGTCCCTGAATCTTTTACTTAAAAATATTAAAAATGTCAATTGAACTACAAGTTTACTATAAAACGACCCTTTGACACAAGGAAATGAGGGATAAATACCCAATTCCCTCCTCTGTCGCTTTATCTCGTTCATTCTCTCAATCAAATCCCTTTTTGGTATTATTTAGTATTTAATCTTATTTTTTCCTATAATAAACTAACACTAAATAAATATGAAAATTTTGTGACAACTTCTTGTGTTTATTTATTTATTTTAATTTTTGCTAACAATAAAGATATATATTTTTTCATTCTAAAAAGAAAAAAAATATTTTTTTTTAGAAGCAAAGGTGGCCAAAATAACCAAGTACCATTGTTTAGCAAAATATATAAGAATTTATCACTGTTTTAGAAATATATATGGATGTACCACTCTTTTGGAATTTGAGTTTATGAAACTCGAGTTTTAGTGTACTTGAGTTCCTGGAACTCGAATTACATAACAAATTGATAGTTATTTTTTATGAAACTTAAGTTATACGGCAAACTCGAGTTTTAAAAAAGTGATAAATCTCTAATTATTTTGTAAACAATAGTAAGTCCTAAATATTTTGCCAAACAATAGTACTAGCTAATTTTGGCCAATAAATATATTTCTTGGGTTTATATATAACAAGTTAACAACTTCTCTACCAAAATATAAATACTAGTATTCAAATAATTTCTTCACACACACAAAAAAAAAAAAAAAAAAAAAAAAAAAAAAAAAAAAGGCGAAAAACCAAAAACAAAAACAAAAACAAATAAAAAAACGCAAAACGCGAAATACCCACAGTTCCCTCCTCCTCGTCGCTCTCTACTTCTTCCAAGTTCTAAAAGCTCCTCCTCCGAACTCCAAACTCTGAAACTCGGTTCCCATCCAATCACATCTCGCCACGTAATCACACGGTGGTGGGGTCCCAATGGCGAACAACACGAAAGAAGAACCAAAGTCAGCTCCTCAGTCAGATCGGTGGTACAACCTGACCTTAGGCCCTTCCTTCAAAAACGACTCCTCCAACAAATTCTGCACCCTACGTTGTAAGTCCCCCAAAACCCAATAAAACCCCCCCCTAACTCTGCGCCCTGTTTGGTTTATCAAAATTTATAAAAACTGATTTTTTTTCTTGTTTTGTTTTTTGGGGGTTTGATATTGTAGATGAATTCAAACCGGCTTCGATCGACAAAACGAAGGCGGGATCGCTACACAAGACGAAGGAGAATAGGGTTTCGGTCGAATTTCACAACAACCAATTGGGAAAGCCCAAAGTCACCTTCGAAGGTAGCAGTGAGGAGTACAAAGAAAACGACGCCGTTTTGTTCTTCGACGGCGAGTCTTTCCGTCTTGAGCGCCTTCACCGTGCCGTCAAGCAGCTCCGCCACCTCCGCAAGCCCGGTGAATCCGCCGCCGCCGCCGCTGCCGCTGCATCGTCGGCGCCCCCTGCTGCGGCTGCTGCGGTAGAGCCGCGGTTGTCTCCGGCTGCAAAGGGCGGTGCCAAGCCGGCGCAGGCCCATCTGAGTAAACCCGCATTTCAATCTGTGCCGGTGAGTTTTTAAGATTGAATTTGGAGCTATTGCAAACACAATGTATAATTTGTGTGATTTAAGACCTTAGAGTTGAGTTGTAATATGTGGTTTAGTTATTAGTAATGTGTGAATGAATCACACCCAATTTTGCAATGTAACTTGTAACTCTTTGAGGTACAAGTGAATTGTGATGGAAGTGTTGGTTGTGAAAAGCTATCTATGTCGCCTTAATAAATCTAGGGACACACCTAATTTCATAACATGCTGAAGTGGTCGACTGTGAGTGGTGGACACTTTCTGGCTTCTTCCCACTACTTTTTACATGGACCCACCGATTTCTTTCCACCAATTATAATCGACCACTTCAGTAAGTTGTGAAATTGAGTGTGTCCCTGGTTTTGTTGAAGATAATAAGGCAAATCTTAGTGTAGTAAGGAGTTTTACTTATTTAGGGGTAAGGCGTTGTTGGGTTGAGTTGAACTTGTCCCAATGCAACTTGCTAGAACATTTGGCATATTACATGATCAGAATCAAACTATACTTTTGGTCCCTTTGCATTTGTTAGATTCCCACTTGTCCTAATACATTTGGTTGTGTCAGTTTTTACCTCATCTTTCAAAATTAAGTCAATATTATCGTCACAAGTTGATTTGATTAAGGATGAAATTGACTTGATTTTGAAAGTTAAGTACTGATATTGACACAATTAAATGCATAGGGAAGAAATTGAAATTACCCCACATCTAAGCAACAATACGTGCTGTTGATTACAACTTTGAGAATGGAATATATTATGTAATTTCTTTTAATTCTCAAAGTTAGAATTAAAATCCTATACTTGTACATTGGGGTGTAATAAAACATTAAGTTATCAAATAATCCTTTCCAGTTGCAATGAAATTCTTGACCAATTTTTTCATTAAGCAAAGGGAGAAGATTGATTACTATAGAGCATGAGGAGGATAGAAAGAAAATAATTAGTCTCTTATTCTTTGGTTATCATAATATGATACCGCTGGAGAAAGTAGGGCTGGTAATTCTAGGACCAGGTGATTACCTAAATTAGTAAAATGTAGCAATGGAAGCTAATACAAGCCTGACTAAGTCATTTAGACCAAAACCTCATACCTGCTAAGTGCTAACTCTTACTTGAGGAAATATCAATTCTTGGCAACTCCAAAAGCTCGAGACAAAAACGCATGTCCATGGTATTTGTTCATATATTTTTGGATGCCAGTAAAGATTATTTGATACTACGTATTGTTTGGAACTTTTGCGAAGTAACTTAGGCCTTGAGTTGTTTAAAAATTTTGCAAGCATCTGTAAGTATTTTGTTTCATTGATATTGGAAATATTTCTCATTGTTAATTAAACCTTAGCAAAGCTTGGAAGTTTTTGTTTGTCTATTTTTTCATTGTCTCAGTTCTTTAAAAGAAATAAACAGGAGTTAGAATTGTTAATACACTTTCCCTTCTTGTCTGATGTCTTTAGCTTTTATGTGCTCTGGATTTGTACAGGTTGAGGTGGAACGAATTGATATTGGCGAGCCAGAGAATTCAGGTTTCTGTAATCTGCTTATATTTCCTTCCCGTATATATTTTTCCTGATGTGCCAATGTGTTGCTAGGTTTAAAATATGTTTTTATTGGTATTTTAAAATCTATTTTAAACCTAGCATATTTTAAGTTGGATAGATTCTCAAAATGATTTGCTACTCTGACAGTCACTGCAGCTTTGAAATTAGATTTTCTATCCTTGCTACCCTTTGGGTTCTTTACTTTTGAGTCAAACCTTGTAGTTTGTTGCATTTGTCCACATTTTGCTGCAATGCTATTATCTTTAGTCCATCTGTATGCTTATATTGTTGCTGTTGTTTTAAGTCCATCCATATGCTTATATTGTTGTCATCTAAAAGCATGGAGAAACTTTGCATTTATCTAGTTTTATTTTAAATAAGTTTATTAACTGGTTTGCCACTTCAACATTTTATGTTTAAGTCTACTATCTCAGATTGAGGGTAGTATTTCTGTTGTAGTATTGAAGTGGAATGCTTCACATAAAGTTAGAAGTGACTTAAATATGTACAGGTCTGCCTTGTTATCACTTGCATTTACCAAAATGCTGCTGCTAACTCTTCTTTTCTCTGATTCCATACCTTCAACTTGAGAGACCTTCTAATATTTATAGCAGATCTCTTTCAGAGCCCTTTGATTTAACTTCCTCTCTCTGTTTGTGTACTCGTGGAATTTGTTTCTTGTTTTGGGTTGAACAATAGTGTTCTACCCCATGACAAATATTTCTAGATGAAAATGAATCTATAACTCTGAAGTTCAAAAGGAAAAAAAAAAAAAGAGCCAGTAATTGGTGCCTATATTTTTGGCATTTTGTGTAACCAAGAGGCAGTTAAACAGCTACCTATTGGATTCAGTAGGGATCTACAAGCTTCTCCAGCTTATTGATTCATCATTTCTGTTGTCTATGTTGAGGGTGTTTGCTGCAAATTTTTCCTTTTTATGAGTCTTGTAGAATCACAAAACCATTAATGTAATATTTACGTTATGACAGGTGCAAAACCAGCTGGTAAAAGGACTGTTGATTACCCATCTGATGCACCAAACATTTCTGTGGTCTCTCCTGACCCTAAGAATGACGAAGCTGAGGATCATCAAGATATAGATATTGAGGACCTTTTTGGTAGTGCAACGCCAGAAGATGAAACTGCCGAAGAAAAAGAAAACACTGGATTTGATATCAATATGTCACGTCATAATGACAGTGATGATGAGATTGCAGATGTAGATGATAGTGGTGATGAAGCGGATAAGGGGCCCAATGCTGCAGAAGCACTTAGAGCCCAGGTCAATGCAGAGGTGAGGGAAGAGCCGACTTCTAGTTCTAGTACTAGTAGCGGAAGTGGGAGCAGCGGGAGCGGAAGTGGTAGTGGGAGTAGCAGCAGTAGTGACACTGAAGCCAGTGATGATGACTCGGTTAACTCCATCTGAGATTCACTGGATATGTACCGGAAGAAGCATGGCTTGCAAATTTAAAATAAGCCATCCTGCTGTTCTGGGAGACATTTTTTTGACATTTTTTTTTTGGTTATATAGAGTAAAATCGGTGTGGATCATGTTATAGTATTTCTTCCCCATTAGTGTTACACCTAACAACATTTCATTTGGCAAATGTAATAATGTGTGAATTCTTAAGAAGAGCAGGAAACTTCTCAAAATCTTAAAATGCTCTCAAGATCAGTTATTACATTCAATTGAGCTTGGCTCATCTTTTATTTTAATTTTAGTGAGTTCTAAATTTCTCCTCAATTAAAAAAAAAAAATAATAAAATAAAAGTCGTTAGAAACTCAATTCTACATGCATTGAATAATTGTGTTTATTTTGACATAAAATATTACGAAATATTTTCATGTGTTTGGTTGGTAGTAACTTTACTTTAACAAGTTTAAAATGCACCGTTTAAGCCCAATTAATTTTTTTTTTTTTTTTAAATTCCTTTCTTCCTCACAAAATAAAATTACAAAGAGAATAACTTAGGTTCCGAAGTGGCGTAAAAGACCCAATTTACGCTAGCCGATTCAAAAATGCCATGTCAGCCATTTAACTTAAATTTAATACACCTATTACACACAATTATTCCTTCAAAAAAAATATATACATATTGAGTGGTTCTGGTGCCACAACTATGTGCACAACTCGCCCACGTGGCGAGTTGTGGTTGGTAGAGGGGTGGTGGTGGGTCACCCTTCCCACCAACCACAACTCGCCACGTGAGCAAGTTGTGTCACCAGAATTTTCCATACATATTACACACAATTAAACCCCACGTAAAACCTCTCTCTTTCCTGTTCTTTCTCTTCAACTTCACCTTCACCAAATTTCAAAATCTCTCTTCCACCGTACCTTCTTGTGAGACAGCGGCGGAGCCACACACAAGGGTGGGGGGGCATTATTTTATAGTATTTATATTATAAAATAATATAAAACCTCTCTCTTTCCTGTTCTTTCTCTTCAACTTCACCTTCACCTTCACCAAATTTCAAAATCTCTCTTCCACCATACCTTTTTGTGAGATAGTGGCGGAGCCACACACAAGGGTGGGGGCATTATTTTATAGTATTTATATTATTTACATTTTAAAAAATGTAGCATGTAAAAATTGAAGTTGGCTCCTTCAAATTTTGAGTCATTTCAATGGTGCTCATATAATTTAAGAGGTTTAACAAATTAAACCATGTAAAAAATGATAAAATTTTGTACATATTTAGTAGAAGAAATACATGACTTTTGTATACTCATTAAAATTTAGAAGATGATAAATTCTCTTAGTAAATCAATTTATATGTGTGTGTGTACATGTTTATCTTAACTAATATATTAACATCACAACTTGACCCCTCCAAACCAAAATTTCTAGCTCCGCCCCTGCTGTGAGACACCCATGGTTGAATCTCCATGCCACCGAGTCCCACACCATCACTACCGGCGGTGCTTGCCGTAGTGGCATTCTCCTATCTTAAGGTTCGCTCTGATTTCTCATTCTCTCTAGCCCAAATCCAGCTATGGCAGAGCTTATGCTTGCACCAACTCCACCATCGCTGGCGGTGCTTCTCACCTGCTTCACCACCATTGGTGACAATATTACAACAATTCATTGCTTGGGTTTGGCTTTCATTTTAATTTTAACATTAATTTTTGGACTGCACAGAAGGTGTTTGTGAAAATTTCTGTTAGAAATTTTAAAGTTATTCTAAAAATAGGCATGGGGTGGTTTGCTAATTTATTGTTGTTTTAGTATGTGGGGTTTCCCCTCTGTATGGGTTCCTTTTGTTTGCTTTTGAAATTTTAAAAGTTAGTGATTTATCACAAGCTCATTGATTTTTGTTTGTGTTTTTCATGTCATTCTAAATCTGATGGGAACTTTTCTCAAAAAAAAAAAAAAAAAAAACTGATGGGAAATTAATATATAGGTATTTTGTTATGTGAATTGTATATGATTCTCTTTATAATTGCTGAAATTTATAAATTATTTATCTTAGATACTATCTTAAATTCCTTAATGTCAAATGCATGTGATTGGTCTTTTTTACTGTATTGTTGCAAGTTTCAATATCCTTTGCTAAAGGTTTCAATATCCTTTGAAGAGAAAGAACAGGAAAGATGGAGGTTTTATGTGGGTTGTAATTATGTGTAATAGGTGTATTAAATTTAAGTTTGATGGCTGACATGGCGTTTCTAGATTGGCTGGTGTAAAAGGGATCTTTTACACCAGCTCCAGACCTAAGTTATTCTCATTTGTCAAACCCTAAAAAATATACTACCACTATTGTACACAGTAGTTAAGTGTACAACAAAGAATGAATCAATAGGTTTAGCGCCAAAAAAAAAAAAAAAAAAAAAAAAGAATCATTAGGGGTAGGGAATTTTTAATTTGTTATTGGCTTTAATGTTGTATTGCTATGTTATAGACTAGTACATATCCCTTTTACACCAGCTCCAAACCTAAGTTATTCTCATTTGTCAAACCCTAAAAAGTACACTACCACTATTGTACACAGTAGTTAAGTGTACAACAAAGAATGAATCAATAGGTTTAGCGCCAAAAAAAAAAAAAGAATCATTAGGGGTAGGGCATTTTTAATTTGTTATTGGCTTTAATGTTGTATTGCTATGTTATAGACTAGTACATACTAGTTTGTCTACAAAAGAGTCATTTATATATTTTCACTTGTAATTTCATTTTTTTAATAAATATCTACCTTTTTATAAAAAGTTTTTTTTTTTTTTTAAAGTGATAGTGTAATTGTTGCCATTACCCTATTAATTAAAAAATTAATATTATATATCTTAGAAGATGGCAAAAGAACATAACAATATAGTTATTTTTACCCAAAAAAATAGTTATTATTATTATTATTATAAATGCAATTGTTAACGATCCTAACATATTTTTTATTTAAAAAACTATTGATCAAATAAAAAATGACCAGATATTTTTAACAATACAGTAAAAGTAATATTAGAGATACAAAAAATTTTACAAATTTTTTTACAAATTATAGCATTAATAATTTGTAACTATAGCATTACTTATATGGTAAAATCTTTTTTGGTAATTTATACCGAAAACAGTTTTTTTTATAAATATTTTATTAATGTTACCAAAACACTTATTTGTAGATTTAAAAATTGATATTTTAAAACGCATGTTTTAAAAATACACTTTTTAAAATAGCTTATCCAAACAGGCCTAAAGCTAACTGGAAAAACAAGAAAAGCAAAGACAACTGCCTAGAGCTACACTCCAGCATAGCTCCAAAAAGTTGAGAAACAGCTGAATATTTTCAGAACGTGAATTTTAGATAGCATAAACATAAAATAGATAAAATCCAAACATAACCAGCTTAGCATTAATCTAGTCATTCATATTATACTCTTAATAAAAGCATATCCATATCTTATAGCAAGAGAAGTTTAATGCTACATATGCATAAGATCCATATTATACTCTTAATAATTAATTAAACACATATCCATATCTTATAGCAATAGAAGTTCAATACTACATAAACTGTTTACCAAAAAAAAATACTACATAAACATACGATACTGTTGTTGGTTGGACGGTTTACCCGCATAAACACAATGAAGAATTTAAAGTTAGAACTGCATCCTTCACTTTTCTGTCAAAACTGACCATCAAGAGGAAATAAAATGCAGTAGGCTTACCGCTTCCTCTTGCTATTACGTTCTACGTCTGCTTTTTCTATTTCTTTCTTTCCTAACGCCAACAATGCCTTTACAGCAGCATGGGCCATGACAATAAGCTAAAGTGCATAAAGAACTTTATAAATTGAAATGTTTTTGCATGCACGTGGTCTAAATTATATTACTGGCAAAAAACTTGATGTATATGTGATAACATATATACACATATATTGGAACAAGTGTTTGTGATCATATTTGTGTGATGTCAATTCAAACGAATTATTTTCTGCAAGAAATCAAGATTCTCTTGCCCAATACACACTAAGCATACTCTTCCAAGCATAAGAGTCTGCACAAATGAAAAGTTATTTAAATCCCACAATACGCATTTAGTTTATTAAATTATTTCATCAAGTAAATACATAATAATAATGTCCTATTGGAATTTTAATGAATATTTTAATAATACAACAAAATACGTATATAGTAGTTTTAGACAAAATATTGCATCTACAAGTTAAAATGATTGCAATAGTAACTTAAAAGTGTTAAATTATTGCATCAACAATAATAAGTTGCAAGTGAGCAGACTGGTTCTTAATCTCGCCGATCATGTCACGGGCATTGGCAGTTGCCGATGCCACGTCAGAGGCGGCGGAGTCGCGGCGAGACTCTCTTTGCATTAAAGAATGGTAAACTCAACCACTTCCGGCACTCTCCTCACCTTCGCCACCCCCATCTTCATCCCCTTCGACGGTGGAGGTGGTGGCGGTAGCGGAGCTGCCTTCTTAGGTAGAGGTGGCAGCTGTAGAGGAAGAGGAATATTTGCTTGCTCTGTCATCAAACCACAAGAACCATTGGATGATGATGATGATGATGATGGAGATGGTTTTGGAACCCTAGGAGGGCGAGATTTGAAACTGGACAGAGTTGACTCAGCGAGTTCCTCTGAGTTACACCTTGAGTGCCTCGGTCTCTCGTGTTGATCAACCTCGTCTTTCTTCGAATCTTGCACTTCAAGTTTCTGGTTATTATTCTCGAAGTTCGAAATGGCGCCGTGTTGCTTTTTCAAGTTCTTGATGAGATTTGATTTCACAATGACTTCCATTAAGCCTTGAAACCTTTGCGAAGACGAGAGCTCCTCGCTTTCTATTAGAATACTACTACTACTACTACTATGATCCGACGCCGTTTTCTTCAACTTTGAGATTTCATCCTCCATATTATACTCTTAATAATTAATTAAAAACATCCATATCTTATAGCAACAAAAGTTCAATACTACATAAACTGTTTACCAAAAAACAAAAATACTACATAAAAATCATACGATACTGTTGTTGGTTGGACAGTTTATCTGCATAAATACAATGAAGAATTTAAAGTTAGAACTGCATTCTTCACTTTTCTGTCAAAACCGACCATCAAGAGGAAATAAAATGCAATAGGCTTACCGCTTCCTCTTACTATTACGTTCTGCGTCCGCTTTTTCTATTTCTTTCTTTCCTAATGCCAACAAAGCCTTTACAACAACATGGGCCATGGCTATAAGTTGAAGTGTAAAAAGAACTTCATAAATTGAAATGTTTTTGTATGCATATGGCCTAAGTTATATTACTGGCACAAAATTTGATGTATATGTGATAACATATATATATATATTTGGAACAAGTGTTTGTGATCATATTTGTGTGATGTCAATTCAAACGAATCATTTTCTGCAAGAAATCAAGATTCTCTTGCCCAATATGCACTAAGCATACTCTTCCAAGCATAAGAGTCAGCACAAAAATGAAAAATTATTTAAATCCCACAATATGCATTTAGTTTATTAAGTTATTTCATCAAGTAAATACATAATAATAATGTCCTATTGGAGTTTTAATGAATATTTTAATAATACAACGAAATATGTATATAGTTGTTTTAGACAAAATATCGCATTTACAAGTTAAAATGGTTGCAATAGTAACTTAAAAGTTTTAAATTATTGCATCAACAATAACAAGTTGCAATAACTTATAATTTTCAGCTGCAATAGAAGCTTTAATATATAAGGAAAAATTGTTGCAATAACTTAAAATGAAAGAATCGTTGCAATAAATTGATACCAATTGATTTTGCAATCTATTGCAACGAAAATTTCGAATTAATAGCTATTGCATCGAAGTTACCATTGTAATAATTTGATATTAATTCTTTTACAATCTATTGCAATGACAAACACGTAACTGCTTCATAAGCATAAGATCCATATTATACTCTTAATAATTAATTAAACACATATCCATATCTTATAGCAACTGAAGTTCAATACTACATAAACTGTTTACCAAAAAAAAAAAAAAAATACTACATAAACATACGACACTGTTGTTGGTTGGACGGTTTACCTGCATAAACACAATGAAGAATTTAAAGTTAGAACTACATCCTTCACTGTTCTGTCAAAACCGACCATCAAGAGGAAATAAAATGCAGTAGGCTTACTGCTTCCTCTTGCTATTACGTTTTGCATCCGCTTTTTCTATTTCTTTCTTTCCTAACGCCAACAATGCCTTTACAGTAGCATAGGTCATGACTATAAGCTGAAGTGCAGAAAGAACTTTATAAATTGAAATGTTTTTGCATGCACTTAGTCTAAGTTATATTACTGGCACAAAACTTGATGAATATGTGACAACATATATATATATATATATATATGGAACAAGTGTTTGTGATCATATTTGTGTGATGTCAATTCAAACCAGTCATTTTCTACAAGAAATCAAGATTCTCTTGCCTGATACGCACTAAGCATACGCTTCCAAGCATAAGAGTTAGCACAAAAATGAAAAATTATTTAAATCCCACAATACGCATTTAGTTTATTAAGTTATTTCATCAAGTAAATACATAATAATAATATACCTCCTGATCTTTTTTTCTTTTTCTTCCAATTGGAGTTTTAATGAATATTTTAATAATACAACAAAATATGTATATAGTAGTTTTAGACAAAATATCGCATCTACAAGTTAAAATGGTTGCAATAATAACTTAAAAGTGTTAAATTATTGCATTAACAATAATAAGTTGCCATAACTTATAATTTTCAGCTGCAATAGAAGCTTTAATATATAAGGAAAAATTGTTGCAATAACCTAAAATGAAAGAATCGTTGCAATAAATTGATACTAATTGTTTTTGCAATCTATTGCAATGAAAATTTCAAATTAATAATTATTGCATCGAAGTTACCATTGTAATAATTTGATATTAATTATTTTACAATCTATTGCAATGACAAACACGTAATTGCTACATAAGCATAAGATCCATATTATACTCTTAATAATAAATTAAACATATATCCATATCTTATAGCAACAGAAGTTCAATACTACATAAACTGCCAAATTTTCATATAGATTTTACCTACTCCAATTACTATATCCATATCTTATAGCGAAGAATCTAATGAGTTAAAATATTTTAAGGCAGATTTTATAAGATTCTTAAAGTTGCATCATGTGGAGAAGTGTGATGTAAGCCTTTAACATTTTCAAAATTTTCTCTCTAATTATTAAAAGTACTCCATTGTATTTGATTTGATTTTTTATCCCTTAGATTCCTTTCATTTCTAACTACAACCAGCGTTATGAAGAAGTTCACAGAACCTATGATGAAGCAAGGCTTAATCTTAATAAGCAAATCTTCAAATCAATTCTGAAATCTATAAGGAATGCTGAATCAGAGAGAGAAGTTGATTGCATCACCACCAGTAATTCAACCTTGATAATTAGAAGTTCAACAGAAATTCAATTATTATCAATAAGCAATGTTACACTGCCAAATTTTCTACTCATGGCAAGGGGCAAATCATCTTGTTTATAAGCGAACTGGCTGGCATTTGGCAAATGTACAATAATGGGAGAAAATAGGAAGATTCATATGGTACAGAAAAGAATACCTTTTCTTAAGTTCTTGATTGCAGGTTGGTGCACCGGTGAGTCTTCTTCAACCTTGATCTCATTCTCACCTAATTCTTCAAGTTATTGAATTTGATTGATTATGATAATTTCATGAATCTAGCTTTTGTGATCGTGTGAGAGTGTCCAACTTACCATTTTATTGCTCCCAAAGTGTGCGTCTAATTCATAAAACTATATTAGCATAAAACTACAAGAAGCCAACAATATAGCAACACAGTCTTAATCACAAAATTTTGAGGCCAATTATGAATCTTCAACCATCTATTTAGGGTTAATTATATGTATTTTTCTCTACCATAAAAACTCACTTGAATTAGGCATAAAGTGTATTATACATATAGCACAATACTTTTATTTTTTTCCATTCCAATATTATTATTTTATGTTCTCCATATTTGAAATTTTAAACTTTCTATAATAAACTATTTAGTTTATGATTACAAAATTTAAGAGATTAATTCAATTTTCGTCCTTCTGTATACTAGTTTTTAAATAGTTAAATCCCTTTTCTTTTTTTTCCTTAATTTAGGCAATTTATTCTATTTTGAATGAGTATATTATATGTCTTGTCATTTTTTGTTGTGATGCATCTTAATATGAATTGTACATTATATAAAGTAAGATTAGGAAAAGACATAATGATAGAATTTAATTAAGTAGGTATACAAGTGACAAGTTTTTATTGGTAAAACATAAACTGGTAAAGAAAATTTGAATTGTCTAC
Source organism: Quercus ilex subsp. ballota (assembly GCA_032727855.1). Taxonomy (NCBI): domain Eukaryota; kingdom Viridiplantae; phylum Streptophyta; class Magnoliopsida; order Fagales; family Fagaceae; genus Quercus; species Quercus ilex. Next base: position 3,501,987 of record CM064908.1, on the reverse strand, counting down.
TTTAAGCATTGTAACTTCCCTTCTTCCTTTTTTTTCCCTTTTCAGAATAATATATCAATTCAGGATGCAATTCAAGTCATAAACATTAGTACTGCAGAAAAGAGTTAGAAGAGAGGATAAGAGGAAGAAAGATGAAATTGCTATTACATACTTACATCTAAAAGGTAATCTTCTAGAGTCGAGAATTTTGTCAATCAAGACACAACTATAGGAAACAATTTAAGAATAGACCTGTCAACATCTCTACTGGAGAAACCCACCAAATCCCAGCACTAATACCATAGCTTGTAAACCCCAAAGAGGCCACAAATTTAGGAAATTTTGATTCATGTTCCCATTAGCCAACTTGGAATACACTCCTTGACAATGTCATGGTTCTATGACGGTGACGGGGTTGTGTGTGAGTGAGGTGGAAAATGGTTTACTCCTCCTGAGGTAAAATTTTACCAATAATTTCGGTGGCACCAAATATCTAAAATTGGGAAGAGTATTTTCCGGAAAATAGTTTTCATCAAAACAAAACGATGAGATTTCACTTTGCTCAATAAAATCCTTTTGTTAAACACCGTTGGTAGTAACTTTACTCTAACAAGTTTAAAACGCACCGTTTAAGGTCAATTAATTAATTAATTAATTTTTAAATTCCTTTCTTCCTCACAAAATAAAATTACAAAACGGCACCCTACTTCCCCACTAAACATAGAGGCACCCATCACCGCCGTTGACCAGAAGAGCCCAACCCATCACCGCCGTCGCAGAGCTACCGGCGGCGTCTTCCTCCTCCTACGCCGGCGTCTGAGTCCTCTTTCGCAGGTCTTGCTTCCTAATCTGCTTTGATGTTATGAAAAAAACTTGGGTGGTAGTGCTGTTTTTGTTTGAATCGAGCTGCCCAAAATATATCATGGTTTGATTTTTTGCATATGATTTGATGTTTCTTGACTTGGGTATGGTTTGAATTTTCGAGTTTGGGTTATGGTCTTGCAACGAGAAGCAATGCTTTTAGCTTTTGGAGTCAAACTATATTATTATATAAAGCTTATTTTGTCATTAATGAAAATTCTGGACCTATGTTTAGCTTTGTGTAGTTTATGTGCTATGTTTTATCATGAACAGTGTGCATATTGCAGATTTTGATTTGTTTTCATTACTAACAAACCTTCATTACATGCATAAACACCATTACATATCTGAGTAATGCTACAGACATATCAATTTTACGATATCTTTCAGAACAGTTGAGTTGGCAAGTTTTTACTGGTTCTTATCTGGGTTCATAACGGACATCACTTCGGTAGTTGTGAATTTTTTGTTTTTTGTGTCTAAAGACTTATTGTGACATATCCTTGACACAGTTTGCTTTACCAATTTAAATACAGCTCATTACATAAATGGGCAAGAACCATCACATATCCTTGCATCATGTACAGAGTTCACTTAACTAACTTAACTACAAGTATACAACTCATTACCTTATCTCAGATCACTCATATAGGAAAATACAATTTTGAGTACACTTTTCAGCATTTGAACATATAACCATCACAAACAGAATTGCTGTCTTTGCTTAACTGGTCAGCATTTCTCCTAAGTTGATGATGCTTTTTTTTTTTCTGTGATCTTTTTTGCAACTCCAGTTCTTTTGGAGCATACCCAAAATTTTACATTTCCGACCGAATGTCATGGCCTTAGGCTGTTTCAAAACAATTCCAAAATCAGATACAGTTGAATGTTTCAGGTCACTACAACTTCAAGAGTTTAAACTAAGAACATGACAGTGTATAGTTTTGTACAAATGCAACTCAAGCGACACAAAATTGGGATGGAAAATCAGTTTTTGTGAAATCAAATGAGCAGTAAATAACTCAATATGCTACACAGCTAAAAAAACTCTGAATTAAAACACAACCAAAGAATACTGATTCTTAACTGCCGACCATACTATTGACCCAAAACCTATTTAATTATTTATGATGTAATCATCCGACCCCACTAGACCTTTGATACTGATTCTTAAATTTTCACTCATGGTTTTCTTTGGTAGAGTAGTAGATGGATAGCAAAGCAGCAGAGAGAGGAGCATCAGAAAATGAAAAGGAAACACCACAAGAACAAGAGCAAGAGCAAGTGGTGAATCCATGGGAAGTGGCGGCCAAGGATGGTGGCAAGATCGACTACGACAAGCTCATTGATAAGTTTGGCTGTCAAAGGCTTGACCCATCCCTCATTGACCGCGTTGAGCGTCTCACCTCCCGACGTGCCCACGTGTTTCTCCGTCGTGGCGTCTTCTTTGCCCACCGGTACCTTATCACCCAATATTTTTTTCATCGGTGAAATTTTAGTAAACAACATTTAATGAATTACCTTACCACCCAATTCTAACTTTAATGTTTGTAAATAAACATATGTATAGAGGGTACAATCGGAATTTTGATGATTGGATTTCAGGGACTTCAATGAGATACTGGATGCATATGAGAGGGGTGAGAAGTTTTATCTATACACGGGAAGAGGTCCCTCTTCAGAAGCTTTGCACTTAGGGCATTTGATTCCCTTCATGTTCACTCAGTATGTTGATTTTCCTTCCTTCTGCTCTGTTTGTTTTCCAAGGAACTATAAAAATGCTACTTATAAATAATAATTTATTATAAAAAAAACAACAACAACAGCTTGACTGCTTCTACTGCAGTTTGGTTATTAACAATTGAAGGTAAAAGGAAAGAATAATTTACTGCCAAGTTTTTACTTGTTTAGGCATGTAAAATGATGTAAATATATGGATTTGTTATATCTTGTAGAGCTGATCAACCAAATCATGTGTATTAAGAAATTTTTATCTGTCTGTGTGGGTGACTTTGGCTGCAGATATTTGCAAGAGGCCTTTAAGGTTCCTCTTGTTATACAACTAACTGATGATGAGAAGTTCTTGTGGAAAAATCTGACGGTGGAGGAGAGCAGGAGGCTAGCCAGGGAGAACGCCAAGGACATCATTGCTTGTGGTTTTGACATCAGGAGAACCTTCATCTTCTCTGATTTTGATTATGTTGGAGGGTGAGTAATTCATAATTGTAAGTTTGACCTTGAAAAAAGAAAACATTAGATTAGACACGATGGACCTCATGACACAATGAACAATTTTTGTTTTTGACAAGCTTACACATCTTTCTGCTGTTTAAGTGCTCCACCAATGTTAAAAGTATGCATCGAAAACCTTAAAAATATGTAATAAAATTTGGCCGAGCTTTAGATTTTGAGAAATTAATTATATTTTTTATGGTCATTATTCTTGAAGTGATATTTTAAATTTTCAATTTATATTAGTCCTGCATTTGTTATACAATGCACATGAAACCTCAAGTATGCATTTCAAAGCTGGTGAGGGAAAAATCATTCTCATGCATATTACATGCATAGTTAGAACTTAGAATCCTCAGACTGGTTTTTTATATTTTTTTTGTGCAGTGCATTCTATAGGAACATGGTGGAAATTTCAAAGCGTGTAACATGTAATCAGGTTGTAGGCATTTTTGGTTTCATTGGTGAAGATCATATTGGAAAATATAGTTTTCCACCTGTGCAGGTAATAGACCTTTGCTGCTTTGTTTACATAAAACATGTGAATGGTATGTGCATGTTGTTGACTATTATATTTCACCTCATTACTTTGTTGTGAGTTTCAGAAACAGTTTATAATTTAAATCTTTAGCCCCTGAAATGTCTATAGGTTGTAGTTGTATAGCTGTCCATTCACCGTATAATGCCTTTGTGGTTAACTCTATAAATATATTATGAGAACCAAAAAGGTGGGGTGGGGGGGGGGGGGTGGAGGAAGAATTTGGCTTAATTTTGGAACATCAGCAGTTGCTTATGCTATTTTTATTTGTTGTTATGTCACATAAGCAAATATACAACATAATAAAGGCTTTAGCAAAAACTTTTGCAACAGTTATTGTCATTGGTTGTTAGATTTCTGTTTGACACTATGATGGCTTGTTAAGAGACCATTGGAATATCCATGAAAGTGATACAACATGCTTCATTTGTGTAAACGCAGGCAGCTCCCTCATTTCCTAGTTCATTTCCGCACCTATTTTCTGGCAAGGACAATCTTCGTTGCTTAATTCCTTGTGCAATTGACCAGGTTGATTCCTATCATAGTTTAGTATTTTTCATTTTCAGTCTAACTTTTCATTTAGTTCATTTCAAGCTTATGAAAATATTTTGTGCTTCATATGAGAGATTTTAGAGCCATACATCTAAAGTTTGTAATATGTACTTTGGTATTCAAAAATTGAAGTTGACCTTCAGTAATGCAAGATTTATGTTGGTATCCTACAAATGTTAAGGTTGACTCCAACAGCTTTCTTCATCTTTTTATTATGTGGAAACTGAGAAAAAAATATTTAAGGGAAGTAGTTGTTCTGGCTAAATGTACAGTATAACCACACTGCAAAGCACATGACAGTTTCTTTCAGATGATGGTAATTACTCTGCATCACTCTCTGAAGATGTTGCACAGTTAGGTTTGATATTCTTTTGGTTTGATAGACTGATATTGATAAATAGAAACCAACTGTAGATTTTATTCAGAAGTTAGCGTGTTGAAAAACTGTATCTGTGAAGTTGTGATTCAATATTTTAGTTGTTAAACAATCTTTTTTTTATTAAAAAAAAAAAAAATTACATAAGTAATAGCAAATTTTTTGAAAAGGAAGTGGAGAATCCCTAGTACATGGGAGATGTACAAGAGGTTGTCTAGAGATTACAATCTAAAGTTTAAATGATCAGAAAACTATAAAAAGAATATTTTTTTCCCCTTTTTTGAATAGACAAGTGAGTAAGAGATATCTTTCCCATGATATTTATGAAGTACTTAAGAGTTGGATTGTTATATTTCTTTCTATTAGTAGAATTTTTGGAGGGATAAAAATCAAAGGAACTACAAATGCTGGATAGAAATATTTTATTAATGGTCATAGAAAATTATTATTAGACTTTGATAATTTGGTTTCTGTCTTTAAATGTTAAAGTACATTTTGTTGTAAATAAGTTTGTACTATATAGAAAAAAATTAATTGATAATAGGAGAGAACTAAGCATATGGTAAGTATACAAAAGAAAACTCTAAAGAGTTACAATCAAAGGCATTCAATGAAGTTTACATGAGAAGTATAAGTAACAGTCCCAAATGCAGTATCATAAGATTTCAGCTTCAGATAGGCATCCCAACTCTAGTAAAAGTTCAATTATTTCTATCTCGTCATAGCATCCACATAAGGCAAAGGTGGTATCAATTATGTTCCTTTTGTTAAGATTATCATTCCACATAAAGTTTTGCTTTTATGCCACCCAACCCAAATAATCCTTCCTAACAAAAATACACACAAATTACTTTGAAGTAACAAGTGCTACACTACATTTATAAATTTAGTATCAATCCACCAAGATTATGTTCCTTTTGTTAAGATTATCAACAGAGAGAATCCTTCCCAAAGAGAATCTACTGCCTATAATTGCCAATAATGAAATGCGTGAATAAACTTGAGATCCTAAAACATGTCTTTTTATCCTTTGAGAAATCCAAACAAGAATGCACGAAGTATCTCTATCCTCTTCAATAAAAAATAAACAAGATAACTCTTTTAGAAATGCTTGTAAATTTGCAATTTGAATAAAATAAGAGAAATCTTATTGGAATCTTGATGATGCACTTTTATCTGATCTATGTCTGTGATAATTTAGTTAGGTTAATACAGGAATCTTATTGTTTTGCTCATTCAATTGTCTCATATATGTCATATGATTATGATTGTTTTGTTCTCTTTATTTTGTGATGAGGCTGGATATTTTTGTAGTTTTAAGATAATTCTATATATGTTTACACATTATGTGTGCATCTGTTTTCTGTTTTTATGGTGTGCTTTCTTTGTTGTGTTGTTCAGGATCCTTATTTTAGAATGACACGAGATGTTGCACCTCGAATCGGATATCACAAGCCTGCATTGATTGAGTCATTATTCTTCCCTGCCCTGCAGGTATTCATATGATTTGGCATAGAAGTCATTATTCTTCCCTGCCCTGCAGGTATTCATATGATTTGACATAGAACTGATTGTGTGCTAAAGATTATTGGAGGGACAATTTTGATGATTTCAATGCTAAATCAATTGTTTGTCGATGCTGATGAATGTTTTGAGATACTATCACAAAGATACATGAATCATATACAAATTTGGTGTCTTTTTTTTTTTTTTTTTAAGTGATAATTAACTCTTGCACCTGCCTTGATATATGATATTGTTGAACATACAGTGATAATTATTATATGGGCCAATAGCACAAAAACCATTTGTGAATTGTAGCAATGATTGTGTAATAAACTCCTAACTCTTCTGGTGGTTAATTCTATAGTAAATGGGAATCTGGCCAATCAGTTTTTGTGAGACAACCAAACAGACACTTAGTTTGTTAAGGCTTCTTTATAATATGTGGGTGTAGAGCTATCAGGAGGAAAATTTCAGTGATCTATAATGAATTATTTCCAATAATCACAGAGGGCTAATTGTGTTGGGACCACAAGCCAAACCCCCTTATGTAATTTGAGCTAAAAAAGGCGTCTTTAATTGATCACACATGCATTTATAATTGATGGGATGATTGTAATGTAAAACTTGAAGGTGAGTGTGATTATCTTGGAATGTGTAGAGTTAAAATTTTGATGATGGGCTAATGAGCTCCAGTTCAAATGGCATCTTCTCTCCCCTTGTAAGAGGAAGGTGGGGGGTGAGGTCATGGGTTTAAAACCCATTGAGTGCACGTCTTACTTCACCAACAAAAAAAATGATGACTGGATTTGTTTGTTCATTTGCTGTCCTCTTCAAGATGGCATGATGCATTCAATATGAACCATAACATTCGAATTTTTTGAGAATTCATGATCTCATTGTAAGGGTTTTCTTGATTGCCTTTTCTAGTAATATGTGTTTGAGATTATTAGCCTATTCAATAATTTTTTATCAAATTATCACAAAACAATCCATCTTTTTCAGTTTTATTGGTTTTGTAATGAAAATTATATATTTTCAAATATTGTAACTATGCAATATTTGAAGATCAGAAGACAATGATTTCTAGCAATAGATCTATTACTAGAATCTAGTTTCTTACATCTAAACATGGTTTCTATTTCACCCTGATTAAGGTCTCTGCCTCTGTCTGCTTCATACTGCTTATGATTGATTTCTAAATCATTGCTCATTTTTTCTGGAAACTGGATAAATGCAGGGAGAGACAGGAAAAATGTCAGCTAGTGATCCAAATTCTGCCATATATGTCACTGATTCTGAGAAAGTAATAAAGAATAAGGTTAGCATCTGAAAATCATTGTTGCCTGGTTTAAACATGACCATCATACGGAAATTATTAGATCAATATATGGACATATCATGATGAACATCAAATGCATATGCCAATGTCTTATCTGTAATTGAAGGTTCAAGAAAAAAACTTTTTGGAGAAGATAAATAATTTTTTTTGGAAGTGAGTATTTGCATATATGTGTTGTTGTTTTTGGCAATATCCCTGTTAGTGGGTATCATGGACTTTATACTAATGTTGACATGTGGCGTTGAGGACTAATTGCTGATGCAAATAAGTATCTTTTCATACTGAATATTTCTACAGTTGTTAACATAGATAAGGATAATACCTGCCCTAACTATATTTTATGCACCTGATAAGACACGTCTTAAACGTAGTCCTGTATTAAGGAGTGTAAGGCTTCTTTTTCTTTTCTTGATCTATTGAATGTTAGATTGGAATTCTTAGTTGAACCTCTTATATACACCATGTATGTGAGGAATCTCTTTTTTTTTTTTTCCTCATAAAATTTCTTGTTATCTATCCTCCACACACCCACCCCCCCCCCCCCCCCAAAAAAAAAGAAAAAAGAAGAAGAAGGAAATTTGCTTTTTTAATATCTGCACATATTGTTTATAGATCTGCACATATGTCATTAGTTTTTTTAGTATCAATGTTATTTACTGTAACATGTGTTTATATCTATAGATAAACAAATATGCATTCTCTGGTGGTCAAGATTCAATAGAGAAACACCGTCAACTTGGAGCAAATCTTGAGGTACTACATTTCTTGTTCATTCCTTTTGCTGGTGTATGTGAAGGAAATTTGCTTTTAAGGTCACACAAACCATTATGCTTAACATATAGTTTCTGAAAGATTTCTCCTTTATAGTTCATGGATTACATGCTATAAGCGTTCCGTTCTTACCCTTATTCCCAAATTATCAGAATTTAGGCATTTTTATTATTTATTTTATCTTGGGAAAGCTATATGGCAATTCTTCTAATCTTTTGGTGCGCAAGCATGATATTATAGCGGTCAATGCTGAATTTAATTTCTTATGTTAGAAATTCTTTGCGAGTGTGCACCTTCTAGTGCACAACCAGATGTGCGATTCCTCCATCTAGCTTTCTTGCTTGGATCAAAGATGTACCCCTTGATATTGATACTGTAATTCTTGCCGATTTGGCAGTGAAGTCATGAATAAAGCTATTTGATGTTTCTTCTCAAAAAAAAAAAAAAAAAAAAAAAGTAACAGAGGAATTTTATTTCTTTTGGTCATTATCCAGGTTGATATACCAATTAAGTACTTAAGTTTTTTCCTAGAGGATGATGCTGTGCTTGAACACACTAAAAAGGTCAGGTTGCTCTTTCTAGTTGATTACACACAAACTACTTCTCTGCTTAGGTTATTTTTGAAGAATAATTGTGTTGTCCTTTTACAGGAGTATGGTTCTGGACGCATGCTTACGGGTGAGGTAAAGCAGCAGCTTATTGAAGTTTTGACTAAACTGGTAGAAAGACATCGTAGGGCTCGAGCTGCTGTGACTGATGAGGTAAGCTCTCTCCATTGTATGATAAATTGATGCTTTAATGTTATTGTGTTTGATATAGAGGTTTCTAGTTGTTGTTTATATGTAATTAGATTGTAAGGCTCTAAAGGTGGATGTGACTATACATCTCAATTTGTAGGTTATATTGATAATTTTCTTTCCTTTTTTCAGATGGTGGATGCTTTTATGGCAGTTAGACCTCTTCCCAATATGTTCAACTAATTTTGAGATGTTGAACCAGTCAATACTGATCTCTCCAAGATTTTGTCACAAAAATTCTTCTTTTCCTTGGATAACATTCATTTCTCAACTTCAAGGTTCTTAAATTTCATTGGTTTCACAGCAAGTGTATCAACTTTGTTAAACAAATTTCAACGACCAATATATAGTACAAAATTAATTAATACCCTTAAAACTTTTATTAAAATGTCTTTCAAGGCCGTCTTTTTAAGTTTTAGGGGCTGACTTTTTAACATTTGGTTGTCAATTTTAGAAAAATTAGTCATGAATTTTGCACATCTAGCTATTGTGTTGATCATTTTTCGGCTTTTCTCCCCACGTTTTTTTTAGTTTTTATACGTTTTGATTTACAACCAAGTCTTTGTTTTCGGCATGGGAGTTGATTAAATTCATTATTCTTTGAGTGTGATTTCTTGTCTTCTATTTAGTTGAGCAACCATTTTGAATTGGTTTTTTATGATTTAATTGCAAGGATGAGAGAGCTTGTAGACCAATATAGTTGTAAAAAGCTTTTCACTAGAAAACTTGGACCCAATGTATAATGGTTCCCTTAAAATAATTTTTATAACAGAGAAAAAAATCAAATACAAAATTATTCAACTATGTTCTGTCGGCCTTATTTTAGTCTATAATATCATATAATATATATATATAAAAAAATTAAATTAAATAACAATATTGCAACTGTAGGGTCCGTTTTCGTAGCTCAAGCCCACTAAGTGTGGAATATGAGCCCAACAAACCCAAACCAATAAATTTGTAAAGCGTGGGTGAAAGAACTGGGCTGAATATGGATTAAACAAAAGTTGGCTGTTGTATAGGAAAATAATCTAACATGCAATCACGTAAAAACCATGAAGGATTTGGGATCCGAAGAGGAATTTTATTGAATGTACTTAGGTTACAGATTCCAGAGCTACAGTAAAGTAATTTTTGTTCTTCTTTCTCTCCTTTTTCGATCTCCTCTATCAGGGGCTCCCCTTCTTTATATAGCCTCTTTCCTATACATCACAATCGTCCACTTGTCTTTTATCTGCTATCACACTCGAGTGTAGGTCACATCAAACATCTTCTTTAGCTTTTGGGAGTGGCGGTAGTAGAGGTTGCACTGTTCAGGAGTCTTTTCCACATTAATACAGCCAGAGAAGTTGCTGCAGGGCATTAAATGCGGTGGTGACAGCTTTTCCTTGAGATATTTCTTCATCCTTGTCATCCCCAGGAATGCCCAGAGCTTATCTTTGTCACCAAGATTGTCAGGAAGGGCACTCGGGCTTTCTGTACGTTTATTTAATTAGAGTTATTCGTATCCGAGGAGTAAAACCTCCTTGGAAAATGGTGGTCTCTTCGGATTGTACCCACCCGCCATCTTTGGATTCGCTGCCCGCAAGTAAACTCTATCCTAGCCCGTTAGTACTCTTCAGACATGAAGTGGTCTCAAAAACAGGGCCCCAGGCCCAGTTGGTAAATCTGGGCTTTTACCCCCCACAATAGCCCTTCAAAATCTCAATTTTTCCCTCGCATCCGAAGAGAAAAAGTGTGATTTTGACTTGCCACGGAGTAAAAAAGCTTGAGAATAGCCACGTGTTTGAACCGGCACGTGTGTGGGCACAGTTATAAGCGCTTCATCATTGCCGCTGCGGTTTCCGTATTCCCAAGGCGTTGCATTAATTGCCCCAGGTGGCGCTTTGTCCTTTGTATCCAACGGTGAATGATTGATCTAACGGACGTGGTTCTCCCCCGGGGTTTGGGCGAAATAACTTCCACCCCTTCACGTGACCCAGTATAAATCCTCAGAAGAAATCATTTCTTCCTTACTTTGCAAATTTTCAGACACTCCAGCAAGAACAAACACGCGACTCCGTTCAAATCTCTCAGTCACCGATTCCAGAATTCTTAGAGTTTTCATGAATCTTTCTACGAGCCTGCAAATCTTTCTCTGACCTAGTTCTTGTAAGTCGTCGTCCATCAAATCCTTCAGTTTTCTCTTCGACCAGTTATTTTTGTTTAAGTGCCATGGGGAAACTCCAGTACCTGGTAGATAGCCCTGAGCAAATGGAGGCGTTTAGGGCCGCATATTGCATACCCCCAAATGTGGGTGTGAGGTATTGTCCCCCAGAGAAAATACTAACGGACCGGAAGACGGGCGAAGTGGTTATCCCCCTCATCGCCTTCCTAGAAGGAGGGATGACCATCCCTATGGGTCCCATCACCACCAACTATCTTAGGAACCATAAGATTAGCCCAGATCAGTGCGCGCCTAATATGTTTAGGATCCTAGGAGCGGTTGAGGATCTGAACCGCCATTTAGACTTGGGCCTCACCTGGCTTGATGTGGTGCACATGTATGAGTGCCACAGCTAACAAGGGGTGGGATACTATCTCAAATCCCGGTCCGACGAGGTTAGGCTGATCTCCTGCCTCCCTAAGTCCAACAAAGGGATGAAAGACGATTACGTGATCGTCTCAGGCGCATGGCATGACGGTCCCCACTGTCCGACCAAGCCAGGAGAGCCAGGTGGGACATGCTAGATTTAGGTCCACTAGCAGTAGGCTTAGGATTCCCGCCCTTTTAACAATTTTTAATTCTGTGTTATTGTTTATGAGTTTCTAATAAAGTTTTGCTGTGATTTTTAACAGATAGGAACCGTGTTTCTCCTCGGCTCAGCCTTACCAATACTGTCGCCCTCAACTATTTGTTAAGATCAGAGATTTTCGTAAGTGAGGACGGGCAGCTGCGGTCGGCTCCACTCATTCTCGGGTACGAGACGAAGAAGAAAGATTGTCAACCGATCAGCAACGCTATAACACAAGGGGATTACCGCCTCAACCGAATAGACGTTGCTCGGAAAGGTTTCTTAGCACCACACGACCTTCTGCCAGTGCCACACCCTAACCCACGGGGTGTACCACTGCTCGCCCAACCAGTTGCCCAAGTCCCCCTTGAACCGGAAGCTGCAGGTGAAAGGATTGGCTCTTCGACCTCCTCACTAGAAGAGCAAATAGACAAATTTCAGTTTAGAGGAGAAGGTTCGGGCGGGGTACAAGTTATTCCATCCTCGGACTTCGAAGAGGAGTTTGATAGACATTCCAGCGCCCGTCCACCCCTTCTGGTGACTGCCATTCCTGAAGTCTCTTCGCACGAGGAAGACATGGCAGACTTAAGGGCGCTAATGAAGAGCAGAGGGAAGAAGCCCGAGCCGAGGGGCACTGGGACTTCTCAACCAGTGGCGAACCTGCCTCCGCCACCACCTCAGGTTCCTGACCCCGGCCTAAGGCCCATACCGGACCTGAGGAAGAAGAGGCCCCTCAAAACCGAGGAGAGGGAGGTGGTGGTGGTGCCACCTAAAACAAACAAGCAGCAGAAGGTGGTGAGAGACCACCGGAGTAGAAGTGGCTCATCTGTTGAGAGCCGGGAAGAGAATGTGGTGGCAGATGTCCACCGAGCAGGGCCCTGTACATGGTGTCCGAGGTTGGAGCTGGAGGGCGCTCCAATCCCTTGGGACACCTCCCTCCGAAACTATGATGGGGGGAGGGCAGGCTTCGTTGCTGAGGCCCTTGAGCAGCCGCTCCTCCTCCCCCACGATATGGAGTCCTACAGGTGCTTCAACCAGCAGGAACTCTTCCTATCCCTCAAGAGGGATATAGTTATGGTAAGTGGGCTTAGTCCGCTAGGTTAAATCACTGAGCCTTTTTAATATATATCTTTTTATGCCTTATACTCGGAGTTTCCATTATGTAGGTTACCCAGCAAATCTACGTGACCGAGGAGTGGAACAAGAAGTCCTACCTCGAAGCCCAAGTAGAGGCCTAAACTCGGTTCGAGGTTGAAAAGTCACTGGGCGGTCTAAAGGAAGAATATGCTCACTTGTCCGAGCAATTCAAGGATATGACCAACCAGCGGAACAGCCTCGACGCTGGCCTCAAAAATGCTGAAAAGCAGGTCGAGGAGCAGCGCAAACTGCTACATATGACCGAGATCAACTTGGCCACTGAAAGAGAGCTGGTAAAAGGGCTCAGAGATGAGCTTAAAAAGGCCAGGGAAGCTGCCCTACTGACTGAAAAGAATGCACAATTAGCTAAGGAAGCAGTGGAGGCCGAGAGGAAGGCAGCTTATACGCTGGGGGTGGAGGAGACCCAACTCAGCCTAACCGAGCAGTTCGCCGCGGTCGGCCGAGACTACTGCGACATCACGTGGGTTAAGACTTTAGATGCTGCTGGAGTTCCTGCAGACTCTCCCTTAAGGCTGTCTGGGAGTACATACTATGATCCAGAGATCCGTGTACTCTCAGAAGCTGAGGAGCATCCTCCAGCCAGCCAGGCCCCTCCTGCCTCTGTGGAAGCAAGCAAAGAGTCTGCGGGTGCAAAAGAAAAGGACGGAGAACAAGTCCCAGACCTTGCTGCTGCCCAGTCTAGCCAAGTAACTGATCCCTCGGCTGCTCGGACGTAGATCTGATGTAACCAATGGTTTTTATTTAATAGTTGTAAGCAGTTTAGTTTAGTAGTGTGTTTTTGTCTTTGCTGTTATTATTTTTTTTTTTTTTACAAGAGCTTGTAAACTTTTTATTTAGATTGATGAAGCCCTATCTTTTGCATTTTGATACGCGTGTTGCTTAAATTGTAAACCTCATTATTACAGCAATCAACTTGAACAATATGCTAACAGTAGTAAAGGCAAATTCAAACATGCTGTCATGACAATAAGACCAATAATTTAGACCAATGCCGAATGATAGGTCACAATCTGAATGACCCCTTGTGATTAACCCTAATTAATTAATTTAGCCAAGTAATTAATTAATCAATTAATCATGCAATTTTATGGAAGCACAAACAAATCACCAATCAACTAATTGCACAGCGGAAAATAAATAACACGGTGATTTGTTTACGAATGGGGAAAACCCTAAAGGCAAAAACCCCACCGGGTGATTTTCAGGTCACCACTTCCGAAACTCCACTATTATCAAATCAAGCGGTTACAAGTAAAGGAATCCCAAGTACCTTACCAACCTACAGTTGAACCCTTACCCCAATACCCAATTGGACTTGATCTGTAGTGACAATTTCCACCTTTGATGCACGGCTCCCAAGTACGTGACTAACCAATGCGCGGATCCCAGTACGCGACTTCAGAAACACCAACTTGAGGAAGAAAGGTTGGCTGCAAAGTTCTTCAGTTCATCCACGTGATGAATAGCAGGAAGATGCTTGGTTACAAAACCCTATGGTGCAAAGACACAGCAACTTCTTGATGGAAGATGAACTAGGTCAAGAACTTCGTCTGTTGAGCACAATTTGCATAAACAGAGATTGCTCAATGATAATACAACTTGTGTCACCCAAAAAGGCTCTTAAAATAATCCTTTTATATGTTTAGGGTTAGAAGAAAAGAAGTCCCAAAAACATATTCACGGATCCCAAGAAAATCAGATTTGGAATTCTGACTTTTTAATTCTCGACAGATAGCAGGTGTCGAGGTAGCTATCGAGAGGTGTCGAGATTTAAAAATTCTGCACTTCAACTTGTGTTCTCTTGGACAGACTTGATGACTTCAATACTTGACCTTGAAACATTGTTTCTTAAAGTATTAAAAACACCTAGATCTACCCAATTACAAGTAGAGTGCGTTTTGTCAAAGGATTAACCAATTTACATAAATAAGTAAGACATATGTTCTTAGTATGTGAAACACATATGTCCTAACACCGAAGAGAGCAGGTTACGCAACAGTTAAAAAGTAAAGGAGGTGAGTGACGAAAATTTCACAAGCTTTCAGGTGAGCACGCAGAGCAGGATTTTAGCTGTGGAGTTTAGTTGTAACTTAAACACATTTAAGGATTTCGAGCACGATAAACTCAAACTCTGGAAATAACTATATAAAGATGCTATTTACGTCAAATAATCCCATCCGAAGATTACCGTTATGATTCAATGTATGTTTAAACATTTAGAGAGCTTGGAACGAGTGTTAACTAATCCAAATCATCTGGTCCGAGGACTTCAGACATGATTGGATTTAAGTTTAAACACTAAAGGAACAGTAACAGTTTTAACTAACCTAAATCATCTGGTCTGAGGACTACAGGCATGAAAGGATTAAGTTTAAACACTTAAAGAACAGTCACGGAGTGTTAACTAACCCAAATCATCTGGTCCGAGGACTACAGACATGATAGGATTTAAGTTTAAACACTTAAAGAACAGTCACGGAGTGTTAACTAATTCAAATCATCTGGTCCGAGGACTACAGGCATGATAGGATTTAAGTTTAACCACTTAAAGAACAGTAACGGAGTGTTAACTAACCCAAATCATCTGGTCCGAGGACTACAGGCATGATATGATTTAAGTTTAAACACTTAAAGAACAGTAACGGAGTGTTAACTAACCCAAATCATCTGGTCTGAGGACTACAGGCATGATAAGATTTAAGTTTAAACACTAAAGGAACAGTAACGGTGTTAACTAACCCAAATCATCTGGTCCGAGGACTACAGGCATGAAAGGATTAAGTTTAAACACTTAAAAAACAGTCACGGAGTGTTAACTAACCCAAATCATCTGATCCGAGGACTACAGGCATGATAGGATTTAAGTTTAAACACTTAAAGAATAGTAATGGAGTGTTAACTAACCCAAATCATCTGGTCTGAGGACTACAGGCATGATAGGATTTAAGTTTAAACATTAAAGGAACAGTAACAGTGTTAACTAACCCAAATCATCTGGTCCGAGGACTATAGGCATGAAAGGATTAAGTTTAAACACTTAAAGAACAGTCACGGAGTGTTAACTAACCCAAATCATCTGGTCCGAGGACTACAGGCATGATAGGATTTAAGTTTAAACACTTAAAGAACAGTCACGGAGTGTTAACTAACCCAAATCATCTGGTCCGAGGACTACAGGCATGATAGGATTTAAGTTTAAACACTTAAAGAACAGTAACGGAGTGTTAACTAACCCAAATCATCTGGTCCGAGGACTACAGGCATGATAGGATTTAAGTTTAAATACTTAAAGAACAGTAACGGAGTGTTAACTAACCCAAATCATCTGGTCCGAGGACTACAGTCATGACATGATTTAAGTTTAAACACTTAAAGAATAGTAAGAGTGTTAACTAACCCAAATCATCTGGTCCGAGGACTACAGACATGACAGGATTTAAGTTTAAACACTTAAAGAACAGTAACAGAGTGTTAACTAACCTAAATCATCTGGTCCGAGGACTACAGGCATGACAGGATTTAAGTTTAAACACTTAAAGAACAGTAACGGAGTGTTAACTAACCCAAATCATCTGGTCCGAGGACTACAGGCATGACATGATTTAAGTTTAAATACTTAAAGAACAGTAACGGAGTGTTAACTAACCCAAATCATCTGGTCCGAGGACTACAGGCATGACAGGATTTAAATTTAAACACTTAAAGAACAGTAACGGAGTGTTAACTAACCCAAATCATCTGGTCCGAGGATTACAGGCATGACAGGATTTAAGTTTAAACACTTAAAGAACAGTAACAGAGTGTTAACTAACCCAAATCATCTGGTCCGAGGACTACAGGCATGACAGGATTTAAGTTTAAACACTTAAAGAACAGTAGGATATACAGAACCAGCATATTAATTGAAGAAAACGATCGACTAATAATAGTACCTTTTGAGGTTATTTACATTCCAAGGACGTGGTATTACATGACCATCCAAGTCTTCTAGGAAGTACGCCTCAATGCCAGCTCCTGAAGTGATACGATATGACCCTTCCCAATTGGGTCCTAGCTTTCCCCACGCTGGGTTCTTTGCAGTACCCACAACTTTCCTCAACACCAGGTCGCCAGGTTCTAGTGGCCTTAGCTTTACGTTAGCATTGTAACCCTGCCTGAGCTTTTGCTGGTAATGTGCTAGCCGAACCATTGCATTTTCCCTCCTTTCCTCAATCAGATCCAGACCCCTCTCTAGCTGCTCGTTGTTGCTGGTCGGGCTGAACGAACTAGTTTTTAATGTTGGGAACCCGGTTTCCAAAGGAATGACAGCCTCAGCCCCATAGGTCATTGAGAAGGGGGTCTCCCCGGTAGACCTGCGAGGTGTAGTTCTGTAAGCCCAAAGCACATGTGGCAGCTCTTCTACCCATTTGCCCTTCGCGTCATTTAGCCTCTTCTTCAGGCCATTCACTATGACTTTGTTGACTGCTTCTGCTTGCCCATTACCCTGGGGATAGGCAGGCGTGGAGTATCTATTTATGATCCCCAGCTCGCTACAATAATTCCTGAATGCTTTGCTATCGAATTGTAGGCCATTGTCCGAGATGAGAGTGTGAGGAACTCCAAACCAAGTGACAATGTTCTTCCACACAAACTTTTGAACGTCAACGTCTCTAATATTGGCTAACGGCTCTGCTTCGACCCACTTGGTGAAATAGTCTGTACCGACCAGAAGGTACTTCTTATTTCCTGCAGCTTTGGGGAATGGTCCCATGATGTCCAAGCCCCATTGGGCGAAAGGCCATGGGCTAGATAACGGGTTGAGAGTTCGCCCAGGCTGGTGAATGTTAGGAACGAAGCGTTGACATTGATCACACTTTTTAACATACTCGTGGGCTTCTTTCTGCATGTTCGGCCACCAATAACCTTGAGTGATAGCCCGATGAGCCAAAGACCTTCCTCCCGTATGGCTTCCACATATTCCTTCGTGTAATTCTTCTAACAATAGCTCGGCCGATCCAGGATGCATGCATAGTAAATATGGTCCCGAATAGGAGCGTTTATACAATCTCTGGTCTTCGAATAGCCAGAACCTGGTCGCCTTCCTTCAAATTTTATCAGCTTCCTTTCTTTCTTCAGGCAAGATGTCTTCTTTCAAGAATTTAACTATGGGGTCTATCCAGCAGGGTCCAGTCTTAACTTGATGAACCTGGATTACATCCTTTTTTGTCTCTGCAGGTCCATGCAAGTCCTCTACGAGAATAACTCTAGGCAAGTTTTGCGCCGAAGAGGTAGCAAGCGTGGCCAAAGAGTCGGCATGTGCGTTACCACTTCTGGGGATGTGCAGCAAACTAAAAGAGTTGAACTACGATTGCAGACATTTAACTCGACTCAGGTACCCTTGCATTCTTTCGTCTTTCGCCTCGAACTCCCCTAGTATTTGACCCACGACTAACCTTGAGTCCAAGAACAATTCCACAGACTTTCCTCCCATTTTTCGGACCATGGCCATTCCCGTCAACAGGGCTTCATACTCCGCTTCATTGTTCGTTGCCGAGAAGACCAACCTTAACGACTTTTCGATAATTATTCTTTCAGGGGATATCAACACTAGCCCCACTCCAGAACCTTTTTGATTTGCAGCACCGTCCACATACACTTCCCAACGGGAGGGGTCTTGCTGAGAAATCATGCCAACTGATTTTTCATCCATGTCCGACACAGGCATTACTTCTTCTAGTTGAGGCTCCGTGAATTCAGCCACTAAATCCGCAAGGACCTGGCCTTTAACCGATGTGCGGGGCATATATTTGATATCAAAAGCCCCTAAGATCGTACCCCACTTGGCAATCCGCCCAGTGTAATCAGCGCTTCGGAGTACGGCCCTGAGTGGGAGTTGAGTGAGGACAATGACAGTATGGGCCTGGAAGTAATGAGGTAGCTTTCGCGTGCCGAGTACCACTGCTAGAATAGCCTTCTCCAGAGGCAAGTAACGGATCTCGGCCTCATGCAGTGACTTACTTACGTAGTAAACTGGTCTTTGCACACCGCAGTCTGATCGTATTAACACTAGGCTCACCGCACAGGGGGCTACGGCGATATAGGTGAACAATACCTCGTCTGGCTCAGGTCTGGACATGATTGGTGGCCGGGCCAAATAATCTTTGAGCTGCTGGAAGGCCAAAGCACATTCTTCAGTCCATTCGAACCCCTTCCACTTGACGAGCAGAGAGAAAAAGGGCCGACACCTATCCGCTGATCTAGAGATGAATCGGTTCAGGGCAGCAGTCATCCCGGTCAGTTTCTGAACCTCTTTGGGATTCCGAGGAGCTTGCAAATCGTTGATGGCCTTTATCTGGTCGGGGTTAACCTCAATTCCTCTGTGAGTCACCATGTATCCCAAGAACTTACCGGATCCTACCCCGAACGAGCATTTGGACGCATTCAGGCGCAGCTTGTACTTCCTGAGTACCTCAAAGGTACTTTCAAGGTCCTTCACATGCTCACTAACGACCTTACTCTTTACGACCATGTCATCTATGTAGACCTCGATATTTTTACCCAGCTGTGGTTCGAACATCCTCGTCATCATCCTCTGATAGGTAGACCCCGCGTTCTTTAAGCCGAATAGCATCACCTTATAGTGGTAGTTACCAATGGGAGTGACAAAAGCAGTTTTCTCCTGATTGTCCAGAGCTAGTGGTATCTGGTGGTAGCCTTGGAAGGCGTCCAGGAAGCTCATCCGAGGATGGCCGACGGTGGCATCCACCAATTGGTCGATTTTTGGCATAGGGAAAGGATCCTTGGGGTAGGCCTTATTCAAATCAGTAAAGTCCACGCATACTCGCCACTTCCCACTCTTCTTCTTTACCACCACGGTATTTGCCAGCCACTCAGGATAAAAAACTTCCTTAATAGCTCCGGCTTGTCTGAGTTTCGCTACTTCTTCTCTGACCGCATCAGCATGCTCCTTGGATGGGCGCCGAGGAGGCTGTTTCTTCGGGGTGACCAGCGGGTTTACCTTCAAATGGTGACATATGAATTCTGGGTCCACCCCTGGGGCTTCGTAAGCGCTCCAGGCAAATACATCAAGATTCCTCTTGAGGAATTCTATTAACTCTTCCCTATCTTGAAGAGGTAGCTGTGATCCGACTTGGAAGAACTTATCAAGATCATCTCCAATAACCACTTTCGTTAGATCCTCACACCGAGTGCCTTCATCTGGACCTTCAACGGGCAATTCCCGAGACTTTAATTGCTATAAACCCCTTTCGGCTCTAGATGAAGACTCGGCTTCGGGCTCGTGCTGGATGGCAGCCACTAGGCACTGTTGGGCCGCGGATTGGTCTCCTCGGATCTCACAAACTTGCCCTTCAGACGGGTATTTGACCTTCTGATGCAAAGTAGAGGAAACAACCCCTAGTGCGTGAAGTCAAGGTCTAGCTATAATTGCAGTATAAGGCGAATACACATCCACAACAATAAAATCCACCTCTACCACTTCGGCCCCGATCTGGACAGGTAAGCGTATCTGGCCTTTTGGGGTGACTGCCCTCCCTTCAAAACTGACGAGGGGGGAGTTGTATGGTATGAGGTCCTGGGGTTTTAGGCCTAGCCCCTTATAGAGATCGGGGTACATTATCTCCACCGCGCTTCCCTGGTCAACCATCACCCTTTTCACATCGTACCCTCCGATTCTGAGGGTGATAACTAACGCATCATCATGGGGTTGGATGGTGCCGGTCATGTCTTCGTCCGAGAACCCTATGACAAGCGGAGCACCCGACTTAGCTCTCTTCAGAACCCTGCCTACGTCTCCTGCTGGCGGTCGGCCTACCGACATAACTTTCAATGGCCAAGACCCTGTTCTCCCCGGCGCGGTGAAGACGACGTTAATAGTTCCTAGTGGCGGCTTTGAAGGGTCATCTCTTCGTGACCCTGAGCCCATCTACCCTTCTCGGTCACTAGAGGGGTGCAAGAGGTGTCTTAGTTTACCATCACGAACTAGTTGGTCCAAGTGATCCCATAGGCTCCTACAATCTTTCGTGGTGTGCCTATGGTCTTGATGGTACTGGCAGTAGATATTATGATTACGTCTCTCAGGATTTCCTACCATCTTATTCGGCCACCTGAAAAACGGCTCGTTCTTAATCTTCTCCAAAACTTGGGACATTGGCTCTTTAAATACAGTATTGACCGCTTGAGGATTGGTCGACCCTGATTGTCCAACGAAATCTCTACGTGGTTTACTGCTGTTGTAGCGATCCGACCAGAAATATCTCCTCTCCTGGGGGACTGCTTTATCTTTTCCCTTCCCTTGTTGCTGATCCTCTTCAACTCTCTTGTACTTTTCTATACGGTCCATAAGTTGGCGCATATTAGTGACTGGTTTGCCAGATAAGGAAGTCCTTAAACCGTGGTCAGTAGGGAGGCCAAGCTTGAATGTGCTGAGGGCCATTGCATCAGAGTTGCCCTCCATATCATTAAACATCTCCCAGTATCTGTTCGAATACGCTTTCAGAGTCTCACCCTCGTGCATGCTTAGGGACAATAGTGAAGACAGGGACATGGCTACTCTTCGGTAGGTGACAAATCGTGAACCAAATGCTTGAGTGAGCTCTTTGAAGGAATTAATAGTGTTTGCCTTCAAGCCGTCAAACCATCTCATTGCCACTGGTCCCAGATTGGAAGGGAAAACCTTACACATCAGAGCTTCATCTCTAGAGTAGACAACCATCCTTTGGTTAAAATGACTCACGTGCTCCACGGGGTCCGTTTTACCATTGTAGATGGTAAACGTTGGCTGATTAAAACGCCGAGGGAGTCTTGCCTCCTTAATTCTGCGAGTAAAAGGTGACCGAGAGATCTGATTCAAGGCCTCGTTCATAGCATCATTCCCTACGCCTCCGCGTGATGGGCTTCTAGATCGCTTTTTGCAATGAGGCTCTTCTTCGTAAGAAAAGGATTCACTAACCGGCATCCGAGATTTCTGTTGATAAGTGACGTCCTGCTCGTCGTCGGAGTCATCATCAGAATATGAGGAAATCCGTTTCCTCTTTGCATGGCGCAACTCCCTCTTCAGTTTCTCAACTTCTAGTTGCAAGCCCCGATTCTCCTCTGCATGGGACACGTGACTTCCGCCGTGTGACTGGCTTTGGCCAGTATGCACAGTGTGCACACTACCCTCACGATCCTGCCTTCTTTCCAAGTTAAGAAAAGGGTCTGCATGTTGGGATGCCCTAGATTCTGCTTGTTGTTGATTTCGTTCTGCCATCACCAACGGTTGTTTTCACTCCTTCACAAGCTCTTCCCACAGACGGCGCCAATTGTAGGGTCCGTTTTCGTAGCCCAAGCCCACTAAGTGTGGAATATGAGCCCAACAAACCCAAACCAATAAATTTGTAGAGCGTGGGTGAAAGAACTGGGCCGGATATGGATTAAACAAAAGTTGGCTGTTGTATAGGAAAATAATCTAACATGCAATCACGTAAAAACCATGAAGGATTTGGAATCCGAAGAGGAATTTTATTGAATGTACTTAGGTTACAGATTCCAGAGCTACAGTAAAGTAATTTTTGTTCTTCTTTCTCTCCTTCTCCAATCCCCTCTATCAGGGGCTCCCCTTCTTTATATAGCCTCTTTCCTATACATCCCAACTGTCCACTTGTCTTTCATCTGCTATCACACTCGAGTGTAGGTCACATCAAACATCTTCTTTAGCTTTTGGGAGTGGCGGTAGTTGAGGTTGCACTGTTCAGGGGTCTTCTCCACATTAATGCGGCCAGAGAAGTTGCTGCAGGGCATTAAATGCGGTGGTGACAGCTTTCTCTTGAGATATTTCTTCATCCTTGTCATCTCCAGGAATGCCCAGAGCTTATCTTTGTCACCAAGATTGCCAGGAAGGGCACTCGGGCTTTCTGTACGTTTATTTAATCAGAGTTATTCGTATCCGAGGAGTAAAACCTCCTCGGAAAATGGTGGTCTCTTCGGATTGTACCCACCTGCCATCTTTGGATTCGTTGCCCGCAAGTAAACTCTATCCCAGCTCATTAGTACTCTTCGGACATGAAGTGGTCTCAAAAACAAGGCCCCAGACCCAGTTGGTAAATCTGGGCTTTTACCCCCCATAGCAACTATATAGAAACGTATGAAATCACTTCACCTAAAATCTTCTACAATCTTGTGAATACTTTATTTGATTACGTTTGCGCATATTTTTCTTTTAAATTATTTTAAGCTGAGAGTGCACGTTTGTTTCCATATTTTTAATCATTGTAAGTACCGTGACTTTTTTTTTTTTTTTTAATTATCAAATACTAGTGAAGATTTGTCCTTACCCAAGGGGAAAAATAGGTATTATCACACTCTATGATGCATCTCTAAAGCAATTAAACATTTAAATTCTAGCCAAAAGAATTCTAAAAGAAACAAAGAGGATTTTTTTCAGTCCTTTAAAAAAATTATCTTCCTTCTGTCCCTGTATGTGAGTTTATTTATCCCTAAAATAAATAAAAATTAAAAAATAGGATTTTTTTTTTCCTACCCTGCTTGCATAGAAAGAAAAAATATTGCCAATCCTAAAACAATATGGATCTTTCAAAGTTGCAACTGTTTCATTAAAATTAAGACTCTAATTAACTTAAAGTGAAATTCTTAAAGTCTTAAAATTTTATTATATTATATTAATTGTGTTTGAAAAACTAATTAGTCGAAATTAACAAATTAATTATTCCCACATTCGGTTGCTGATGTAGAAGCCATGACTGTTGTGCGAGCTATCAATTTTGCTCTAGATCTCAGTATTACATCAGTTATGATTGAGGGTGACTCAAAGATCATCATCAAAGCTCTTTGTAACGAAAATAAATCCTTCTCTCCCTATGATCACCTTATTGTCGAGGCCAAATTCTATTTGGCTTCTTTTTCTTCTTTTCAATTTTCACATATCCGTAGACATGGTAATTGCATTGCTCATAAGCTTGCTAAACATGTTATGATTGAGGGTGACTCAGAGAACATCATCAAAGCTCTTTGCAGCGAAGATGAATCATTCTCTTCCTATGATCACCTTATTGTCGAGGCCAAATTCTATTAAGCTTTTTCTTCTTTTCAATTTTCACATATCCGTAGACATGGTAATAGCATCGCTTATAAGCTTGCTAAACATGTTAGTGATTTTCAAGTGTGGATGGGGGATGTTCCACCACACATCAACTCTGTTCTCCTAGTTGATTTTGGTTAGGTTTTCTTTTATCCAATAAAACAGGCTGATTTCCTTCTTAAAAAAAAATGTAGTAATAGCTAATATATGTTTATAACTTTTAGTATTGTTAATGTGATAAGATCTAACCCACTCATTTAATAATGTGTGGAAAGAATATAAAACATTGATGATCCCTTTATGGTATATGGATTGTACTCATTTCTTGTTTAAATTTTACCATATAATCAAATATAATAATAGTTAATAATTGTTTATAACTTTTAGCATTGTTAATGTTTAATGTGATAACATCTAATCCACTCATTTAATAATGTATGGCAATATTGATGACACTTTACAATTACACTTGTGGGAGGACTTTCGTCTTGGCCCCCAATTAGGTATTATTCGCTTTGGGATGGGGAATGATCAACTTACATCTCACCTGCACGAATTTGCTCAATCCCACATCGGCACACTATGATACACTCTTCCTTAGGCCAAAGGCTTATGAGGCAAGGGTGGGAGGCGTCTCTCCCCGATGTGGGATTGAGTAAGTCTCAAAAATTGCTAGCATATGCTGTGGTAGTCCACTCCTTCGGGCCACACATGTGCCGACGAAGGGGAAGGTGGGGGTTTTCCCTTAAACCCCAAAAGGCACCTTTTTGTGGGAGGACTTTCGCCTCTGCCCCCAATCAGGTATTGTTCACTTTGGGATGGGCAAGGATTGACCTACGTCCCATCCGCACGAATTTGCTCAATCCCACATCGGGGAGAGACGCATCCCACAACACTCATTTTCATTTAGAATTTATCGCATATATAAATATTGTAGGGTCAGGATTTGTAGCCCAAGCCCAAAACAATGAATTTGTAGAGAGTGAGTGAAAGAGTTGAGTTAGTTGTGAATTTAGTAACTGTTAACTATGATATCCAGGAATGAACCAACGTAAAAACACACTTAAAAGCTAAACAAATTGATGTCCAAAGAGGTATATTATTGATTGAACGATGAATATAGTTCTTAGAGCTACAGTAAAATCTTGCTCCTGCTCTTATTATTTTTTTTCCGATCCCTTCTCATCAGAGACCTCTTCCCTTTATATAGCCTTCTTCTCAACCATCTTCATCGTACACTTGTTCTTCATCTAAGCATTAACTTGAGTACATGTCACATCAGGTATCTTCTTTAGTTCCCTATGAATGGTGGTAGCTGAGGTTGTACTGTTCAGGAGTCTTCTCCACATAAATGCGGCCAAGAAAGTTGCTACAGTGCATTAAACACGGTGGTAGTAGCCCTTTTTTTTTAGATATTTCTCCGTTCTTATCATCTCCAGGCATGCCCAAAACTTATCCTTATCATTGAAGTCGTTAGGAAGATCACTCGAACCTTCTAGATATTTGCTTGATGAAGACTCTTTGTATCCGAGGAGAATGACCTCTTCGGACCAATGGTGCTCTCTTCGGACTATACTCCTCGTTCATTTGCAGGTATATCTCTTCCACATGGACTCCTTCTCGACCACTTTCTTCTCTTCGGACACATAGTTATTGTCAAATAGGGCCCTAGGCCCAATACATAAGGTTGAGGTTTTACCCCCCCACAAATATAATAATAGTTTTTTTAGAAGAAAATATAATAATAGTTATGGGGGGCAAAAGCCCAATCTTATGTATTGGGCCTAGGGCCCTATTTGAAGATTACTGTGTGTCTGAAGAAAAGAAAGTGGTTGAGAAGGAGTCCGTGTGGAAAAGATATACCTGGAAATGAATGAGGAGTATAGTCTGAAGAGAGCACCAATGGTCCGAAGAGTTCATTCTCCTCAGATACAAAGAGTCTTGATCAAGCAAATATTTGGAAGGTTTGAGTGATCTTCCTAACGACTTCAGTGATAAGGATAAGTTTTGGGCATGCTTGGAAATGATAAGAATGGAGAAATATCTAAAAGAAAAAGCTGCTACATCATGTTTAATGCACTGCAGCAACTTTCCTGGCCGTATTTATGTGGAGAAGACCCCTGAACAGTGTAACCTCAGCTACCACCACTCATGAAGAACTAAATAAGATACCTGATGTGACATGTACTCAAGTGAATGCTTAGATGAAGAACAAGTGTACGATGAAGATGGTTGAGAAGAAGGCTATATAAAGGTAAAAGGCCTCTGATGAGGGGGATCGGAAAAAAGATAATAAGAGTAGGAGCAAGATTTTACTATAACTCTAAGAACTATATTCACTGTTCAATCAATAATATACTTCTTCGGACATCAATTTGTTTAGTTTTTAAGTGTGTTTTTACGTTGGTTCATTCCTGGATATCATAGTTAACAGTTGCTAAATTCATAACTAACCCAGCTCTTTCACCCACTCTCTACAAATTCATTGTTTTGAGCTTGGGCTACAAATCCTGACCCTACAATAGTTAAAACTTGTTTATGACTTTTATTTTTTATTTTTTATTTGAGAAACAAACACATTAGAATATTAAACATGATAATCCTTTATAGTATAAAGAATATACTTAATTTTTGTTTAGACTTTACCGCATTATCAAAGATAATAATAGTTACTAATTGTTTAATGTTTATGACTTTTACTCTTATTAACGTAATAGAATGTAATTCACTCATTTAATTAATAATAGTATACGGTAAAAATAGTCAAAGAAGATAATAGTATATGATGAGAATGTTAACCATTATAAGATTATACTTGTTTAATACTTTTAAATATTGATGATGATGCACCAAGTTAGGAGAAATGAGTAATACTTTATGTATAGGCTAATTAAAAAACAAAAAACCATTGCGTAAGTAATACCTAATTATAAGAGACATAAATCCGTCTTGGTCATCACAAACCTACCCTGCACTAACGAGGATTATAATATAGGGTCATGTTAACGAGTGCCCTTAGAGTACTCATTAATAATACATTTTAGGAAAGTTTTGATACCACTTTTATGGAAAATGAAAAAAAATGTCAAAATATTAATTACTTTTTTTTCATTTCCCATAAAATTTTTTTTTAAATGAATTATTAATGAGTACTCCTAAGGCACTCGTTAGCATTTCCCTATAATATATACCAGAGCATCACGACACGTCACTGTCACCCACTTTGACCTATTTGATATTTTCCATCAATGAACTTGCTATTTCCAAAATCTCTCCTCTGATTGGAAGTAGCAAAATCCTATTTCTAGAAGAACGCACCAACCAGCTCCACCACCTCCCCAAAAAGTGCGTGCCCACCACTCCTTAATCATAAACACAACCCCACGCTTTTCCTTTCTTTTGGGATAGCATCCTCACCATTCAATTTTTCAATTAAAAATATTATAAATCTAAAGATAAAATAATAATAATAATAATATGCTTGGCAAAGTATGCATTGATTATAATTATATGTGACAATTTTGATAAATTTAATAGGATTTGAATTTATATTGTCCACTCCATTGATTAAAAACTCTCTTTCATCGTTTAGATTAACTATTATACTTTTCTCAAAAAAAGGAAAAAAGAAAAAAAAGATTAACTATTATACATACTAGCCTCATCATGTGCGCTTTGCACGTGTGATGAGTGGTGAGACTCTTTTTTTATTTATTTTAAGTTTGATGTAATTTTCAATTTGAATTTATCTATTGTTAGTAAGGTTATACTAAAAGGAATTTTTAAGAAACTAAAAGTTAGGATTTTAAATGGAGTAAATTGTTCAATTTAGTGTGTGCTAGTTTAGTAGTTTTAGAAAAAAAATGTATTAAACGTGCGTGATATATATATATATATATATATATATATATAAATAGAGAGTATGCTAATTTTTAGGAAAAAAAATTTCTCTGGTAGTTTTTTTTTTTTAATTTTGTTGAATTACAATTTTAACCCTATTATTTATTTATTTTCTAAGAATAAAGATTACCTAATTAGATTAGGGGTATTTTTGACATTTAAAAATGCTGGATTAGTGAATGCATTGACAAATTGGGAAATCACTAAGGTGGGATTAATTTCTGATGATAGGCAATTCATGCTAAACTTTGAATTGATTTGATTTCAAATTGTGAGCTTGCAAAGTTTTCCCGCAAAAGGAAGAGCCTCATGTACCGGAAGAGGAGTGTCCTTCCTTTTTGCTACCCACTGTATAAACAAATATTTCTCAATAAATCATAGATATTTTTTTTAATAAAATCAATACAGTAATTTAAATAATGATAATAAAGTTTAATCTAACTTAAATTATCTTAATGATTAATGTGAGTGTAAAAACTTATTACATAAAGAAGATAACCAATTTTCACAATTATGGATTATAACTCAATTGTTTTTATATAGTATATAATCATAAGAATGAAGTTTTGATACCACATCATTTTAAATCTAAGAAAAAAGATTATAACTGTAAAATGAATAAAAGTTTTGATATCATATTAGATAATTTTTATCTTAATGATTAAGTTTTGATATCACATCATTTCACCTTAAATTTTAACGCGTTGGACCTTCGGTTCTCACAATGATGTAAATTCATGCATTAAAATTAAAAAATAAACTCTTTATATTTTGTGTTGAATAACTCATTTGACACCAAAATTAAGAAGAAATTAGAGATGCATGACGCAAAATTGGATACTAATTGAGGATTCTAATTGGATTTTTTTGGTTTGATTTTTGACTTTATTTATATATATATCCTTCTATTTTTTCTTCTAAAAAAAAAAGAACAGTTTTAATATGTTAGACCCTTTTGTCCTCACAATGATGTAAATTCATGTATTTAAATTAAAATTAGGATAAACTACTATTTTGGTCCATAAATTTTACAAAAAGTTCATTTTTTGTTCCTAAATTTTAATAAATTCTTTTTTCGTCCCTAAACTATAGAAAAAGTTTGTTTTTCATCTCTAAACTATTGAAATATTTTTACTTTCGTCCCTAAACTTTAAAAAAGTTATTTTTTTCATCCCTAAACTATTGAAAAAACTTTTTTTTCATCCTTATTTTTGTCTTTAAACTTAAAAAAAAAACTGTTTACAAAGTTTAAGGATGAAAAAAGAACTTTTCTAAGTTTAGGGATAAAAAACAAACTTTTAGTAAAATTTAGGAACTAAAATAGTATTTTACCCAAAAAATTAACTTCTCGTATTTTGTGTTGAATAACTCATTTGCCACTAAAATTAAGAAGAAATTAGAGACACATAGAAAAAATTAGACACTAATTGAGAATTTTAATTAGATTTTCTTTGAGCCTTGACTTTATATATATATATATATTTTTTTTTTCTTTTCTTTTCTTTTAAGTTTTAACTTGTTGGACCTCTCTATTCTCACAATGGTGTAAATTCATGTATTAAAATTAAAAAAAAAATTAACTTATTATATTTTGTATTGAATAATTTATTTGGCACCAAAATTAAGAAGAATTTAGAAACATAGCACAAAATTGTATACTAATTGAAGCTTCTAATTGGATTTTCATTTTGACTTTGTATATCTGGATTATATATATAAAAAAATCTTACTTCACCTTCTCTTTTCTTTGTACCACGCTCCTTAAAGGAGAGTGAGAGGGTTACACACTTGCATCAAAACACTTTTTGTACCTTTTATTTTTCATTGGGTTAACAAGAAAAAAAAAAGTTTTACTCACACCTCCAACTTATTCACATTGGCATTTTTAGCATATCATGTTGTTGATGCATTCACATCAAACCCAAATCCAAAATTGCCAATTACCAGTTTCAAATTCAGAAAGCCCCAAATCCAATCCCAGCAAGCATTCAAAGACAAAGACAAAGACAAAGACAACACCCGCCAACAAACACAAACAGTCCATAAATTCTTCAGTTCTCACACAAAATTAAACCTGAAAAGTCCATTCTCCACCATTACTACACACACACACACCAGTCAAGAGTCCCATATCAAACACCATAAACAGAATTGGAGGACCTTTCACTATCACATTTCACACATTAAACCAAATATACCAATTTTTTTTTCACACTTTTCACACATCAAAAAACAAAACAAAAAACAAAACACAAAAGCAAAACCCAGTTTCCCAATCTATCTCAGATTCACTTTCAGAAAACAAAAAAACACACAAAAAAAAAAAACAAAATCAAAATAAAAAACAAAACCAAACCCACCTCCCAAAACACAAAAACAAACCAAACCCAGAAAACCAAAACACCCAAATGGTTATGATGGGAGCTGAAAAACGATGGCTTTTCACTCTCTTCATAGCCGCATTACTCTCTCTCCTCCTCCTCCTCTTACTCACTTCTCTCTCAACCTTCACGTCCCCAAAGCCCTTCCCTTCCGCAATCCACCATGGCTCTCACTACCCTCCTTCCTTCGCGTACTTCATCACCGGAAACAGCAACGACGGCGACCGGATCCTCCGGCTACTCCTCGCCGTCTACCACCCGCGCAACCGGTACCTCCTCCACCTCTCCGCCGAGTCCGCGGACGAAGAGAGGCGGCGCCTGGTTTCTCAGCTCAAATCGGTCCCGGCCATCCGGGTTTTTGGTAATGTCGATGTTGTCGGGAAGTCCGATCGGGTTACGTACATGGGTGCTTCGAAAATTGCGATAACTCTGCGCGCGGCGGCGATACTGTTGAGATTGGATGGTGGGTGGAATTGGTTTGTGACTTTGAGTGCACAGGATTACCCACTTGTCACTCAGGATGGTAATATGCCAAATTTGCCAATTCGGTAATCTCTAATGTTTGTGTATTTGTTTGTGTTTTTGGAGTATTGGGTTTTGGTTTTGGTTGTGTTTTTTTGAGAAAGTTGATGAATTTACTTTGGTGGGTGTGTTTCCTTTTTTTTTTTTACTGTTTTTTAGTACAAGTATTGATTGGTGGAGCTTTTAGGAAACGTTATAAGATTGGTTTAAGTTGGTTTGATCCAATTTTTCTTAAGTTTCAGTTCAATTAAGGTAGCAAATTCGGGGGTAACAAAGATTATGACTTTAATAGAATAGAATGAGCATAAACTATTTAGCTCGTTAGGGGTGAATGCCTCGAGATTGCTCAGCAACTGAATCTGGCAGGTAAGGTTAGTTGACTGTAGATTATACTGGCTAGAGGCAAGTCCACAGTTCTATGAAATTTTTGAATAGGCTAGCTTTCTATGAGAATCTTTAAGGACTTGGTTTCTGCAAATGGCTTAAAGGTGAGGACATGGTTGAGCCAATTCTTCATAAGCTTAATCAAGAAGAAAGTTTCAACCATGCTAAAACTTAAAAGGGTTACAAAAGTTCATTGAATAGGAAGAGAAGTTGGGATGAAAGTTGAGCCAAGTCTTCATAAGTTTTGTCTTTTTACTGTTGGGTAGTTTACTTGTGGATACATATGAATCCTTACCACACCGAAATGGCTTACATTATATGGTATCAAACCAATAGCAATTCATACAAGATAATCTTCTAGTTGATAATTGGGCCAAAGAAGAAACTTTAATTTAATTAGTTTATTTTTATCTCTATCAAGATTTTTATTTATATTTTAATTCAAAATTTGATTGTAATCACAATTTTATTTATTTATTTTTATTTTTGACCTTATTTCCATTGCAAAATAGTGTAATTCTATGCATACTGTTTTTATTCGTAGAACTGAAACAAACTAGAAGTCTTTTTTTTTTGGAAACAAGCTAGAAGTCTCAATTCCTATGACGCTTAGGGGATAAAATATATTCAGGAACAAGCAAATCATAATGCCTTTTGTCTGTATTTCTAGTCATTTTTTCATGCTGTGCAATGGATTCATTAAAATTCTTCTTATTCTTATCAATATAGACCCAGATTTTTTTTAGGTACCTTTTGATGAATTTGGCTACTCTTATGAACCAATGAAATACCTAAAAGTGTTTAATCTACTCACACATTCACCATAGCCGATTTTCATTTTGTAAGACAATTAGAGCTGATTTTTTGAAGCCTATCCTAGTGAAAGCCCTTATTATGTTGTTGAAATGATTAAAAAAGGAAAAAAAAAAATGTGAGTTTGGTTCTGAGATGAATTTGGAATCAGTCAAAGGACTTTAAGATGTGATTATGGTCCTCATATAATATCTGTTCCTAAAGCACATTAAATTATCAGCCTATGTAATTTGAAACTTATGTTGAAGACTTGAAGTCTTGCCCTTTGGTGAACCAATCCCACTTAAGCACATGTATTTTTGCTAGGACACAGAGTATTGAATTGAGGCCATACGAACCATGCAATGGATGTTCAAGCACTTTGTTTTACTTTTTTGCACATCACGTTCTTGAAACTCAGATTTTGTAAGATCTGGAGTTTTTTTTTTTTTTTTTTCCTGGAACTCCAGATATTAGTTGTTAAGATCTTGATTCTTGAGTGTGTTCTTGAACTTCAGATTCACTTGTGCTTTGGTTTGTAGATGCACAAGGTTTGTAGGCTATTTTGTGTGTATTATGGATGCAAAGTGCTTCTCCTACCTTTTACTGCCTGGAGTGTTATTTTTCAGAATTTTTTTAGTGTGCAGATCTTACGGCCACTTGTCCATGAGATCCCATGATTACTTTGTAGTTAAGTGTACTTGTGCAATAGTGCAGTCGGATGGGTGACCTCATAGGAAGCCATCATGTTGCACCCCTCCTTTTCTGCATTGCAGTCCACTGTTTCAGGCCATGGTGATTATTCTTGCTTGCCCACAATAAATTTTCCAAGGTGTCTTGTTTTGGAAATAATATTTGTGATGCAGACCAACTGTTTTTTTAGAGCTGAGTTTTATTGACAAAATGGATATTTAGTATATGGTCAATCTACTAGTTATTTCTTGGGGTGTTGACACTTATAATTTTGATGTCTCGACTTTTCTGATTTGTGTTGTATGTAAAGTAGTCAAATGTTGAGGTGGTCTTTGCTATGCTGATGCCAATTTGGGTTGTTTTTCAAGAATATTTTTATCTGTTTTCTGTTCAGAAGCCCATTAGGTTTCTCTAGAGCAGTAAAAGTGTAAAACTGAAGCTTAGTTCACATAGGGACTTATTATGTCATCTATGCTCCCAAGGACATTAATTCTGATACATTTCTAACGCTAATGGGGTTAGGCTAAGTTTAGACTTGGTACTCAAGGGTTTTAATTCTGAAAATATTCTGAAATCAAGCATGTTCCATAAAACATCAAATCTTATTTTCCCTAGTTGGACCGAAGATTTTATTTTGATGCATTCCATTTGAACCACCATTTAATGGGTTGAGAGGCTTTAGTTTGTAGCATTGAATGAGTGGTATATTAGTTAATAATACTATTTTGTTTTGTAGAGATTCAAGCGATATGGAACTTTGAAGTTTCTGAATGTATCTTTTGATTCTTTTGTCACTTTAGAGTGTAGTTAAAGATGGAGGGCTATCCTTTGGGCAAAGGAGTTTCCTGGCTGAAGCAACAACAATAAGATAACAAGTTGATAGAATGCAGTGTTTAAGATACTGTCTTGTTGCTGTAGCTGAAATTTATCAAACGGGAAATAAAACATATTTTACAATATATATATATATATATATATTGGCATTTTGATATGTGACCTGAACCATATAGGACGAACTTTCCAATATATATATAATATATATTTATTTTGGGGGTTGGGGGGTGGGGGGGGGGGGGGGGGGTTGGTGGGGGAGGTACTCTGAAGTCTGGAAAAGGATCAGTGAGTTGGTATCCAGTAAAACGTTGAAATCAAATGTAACTCCAATGATAAAAGCTGCATGTTATCAATGCCGGTTCTGTCATGAAAAGTTTCCTCAAAGAGAGCTATATATCACTATGTGGTCTTAAGGATTTCTCCTTTCAATAAATTTTCCAAAAAAACTGTACATCAATCTGTGGTCTAAAAGAATTTCTTGTCAATATCTTTGTGGAAAAACTGTATATTAATTTGTGGTCTTAAAAACTAGTCAATATGTTTGTCATGGCTGAAATCATAAATGACTGATTTTTGCAAGAGAGAGATGGATTTGTTGAAACTGTCCTGGGCGTTCTTAAAAGACTTTCTTTTCAATATGTTTGTTGAAACTGTCTATCAATCTGTTGTCTTAAGACTTTTTTGTCAATATCTTCGTCCAAAAACTGTCTTAATCTGAAGTTTAATGATTATCTTTGCAATAGAAAGGATTTTATTACTCATGACTCCCTTGCTTCTAATCTGAAGAGAAAGTTGCTAAAAGAGAACATATTCTGTTATACCTATCAAAAAAAGAGAACATATTCTGTTATATGTTATCGTAGGATAAGGATGGAGCTGGAAATTTATAGATAGAGAACAGAAAATAGAGCAAGTACCTGCAAAGGCACTAATGGACTAATGAGAGATCCCAGGGCCATTGCAGATTTAAGTTCTTGTCTTAGTGAGAATGATGCAGGACAGAGGGTAAAACATAGATATAAGGGAAAAGAAAATTAGAATAGGACAAATCCGAGGCTTCGCCCCCTAGAATCTGCTGTTTTCCACCCTTTGTCCTGCATCAAAGAACATTATGATCCTAGAGATTTTCAAATCACCCACTTGATACCCAATTCTTTGAGCATATCTTAAGTTTAGGCACAAATACATTATAACAGATAGCTGTCCTAGATCCTGATGCAAATGATGGGTTCTCTTAGGCAAAATTTTCCCCCAAGTATTTAAGTCCTAGTGAGGCAAGAATTCACCTCTTTTTCTCTGAGTGTACGGATAGAATTATCTATTTTTTACTTGGTCATTGTACTTTCCATGTATAATTTTTGTGTACCTGTTGTATTACCTGTGTACATGGATGGCAGGACAAAGGGTAAAACATAGAAATAAGGGAAAAGAAAATAAGAATAGGAGTATAGGACAAATCCTAGGCTTCACCCCCTAGAATCTGCTGATTTTCCACCCTTTGTCCTGCATCAAAGAATGTTATGATCCTAGAGATTTTCAAATCACCCACTTGATACCCAATTCTTTGAGCATATCTTAAGTATTGGCACAGATACATTATAACAGATAGCTGTCCTAGATCCTGATGCAAGTGATGGGTTCTCTTAGGCAAATTTTCCCCCCAAGTATTTTAGTCCTAGTGAGGCAAGAATTCACCTCTTTTTCTCTGAGTGTATGGATAGAATTATCTATTTTTTACTTGATCATTGTACTTTCCATGTATAAATTTTTTGTACCTGTTGTATAACCTGTGTACACGGATGGCATTTTTTTTTCAAAGAATTATCTATCTTCCTTTGAGATTGGAATTGATTGTTCTGTCCTAAAGTTTGCCTAGGAAGCTCATGGCTTATTGATTTTTCAAGTTTTATGGTATTATAACTCTGGCATGTGTCCTCAACTAAATATATCCTTCAAGGTGTAACATACTACATTGTATGTTGGCACTCCTTATATCTAGCTGTGTGTTGGTGCTTCTTATATCTCATCTCCTTCCCAAACGGTCCAAAAGAATAATAAGTGAGTTTCTCATAGACCGGGAGTATGGGGTCTTGCCTGGGAGCGAGTAAGGAACTACTATGGTCATGCCCAGATAGGAAAGCCACATTGGTCACCCCCCTCTACCCATTTTTTCTTAACCAAAAAAAAAAAAAAACTACATTGTAACAGCATTCTCTAAACTATCCTGGGCATTTTCTCTTATTTTGTCAATATCTCTCTTAATTTTTTTTTTGCTTGTCCAGTTTTTCTTCATAGTTGATTCTTATGTTCTGATGAAGGCTTCTGTTTCCTACTTTCAGACCTGTCCCATGTGTTCTCCTCTGTCAGTAGAGACCTCAATTTCATTGATCACACCAGTGACCTAGGATGGAAAGAGTAGGCAAACCCTTTTCACTAATTTTAGTAGCTAATTTGAAAGGGCTTAAACTTAGTCCAATCTAAATTATGTTGGTCTAATTTTTGGTGCAGATCTCAAAGGTTTCATCCCATTGTAGTTGACCCAGGTTTATATTTAGCCAGGAGGAGTCAAATTTTTCATGCCACAGAGAAGCGTAAAACACCTGATGCTTTCAAAGTATTCACAGGCAAAGTCTATTCTCTATATTAGGCTATTTATGCAACAAAAAATTTACATGTATGGATATGCATTATACTTGTGGGAATTTTATATTCAATTATCTTACTTTGCAGGTTCCCCATGGGTCATCCTGAGTCGATCCTTCCTGGAATATTGCATAGTTGGTTGGGATAACCTACCCCGTACCCTTCTCATGTACTTTACTAATGCAGTGTTGTCTGAAGAAGGATACTTTCACTCTGTCATTTGCAATTCACCAGAGTTTATGAACACGACTGTGAACAGTGATTTGAGATATATGATCTGGGATAATCCCCCGAAGATGGAACCCCACTTCCTCAATATCTCTGATTTCAATCAAATGATCGAAAGTGGAGCTGCTTTTGCTAGACAATTCCGCAAAGGTGACCCTGTGTTGGACATGGTTGATGAAAAGATTCTCAAGCGCGGGCATAACCAAGCTGTCCCGGGAGCATGGTGCTCTGGGCGGAAGAGGTGGTGGATGGATCCTTGCTCCCAATGGGGTGATGTCAATGTTATGAAGCCTGGGTTTCAAGCAAAGAAGTTTGAAGAGACCATCACAGGCCTTGTTGATGACTGGAATTCAGAGTTGAATCAGTGCAAATGAAGATGCCCAAGTCAAAGAAAAATCTTTTGAAATGAGGTGCATTTTGTGTGCTTCTGAAATCCTGACCAGTTTGAAGACTGACATCAATTTGAGATGCATTCTTTGGAAATTGAGCCTAAATTGTTTCAAGTTCTACGGTCAGAGGCTTTACTAGAGTTTATAGCAGGACAGAGTTGAATGGAAGCAAGTGAATTCACTTGAGGTTTTGGGCTGTATTACAGCTTGGGGGCTAGTATTATTTTAGAGCCACTAAGCCTTTCAATCAATAAGAGGATCTCTCTCTCTGTGCTGCCATTTGCATGCTGTTGTATGTTCTACCAGTCATCACATTGTATTGCGCACTCTTTTGAATGCTATAGTAGAAGTTCATTCTTTGAATTCCAATTTATTGTATTGATTTCATCTCTCTCTCTCTCTCTCAAAGCGACCTCTAGGTTTTTAATGGCTAGAAGAGAGGAACTGTGAAAAACGAGCAGCAGAAGCAGTTGTTACATTTGATGGCTTCTCATTGATTCCTAAGTGAAGTTTAATTGCTAATGTTGTCACCATAAATTTGGTTTTAGTCTAACAGTTAATTTCGGCTACCTGAATAAGGAGAATACTTGTAACAAAAAATGTATACATGACAGTTTTTACAACATTTTTTTTCATAATTGTGATGTCATGTATTATAATCAGTGGTACTAAAAGTGATATTATTGGTGAGCTCAAGTGAAAGCGAAGTTTCAATTACAATATTTAACGTAGCAGTTGTGAAAAAAGATTAGAATATATTATATGTTATAAAAGAGTTTTGTTAAATCTTTTTGAACTAGCCAAAATCCTTAATTTAGTGGTAATGTCTAGTCTCAACTCTGCATTATAAGAACTATGATTCAATTCTCTCTTACCTTTTAAAGTGCTTTGATTGTCAATTAATCAAGTCAATTTTCAAAGATAAAATTGAGATTTTAATATATGTTATATTATTATGATGGTTTGTGTAGACGGGTGTTGTTTTTGTGTACTCGTTAAGGAAGCCTTAAAAAGGTTACACTGAAAAATTCTAACAAATGTTAATGAAAATATGTACTTTAAAGCTTATACCTTGAGTGATTTGATTCCTTATAAAAACCCTAACACCCGCATTATAAACTTTTAACTAGAAGAGCCTAATTATTATTTAGTATTTACCACAAAACAAGGAGAGGATTCTTATTTATTGTGGGTTCATGCTATTACCATATCCTTGAACGTTGGTGTTTACCCTTTCAGAGTTTCAACTCTTCCCGCCGAAACAAACTCTCATCAACAATCTCATCTCCTCTTCATTGGTTTCATTCAGACCTCGTTGTTTCTCAAATGGGTCTCTCTCGGTTCCTCAGTTTTCTACCAAAACCATCCAAAAGACTACACTCAAATCCCTTACTTCTTTTCCTTAACATTCCAGCAACTCAAACTGTTCTCACTAGATCACTCACTAGTGATTCTTTCAGCACACTCAAAGACCAAACTTTCCTCCAAAATTCAAAACCTCACATTGAAACTCAACGTGGGTCTTTGCCAAAATATTGTCTTGGCATTCACAGACCGTTCCATGATGGTGCAGGCCAAGTGTTTGACGAAATAAATGACAAGGACCCAGATGTTAGTTTAAGCAATAGAGTCCATGAAGATGCTGAAAAAGTTTGTAAATTACTAACTAAAGGCTCCAATTCTTCTATAGAGGCCGTTCTCGATGGTGCTAAGGTTGAAGTATCGCCGGAGCTGGTTGTGGAGGTCTTGAAGAAGCTGAGCAATGCAGGTACTCTTGCATTATCTTTCTTTCAGTGGGCTGAGAAGAAACAGGGGTTTAAATATAATAATGAGAGTTATAATGCTTTGATTGAGGCTTTGGGTAAGATCAAGCAGTTCAAGGTGGTATGGAATTTAGTTAGTGATATGAAGCGTAAAGGGCTGTTGAGTAAAGAGACATTTGCGTTGATTTCACGGAGATATGCTAGAGCGAGGAAGGTTAAAGAAGCTGTAGATGCTTTTGAGAAGATAGAGAAGTTTGGAATGAAGTTGGAAGTGTCAGATTATAATAGATTGATTGATACTTTGAGCAAATCAAGAAATGTTGAGAAAGCACAAGAGGTGTTTGATACAATGAAGAAGAGAAGGTTTGTACCAGATATTAAGTCATACACAATTCTGTTGGAGGGTTGGGGTCAAGAACAAAATTTATTGAGGTTGAATGAGGTTTATAGGGAGATGAGAGATGAAGGGTTTGAACCTGATGTTGTGACATATGGTATAATTATCAATGCACGTTGTAAGGCAAGGAAATATGACGAAGCACTTGAGTTGTTCCGTGAAATGGAAGCAAAGAATTGCAAGCCAAGTCCGCATATATTTTGTACTTTGATTAATGGATTGGGTTCTGAGAGGAGGTTGAGTGAAGCAATTGAGTTTTTTGAACAATCCAAGGCTTATGGTTTTGTACCGGAGGCACCCACTTACAATGCTCTTGTGGGGGCTTACTGTTGGTCAATGCGGATGTATGATGTGCATAGGGTGGTTGATGAGATGAGAAAATGTGGTGTTGGTCCAAATTCTCGAACCTATGACATAATCTTACATCACTTGATAAAGGCTCGGAGAACCCAAGAAGCTTACTCCGTTTTTCAGAGAATGAGTAATGACCCGGGCTGTGAGCCAACTGTGAGTACATATGAGATCATTGTGAGGATGTTTTGTAATGTGGAGCGAGTTGATATGGCAATAAGGGTTTGGGATCAGATGAAGACCCGAGGAGTCCTTCCTGGAATGCACATGTTCTCTACATTGATCAACAGCTTGAGCCATGAGAACAAGTTAGATGATGCTTGCAAATACTTTCAGGAGATGTTAGATAAGGGCATTCGGCCTCCAGCCCATATGTTTAGTAAACTAAAACAAGCTCTTCTTGATGAGGGGAGGGAGGATACCGCTCTAATTTTGGCTCAGAAGATTGATAAACTACGAAAAGCTCCACTGGTTCGTTAAGATGAATGAAGGATTCCAAGAGCTATTGATTATTTGTTTCATAATGAAATGGAGTTCGGCAGAGAACCCAGCTGCAGAACTTATCAGCCCCCTTCTCAGGATATAAATCTGCTATTTGATAACAATCTTCATCTCCATAATCTAAATCTGCTATTTACTGATCAATATTCCTCTCCATATGTATTCTATGACCCTAATTTTGAAGGTTGTATAATTTCTATTTGTTTCACTGGTATAGAATGTTAAATGCAACCAATATCTCTTTGTTGTGTCCTGGCTATTGAGAAAGTGAACCTTAGTCAAATTTATATCATTCATAACTGCAGATATTGTTTTTGTGTTTTGGGGGGAGGGGAATTCAATGGTACATCTGCAGTGGTAGAGCTCTCTGTCTCATTAATAGGTAGCCCTGCCCTCAAACCAATGATTTCACTTAACAGCAACAGTTAATTCTCAGTAAACATGGGTTTAGAAGGGCCTGGAAATCTCACAAGGCATCACTGTGTTAGTCAGATTTCAGGTTACACTTGAAAATTTTGGTAGTAGTGCAGCAGTGGAACATGGGAACCAAGTAGATGGTTAAAAATTGGTAATAATGTGGTAGTCAGAACAGGAGGCTGCCCAGGCGGCAATTTGACAAAATCTAAAGGAAGCAGTCTGATTCTACAGAACAATCTGTAGCACTTTACTCTTTAGGATTCATATCACCAGAGAAAGAAATCACTATGCTGGGTGACAGTATTGTGCTGTTGGTGAGATTGTGCAATCAATGATGATGGGAGACTAAATGAGAATGATCAACCTAATAATAGATCATGCACTGGATTATTTTAGTGGGCATGAGAAACACTCTGCATGTCCTACACAGCTATGTCATTCTATATGATAAGACTCTTGAATCTTTCGTACTCTACTAACTACTTAAAAGTTATCAAATCTGTGGATCATGTAAGTGTGTTTCCAGTTAAACCAATTCAATGACAGAGAAACTGAAAGAAAAGGTAAAAGACATTCGAGATGAAGAAATGCAACTGATCTTATTTTCTAAAAATATGTTTTTACATCTTCTCAACTGAGCCCCTTCATTTACACCAGATATACACCCTTAGAGGCACAATCTAGTTAAGTCAAACATCTCAAACACATTACACCACAATACTAGAAGTATACTACTTCATGCACCTAGACTGAGACAGTGAATTAGAGGACCTATGGTAAGCATTTCAACCATTACGAAACAAAAGCCACAATGAAACAGAGAATCAAAAGCTATCAACAACAGTATGACCTAATGAAAAACAGAAAAGTGGTAGTGTTCCACAGCATGTGCCTCAAAACCATCACCATTTCTAGATGAAGAATTCTCATTTTCTATTTGCTCTGGCACCTCAGGTGCATAATCTGTCATTGGCTCAGTTTGAACTGGCACTTCAGCTGAATTTTCATCTAAGTCATAATCTGTCATTTGCTCTGCATGCATTGGCACCTCAGCTGAAGATTCAATTGATTGGTATATTGGCTTTGGTTCCTCTGCCGGAGGTTCTGGCTCTTGCACTTTTGGATTTGCCACCTCTGCTGGAGGACCCTTCTCTTGCACTGTCTCCATTGGTGGCTCAAAAACATCAACAACGCCATGAACAACAAGCCAATTACTGAAATACATGTCGGGATAGATAACCGGAACATCATTGAGCAAAAGCATGCCAAGGGACCGAGTGACATTAATGGTGAACCCTTCGGAATAAGTCCTCAACAGCGTGCCATCTTCCAAATTCACCAGATCACCCCATGAAAGCCTGCAAGGCACGACGTGGCGATGAAAGAACGAAGACAAGTACTCGCTGAAGCTACCGTAATGACCCTTTATCACTTCATCGGCCGGCGCAAACACAGTCAACATAGGAGCCTTTTCTTGTGACCCAAGAAACTGAATATCAAGAAACGAAGCCGTAATAGAGCACCCATTGGTTCTCATTGCCGCGCAAGCTTCCCGGAACGAATGAGCACCCAAAGAAGCCACCGATGATTCGCTATGAGGCATGGCTGCAAGACATTCAAGATTGTGACTTTGTCTCCAGAATCGCTTTGAAAACCGAAAATAGGGGTTAAAGAACTTGTCAATTCCGAAAATTATCAATGACCCATCATCGTATACAGGCTGCCCGCGAACTGTAACATTGTTTAAGGAGACGTAGTCATCGGAAGACGATGCAGTGACGATAAGCGAGTGTCTTGGGAGGACCGTCGAGATCTTGGCGCCTAAAGGGAGGGACTTGAGGCTTTGGAAGGAGAAAGCGAGAGGGAGGAGGTGGTATTGTATTATAGAAAGAGGAGGCTGGCCCAAGCGATTGAAGGCGGCGTCGACGGGGGCGAAGATGGTGAGGGATGGAGAGTGTGGAAGCAGGGTATGTGAGGCGAGTTCAAGAGTTAGTGCCATGGAAGTGTAGCCGGAATCAGAGAGAATCTCGGCCGCTTTGAGGATGGGTTCGGCCGGGACCGCGGAGGAGAGAGAGAAGGGAGAGAGAAGGAGGAGGAAGAGGAGGAGGAGAGAGATTAGGAGTGAGGAAGTCATTGATGAAATGTTTTGGTTCTGGTTACAGAGTCTTTGTGTGTAAAAACAGAGTGGAAATGTTAGTTTATTTGGTTAATTTTTTTTTGGCGGGAAGGATAATTGTACACGTGGCAGAGTGGGGTTGGTGTTTGTGGTATGGAGGGGTAGTTAGGCAGTTACTATGAAATGACGGAAATGTCCCTGATGGTTTTTTTTTCAGTTATAAAGATATAGGAATACAAGAATGTATAAAGCTACGAATGTGCAAGTTATATAGTTGAACTTTGTTTGGTTGTGCAATATTTCTGGTCAGCTAGCAAAATGAGTGATCAAGTTCTATCTCATGAGAAATTTTGAGGAAAGTGAACTGATATGACTGATCAATGTTTTATTTCATTAGTTTGAATTCTCTGATTTTGATGATTCAGAATCTGTTTCAGAAACCAGAATTTAGTAGCTAGGCTAGGCATTACCATAAACTTGGAGCCTGTAACAATATAAATTTGACTAAGCTTCACTTTCTCAATAGCCATCATACAGCAAAGAGAAGTTATTGGAGGCCTAAAACATTTTGGTTGTGTTAACATTTTTATACCAGTGAAAAAAATTTATACAAATCAAATAATGAATCATAACAGCCTAAGTTGTGAAAGAGGTTTTGTTGAAAATCACACAATGAATGCTGCCTATTTTGGGGTCATTTCCAAAGAATTGCTTCAAAGTGAAGTTAAGGAATTATGAAACTTGTTAGTAGGAGTCTATTGCTGTCACAAAACAATATTTGCAGAGAAAAAAAAAATCTTATATGCGAACTTTTTCCTCTTATTG
This sequence comes from Quercus ilex subsp. ballota, assembly GCA_032727855.1. Classification (NCBI taxonomy): domain Eukaryota; kingdom Viridiplantae; phylum Streptophyta; class Magnoliopsida; order Fagales; family Fagaceae; genus Quercus; species Quercus ilex. The sequence continues at coordinate 3,458,891 of CM064908.1, read as the reverse complement.
CAAAATTTAGTACAGAATCAAAAAATAAATGATTTTTTTTTTTTAAATTAAGAAAAAAAATATATCAACTTATATCTTAATAAATAACTAAATTGAAATATTTAAAAAAAATTATGGTGTCGTTTCTTTTATTAATTCAGGGCTCAAACCATGCCTTATGGAAACAATAGCCCTCACAAGTCCCAACTCAAAAGCTCTCCAAGAGAGATGTTTTTGTCAACATTAAATTGAATTTAGCTTTAATTTTCATGTATTAACTTATTGCTTCTAAAATTTTTTGTTTTTGAACAGTTAATTTGTGGTCCTTCCAAACATGATATCTTGGTTCTGTGCCTGACCACATATGAATCTTCCCTCACTGAGAACTGCAATCTACTATTGTTGTCTCCAAAATTCTTTGGACCATCAGCATTTTGTTTGATTGCATAGGGTGTCCCCATAGACGGTACTACTTGTTTAGAGGCTTGTTGAGATGCTTGTTTTGCTTGTTTAGGGGCTTCTATTGTTTTAGGAGCCTGAAGACCTTGTTAAGGTGCCTGTTTAGCTTGTTGAGGGGCTTCTATTTTTTTAGGAGCCTGAAGAGCTCGTTGTGGCGCTGGTTTTGCTTGTTGAGGGGCTTTTATTGTTTTAGGAGCCTGTTGAGCTTGTTGAGGCACAACATTCGCTCATGGGCTTGAGTGGCAGACTTACTACATCTTGGAGAGAGAGAGATACATTTCTATTACACATCAATACCATATAAAAAAAATATACATAACAAGCTAAAATAGAAGTGTAAACATAAGGTTTTTAAGCAGTTCATACCAAATAAATCCATCATTTTTCTTGCATATGAAGATCAATTGGCAAAAACCCTATTTACAAAGAACGATTAGATTTGTTGGTATTTGTTGTTTTCCAAAACATTTGTACTTGTAATTGTAACTGATTGTTCCATTAAGCTTACAGAAACTTTTGTGAGTGACATACTATTGCCGGTAATTTTACTGATTGCTGCTGAATTTATACTACATATATTATGGATTGACACCTAACTTTTTTCATATCCGGATAAGGTGACAATTATGAGTAATGTAAACATATTCAACAATCTGAGCCACTATTGATATCACATTTTAACTTACTACTAACGATTTATCATATTAACAAGTATCAAATTTTGTCTTTTCTTTCTTGTTGGTTGACTTTCTCTTGAATTATAGTACTCTCATGATTTATTCTCATATGAATCCATAATTTATTCTCACATGATTTAATTTGATCATATGAATTCATAATTAATTCCATTTTTATGGTGCATTATGCATAATAACTTAGCAATTCTAATAAATTTTGTATCACTTAACTTATTGTTATGAATTTATTGTATTAGCAACTCTTCCATTTGTTTTGAAATAAAACAAAGTACTCCATGTTCAACGGGAAAGATTTAAGATTTCATGAATTTAACTGAGGCATATGTAATGTCATGTGACTCATGTCATTTAAAATCTAACTAGTTGCAGATTCATGTGATGCATGAAAAATTATAATTATTTTGAAATGTGGTATAATATATAATTTATTTTTTAAATTTTATTGTAGATAATTTTTTTTTTCATTAAACAATTTTTAAAAGTAATTTTTATATCTCTATTTTTACAAATATATAATTTTATAATTTTTGGTGTTTTTGATTGATATTATTCTTTTTTGAAGTGGTCCATATTCATCTAATTATTGTTATTGTGCATTATATTTTCTAGATTTTTAATTACAACTAAAATTTTTAAGTTTCAAATTTATTATTCAAATTTCTCATTCTCGTAAGGATATTATTATGATAATAAAAAATTATCATATAATTACAATTCATATTACTCAAATGATTAGTACTCTGAACCCAAACCTATCTCCAACCAAGGTGTTTATATTACATATATTTTCTATTATAAGTTACATTTAGGTTCAAGAATATGAAAATGATAGTGAAAAGAGAGATGAGTTATAATTAGTTTTAAGAATGAGTAAAAGCATAATGTATTATTGCATAAATTTACATGAGTATTTTTTGAAGAAAGAATTGAAAAAAAAATAATGACATGGACGTGTACATGGTTTAACAAATTCATCTTTTAGATATTATATAAAAATTATATCATCCACGTTTGATTAGATTTTTATTGGAAAAGCTTTTCTATACTAATAATAAGAAATAAAAACATTAATACAAAGACAAATGTTTAGCCAACTTCATTTATATATATATATATATATATATAGCTGCAGCTCCATACAAAATTCACCATCAATGCTATGGTGTGTGTGTGTGTTTATTTCTCCCCTAAAAAAAAAAAAAAAAAAAAAAAAATTCCTCACAAATCAAACTCAACGCTTCCACAAATTACACTCATAAACTCAAATTACTCACAAACTTTCCCAAGAAAAAAAAAATTGTTGTTGTTCATTGAATCAAGCTATCAGTTACTGCACAATAATCCCATATTTGACTATACTGCTCAGTCCGACTTATTATCAAATATAAATAAGCGTGTAAAGTCATAAGAAAATAAAATATTAATAGCATTACCACACTAGAAACCGAGAGACTTCCAAAAATTCATAACCAGATAAAGAACTCTCCAATTATAATCCAAAACTATAAGAAAACTCCAATTACATTGGAAAAAATTTTAGGCGGTTCATCATAAATTCTATCATGAATTTAATGAGTATATCCCAGTCCCACAATGAATCTGAAAAGAGAGAGCACCGTTCTTCGTGGTCTGAGAATACCTAAGAATTATTTTAAAGACTGCCCTTCGGTTTATCTCCCTTCTTTAAAGCACAAAACCTAGTTACCAAAAATTCCTCAATCTCTCTGTTCTCATCACTTAAGTGATAGTTAGCCCCACGAGTCTTGATAAAACTGGTCATAGACTTGCAAGCACGAGGATCTGGTTTAGCGAAGGCATCAAAAATGGCCATAATAGGAACCTCTTTAGCATAACGGCCACCACGCTCGGCGGCATTCTCAATCATTTCCCTTATTTCTTCATCGGTTGCCACTGTCACAACTCACAACACGAAAGTTTTGACAACATAATCCAAACAAAACTGAATGATTTTTTTTTTTTTTTTCAAATATATCATATGAGATTTTTAAGATACGTAAATTTGTTCCCTCTAATGATTCAAATTCGGTTTAAATAAAAACAATTCCCTTATTAACATTAATACATTATAATTTGTTATTAAAAAAATTGCATATATAATTTTTTATGCCCATATATAGATGCACTTACTCCTCTCCGGTCTATTAGTAGTAAAACGACCTCCCATTCGTGCATAACTCCAACCTGTAAAACAAAGAAGACATTAATTATATGAACTTTGCTATATATGCAAATTCTTATATATAAAACCTTCTTCGAATTTAAGAAATTAAAGTACAAAACCAGACGTATATGATAGAATCATCACACCTCAATTTTTTAAAACAAAACCCATTACTAACCTCCACCCATTGATTTGAGAATATTAATGTTGAGATCGAGAGAGATGGCCAATTACCAGATTTGAGATATTATAGCTTTGAGTGCAGAGCAGAACCCTGTTTTATAGTTTTAACTATAGTTCTTTCCTTAGGTTAGACTTCCTTTTAAAATAGGATTCGAATTCCTAAAAATAAATAATAATAACAATAATTAAAAAAAAAAAAACACTATTCGTAAATTCCACTGGGTAAATATGAGAAATTTATATGTAGAAACAAAAAATTTGAGAATTGTTTTTGATAACCTTTTTTTTTTTTTTTTTTTTTTTTTTTGGGATAGGATGAATTGTTGATAACTTGATACACATTGTTAGTAATAGATAATAAAAAAAGTGATGTCCATGATGAGCTTGGCTCAAATGAGAATCCGTACAAGGTTATAACATTATAATGGATAGAGAACTTGGCCCTTAGGGCATAGATGATATAATTGTTAAATGTTATTGTACTATAATATCCCCATTTAATAAATAATTGATTGCATATGCATGGTAATTTTACTGGTATAATAACTTGTAATATGCTTGTGTGATAATACTATACATGTTAATTAGTAAAATAATAAAAAGAGGTAGCTGTATGCAATAGTGATGATAGTAAAATGAGTAATGCTAGATATACAAACTTTTTTACAAAAAAAAAAAAAAAAAAAATTATAAACCACTAATGTGGTGAGTGGTTATTAGTAAATGAAAAAATAATATTAATGGTAGGTTTAGATGAAAAAAAAAAAAGTTAGACACATTAACAATTTGTAAAAATACTGTAAAATAGTTTATGATCATAACATTACTCTAGTAAAATACGTATATAATTCATTATAATTTTTTTTTATATAATTCAGATATGTAAATTCATAAATGTGATTAATTATGAGAAGCCTCAAGTTTTTTGTTATTCTTTCTCAAGACAAAATCAGGAATTGTTTTTGGGACCAACACATAAAAAAAGAATCATTCAAGAATAAGAATTAATACTAACATTTAAAAATAAATAATACATGAAAAATAAAACTAATATCTGTTAAGTATAATATATATTCTAAAGAAACTCCCAAGTAAGTAAAACAACAAGCTTTGAATTATGCTTTGATTGACGGGATATTGTATCAGCGTGGAAAGGACGGACTGCTCCTCAGGTGTGTTGAGTGAGCAAGAAGCCGAAAAAATTATGTTTCAAGTCCATGATGGATAGAAGTAGGCGAGTGCCTGTTTGCCTTCACGAACGTATAGTAACTCACTAGCCCTAAACCGTAACTGAAACACTCTTTTCTCCAACCCCATCCATATATATATATATATATATATATAATAAAAGACAAAAATAATAGTTTTTTTTTTAATGCAACTTGTAGGGTTAGGATTTGTGACCCAAGCCCAAAACAATAAATTTGTAGAGTGTGGACAATAGAGCTAGGTTGACTGTGGAGCTCACAACGGTTGATCACAACGTCCAAGTACGAACCAGTGTAAAAATACACGTAAAGATCAAATAAGCTGAAGTCCGAAGAGACTTATGATAGATTAAATACAGGTTACAATTCTTGGTGTTACAGTAAAATCTTTCTTTTTCCTTTTTCCTCCCCCCCCCCCCCCCCCCATTCTCAGGAGCCCTTCTTCTTTATATAGTATCCTTCCCCCTCATCCCCATCGTCCACTTGTTCTTTATCTGGGTACCTACTTGAGTGTATGTCATGTCATGTATCTTCCTCAGCTTTTTGTGAGTGGTGATAGCTGAGTTTATACTGTTCAGGGGTCTTCTCCACATAAATGCGGCCAGAAAAGTTGCTGCAGTGCATTTAATACGGTGGTGGCAGCTTTTTCTTTTAGATATTTCTCCATACTTTTTATCTCCAGGCGTGTCCAAAGCTTATCTAGACTGTTGAAGTCATTAGTAAACTCATTCGAACCCCCCAGATATTTATATGACCAAGAATCTTGACACCTGAGGAGAATGATCTCTTCGGAACACTGATGCTCTCTTCAGAACACTAATGCTCTCTTCAGACAGATCTTCTTCACTCCCAAATATCATTCTTTCGTGCAAAGTACTCCTCAGCAATTTTAGCCTCTTTGGACATACAATAACTTTTACGTTGGGCTTTAGGCCCACTACGTGTGGTTGGGCTTCCCCCCCCCCCCCCCCCCCCACACAACTCATCTTAATCATTTATAATATATCAAAACAGAACTCGATGTTATTTTAAATCCTAAAAATTATCTACGATTAATTTTGTATTAAATTTAGCAACAATGTCCCTTTTGAATCGATGTATAGAATCAAACAATGCATTAGAATATCATCTTTCATTTTTATTTTTTATGAAACATAATTTTGATAATATTCATGTTTGAAAATACTTGTTCCATAGTTGTATTCTAAATTAGAAGAATAAGTACAAGTACAATTACTGTATAATTAAATTGGTAGGTTAGTGATTTTCTAGTCCTTACTTGTAACTGGCACAATTCAAAAGTATTTAACAACTTTTGAATTCCAAATGTCAAACTAATGAACATTATTTGTGAATTTTTGGGGGTAAACTTTGTTTACTAACAAACAAATATCATCAGTTTTAAAAAGATTAATATGTCTCTCAAATATCCAAAGTTGAGTTAAGAAAAAGGAAACCCTAGTTTATGTTCACTAAATCGATTATTTGATTCTCCTAATTTTAAATTAATCAACTGTAGTTTAAAACATATCTAATCAATAATGATGCTTAATTATTGTATAATCATTTTGTTGATGCGAAAAAAAATCCATTAGGTGAACTAGACAAATGATAGTACCTAAATCTCGAAATCCCAAACTTTCAATTTTGGGTCCCAAATAAGCCAATCACCAAATATCAAACGAAACTAATTTTTTAAAATGAATAACTTGTGAGCTTTTTCTGAAAATGGTTCATTGACCAAATATACGAGCTAGTTAGTCACTTAAAATTTTAGATTTTTGGAGAGCTAATTTTCAATTGGGAACAACATGAATTTTTTGTACCAAAACTTTGTTTCATGTATAACATGGGAAAATTTTGCTAAATGCCCTTTTCGGGCAAAAATAGCAGTTCTTTGTCCCATTTCCCAAACTAATATGGAAAATGCCCATTTTTTTAAACTTAATTTGTGATAAATTGAGTTAGGTCCTATGGCGGCGTTTTTAAGAAGTATATAGTGACGTTTTTAGGACCTATAGTGGCATTTTATAACTCGACTTCTATGAAATTGAGTTATAGGTAAAAAAATTAAAAAAAAAAATTTACCTATAACTCGATTTCATGGAGGTCGGGTTACAAAATGCCACTATAAGTCCTTAAAAACATTGCTATAGGGCTCTAGAATTTTTTTTTTTTTTTAAACTCAATTTATCACAAATCGAGTTACAAAAGAGAGACATTTCCCTAATTAGTTTGGAAAATGGAGCAAAAAGCTGCTATTTTTGCCCAAAAAGGGCATTTAGCAATTTTGTCCGTATAACATGTGCATAATGGCCACGTTGATCATTGGGAAGAAATTCTTAGAAGGTAGTGAAAATGGCCATATAGCTCTATTACCATTGATAGTCCCAAAGATGGAAGGTGATCCCATGAGAGTGGTGATCACACATGGTAGAAAGTTTGTAGGATTTTTTTTTTTTATAAGAACCTGCAGGTTATGAGAACTCTTCTATTTATAGGAGAACTTTTGATCACAAACCTAAGAAGAGTTATGCCTCTCAATCTCTCTAGGTTACAACCTTTCACCAAACAATGTAACTTACATCATGTGAAGCAATCCAATATTTTATGGGTTTGATAAAGTACACAAAGGTAAATTGTATTATGGTTATGATCACCCTAAGAAACAAAAAAATTGGTGAGAAGATTTTAATTAGTTATATATATTTCATTAAAATGGTTGAGAATATACAAATTTATAAAGAAGAAGTATTAATTAAGCACAAGATATATTATTCGAAGTTATTCATGGATATTCCAAATTGGTTTTTTATTATCTAAAATACTATGTTTGACTCTTTTGCTTTCTAACTATAAGGTGGTATTCTCACCCATTTAGTAACTTGACTTTGAAATTCAATGGCTCCCATTTCCAAATCGTCCTCCATTCTGTATGGAGAAATGAATTGATTGTAATGCTTATAATTGATTCTCTCCGGTTGAGGTTCTGGTGGAGCTTGTGTCACCGTTTGAGGAGGGGCTTCTTCTTGTTGTTGAGGTGCTTCTTCAATCTGAGGGGCTTGTTGTTGTTGTTGTTGAGGTGCCTCTTCAGTCTGAGGGGCTTGTTGTTGTTGTTGTTTGTTAGAAATACTGAATGATTGTATTGTATTCCTTGATGAAAGAATGTACATAGATGCCTTTATATAGGAGGCATATGTGTACAGTACAAGTAAATATGTGTGCTATACAAGTAACCTAACTGGGCCTAAAGCCCATAACACTATATATGTTAACAGCCCCCCTCAAACTCAAGGTGGATGTGAGACCAACTTGAGGTTGTCAACCAAAGTACGAAGGCGTCCCTTAGGATGTGACTTGGTGAAGATATCTGCAAGTTGATCTTTAGAGGAAACTGAGATCAGCTTGAGAGCACTATGGACAAGATGAAAACGGATAAAATGATAATCGATCTCAATGTGTTTAGTCCGTTCATGGAAGACATCATTGTGAGCAATATGAATAGCACTCTGGTTGTCACAATAAAGAGGAGTAGCAGAGGATGTAGACACACCTAAGTCTTTGAGAAGCCATCGTAGTCAAAGGAGCTCAGATGTGGTATCAGCAAGGGCACGATATTTTGCTTCAGTACTGGAGCGGGCCACATGAGTTTGTTTCTTGCTTCGCCAAGAAATCAGAGAAGAACCAAGAAGAAAGCAATAACCAGTGGTGGACCTGCGATCAGTGGGGTCTCCTGCCTAATCAGCATCAGAAAATGCACGAAGAGTAAGAGGAGACTGAGCAGAGTAGAAAAGACCATGAAAGAGAGTGCCCTTTAAGTATCGAAGAATGCGCAGAACAGCAGCATAGTGAGTCGATCGTGGAGCAGACAAATACTGGCTCACTTGGTGAACAGCATAGGAAATGTCTGGACGAGTGACAGTGAGATAAACCAAGCTACCAACCAAGCGTCTGTAAAGAGAGGGATTAGACAATGGTTTCCCCCCTGAGGGAGTCAGATGCGCATTAAGCTCAACTAGAGTGTCCACAGTCTTGCTATCAGTGAGTCCAGCGCGAGACAAGAGTTCAGAGGCATACTTGGCTTGAGTAATATAAAGTCCATTTGTAGAATGAGTGATTTCAAGACCCAAGAAGTAGCTGAGATATCCAAGATCTTTCATCTCAAACTGCTGACTGAGAAAAGTCTTGAGTTCTTGAATGCCACTGAAGTCATCACCAGTTATGATCATATCATCCATATATAAGAGAAGTAAAATAGTGCCTTTGTCAGTGCGACGAAGAAATAAGGCAGAATCATAGTGACTGGCCATGTAACCCAAGTGAGAGATGGTAGAGCTGAATTTGCCAAACTAAGCTCGTGGAGCTTGTTTAAGGCCATAAAGTGCACGTCGAAGGTGGCAAACCTTGTTTGAGTCAACAGAGAGACCAGGAGGAGGTTGCATATACACTTCTTCACTTAAATCCCCATTAAGAAATGCATTTTTGACATCCATCTGAAAAAGGTCCCATTTACTGGCAGCAGCAACAGCTAAGAGGGCACGGACAGATGAGATACGAGCAACCGGAGCAAAGGTCTCTTCATAATCAATCCCATACTCTTGTGTAAAATCTTTTGTAACAAGACGAACTTTGTAGCGCTCAATGGACCCATCAGAGCGAGTCTTAATCTTGTAGATCCACTTACAACCAACCACAGATTTCCCAGGAGGAAGTGTCACCAAATCCCAAGTATGGTTTTTAGATAATGCATCAAGTTCCTCTTTCATTGCAATCTGCCATAAAGGGTCAGTGGAAGCCTCACGATAGTGTGAGGCTCGTGTAGTGTAGCAAGAGCAGTGTAACAATGATAGTCAAGTAAATGTGCAGGAATAGATCTTACCCGAGTTGAGTGACGAGGTGGAATGTCTTGTGCAAGATCTTCAGGCGGAGCAGGAGCAGGAGACCCAAGCTCAGGATTGGGGTTGGGTAGCTCATCTTCAACCTGTTCATCTTCCACCTGTTCATTAAAGGGTGAACTAGGAAAAGGATTAGTGATATCTGGTGGTTGGACAGAGAAGTCTACAGCAACAGAATCAGGAGCAACTACAGGAGGATCAGGAGCAGCTACAGAAGGAATATGTGTCTCATCTGAAAAAAGATCTAAGCCAGAGGAGGAAGACAAGGAAGCACTGAAATGAGAAGGTTCGACAAAGAGGCGATGTTCCCAAAAGACAACATTACGGGAGACATGAAGACGATGAGAGACAGGATCATAACACCTATACCCCTTTTGAGTTTCGCCATAGCCAAGAAAACAACAAAGCCTTGACCGAGGCTCAAGTTTGTTATGCTCATGTGGCTGAAGAAAAACGAAACAAGCAGATCCGAAGGAGCGAAGGTGGTGATAGTCTGGAGGTGACCCAAAAAGGCGCTCATATGGAGTTTGATTTTGGATAACAGGACTCGGAATGCGATTAATAGTATGAACAGCGTGAAGAGCAGCTTCACCCCAAAAAGGAGCAGGAACTTTAGCAGAGAGAAGGAGAGCACGAACAGTGTCAAGAATATGATGAAGTTTTCGTTCGGCTCTACCATTTTGCTGAGAGGTACCTGGACAAGTTAGTTGATGAACAGTGCCATAGGAATGCAAAACAGCTTGGAAAGCATATTGAGTGTATTCAAGAGCATTATCAGATCGAAAAATTTTGATGCGTCTGGAAAACTGAGTTTCAACCATTTTTGCAAAATTAGAATATACTTCCAATAATTCAGAACGATGTTTCATATTAAAAATCCAACTATAGCGAGAGTAATCATCAACAAAGACAACAAAATATCTAGACCCACCAATACTAGAGACAGAGGAAGGCCCCCAAACATCAGAATGAATAAGGTCAAAGATATCAGTGGATATGGATTCACTAGTATTGAAAGGCAAAGCTGGTTGTTTTCCTATCTGACATGAAACACAATCAAAATTTTCTGTGGACACTGAACCTAACAAACCTCTAGAAGCCAATTGTTGTACCCGAGAGGAAGATGCATGATCAAGTTGAGCATGCCAAAGTGCAAGGGAAGGAGTGGAAGAAACTGCAGTAGCTGCAGCAATAGAAACAGGAGCGACAAGTGGAAGACGAAGGTTGTCCACGGGAAACATCCGCCCAACTCTGGGACCGGTCCCAAGCTCCTGTCCCGTCCTAGGATCCTGCACAATGCATCCAGAATAATCAAAGGTAATGCGATAACCCAACTCAGCTAATTGTTCCACAGAAAATAAATTATAAGAAAGGTCAGGAACATTAAAGACTCCAGGAACCGAGACGTTGGAGGTTGAAACTGAACCTATATTATGACCAGACATTGTGGAACCATTTGCTGTACGAATATTAAGAGGGTGTGGTGCAGGTTTAAGGTCAGAAAATAAGGATGAGTGAGGTGTCATGTGATTGCAACAAGCAGAATCCATAAGCCAAGAGGTAAGAGACATACCAGATAAAACTGAGAGAGAAGAGGAATAAGATGCATTACCAACCATACGAATGACATTGGCGATGATATTTACAAGGTCATCTTTGGAAATGGGGAAAGTGGATCCAGAAGACTGAGACTGTGCAGAGACAGGAGCCATGGGTTGGACACTCTCAGTGTTAGCAACTGTAGCAGCAGAAGTAGAAACAGCTGATTTGTTGCGCTGATAGCAAGTCTAAATATTATGGCCAAAACGTTTGCAAAAATTGCAAAACCGTTTGTTGGATTGTCGGCGACGATTGTTGCAAAAGGAAGCAAACTTGTCCTTATTCTTCATTTAGAAGCAAAATATGCAAAAATGGACTGCAAAAATGAAATCTACGCGAAAAACTAGGTAAGAAGCACCTGAACTCCAAAAAAGTCAACCCTAGCAAAAAGTCAACAGTCAACCCCCGTCAAAGTCAACGGATGACGTCAGCAGGATGACTGGGCGATGATGTCACCTAGGGCTGACGTCAGCAGGTGAGATCTGGCGCGTGTAGGCGCGTGAAGAAAAATTCCGGCGCGTGGCGGCGCGTGAGGCGCGTGACTGAGGCGTGGCTTCTTCAGGCGGCGCGTGAGAGCGCGTGCAGGCTCCGATGCTTGCGAGACTTCCACGAATGCGTAGATCGAGGCGAGACGATCACAATGGTATGTGCAAAAAAAGGTTATCGGAGGAAGATGCACGGCGGAGACGGTGATTGCAGTGGTCTCTGTGGTGCGGGACTCCTCAACGACGGCGGCTGCAGTTCCGGAACCTGAGGACAACGGCTGAGAGACGTCGTAGGTTCAACAGTGAGTGGCTGTAGTGGCTGTTGTGACGGCGAAAGCGATAAGGGTGGAGTAACACCAAGAGAGACAAGACTGCTAAAAGAAAGGTCAGAGCAGTGGCTCTGATACCATGTTAGAAATACTGAATGATTGTATTGTATTCCTTGATGAAAGAATGTACATAGATGCCTTTATATAGGAGGCATATGTGTGCAATACAAGTAAATATGTGTGCTATACAAGTAACCTAACTGGGCCTAAAGCCCACAACACTATATATGTTAACATTGTTGTTGAGGTGCTTCTTCAGCCTGAGGGGCTTGTTGAGATTCATTCTCTGGCTCATAGGCACTTAGTTGTTTAGCTTGAGTATCTGTTTTTGATTTCTTTTTACTCTTCAATCCTGGAAAGAGAGGCACCAAGAGTTACATTTTGTTACTACACATCATTACCGTATAAAGTGAAAACTTTAACATAGGAGTGATGTTATGAATAGTTACTACAAAATTTTTATTATGTAAACCTTATAAACTGCTATACATGTCGATTTCTAAACACGAAAACAAAAATATAACTAAACAACTTGTTGATATCACGATCTGAAATTATCATTGTCAAGTCACTTTATGACTTTTTGTAGCAAAATTGATAATAATATAAATATATGCCTTGAAATTAATAACAGGTGTAAACATTGTAGGAAAAAAAAAGTGTCAACAGAAGGTTTTTTATCATAGTATCATACCAAATAATTTCTTCATTTTGTGTTGCGTATATATGAAGATCAATTAGGAAAGTCCCTATTTATAAAGAATGATTAGGTTTATTTGTAAATGAAGATGCATCATGTGTATTTATAACTAATTCCATATCTTTAATCCCATTAAAAAAAAAAAAAATTCCATATCTTTAAATGTAATAAACTTTAAATTTCTAACATGCTTATGATTAAATGCAGAAAATACTAAAGTAACATGCATGAGAATTTAAGATTGAAATCTACAACAAAATACTATCTCAAAACCATAGAGTGAAGTACTGAAGTTAAAATTGATAGAAGATATATTGTCCCATGAGGCATGGATTATAATCATTAAATGTTTTTGTATTAAAATATTTCCATTGAATAAAAGAATTGATTGTATAAACATGCTAATTTATATTGTATTAGTAATAATTGATTACATATCTTAAGCAGGTATTTTTTTTTTTTTGGGGGAAATAAAATTTCCCAGGTGGTGATCACTTGTTGAAAGTTGGCTACATGCTGGATTTAAATTAAACAGCAAACTCCCATTTGACTTGTAAACATCCTTAGACTTTAAAATTGAGCCAAATATAAGGAGTTCACAATATGCTCACAAAATTTAAATTTTTAAAAAAATATCTCAACTCTAAAAATTCTTTTTCTTTAATTCTTTTAATTAAAGGAAGGAGGCCACTAGGCCAAAAAAAAGGGGATTCATTGGAGTAGTTGATCAATATACTTTTCCCTGCCAACTCTTATATTTGGGGACCCTAACTTTACAAAGTATTAAATATATGATATAAAAAATATGGAAACGTAGCTCTAATGGTGTGGGGAAATAGGAATAATAATTCGTTTTTGTTTGACCCTTTTTAACTTGTACCCAACTTTAACCCAGCTCGAAACTCAGACTAGACCTGGCCATACCCATTTGCCGGTCTCTACTGCAAATTTTAGAATTTAATATTTTACTGGTCAATTTTCAATATAAAATTATACTCTAAAGTTCTATTAAATTTTTAATTTTATTGATGAAAATACCTAAGAAATTACAAATCAATTTAGTGTGTGATTCTCATCAAATATAAATATTTTCAACATTGTATCTACTATCTAACATTATGCATTTTTTTTTTGAAAAATATAAATTTTCTTTTAAATTATCTGTGTTTTGCCTTTTTTTCTTCATTTTGGAGCGCAGTATTTTTTTTTTTTTTATAAACAAAAAATGAGTAGGGAGGTAACCAATGTGACAATCCTACTTGGATATAACTATAGTAGCACAGTGAGTTATAATTTCTCGGTCTCATGAGAAATACTAGTGAATTTTGAACGTTTAAGGGAGGTAACGTAAGTGAGTCCATATTCGGACTCGAACCTTAGACCACACACTTAGCACAACTTGTGCATCACCCAAGACTACTAGACCACACCCCTTGGTGGTTTTGGAGCATATTATTTACCTCAAAACTACAAATATTTAATTATTTTTATATACAATTTAATCTTATTTCATGTTTCATGTATACGAAGCACACATTCCAATTGTGTTATAATGATCTCGTAGATCACTGCGAAGAAATTCTTAGAATGTGTAGAGAAGACGGCCTCGTAGTTCTAATACCATTGATAGTCCCAAAGAAGGAAGGTGATCCCTTAAGGTTGGTGATCACACGTATAGTACAAAGTTTGAAGGTTTATATATATAAAGTTTATAAGAGTATTTGCTCTATTTTCACCAAATAATGCAATTGTACGTGAAACAAACCATTCTTTCACTGGTTTGATAAAGTACGCAAAGGTATTCGAATTATGGTGTGATAACCCTAAGGAAAAAAAGGGTGGAGAAATGTTAGAAACCTAAGAAGATTATTTTTTTTTTTCAACCATAAAATGGTGAGAAGATAAAATTTATTTAAAAAAGAAAAAAGAAATAAGAAGATATTATAAGAAATTATTCATGGATATTATAATTTGGTTATATTATCTAAAATACTATGTTTGAGTACTCCTCTCTCTAAACAGTCAAACAGACCAACGAGAATTACTGCCATCTCTTACTATTGTTCGCATTAAAATTTATCCATTTGGAAACTTCATATTTAAATAAATGGGGCCCGTAATCGTCCTGCATAGTGTATGGGTAAATGGAGGAATTATAAACATCATAATTGACTTGCTCATCTTCTTGAGCATTTGATGGTGCTTGTGTCTCTGTTTGAGGGACTTGTTGAGCATTATCTGATGGTGCTTGTGTCTCTGCTTGAGGGGCCTGTTGAGCATTTAATGGTGCTTGTGTCACCGTTTGAGGGGCTTGTTGAGGTGCTTCTTTAGGCTGAGGGGCTTCTTGAAATTCATTGTCTGACTCAGAGGCACTCGGTTGTTTATCTAGAGTATCACTAGATTCACCGCCCCCTGTTTTAGACTTTTTTTTACACTTCAATTCTAGAGAGAGAGAGAGAGAGAGGCACCAAAAGTCACATTTCTATTACACATAATTGAGTTCTTCTATTAACATATTCTTACACACACTTTGACACAAGTTACACATTTGTCAACGTGTGATTAGATGATATTATATACATATGGAGAACACTATTGGTATTTGTGAAAATTAATCCAATCTTTACTTGACATGTGTACAACAAAGTGTGAAAATTAATCAAATATTTACTAAATCTTTACTTTGACACAATTTACATGTTTGTCAACTTGTGATTGGATTACATCACTCTTACACATACTACTATGGGTATTTGTGAAAATTAATCTAATCTTTACTTGACATTTGTACTAATTGTGACAAAATGTGTGCATGCAAGAGTGCGTGTCTAGACTTTTTGCACATCATTACTATAAAAAGAGAACAATTTAAAATAGGAGTGATGTTAAAACAAGCTACTACAAAATTTATTCTCTTATAAAAATTAAAAAAAAAATTCTATAATCCTTACAAACTGCTATGTCAAATTTTAAACACAAAACACAAATATAATTTAGAAACTTATTATTATGTTATTGATATGAAATTATCATTTGTAATGTCAATTTGTAAATGTTTTATAGCTAGCAAAACTGATAATAAATTTAATATTTTCCTTGAAATAACAGGTGTAAACATAGTAGCAAAAAAAAGTGTAAACATAAGGTTACTGAACAAACCACGTAATATTTTCTTCATTTTTTTTTTCATATGAAGATTAATTAGCAAAGGCCCTATTTATATAGAGATTTATTTGCATTCTTTGTTTCTCAAAACTATACTATACTTGATTTAATTGGAAATGCATCACGTGCATTTCCTAATATCATATCTTTAAATTCCTGACATGCTTATGATTAATTGCACAAAATACTGAAGTTGCATGCTGAGCCTGAGAGTTTATACTATTGAAATCTACAAGAAAATACTATCACAAACCATGCAGTGAAGTTAAAATTTCCCAGGTGGTGATCACTTGTTGAAAGTTAGCTACTTGCTGTATTTAAATTAAACAGCAAAACCCCATTTCTCTTGGGGGAAGCAAGAGTGCCAATTGACTTTAGCATTGCAATTGATTTGAATTGGGATTAAAGAATAAATAAGAAAACAACATGCAGACAAATAATGCTAAATTTTTAATTGCTCGCTTGCTTCTTAATTATTATTCACGCAAAATTTCTTCTAAGCTAGCTTCCTTTTACTGCATATACTATATAAGTCTGACTGCAATAGTCACAATATTATTTATTTATTTTAATAATTCAATAGTTCAATGAGAGAGATATTTGAAGTTTTGAACTCTAAGCGTTTTTAATGAAAAAAAACAGAAGATGTAACTTGTGCTACAAGTCTCTCAGCGCTATAGTCACTTAAGTAGTTCAATTAAAAAGAGATTAGAATTATTCCCATGTCTTTCCTTTGACTTCAATTTCTTAGGCCCCTTAAATTTGCCATTTCTTGTGGTTCTCGTTACATGCTAAAAGCTTTTTTTAATTCTGGAACTTGCAGTGTATCACAAGGTTAGTAATGCTAGATCATCACAGTTTGCCAAGGTGGCATGTCTTAAGGACTAATTTAACAACTTCAGCTACTGTAGTTTGCTACGTGGGCTGCCTTCTAGAATGTTCAAGAGTGAGAGCTAATTAGTAAGTATAAAGACGTATCATATTCATATTTCGTGATAGTAATGTAAAAGAAATTAGGTTTCTGTTATTGTCAAACGTTTAACCTTGTTATTGGGCATACTTGATATTCAAATGACTCGTACTTGTTTTTCTTATGAAGTCGCACACCTAAATGGTGTTGATAACTTGATGTCCATAAAAAGATATTCTCACGTTAACAAATCTTTTCGTTATTTTAATGTTCAATAATGCTAGAAACACCAGATTTAATTTTCACTACTATTGTTCCTCAAAAAAAAAAAAAAATCACTATTATTATTATTTATTTATTTTATAACGGTTGATGTGATAAATTGTGATTTGATCAGGATCACTTTTACTTGAACTCATTATTGACATTTATTTTATTAACACCAATCATAACATGTCATCTTAAAAGTTATGAAATGAAATGTGAATTTGTTTTTATTTTTTATTTTTTTGTATCTCTAGACTTATAATTGTTTAATGTTTGAATAAGTACTAGTTTCAATTAACTTAATTGATAAAATATTTTTTTCTCAAATAAGAGATTTAGATTCGAATCCTACTTTCACCTAAACAAAAAACCAATTGACATCTTAAGACTCTTAAACTAATAATAAAGAACAATTATCGTAAAGTGTATACCATGAATATAAACATTATTGTATATATTAGGGAAAAAAAAGTTTGAATCAGTCATTAGCATGGGTTTATTCCTCTCTCTCTCTCTCTCTCTCTCTATATATATATATATATATATTAAGATTGTGGTGGAGAGGGGTTAAGTTTGGTGATTGATGAGCCTCACATGTAATGAAAAGTGGGACCTGTCACCATTATACCACAGCCTGATCTCATTGTAGAAGATGAGTATGAGTGACAAAGGCAAGGGAAAAAAACGTGTCAGTGATATAAATTCTTCTATGATTTAACGTCTGCTGTAAATATTCTTCTTGGTTCTAATTAGTGTAATTGATAAAAAAAATAATTTGTCACCAGTATTAAAAATTAATTGATGTCTAATGATTAAGAACATCATCATAAAGTAAACGTTATAAATTAAAAATTTTATCATATTTAAAAATATATAATATAAAAATAACACATAAAAAAATCCTATATTCATGCATAATCAATGCTTATATGACATCGTGTAGTACAGTGAAAGATACAAGGGGACGTGTACAAGGACATTTACCAAAACCTCAACTAACTCAGCCTAGGTGGCGTATGTGCTTGAATCACTATTCTTTGGAGTTACGTGGCCCTTTTTTATCCAATGAATTTTCAATACGTGGCTATGTGCATATAATACACTTTGATTAACCTTCCAACAAGCAAACTAACCAAAGTTAAATATATATATATATATATATAAATCTGTTTCTTAAAAAGTTAAACATAATCTCAGTCCTGATCCAAAAGGAATAAGACTAAAATTAAACAAGCTTGTCTTCAATCTTCATCCTTGCATGCAAAAAGAAAAAAAACGTTTATATATTTTTAGTAAATATAATATAATTTGAATCTTATAAAGTATTTTATTTAAGTATAATTTTTTTTTTTATAGATAAGGATAAGAGATTAATATTTTTTTTAGAAGAAAAAGATTAATCAATTGAACTAAATCACCAAAAAATTATCGTATAGTCATAGTATTGGCCGGGCTAACCGTAGGTACGTACAGCCTTTTTTTAGAAGTCTAGCTTGTAATGGTTAATGCCGACACTAGCATTTTTGTTGATTTTTTATTTGAGAGAGAAAGCAACTGCTAGCAATTAAAACCAAGTAGTTGATAGTTGATGAGTACCGCATTAGTTGCATCTTAATCTTAATTTAAGTTGCACTTTCTTTTTGATTCCCAAATATATAAAGAGCTCCAAATCTTTTTTCCCCCCTAAAGTATGATGGGATTTTAAAACATACACGGTATATTCTTTAAAAAAAAAATACTATTTATCATCGGATTAAGATATTAATATATTTTATTTTCGGCAAGACTTAGGTAAAGTAATTAAGTACTTTTCTTTAGATTCATCTTTTAAAATTTTATCACATGACTTTTATCGCATGAGATAGAAGTGTATTTTTTTAATTAAGTAGTTACATTGTTGAATTTTAAGAGAAAAATTTAAGGAACAACATTTAAAGTACTGTATATCTCTCATTAAAAAAAAAAGTATTGTATATCAGTTTTTTTCTTTTATTTTATTCTTCTAAAAAATATATTATTAATTTTTTTTAAAGTATCAATGTATTTTTTATTTTTTTAAATAATCAATTGGATTTGAACTAAAATCTATTATATGACTTTTAAACACACAATATTTTACTAGTTGAATTAATTGAAACCTACTATAAAAATTTAAGAGAAAAGTTAACGGATACCTTAAAAGTATTGGTTTAAGAAATAATTTTAGAAAATTTTTAGGGAAAAAGAAAAAAGTAATTGATTTTTTAATAATTTTTTATATTTCCCATAAAAGTGCATGTTATAAAAACTTTTTAAAAATTTTTTATTTATAAATGCTCTAAGATCACCCATTAACGGGACCAAAAATTTAATTAAGAGGCCAAGCAATTGACATAACAGCCTATAGTGGTAAGCCATATTCCTTTTGCCAGTGATGCATTGATATTAATTAAGCAGGTAAAACCCATTTAAAAATTTTTAAAAAAAACTGTAGAGCCACTTTTTTTTTTTTTTAAATATATTTATTTCTATGGTGAACTGTAAGAGCCACTTGATTAAACAATTTTTAGGGTGTAGATCTATCTATATAGGTAACTTGATGGCTATACTTGTTTAGAATGTTTAGATAGGCATGCAATTTGAGTATCGTTAACTTATACCTAGGTAACATTTCTCTTTATATTTTAGAAGAAAGATATCTATGGTAGATGCATCATAGGAAAGGTAGTTGTTTGTACGCTAAGGATTTTTTTTATGGCTTGGTTGATGATAATATATTGATTATTATTGAGTTTGACCTGATTATTTCATTTATTTGGGAGGAAAAAAAAAAGACCTAATAGGTTTAGATGCAAGTGGTTTTCACACGAAGCAACTAATAATGCCAAAAAACATGTTATTAATTAGTTATTACATCTAATGGACCACCTCATGCATATCTACCTAGTGAAAATTTTCTCTGTACTACCTTGATGTCTCTTGCTATCCCAAAAAATTATTCGTTTTCACACTTGCAACTTTTAAAATTGAATTCTCATATTTGAGGAATACAGAACAGAATTGAAATAGCAGGTTGATAAAAGTTGGTGCGAGCCAACAATTATCAATCCATTGTTTGACACAACCAACCGCAGCTACATGATTTGGGAAATGACACAGAAATTATGGGTGGAGAAGAGCGTTGAAGACCATTAATTTACATCAAGATTCAAGTGGACACAACAGGGAGACTAAGATTGATATGCCAACTCTCTACGTTTAATTTGAAAATGAGAGGATTTTAATCTAAATAAAGAATGGTTAATATTTTGATGAATTATTGATTATTTCAAAAGTTTAATTCATGACCTTTTATTTTGATATTATGAATTTATGATAAATTACTGATTGTCTCAAAGCTTAAACTGTTAAACTATTAAAAAATAATAAATTTAATTATCTAACTATAATTTTAACACATCTTGACGGAAGTTTCACTCAAAAAAAAAAAAAAAAAAATCTTAAATCTAATAGACCCCATCTCACTAAAAAAAATCTCATTAATAATAAATGCACGTCACAAATAATTGTCTACCTCTCATTATCAAAAAATATTAATCTTACTTATATGCATGTGAGTGTCATCATATGATTAGATTTTTTGGCAAGTATAAATTAATATTGACCTCATTTAATGATCAACGATTCAATTTCAACCTTAATTAAAAAAAATCTATATATATTTATGATATATGGCCCATGAAATTAAATTATGTTGCTGTTAAGTGAAATCATAATGATGTAAATAGTAACTATATAGCTTGCTATCATGATACAAACATAACAAGCTAGCTTCTTCGATCCGCGTTTGAAAAAGAAAAGCTGGGGTAAAAGAAAGAGCTAAACCTGGCTGGGGAAGTCCTTTTATGCTGGCAAATTACTCAAGACAGAGGGGTTCCAGATCATTTATTATATGATGTCTTTGAACTCTTGCATATCAATATCTCCTACTATCCCCATCGGTACAGCACAATGCATATGCAACAAGTTTTGTCAAATAAACATCACCACCAAAAATAAGAAAATAATAATAAATTAAAGAAAACGAAATATAGAATTTATAAACTTTAACATATCGTGGTCTTAATTAATTTGAATTCTAGGGACATCAAGATTGTACACAGAATGATGAATTTTGGCCACATGATTGGTCCTATTATTTTCGAGGATACAAGGAATTGTGCCGTAAATATTGTTGATGATTATGACTTTGAGTTTTCAGTCCATTATTGTGATTAATTAACGTTATTCAAAATTTAAGAATGCAATAATGGGAACCAACTTAGCATAAATTGTGGGCACTGTGGTCAATTCCTTGAGTTACAAGTTTATAAAACATGGTATAAGTATAACCCGTGCTCTTAGCTTTATAGGTTATTGCGTATAGGATAGTAATGCTAAGAACCCAATATTTTTTACTTATTTATAATTTTTGTAATTAAAACAAAGTCACTTTTATATACTTCAGTCTTTCACCAATAACAACAGATCATATCAACAATTACAAAAAAATAAATTATGAAAAATGATGTATTTCTACACTAGTGTGGAGAAGAATCGAAGGAGACACGAAGCCACTTTACTACAGCAAGGCAACAGCTCAAAATTAAACCTGCCAAATAAACAAAACCACCAAGAAAAAAACTTCTTCCATAAAGTTTTGTTTTAAATAATTAATGTTTTATATTTTATTTTTGGACCAAAACAAAACCCAAATGCCCAAGTTGGCCGGGATGATATTTTGTAGAATAGTAGTATGATTTAGGGACAAAAGTCATTGTCTAAGGACTATATATTATTATTATTATTTTAGTGCTAATTATAAGCTCAACTTGTTCCCCAAGTCCCTCTTCATGTCCATCATATATTCATGTATCTTCTTATATATAAGATAGTCTCACACTACATCTATTTCAGTACTGCAAAAACTTTCATAAAATCTCTCTCTCTCTCTCTCTCTCACAGACACATAAAAGAACTCTTTGCTTAGCCTTTTGTGAAAAGGGAGGAGAAATGGGTGCTCTGGACTTTCTCTCAGACTATTTCACTATTTCCACCCCCAGGAAGAAACGAAAAGCAATGCAGGTATACATAAATATCCATCCTATCACTCTCTCTATTTCAGTGTGTGTGATATTGGTCTCTTTTTTTGCTAGCTTGTCCATGTCAAATCTGATTAATTGTTCTTTTTTGTTGTTTCTGTTTTTGTTTTTTCTTTTGTGTGTGTGTGTGTGTGTTGCAGACAGTTGAAATCAAAGTGAAAATGGACTGTGATGGTTGTGAAAGGAGAGTTAAAAATGCTGTTTCCAACATGAAAGGTTCATATCTCTCTCTCTCTCCTATTTTTTTCATAATAAGGCAACAAGTTCTTAGCTCACGTTGAGGGTAAATAAGTTTGTGGTTTGTGTTACAGGCTCACAGCCTAGCCTAGCTATTGAGTTTGTGACAATTTTTGGATTTTTTTTTGCTAATTAAGTACAGTTTTTATAATAATTAATACAAGAGATAGGACCTAAACTTTTTTTGTAAAGGATTTTGAGTCTTCTCTTTTTGAACTTGTTTTGTTTTTGTTTTTTTTTTTTTTTTTTTGTGAGAAACTTTTTGAGCTTTCTATATTAGTATGTTTTGGGCATTCTTGTGTGCCTAGAATCACACAATAGATCATATCATACGCTTGACTTGAGCTGCTTTGGACCTTTTATGGTCTTTCAACAATAGTCAAAATGTCACTGCATATTTCAGCTCCCTCGTGTTGGAAACTGGAAGATGTGGCAGTAACTTTGTTGACTCTTACCGCCATAAAATCTTAACCAAAACGTAAATTTTCTGCAGACTTCCATTTCCACAACATGTTTTGCTCTTTCTAATGAAACCTGTGGTTCTCTTTATGTGATAAAAACGACTTATGTCACACGGCATGGTAGATGAATCTTGGAAATTGCATCTCCCACTTCACCCCTTTATTAGACTTAAAGTTTTCACTACTCCTGTACTTGTGACTAAATTGACACCTATTCTTATATAAAATACTTAAAAGTTTCGGGGAAAAAATATATATTATAATTATCTTTAAAATAAAACAATAAAAAAAGCTTTCACTACTCATCATGGAAAGCTTTTAAAAAGCTCTTTACTCACGTACTAAACCTTGCTGTCAGCGTTATGCATACCTTTCAAGTGTATTAAATGCAATGCAAAATCCCATAAACCAAACAAGCCCTTAAAATAAAGCTGTAACCTGCTAGAGTAGTACAGTAGTATTTCTTTTCCAAATTTTTTCCCAAGCAAAATCTGATCAATTCATAGTATATCAATTATCAAAAAAGAAAAAGAAAAAATCCCAGGATATCTATGCAATCCTTATCAATGTTTTTAAACTATACTATTCAACGTCACCTTTATAACCTTAAACTTATCTCTTTTAAATTTTTTTTTTTTCCTTACTGAATTTTTTATTTTATTTTTTAATTAATAACATTCAAGTGCACTAGTGGATCTTTAACAAATGATCTTATCTTTCATTCAATTATTATAGCTAAGGGTGGTGTTAAAGATTATGCAAGTTTTGATTTGTTATCAATTACCAAAAAAAAAAAATCAAATATTTATTTATATTATTTTGCTAAAGTGGTGTGAATCATATGGTTAAAAAAAGTGCTAGTTGAGCAATAGTTTATTGGAAATATGAAATTAATTTTGTGTTCTGTTTTGATTTTTCAGGAGCAAAATCTGTGGAAGTTAACCGGAAGCAAAGCCGGGTAACCGTAACGGGCTATGTGGAGCCAAACAAGGTCTTAAAAAGGGTGAAGAGCACCGGAAAGAGAGCTGAGTTTTGGCCCTATGTGCCATACAACTTGGTGGCTTACCCTTATGTGGCTCAGGCCTATGACAAGAAGGCACCGGCTGGTTACGTGAAAAATGCAGTCCAAGCACACCCTATCCCAAATGCAACAGATGAGAAGTTAACTACACTCTTTAGTGATGACAATCCAAATGCATGTTCCATCATGTAAGCAATTTTAATGGAAGAAGGATAGGAGAGAATGAGAATTAGAATCTGTTTTTAGTTGGTACTTTGAGTTTGTACGGAGAGAAGTCTTTTTTTTTTTTTTGTGTGTGTGTGTTTTCAGCATGTAGATTTTCTTTGAGATTATGTATCACCTTAGTCCTGTTTAATTGCCTAATGAAAAATAGTTTTGTACACACGGCTTGTGTTCTCTTTGGAATGGATGTATTATTTCCTAAGCATCGTTTTAGATTCGATTAGCTTCGGATAGTTGATTTTAAAAATAAAAAAAATACAATAGGATTTGAATTTTATGATATATATCTGTGATAAGCATGGTTTTAGATAATTAATAAGATTTGAATTTTATGATATAAGCTTCTATGATAATTGTTTTTCAGCATCAAACAAAGATTGTTGTTAAGTTAATTAGATATTGGTAGGTTGGATTTGTATGCTCACACATTTATGCTTTCTATATGTAATACTTACGAATGCATAATGGGAAATAGAAATAGTTGTCCAATTGTCAAAGACATTAAAGTGGAGCAGCTAGGGAATGTATGCCCATTTGTACTTTGTGGCCCATAAAAGGGTGTGAACATAAACACAATTATTAAGCAAAATTCTAATGGGTCAAACAAAATGTAAATAATTAAATAAACCCTTTGAATTTCTTTTTCTTATTTGATAATTCGATAGATAGAAATGAGAGAATTCAACTCTAAACATCTTTGTCAAAAAATATCAGGATGTGCTAGTTGAACTGTAAGATTCTTGACAACCAACCAAGTTTTTAACAATTCCAGGCATAGTAGTTTAATTAATTTTGTGAATAAAATCTTTGGTTATGTGCTTTGATTGGTTATCATTGAATTATGCAACTCAGTTCTTTGATATATACTGTAGTTCTTTTTTCAATTCTCAGTTGTAGTGATTACACAGTTACCGTCTAAGATCTTAATTATAAAATTAAATTTGCATAAATCTTATTTGTCAAGAATCGCTGGAGTTGTAAAGTGATATCTCAAAATTTCTTGGTTATCCTTTTATAGGGAATATTTGTTGGATTAAGTAGTCCCATAAAGCTGTATTCTTTTGTTCTCCTTAATATTAGACTTTGATTAGTCCCCTTTAAGCTAAGTCCAGTCTTGGCATCACATACATTCCACGCTTGCATGGCATATATATAGTGTGTGTTTGGCAAAAATTAAAAAAGCCAGCTTATTTTACTATTCAGCTTATTTTTGTTACTATTCATGAATTCCAATATACTTTTTGGTACTATTCAGGGGTCACACTGTATTATTTCAAATAATTTTTACTTTTATCTATAGTATTTTTAATAAAAAGTTTTCAGTTTCAGCAAAATAAGTGGATCCTAAACAGACCCATAATAGGTGGGAGGAGTGCATGCTTTGGTGGCTGAGACACAAGTATAGCCTCAACATGCCTACATGCATGCCCACACCAAACACAAAACAATTTCATTTTGTGGCCAGGATACAAACTCACAACTGTTCTTACAATTACCTTTGCGAGTGGCTGAGCTTTAAGCATACATTTGGTACGATGTAATAGGTACTATAAGTGAATAATTATTACAAAGAATAGCTATTCTATTAATTTTTTGGTTGTGTTTTCTTTACGAAAAATAGCTATTCTTTATGTAATATGCACGGTAATGAAATAACTATTATAAAAAAAATATTATATTATTATTTAGCTGTGTTTTCTTTATTGAGAATTGTTATTCTTATTCCGTAACCTATCATATTACCCTTTATAAAAATATTCCTAAAACCCCCCTCGTTTGGCTCAAAAGCTGTCTCACTCTCTCCATATTAGTAGTCCATATTAGTAGAATAGGAAAAGCAAGAGACCCATGCATACGTGAAAAAGAAGTTTTTGGAACCTAATTAATAATTTTGAATTTTATTTCAGTCCCAATTTGATCTTTTGAAAATGGGGGAATTTATACTTAGTCACACACACCTACGTTATTCCCTAAAATTACCAATCAAATTGTAGTTTTAAATTTCTGCATTCGCTTGTATAACCAGAAGCTATTTGTTACATCATTGATAGAGAACCATAAAACGTACATTCATATAATCTAATTAAATAAAGGTAATGTAACATGCTATACACATTATAACAGCACAAATGCACATATAATTTATTTATTTATTAAAAAAAAGAAACTAACAAATGTGGTTTGTAAGATCAACAAACACGCTATTTTCTATTGGCATGATAATAACATCACTTATTTATTGATTTTATATCAACATCACTTAATGTTGACAAAACGGATACCATCGTATTCGTATCTTGCTTTTCCCTGTAAATTAGGGATTACTAAGGAAATGGACAATTTGAGAGCGGCCACAAAAAATATTTTAAATTTCAATGCATTATTGATCATTGATTTCCGCAATAATAAAGGGCAACAAGATTAAATGAAAGGGTTTAGTTAATGTGTGCCTTAATCATCAATTTTAGAAAAAAAAATGAAAAAACTATCAAAACAAATTAGTTACTTTTTTTTTTTTTTTTTTTTTAACTATTTCTTAAAAGAGCAAGACTTAGGTATAGTACTTAGGTGTTGTTTCTTAGGTTCTCCTTTTAAGATTATGCCATGTGAATTTTTTCTCATGGAATGGAAGTGTATTATTCAGTTAAATAACCATATGATTGAATTTTAATAGGAGAACCAAAGAAACAGCACCTAAGATACTATATCGAAGTTTTGTCATTTTTAAAATGGTTTATTAATATATACCTAAGAGCATTCACATCAGGTTCACTAATTTAATATTTCAATAAAAATTTATCTAAACTTAACCGAAATAAGCGTGCATTAGCCTTACTAAATTAACTAAATTTTTTAAAGAGGATAGTCTCATCTCTACATGCAGTGAGCCTCTAGCCTCTAACCTCTAACCTCACTACATTAAATTTCAATTTTAATAAAGTATTGGGACTAATGTATGTGTATGAAAATAATAAATAATTAAACTAGTAAGAGTAGAGCTTTTTAAATTAATTTAACTAAATATTTAAGAAGACTGATTAAAATGCTACAAGAGAGTACATTAGTAAAACCCTAAATGAAATTATTTTCATGTTAATATGATATCTGTGTCGATCAAGTTTGCAGGTAATTATGATGAAACAATCAAATCATGTGGGAAAAGTAGAATATAAAAATGTGGCAGTGTGATCCATCTATGTGCCACGGAAATGGGAGAATAATTGTTGGTAGGACAAAAGAACGGTAGAGAGAAGCTTTTTCTAAAAGTGGATACTTTAATTTGCGTGATTGATTATCTTGTACCCTCCAATCAACCATTAACATGTATTTTTAATCCTGCACGATTGTTTGTCCAAAGAAAGATATGTCAAGGGAATTACTTTCTTTTTTTTATTTATTATCCTTGATACCTAAATTTGGCTATGCGATGCCAATGTCAAGGGAAAATGACTGCCACCTTGGGTTTGGCTGTTGATGAACAACTAATTTTACGGACTAACCCAAAAAATATTTTATAAAAAAACATTGATATTATAACTTTTGTGATAAAGTACAATCTTTATGGAAGAGAGACCATATATTTCAAATTTTAGCGTATCTATAAAAGAAAAAGTTTATAAATAATGTTATAAATTTTATGATAAAGTATAATCATTATAGAAATGAGGCCATATATATCAAATTTTATTGTATCTGCAGGGGCTGAGTTTGAGCACTTCTACTATTGGATGAGTGAACTTAGGTCCAATTAGTCCAATATAATAAATTTATAGAGAATGAGTTTAAGAATTAGGCCTTAGTGAGGGTTACAACAACTAGACATGGTTATGAGTGGATTGAATAACAAGGACGCAGAGTAAAGTGTGAAATTCTGTCCTCGACTCTCCCCTAAGAAGTTTGTAGTTCTTGTTATTTCTTTCGTACTTGGTTACAAAGGTTTCTAAAATGATGCAGATTACTCCCGTATTATCTATTTTTCTCCCCCCTTTTTCTGGAGGATTTCTTACATTATATAACCCCTTTCAGTTGATCTTGACCCTTCATTTGTTGATCATGCAGGTCACTACTCGAGTGTTTGTCCCATCAGCCACTTTCTCAAACCTCTTGTGAGTTGCAGCAACCAAGGCAGTACTGTTCAGGGGTCATTTCCTCATTAATGCGGCCAAGACGTTAGTTGTAGGCATTTAATGCGGAGGTGACAGTTTCTCCTTGAATTGCTCCTCCACCATGCTCCCATGACTGACCCATTGTACTTGTCATTTTCCTTGAGATGCTTTGGGAGGTTGCCTTTGATGGCGTACCGCTCTTCCCTTCTGTGATCTTGGTTGGCTGAGGACAGGATCGTCCTCGGTGATGTTTCTAGGCACTTTGGACTTTCTTCGTTCGTCCTCGGACATTTCTTCCTCCTCGGCGTGGGCCTTGAGCTTAGTATAAAATAGGCCATAGTTGCCAAATTCTTTGACCCCACAATAGCCCCTCAAAATTCTGCTGTCCGGCTCCTCAGACGGAGAGGGGGATTTTGATATCCTTGGGCTTTTGTCATGGCTTGTCAAGTCTTGTCTTCTGTCAGTGCCAGAGTCTTTTCACCTGTACAAGGCACATTCCTAGCGCTTCGATAGACGGAGTGCGCCCTCATTAAATTTTGGCGGCTCTGTGCTCCCCACGTTCAACGGTGTGATGGTAATCTAATGGTGGGGATTTCTTTAACTTTATGGGCGGGAAAACCCGCACGGTTATTTTTAATTGGAGGTATAAATACCCATTTGAAATGATTTGCCTCTTTACTTCTACACTCAAGAGTTCTTGCGCACATATTCGATCAAATCTCTAACCAAACTTACGTCTCTTTCCAACATAAAAAGCCTGTCCGAGGAGCTTTTCCTCATTTCTGTAAGTTTTCTTCTCTCCCTAATTCACGTTTTCTTTCTTTTAAGTTTCTTTTCCTCTTATTCCTCTCTTTCTTTCGTCCTTCCCTGAGTCTTTAAGCCGTTCTTAGTGATGGGTAGGTTTAAAAGGTTGGTTGAGTCTGAAGAGGCGATGGAGAAATTCATCGCTGATTATAGGATACCTAGTAATGTACGTTTGAGGTACTGTGAAGGAAGGGAGTGGCATTTTAGAAGGCAAGATGGTGAAGTAGTGATTCCCATCATCGCCTTCATAGAAGGTGGTATGAGAATCCCTATGGGGCCGGTGATGAGGGACTACCTTAGGCATTTCCGATTAGCTCCCACCTAGTGCGCCACCAACGTGTTTAGGATCCTGAGTTGTGTGGACGCTTTAAATGAGAAAATGGAGTTGAGGTTAACCCATCACGATGTAAACTGGTGCTACAACCTCCAACACCTAAAAGGTAAATCCTATTATATGAAGACGAGGGATGATAAGGTTCGGCTTATGCAGTACCTCCCCGAGTCTAGTAAGGGGTTAAATAGGACTTTTTCATCGTGTCCGGGGAGTGGCACAACGACCTTTATTGTCCGACAGAGGAGGGGGTACCAGGTGGGATATTCAGAGTAGGAGAGGGTGATCTTTTGGGTTATCACGGTTTGCATTGTTCAGTTGCTAATATGAATGTGTTTTTCTTTTTTACAGATCCTCACGTCTTTGAACGACACCTTCATTTGGTCAACCGAGAAGATTTGGGAACCATCCTTAGGGTGGAGATCTTTGTGAACGAAGCCGACAACCAAGTCAGAGTCGCTCACAAGATCCTCGGGTATGATCCCCTCCAAAAATCATTCTCGGCTCCAAAATACGTGGTCAGAGCCAAGGATCCTCGGCTGCACAGAATCACTGTAGCAGAACACAGGTTCTTGCTTCCCGGAAGATCTCCTATTTTAGAAGGCGTTCCGTTGGCAGGCCCTTCTTCATCACATTAAGCTGTAGAGGTCGAGGGAGGAAAAGTAGAAAGAGAAGAAGAGGTTACTGATTTGGGTCCATCCGAGGACGAATTTGGTGTTTTTGACAAAGTCAGTCTGTCCGAGGATCCCTCTGATGACTTAGGCGACCCCAATTTGACTGAAGTGGATCTCCTATCAGTCGAGACTTCTTCCCAGGCCGAAATGGGTTTTAGGAGAAAGCCTCAAACCAGCTTATTCGACTTGATTGAGGGCCAATTGGGGAAAGACGCGTCGGGGAAGCCACAATCCAAGTTTCCTCCTCCTTCGCCCACGCTTCAGCCTGTTCAGACCAGGTCATCCTCCACACAATCCAAACTTCCTTCTCCTTCCCAGCAGACTCTGCCTCCTTGGCCCGAGCCCACCGACCCAAAAAGGAAAAGGGTTTCCAAAGGCAAGGATCCAATGGATGGGGGGAGGTCTCGCTCCTCTCAGGAGGAAGATGAAGCCTGATGAGCTTTAAACCAACTAAAAATCGGGCACCAGGGCCAAGAAAAAGAAGTTACCACACAATCCGAGCCCAGGGCCTGGCTCCCCGCTCTAATGCTCCATGGGGAGCCCTTGATGGACAAAGCCTCCCTCAGGGACTTCCGAGGGGGTGAAGGCACTTATGTGGCCGATGCGCTGGAGAGGGCCTTGCTACTCCCCGATGATATGGCCGAGTTGGGGAACTTGAGGAGGCAGGAGGTCTTCCTCATCCTCAAAAGGTACTTGGGCATGGTAAGACTTCTAATACTTGCGACTCTGTTGATTTTTTTTCTTTGGCTTCTAACTTATCGTGTGTTTGTTTCAATTGACAGGTTGTCCAGGCCACCTACAGGTTGGAAGAGGCAGCTAACGAGCAGAATAGGGCCCTGGAGCTCGGGCGTGACAAGCGTCTGGATGCTGCTCGGACCTTAAAAACTTTAAGGCCGATCTTTTGAAAGTGAGGGAGGACCTGAAGGAGATGACAAGGGCCAGAGACAACGCTATATTAGGCCTAGTTGGCGCCCAAAAACAGGCCGAGGACCAGACGAGGCGCCTACTCGATACTGAGGATCAGCTGAAGATTGCCAAGGAGCACATCACTAATCTGAAGAAGAAGTTGGCCGAGGCAAAGGGGGCCAAAAATGTTGCGGAGTGGGCCAAGGATGAAGCCTTGAGGGCTAAAGCAGAGGTGGAGTTCGCTAGGACAGAGGCTGAAAGCTCTAAGAAGCAAGCCGAAGAGGAGACTTTTGCCTTAGGAGTAGCTGAGACTCAGGCTACTCTTAAGGCTCAAGTACCTGGGGTATGCAGGCTTTACAGTTCCCAGTCTTGGAATGAAGCCCTTAAACAAGCTGGGGTTGAGGCTTCATCCGATCTGTGGAAGGTAGAGAATGTATATTACCCTTCTGCCATCCGAGAGCCAGGCCCTCCTAGCGCTGAGGTTGGTACTTCTCTCAAGGTGGTTGAGGCAGGCCATCCTGATGCTGCTCTTGCTTCAACTACTCTGGATGAGCCTGCCAAGGAAGCTGAGCCTTCCGGGGTGACTGAAACAGACAAAGGCCCTAACCAGGAAGCACCCCAAGATGCTGCAAAGCCCTCAGCTGATGCCCAGGCACCTCATGCCAAGGAGACAGCTCTCCTTGTGGTGCCTCTGCAGGCTATTCCCCCAGGTGAAAGCTCTGAGGACCCTGAGGCCGCTTTAGACCAGCCCTCCCAAGGGGAGAATGAAGATCAAGTTGAAAAAATAGGTCGCCTCTGTTGTGCTTTTGCCTCATGTTTCTTTCTTTTCTTCCCCCTTTTTTTTAGCTGTTTGAATCATTGTAATGGAACACTTGAACTGAATGTATGCAATTCCCTTTTCATGTGTTAATTGTTGCTATGATGGGTTCTGCTATTTATATAACTTATGCTTTCATTATTAGCTAAACAGTCTCAACAGTGTGACTTGTTTTCCATTTTTGAAACAACAGCCAAAAAATATAAAGTCCATAATAATAATTTCTACTTAGACTTTGATTAGCAATTGAGCCACCTCATTACTACGACTCGCTTTTGCTGAATAGACTATAAAAGCCAATAACCTTATAATATGAATCCTATACCTCATGAATTGGTTATCATAACGGGTAAAAAATGCTAAGCGCGCAGCACTTATAAAGATAAACCTTTAAATCCTAAGATCAAATGCCACAGCACAATGTGCGAAGGTACCCATAGGAATGTTCTAAAAATTTGCTGACCTCAAGGAAACAGTTAGCTATTGACCATGCAAGGGAGTTAAGTTCAATGTACCTCAAAGTGCCTTAAGTGATGCTCATGGCAAGTGGTCCGAGGTGCTAGACTCCACTTTGGCCATATTTGTAACTCAGATGAATGCTCAAGTTCATTAATTTCCTCAAAGGTTGTGATCCGAGGAGTCACACAACACCTGGAATCTGTTTAACGCTCAAGCCTTTGTTGAAAATAGTTAGTTTCCCCGTAGGCTTGAGTCCGAGGACTATGCAAGACCTTGGTTCTGTCTAACACTTAGATTCTTCTTGAAGTAACTAGTTTCCCCATAGGTTTCAGTTCGAGGACCATTCAAGACCTTGGTTCTATCTAGTACTTAGATTTTTTTTTTTTAGAGTAACTAGTTTCCCCATAGGTTTGAGTCCGAGGACCATGCAAGACCTTGGTTCTGTCTAGTACTTATATTTTTCTTGGAGTAACTAGTTTCCCCATAGGTTTGAGTCCGAGGACCATGCAAGACCTTGGTTCTATCTAGTACTTAGATTTTTCTTGGAGTAACTAGTTTCCCCATAGGTTTGAGTTCGAGGACCATTCAAGACCTGGGTTCTATCTAGTACTTAGATTTTTTTTTTTTGAGTAACTAGTTTCCTCATAGGTTTGAGTCTGAGGACCATGTAAGATCTTGGTTCTGTCTAGTACTTAGATTTTTCTTGGAGTAACTAGTTTCCCCATAGGTTTGAGTCCGAGGACCATGCAAGACCTTGGTTCTGTCTAGTACTTATATTTTTCTTGGAGTAACTAGTTTTCCCATAGGTTTGAGTTCGAGGACCATGCAAGACCTTGAATCTGTTTAGTACTTAGATGGTTGCCAAAATACAAGACATATAATTATAATAGACTTTAAAATATGAATTAGAGAAATGCTGTTATTAATAATAATACCTCCTCAGGTTATTTACATTCCATGGATGAGGTACAGTTTTTTCATATAAGTCTTCTAAGTAGTATGCACCTATTCCTGCTACTGAAGTAATTCGGTATGGTCCTTCCCAATTGGGTCCCAGCTTTCCAAAGGATGGGTTCTTGGCAGCACCCACAACTTTCCTCAACACTAAGTCCCCTAGTGCTAGTGGTCTCAGCTTCACATTGGCATCATATTCCTGCTTGAGCTTCTGGTAGTAATAGGCCAACTGGATCATTGCCTTTTCTCTTTGTTCATTGATCAAATCTAGGCTCTTCCCTAGTAGTTCATCATTACTACTTAGAGTGAAGAAGCTCGTCCTCAGCATTGGGAAGTTTGCCTCTAGAGGGATAATAGCCTCAGCACCATAGGTCATGGTAAAAG
Organism: Quercus ilex subsp. ballota; assembly: GCA_032727855.1. NCBI lineage: Eukaryota > Viridiplantae > Streptophyta > Magnoliopsida > Fagales > Fagaceae > Quercus > Quercus ilex. The sequence continues at coordinate 3,425,336 of CM064908.1, read as the reverse complement.
ATGTCTCCCCTATTGACTGCCGTGGTGTAGTCCGGTAAGTCCATAAAACGTGTGGTAGCTCTTCTACCCATCTTCCCTTGACGTCGTTGAGTCTCTTCTTAAGCCCATTGACTATGACCTTGTTGACAGTCTCGGCCTATCCATTTCCCTGAGGATAAGCTGGATTTGAGTACCTGTTTGTGATTCCCAGTTCGCCACAGTACTTTCTGAAGGCTTTGCTGTCAAATTGGAGCCCATTATCTGAAATAAGGGTATGAGGGACCCCGAATAGTGTAACAATGTTTCTCCAGATGAATTTCTTAGCATCCACATCTCTAATGCTGGCTAATGGCTCAACTTCAACCCATTTGGTGAAATAATCTGTACCGACCAACAGATATCTCTTATTTCCTACTGCCTTGGGGAAAGGGCCTACAATATCTAGGTCCCACTGGGCAAACGGCTATGGACTAGACAAAGGGTTGAGGACCCCTTCTAGCTGATGAATATTTGGGGCAAACCTTTGGCACTGGTTACATTTCTTAACATATTCTAGGACTTCCTTTTACATCCTCGGCTACCAATATCCCTAGGTAATGGCTCGGTGCGATAGAGATCTTTCTCCTGTGTGACTCCCACAGATCCCTTCGTGCAGCTCTTCAAGCAGTAATTCTGATGCTTCAGGGTGAATACACAGTAAATATGGCCTAGAATATGAGCACTTATACAATTTGTGGTCCTTAGACAACCAGAACCAAGGAGTTTTTCTTCATATTTTCTCAGCCCCAGACTTCTCCTCAGGTAGAATATTATCTTTGAGGAATCTCATTATAGGGTCCATCCAGCTAGGACCTACTCTAACTTGATGGATGTGAACCATGCCTTTTACAACCTCATTTGCCTTATCCAGATGCTCAACAAGAATAATTCGAGGCAAACCCCTTGCTGAGGTGGTAGTAAGCGTAGCCAATGAATCTGCATGGGTATTTCCACTTCTGGAGACGTGTGACAAGCTAAAAAGATCGAAGTATGACTGCAATCGTTTAACTTGGCTTAAGTACTCTTGCATCCTCGTATCTCTGGCTTCTAACTCTCCCTTTACCTGGCCCACTACCAGTCTCGAGTCCGAGAACATCTCTATTACTTTTCCTCCCATTATCTGCACCATGGCCATTCCTTGTAACAAGGCCTTATACTCGGCTTCGTTATCTGTGGTCGAGAACCCAAGTCTCAGGAATTTCTCTATGATAGTCTTCTCAGGAGATATTAGGACTAGCCCCACTCCGGACCCCCTTTGATTTGTTGCGCCATCAACGCACACCTTCCAACATGGGGGCTCCGGTATAGAGATTACCCTAACGAATTTTCCCTCCATGTTTCCCTCCTCTGTTACTATTTCTATCAGTGGTTCAGCAAACTCGGCCACCAAGTTAGCCAGGACCTGGCCCTTTATAGAGGTCCGAGACATGTACTTGATGTTAAAAGCTCCTAGAATTGTGCTCCATATAGCCATCCTTCCAGTGTAATTGGCAGTTCGAAGTACAGACTTCAGGGGCAGTTGGGTTAGAACAACCACTGTGTGAGCTTGGAAATAATGGGGAAGCTTTCGCGTGGCATGAACCACAGCTAGTATGGCTTTCTTCAAGGGTAAGTATCTGACCTTAATTTCATGTAGCGACTTACTCACGTAATAGACTGGCTTTTGAAGGCTATTGTCATCCCATATTAGCACTAAGCTTATTGCATGAGGGGCCACAGCAATATATGCATATAAGACTTCATCGGCTTCATAACTAGACAGGATAGGTGGCCGAGATAGGTACTCCTTGAGTTGCTAAAAGGCCACAATACAGTCCTCAGACCACTCAAATCCTTTCCACTTGTTAATCAAGAGATAGAATGGTCTGCATCTATCCGCCGACCTAGAAATGAATCGGTTCAAGGCTGCGATCATTCCAGTAAGCTTTTGGACCTCCTTGGCATTTTGTGGTGGTTTTAAATCATTAATAGCCTTGATCTAGTCAGGATTAACCTCAATACCCCTATGAGTAACCATGTAGCCTAAAAACTTGTCTGATCCCCCGCCAAATGAGCATTTGGAAGCATTCAGGCGCAGCTTATGCTTCCTTAAGACATCAAAGGTGATGTCGAGGTCTCCTAAATGCTTGGACACCACTTTACTCTTCACCACCATATCATCGACATAGATTTCGATGCTCATGCCCAACTACGGCTCGAACATTCTCGTCATCATCCTTTGATAAGTGGACCCTACGTTCTTCAAACCGAATGGCATTACCTTGTAGTGGTAGTTCCCAATAGGTGTCATGAAAGTTGTCTTCTCCTGATCCTCAGAGGCTAGTGGTATTTGATGATAGCCTTGAAAGGCATTTAAGAAGCTCATCCGAGGATGGCTCGCAATTGCATCCACCAGCTGGTCTATCCGAGGCATGGGGAACGGGTCTTTTGGGCATGCCTTATTTAGGTCCGTGAAGTCTACACAAACCCTTCATTTTCCATTTTTCTTCTTGACCATCACGGTGTTGGCTAACTACTAAGGGTAAAAAACCTCTTTGATAGCTCCCGCATGCTTAAGCTTCTTCACTTCGTCCCTAATCACGTCGGTGTGCTCTCTTGATAGGCACCAGGGTGGCTGCTTCTTGGGAGTGATGGACGGGTTGACATTGAGATGGTGACAGATGAAGGCTGGATCAATCCTTGGAGCATCACAGGCATCCCATGCAAACACGTCAATATTTCTTTTGAGAAACTCAATAAACTCCTCCTTCTCCTGAAGAGGCAGTTAAGCCCTGACCTGAAAGAACTTCTCTGGGTCACCACCAATGACCACCTCCTCTAGATCTTCACATTTTTCCTCCTCGACAGCTATATCAGGAGGCGACATATGGGCCTTTGATTACTATAAGTTCTTTTCAACAGAGGCCGAGGACTCCACGTAGAGCCGATGTGAAATGGTAGCCACCATACACTGCCTTGCCGTGGATTGGCAACCATGGATTTCAAGAACCTGGTCCCTTGACGGGAATTTCACCTTCTGATGCAAGGAGGAGGCAACAGTCCCCAAGGTGTGGAGCCAGAGCCTATAGACGATGGTTGTATATGGAGAGTAGGTGTCCACCACGATAAAGTTCACATCCACTATCTCTGGGCCAGTCTGGATGGGTAGCCTAATCATGCCCTTTGGAATAACAAGCTTCCCATCGAAGCTCATCAAAGGAGAGCTATAAGGCATCAAATCTTTCGGTTTTAACCTTAGCCCCATGTAGAGGTCGGGGTATATAACCTCGGCCCCACTGTCATCATCCACCATCATTTTTTTCACATTGTAGTTCCCGATTATGAGAGTGATCACCAGTGCATCGTCATGGGGTTGGGTGGTTCCAATCTTGTCTTTTTCCGAAAAACTCAGTATTGGTTAAAAATTCATTCTGGCCCTCTTCGACTCTGGTTGGGACTCCTCGGCAGGCAACTAGGCCACAGATAACACTCGTGAAGGGTGCGTACCTGTTCTTCCTGGCGCGGCCAAGATTACATTGATCATCCTTATAGGTGGCCTTAGGACAGTATCTCTTTGGGGCTCCTGAGGGGTCTGACCTTGATGACTACTAGAATGATGCAGAAGGTGCTTCAGCTTTCCTTCTCGGACTAGCTGGTCTAGATAGTTCTAGAGGTTCCTGCAGCTCTTCGTGGTATGTTTGTGGTCCTGGTGGTATTGGCAATAAAAGTTCTGATTGCGCCACATGGACTCTCCCGCCATCTTATTCGGTCACTTAAAGTATGTCTCGTTCTTGATTTTCTCCAACACTCGATGTACTAGTTCTCAAAATAAAGCATTGACAGTCTGTGTATTGGTTGCTTCGGATTGCCCTATGAAATCTCTTCTTGGGCGGTTGCTGTTATATCAGTTTGACCTGAAATCCCTCATCTCTTGAGGGATAACGTTCTCTTTTCCCTTGCCTTGCAGTTGGTCTTCCTCTACTGGCTTATACTTATCGATCCGATCCATCAGTTGGCGCACACTGGTGGCAGGCTTGCCAATCAGAGACTTCCTCAAGCCGTGCTCGGCTGGGAAACTATTTTTGAAGGTGCTGATGGCGACATCGTCAAAATTGTCGTCCATTTCATTATACATCTCCCAATATTTGTCCGAGTAGGTCTTTAGAGTTTCTCCATCATGCATGGATAAAAACAATAACGCACTCAAGGGCCGAGGAGCTCTGTTGTTTGTAATGAAACGGGAGCCAAAGGCTTGGGTTAGCTGCCTATACGAATCTATGGAATTTGTCTTTAAGCCATTGAACCACATCATCGCCACTAGTCCCAAGCTAGATGGGAAAACCTTGTACATCAGCGCCTCGTTTTTAGAATGGATAGCCATCCTTTGGTTAAACTGGCTCATATGCTCCACGGAGTCTGTTGGAATCGTTAAGAAAGTGCAGCCCATTCTATGTGGTGTGTAAAAGGGGACTTGGAGAGTTGATCCAGTGGCCCTGCTCATGGCATCGTTTTCCAAGCCCCTAAGAGGTGGGCTTTTACGTTTACGCCTTCGGTAGTGCTCTTCTTCATGAGAGAAGGTCTCGCTTAGAGGAGTTCTTAATCCTTGCCTATAGTCATCATCGGAGGGCATGATAGGGTTAGAATGAGACCGCCTTGGTTGTGCATGGCACAGTTTTCTCTTCAAGTCGTCGATCTCTCGCTGCATGGCCTGTTTATCATTCTGCCTCTGGGATACGTGACTCCTATCTTCTTCTGGTTGCATGGCCTGGTTGTCATTTTGTCTCTAGAGCATGTGACTGCCCATACGAGAGTGGCTTTTGTTGGTTTGAGTGGTATGCACACTTCCCTCTCGAAACCTTCCATTCTCTTTATTCCGGTCACGCTCAGGGTTGGGAAAGTTACCCTGTTGTTGGGATCTAGCCAGTTCAGGCTGATGGGAACCTGCTTGATGAGGGCCTGATCCTACCATGCTTAATTGCTGCCTTTACTAACACACAAGTTCTTCCTACAGACGGCGCCAATTGCAGGTGCTAGGTTTGAGCACTTCTGCTATTGGATGAGTGAACTCAGACCCAATTAGCCCAATACAATAAATTTATAGAGAATGAGTTTAAGAACTAGGCGTTAGTGAGGGTTACAACAACTAGACATGGTTATGAGTGGATTGAATAACAAGGACGCGGAGTAAAGTGTGAAATTCTGTCCTCGGCCCTCCCCTAAGAAGTTTGTAGTTCTTGTTATTTCTTTCGTACTTGGTTACAAAGGTTTCTAAGATGATGCAAATTGCTCCCGTATTCTCTGTTTTTCTTCCCCCTTTTTCTGGAGGATTTCTTACATTATATAACCCCTTCCAGTTGATCTTGGTCCTCCATTTGTTGATCATGCAGGTCACTATTTAAGTGTTTGTCCCATTAGCCACCTTCTCAAACCTCCTGTGAGTTGCAGCAACTAAGGCAGCACTGTTTAGGAGTCATTTCCTCATTAATGCGGCCAAGATATTAGTTGTGGGCATTTAATGCGGAAGTGACAGTTTCTCCTTAAATTGCTCCTTCGCCATGCTCTCGTGACTGACCCATAATACTTGTCATTTTCCTTGAGATGCTCTGGGTGGTTGCCTTTGATGGCGTGTCGCTCTTCCCTTCTGTGATCTCGGTTGGCCGAGAACAAGATCGTCCTCAGTGATGAATCATTTCATTACTTTGGCAATGTTTGAGCTTAAAACGTGTTACAGGCTCACAGCTTATTGTAGAATTGATCAATCCGACAATATAATTTATGGTGTTAAACTATGATCTAGGGATTCATGTTTCGTAGCAATAAAATTATGAAAATAAATTTCAAATATTGACGTATCATTGACTAAGTTAGCATATATATAGTTTGAAATTATCCAAACTTTTCTTTTACAACCAAGATCCAACATTTTGCGTCAAAGATTTATTTATTTATTTTCTTCTCATATTCGAAGATCTATCAATCAATGAATTATAAAATTACAAGTGAGTAATAATTAATAAGAACACTCTCTCATACCTCAAAAAGAGTGAGATTCAATCTTCGTTTTCTTTCATCTCATATTTACCAGTCAAATCGAACAATTGGATGAGTCTTTTGAACTTAATGGTACACATATAGCTCTTTAGGGAAAGGTTTGGAGTTGGTGTGAGTTTCAGTCAAGCAAGATTACTCAAAAAATAGTAATGCATTATTCAAGGCGATAGACTTCATGTAATTTTCAGGTTTGCCAAATTCCCTACAATAAACTTCTTAAAGTTGATAATAGTAACTTTGGCTGGGTCTTTCTGAATTATTGCTTTTCATCTCTATCTGGTTAGGTGTGATTATGTGAGTTTTATATTGTTTTAACCACCGAAAAATGTGGAAACTTATTATATTTTGTCACCACTAGGACCATCCACAAAGGACAATCAAGTAATAAACTTCTTAAAATTATTGGTCCAACAAAGGATAGAATAAGGGTTTTTTTTTTTTTTTAGTAAACAATACAATAGTCAATTCATACGCGTCGTAAATATCAATACTATGTTCATGTCTAAGTCAACATAATGGAACATCAACGGGCACAGGATGTGACTTTTTAATCCAAATCTATTGAAACTTTTTTTTTTCGAGGGTGTTATGATAGAATATATTAGGTAATAGAAGACCATATATATTCCATTTAATTAAAGATCAAATCAAGACATTGACTCGCGAAAGGTCTTGTAACTGAATTGGCACCTCTCTATATACAAAGTGCTTGGGGGTCTAGGGGAGAAAGGGTTTGAGCTGCAGGATTAGCAGCATATTGTAATTATTTCTCAAAAAAAATCAAGACATTGACTCCAAAAATATAATTAACTACTCCCATAACTGTTTAAGATCCGGCTTTTAACTACGAAGTTTCTGTTTCTGCTAAGTATAAGAATGGCATAAATGAATGTAATTTATAGATGATACCCAAGCAAAACTTTTTATTTTTATTTTTTATAAAAGATAGAATTCTACTCTAGCTTAATCTAAGTGAATATGTGTGTGAAACTCTCTCCTGGAGACTTGAACTCCGGCTCTTACCCCCCACACTCCACAAGCATTTATACTTGTGGAATGATCATCGCACTAAGGGTGTACGATGGATACCCAAACAAAACTTACTTAGCCAAAAAACCTAATTTTTTTGGACTGTGAGCTAATTTTCATGTCACTAATGAGAGAAAAATAGGGATGACAAAAATGTTCCAACCTATATAATATGCCTTTTCTCATTTTGTCTCGCATAAGATTTTCTCACTCCAAAAGGTAGCAGACAAAGATTATGGGGCCATTCCCCGGCTACAGAATTTTAAAGAAAATATTATTTGGGTATATATATATATATATGTATGTATGTATATATGAAAGTTTAAATAACAAAATTTGTATCCCCTCTTTGTGGAAATATAAAACTAACATTTTTCAAATTGAAAACTAACCCAAAGAATCTAGAAAATAAAATGTTTACTTGATCTATATGTATATGGTATTACACTTTGCGTGTTTGATTTTTGAGACTCGAAGTGAAAAGCTTGAAACTTAGAGTTTTGACTTTTGAGTGATATCATGCTGCTTGATATGGCTAAACGGTTGTTTGTGTGCTTTTTATTTTCTGTTTTTGTGTGTGTGTGTGTGTTTTTTTTTTTTAACTTGACAACACTAATTTGTTTTATAGTCAGAAGAATATTGGATATATAATGATGTAAAAATGACTTTCAACTTTCACGGTTCATGCTATTTTATTTATAGAATAGTTGTACTTCTATTTACTCTTTCAATTTTTATTGCAACTATGAAACAAAAATTTTTAGTCATAAATATTGCTAAAATTAAGCTTTACAATAAAATAAAGAGTAATACTATAACCACAAACTATTTTACAATATTTTTACAAACTATTGATGTGACAAATTCTTATTAGTTCTAATATGGGTCCACCACTAACATCACATTTATGTTTACCAATAATTATTTGAAAATTACTAAAACCACATTAGCAGTTTGTAGAAATGTTGTAAATTAGTTTGCATATGTAGTATTACTTTAAAATAAAAGATGAGTTTTTAACTAATTTTTTTTATTTTGTACATTGAAAAAGAAAAATCAATCATAGATGATATTTGTGATTCAAAATAATGTCAAGTTCTATAATTGATCGCAAATAATTGAGTAAAAGTTTGCTTAGAAACAATCATTTGGAATCTTTTCATTTGTTTATTTTTTGTTAATATTAAATAGTTACTAGTTTTATTTTTCATATATTAATTTAGTTTTGAATTATTTTTTTTTTAATTTCTTTTTATACTTTGGCCTCTAATCCAACCCCGTCTTGCTGCACTATCATCCCTAGTTGAAAATAGATGCGGGTTTATATATGTCCATCTTTTCTTGGGAATTGTTGTAGTACTTTTGAAGAGTACTTGTGACCAATGCCTAAATTCGTTGAGACACCCAAACACAATACACATGCTAGCACCATTTTTGGCCATTAAATTTCTTGGGCATTATGTTTTTATTGTGGGCAATAATATTTTTAAGGAAAAGTTAACGGATACTATAAGGGCATTGGTTTAGGAACTATTTTTGAAAACATTTTATAGAAAAATGATAAAACAATTAATTTTTTTGACGGTTTTTTATATTTCCTATAATAATAATGTCAAAACTTTCCTTTATTAAAAACTGCCCTAAGAATACCTGTTAACATAACTCATATTCATAAGCTCATGTTATAAGTTTATATTTCATCAATTCTTATGGGAGAAGAAGTATAATTAGATTACTCTCTTTAAATTATGTTTGTTTGTGGCAATGTGGTTGGAGAACACAATGTTGCTTCTATTGCCTTTCACTCTCCACCAAAAGCGAATATAAAAAATGAGAATATATAAAGAAAGAAAAAAAGGGGGGGTGTTGGGGTGGAAAGAAGAGGGACTTGTTGGTAAGAGTTCTTTGGACGTTTGAAAAGAAAAAAGAAGCAAGATGCTACGATTTGTCTAATAGAGAACTAGACAACATATTCTCCGAAAGATCAACCTAAACATTTAGATATGTAGTTTTCTTTTGTTAGTGCTTTTGTTCCTGATTCGTATTAGAAAGAATAAAGGCCTCCAAAACCCACAATGAAAGAAAGGTATGTCAACCATCACTACTCTCATAGGCATAGCCAAGCACAACTACTTGACGGTGTTGAGTTCTTGGTCAAGCATTGCAGCAATTCTGTAAAAAGAAAAGAGTACCAGATCCATCCATATATGATGTATTGAAATTAGAAGTAATGCCTACTAAAATATTTTTTGAAAATAATTACATGCATTAACTATTTTGATACACCTAAAAGATTTTCCCCAGATACTGAACAAAACCCATGTGAATAAAGGGAAAAAAAAATCCTATGATCACATAAAATACCACAACTTTGGTCACAATTATCCATGTGGCAAATTGTGAGTGATATAGAAAAATTGGTGAGTCCATATGAAAGTAACTTATAGCCAATCACAGTTATTTTTTCAAGCTAGTCCATGACATGTTTATCTCAAGATTCTCATCAGAAAACCATTCTCACCTCTCTCTCTCTCTCTCTCTCAAAAGTTTATCAATGAACCATGGAGCTCTTGGTTCATGAATCATTGGCATCTTAAGCACCCTATGGAGTTGCCAAGGTCAAAATCTTAGGACAGATACGTTGGTTAGTGGGATGATTTGGGCCCAAACATGGCCCAATGCCAATAGATAGAGGATCCACCTTAACCCACAAGAAAGAGAGGTCCATCAAGTTTACTCATTAAGGCCTTACTTAGGTTCCCCTCCACCAAAGGAGGTGAATCAAATGAATGACTATAGACAGAGCTGCGTGCAAATCAAAATGGAAATGATAGAAAACATATAAAACAATGGATAGGCATTTTTGTTGATAATATTTCATTATTTCTCACTTTATGTTGTGTTTGGGATGAGAAATTTTGATGTGGGAGTTTTCTCAAAAATGCAATTTGATAAATTTTTTGGGTTGATTTCCCTTGTTTGGATTAACTAAAGAGAATTATTTCAAAAATTCAATGAAAAATTTAACTTCAAATTATCAAGCATCCAAATACCTAATTTTGGATTCAATGAAAGAATTTTTAATTCATAAATTCTACTAACATTACTATTTTCATATTACCTCTATTCTTCACATTGCCACCACCATTGTTGTTGCCATTGTTTTCATCAGTACTACCACCCGTCACCAAGACCACCCCTATCATCACTGCCACACACAATTGACTTTACCCCATCACCGATACCACTTTGACTACACCATGAACACTACCTATTACCATTGTCATTATATTTCTATCATTTTGATGCCATAACGCATAATTACTAAGTCATTATCATCACTATTTCTATCTGATGTAACTATAATAGGAATAATAACTTTACAATTTGTAAGTATACTCATTCAAATAATAGAAATTTATATTGATGAAAATTCCCATCAATTTAAATATTGATATTTTTCAAATTTTGCATCCAAAGATTCCAAACATGTAACCTTAAAATTTACTGACTTTTAGGGTGAGTTGTAACTACTAAAGCTAGTTCCCGACAATGCTCATTTGAGCTTCATAAAGTCATCTATTCTGGGGGCATCAAAAAAACTCACCTTTTATTGATTATTGGCGATCAATCTGAGGCTTTGTAACTTGAAAGGAAACAAAAGGAAGCTTTTTGAAATATAGCCTTTACAACAGCATCATAATAAGAACTATTTATCTCTAATTTTGATAGGCTTTCACATAGAATCAAGCGAAAAGAAAAAATTCCACACTTCCAAGTTCCAAGCGTAAACTAAGCATCCACTTGTCTTTTTTTTTTGGTAAGTATCCACTCATATCAAAAGCACTCAAATGCATAGTCCGGTTCAGCCTCCATGAGTTGTAACCCTTGTGAATAGTCTTGTCTAAGAAGAATTTTATGACCATCTTTTAATGTACTCAGGTGAGCAATTTGTTGTCAGACCAACTAGACATACCAAACTTTATAGGTGTGTTATTCTTTAGAGGTCAAAAATTTGAAGGAGCTTCACGTTGGTGTTGTTTAGGCCAATGGCCTCTTAACTCAGTGGTAGGAAGGGGATAAAGGCTTCAAAAGCGTACTCATATCATAGCTTTAGAGCATTTTCATCAAAGATTTCAAAAAATTTAGCATTTAGCATCTTAAAAACCTGCTTTATCAATTTTAATAACTCACTTTACAGTACACCCAACATCAAAGATTTTATATTTTTTACCACTTCATTAAATTTTTTTTTTCTCATTCTCATCTCTTTCACTACCAATAAACCCACTGCCACTGCCAACACCCACTGCTGCCACTGCCAACACCCACAACCTTAACCCCCAACGACCAAAATCAAAAAAATTAAAAAAAAGAAAGTCCATCCCTTCTTCAACTTTGTAGCACGCACCCACACACGAAAACAAACCACACGTTTTTCTTCTGCAACTCAACCTCTGGTTTTGCCTCTTCGTTCCCACAAGCATGAACACCACTTCCCTCCATGTCGTCATCTTCTTCCACGACAGTGGCTTCGCTTTCCTTTCCCCTTCCTCCTTTGCACGGTAAAACCAAAACACAATCCCAAAACCAAATCAAGACCTAAAATCAAATCAAACTCACCCCGATTAAACCGCAGCCAAAACCCACCCCTGCCTCTTCGATGACTACCAGCCCAGCGGCCCAGCTAGGGGTGTGCAAAAAACCGACGAACCAAACAAACTGACCGAAACCGACCGAACCGTTGCCAAATTTTCAGTTCGGTTTTGGTTTGGTTCGATTTCGGTTTCTTTTTTTAAAAACCGAAATTTTCAATTTCGGTTTCGGTGCTGGATTTTTTCACTCGAAACTGTACCGAACCGACCGAATATATATATATATATATATATATTTATGTAATATTAATACACAACTGATCAGTGGCCTTAATGGTATGCTCCTTATGGTTTAGTTAGTTGATCCTAGGTTCGAGCCTTCGCGTGGGACATGGGTATTTTTTGCTGTTTAATTTTTTAAAACCCTAGCAATAGCATAAATACAGAAATACCCTTGTTTATTTTTCCCTTTTCTTTTCTTCAGCTTCCCTTTTCTTTTTTCAGCCGACGTGTGGGTTTTGTTCTCTCTCACTTCCGTTGGCAACATCAAGAAGCAAGAAATGAAAAACCCACACCAGGAACAAGATTCAAAGAGAATCAAGAAACCCACCCAAAGATCCAGAGAGAAAATATCAACAAACCTCGTTGTCGCCGCCACTTGGAGTCTTCGCCACTTGGGTTCAATCGCCACCGCCTCCTTCACTGTCGCCGCCTCTCTGGTTTGATTTTTCTGTCTTCGAGGTTTGGGTTTTGTTCTTTATGGGTTCGTGGTTTGGGTTTTGTTCTTCGTGATTTTTGGATTTCAAGGTAGAAGGTTGTGAGTTTGGCTTCGCCGGTACGCTTCTTCGCCGTTCTCTTTTTTTTTTTTTTTTTTTGTGTTTTGTGTTTGCTACTTTGCTTGGTGCTTGGTGTTTGTTGGTGTTTGGGTAGGGAGAAAACGTGGGAAAGCAAAGGGATTTTCTAGGTTTGTTTATTTTTTTTTGGGTTTGTTAATATATTCTGGGTTTCTGGGTTTGTTAATATTTTCTGGGTTTGTTAATTTTTTTTCTTTATTTGCTTTCTTAGAAAATAAATGATAAGGGGTCCGTTTGGATACAGTTGAAAATTGAAAACTGAAAATATTGTAGCAAAATAATTTTTAAATGTGTAAATAGTACCGTGGGACTCATTTTTAATATATATATTTTTGAATAAAGTGGATGTGGGTCCTATGAACAGTGCCGCTACAGTGTCTTGTCTATAAAAGTTGAACCGCGTACGACCCAAAAAAAAAAAGAAAAAGAAAAAAAGAGGAAAACGCAAACTTATAAATGCAGACACCCAATCCAAACCCCACTAAGGAAACCGAAAAAACCGACCGAAACTGAAATCCAACCAAAACCGATGGATTTCCAATTATTTCTGTCGGTTTCGGTTGAGAATTTCACAAAGCGAAAATTTCGGTTTCGATTGGCCAACACTTAGAAAACCAACCGAAACCGAACCGACACACCCTTAGGCCCAACCTCTTCGATCTCAACCCCAGCCAAGAACACCGACCACGCCGACTCAAGATGAAGCCTCAAGAATGCCGACTCAAGCTTGGGTTTTTGGGTTCGACCATAGAGAGAAGAGAAGAGCTTGGGTTGAGGGAGAACCAACGGAAGGGGAAAAAAAAAAAAAAAGATGTAGCGTGATGACTAATGAGGCGTGGGTTGAGGGAGAACCAAAAGAGAGAAAGATGGAAATCACATGTGAGAAAGAGAGAGGGCACGTGTGGAGATTAAAATATAATATTTGGGTTTGACACTCAGCTACAGTCTCTAGCAGAGCACTAGAACTGGGTGTCAAAAAATTTAGCATTTGCCTTCTTTGATAGAGCACTTTTTTGTGCTTGGAGCTATAAAAATAGCATATCAGAGCACATTTATCATATTTGATAAGAATGCTCTTAGCATGCTCATATCAAAAGCATACTCGTTTCCTCTTTCTTTCAAAAGCATACTCATATCAAAATGGACTGAATGAATCAAAGTGGACCGAAATTGACCAAAGTGGAATGAAATGGACCAAAGTGGAACGAATAAACAAAATTAGACCAGAGTTGGCCCAATGGACCGAAGTAGACCAAAGTAGAATGAAATGGACAGAATTAGACCAAATTTGACCAAAGTGGATTCAGTCCATTTGGGTCTACTTAGGTCCATTTGGCCCACTTCGCTCTAATTCGGTCCACCTCGGTCCAATTTAGTTAACTTCAGTCCATTTATGTCTAATTCGGTCCACTTCAGTCTATTTGGTCCAATTCGGTCTAATTTTGTGCCACTTTAGTCTAATTATATCCATTTGGTCCATTTTATTCCACTTTGATCAAATTTGGTCTACTTTAGCCTATTCATGGACATTGTTAGATTGAAGTGGACCGAATGGACCAAAGTGGACATAATGGACCTTATTAGACTGAAGTGGACCGGAATGGACGGAAGTAAGCCGAATGGACTGAATTAGACCGAAATGGACTGAATTGAAGTAAGATTCAGTAATGAAGAAAAGAAAAGCGTGGAAGGAGTTTTTTCTAAATTAAAGTAGACAAATGTATAAAAGCAAAGTTAATGTAAACTCAAAATTGTTCAAGATATTATTAGGAGAAAAAAAAAAAACGTCCAAGATGAATGTCAAAGTATATATAAAGTTAAAACCGTCCAAGATATTGTTAAATAAATAAATAAATAAATAAACCATTTAAAATGAACGTGTAAAGTCAATCGGTTAATATATTTTCTTCTAAAACAAAACAAATCAGTTAATATATTTAATATTATCAAAATATTAGATGAACAAATCATTAAAAAAAAAAATGATAACATGACCAATAATATGGCTCAACATGAGCATAGCAACATTAGATGTTACGCTTCGATTTTTAGACATTATATATAAATTTCTTAACTAACTTTTTCAAGAAATGTCCAACCCCTTGTGCAGATCGATATTATTTGCAATCTCTAAATTTTCGTCTTAGTAGTGGCTTTATCTCACCAAAGGTATTTCTGTTAGGTATAGTTTATTTTGTTTCTTTTTTTAAAAAGTAAAATAAAATGTGAAGATTTAACACGTCGTATTGTATCTAACCAAACAAACAAAGTAAATTGAGAAATAAGTGGATTCAAAATATTGTAGATTAAAAAAACAAAATCTTGTTTGAAATAGCAGTTTGAAGCTTGAACAAACTCTCAAAGTCAGAAAACAGCTAAATGGACCTAACTCCTCGGTCCCTTTATCCAAGAAGTAGGTCCAGTACCTAACATTTAGGATAAGTCAAATACTACTGCACCTACTAAGAGTTAGAAACTTACCAATATTCTCCAGAGAGAAGAGGGGAAACCTTAAATTAAAGTAAAAACTAATATACGGGGTAAGAATATTTATCCTAATTTGGTCGAGTGTGTGGATATTTTTTTATTGAATCGAACGAAAAGACAAAATTCCACACTTCCAAGCATAAGTTAAGCATCCACTTAGGCCCTGCTTAGGAGTTCATAAGAGAAAGGAATGGAATGAAATGAAATTATTATAAAGAAATGGAAAAGAATGGAATGTATTTAAGTAAGGGAAAGGAATGGAAAAGAATGGAATGAAATTAAGTAACATTGATTGGATGTTTTAAAATAAAGGAACAAAAATGAATAAAAATGAATGAAATGTAAGTAATCTTATTTGGGAGCAGCATGGAGGGAATGTAATGTAATCATTTTATGATAATATTATTATTAAACCTCTATTTTAAAATAAAGAGTTGAATATATAGGGGTATTTTGGGAGTTTTAGTAAAAAAACATTAAATCTAATTTCATTCCCTCCCATTCCTCCCAATTTCGGAGGGAATGAAAATTTGAGATTTTAAGGGAATAGAAGAATAAATGTTCCCTCCTACCCATTACATTCCATCCCACTTAAACTCCCAAACAAGGGAATGAACTTTCCATTCCCTCCATTAAAACTTCCAAACAAGGGAATGGAAGAATATTCTAAAATGATTCTTTTCATTCCTTTCCATTCTATTTCATTCCCTCCTCTAAAGAGAGGCCTTAGTCTTTTCTGTTGGTAAGTATCCACTTATCAAAAGCACTCAATTGCAAAGTCTGGTTCAGTCTCCATGAGTTGCAGCCCTTGTGAATAGTTTTTGTGTAAGATGAATTTTATGACCATCTTTTAATGTACTCAGGTGAGCAATTTGTTGTCACACCAACTAGACATACCAAACTTTATAGGTGTGTTATTCTTTAGAGGTCAAACATTTGTAGGAGCTTCGCATTGGTGTTGTTTAGGCCAATGGCCTCTTGACTCAGTGGTAGAAAGGGGATAAAGGCTTCAAAATCATACTCATATTATAGCTTTAGCATGCTCATATCAAAAGCACACCCATTTCCTCTTTCTTTCAAAAGCATACTCATATCGAAATGGATAGAATTAGCCAAAGTGGACTGAAATGGATTGAAATAAACCAAAGTTGACTAAGTGTACTAAAGTAAACCGAATTAGACCGAAATGAACTAAATTGGACTGAATTGAGCAGAAGTGTACTAAATAGACCAAACTGACAAAATTGGGCTGAAATGGACCTTAGCGGACTGAATTAGACCGAAATGAACCAAAGTAGACCGAATTGGCTAAAATAGACCTAAATGGACCAAATTAGACTGAAATGGGGTGAAATTAATCTAAGTGGACCGAATTAGACCGAAATAAACCAAAGCATACTGAATTGGGCCGAAATGGACCAAATTGATGTAAGGGTAATGAAGAAAAAGGAAAATGTGGAAGAAGTTCTTTCTAAATTAAAGTAGATAAATGTGTAAAAGCAAAGTGTATGTGAAGTTAAAACCGTCCAAAATATTATTAAAAAAAAAACCGTCCAAAATGGATGTGTAAAGTTAATTTGTTAATATATTTAATGTGGGGCTTGAGAACTTGGCAACCCTGGTCCACTTTATATCCGGCCTAAAGCCCATGCCGAGGAGGAATGAGCGTCCGAGGATGAGGTGTGAAAGTCTAAATTGCCGGGAACTTTGCCGAGGACGACCCTGTTCTCGGCCAGCCGAGACCAGCACGTCAGCCATAGCAGCCTGGTGAAGGAACAAGTTCATGATAAGCTGTCATCTCCACATTAAGTGCGCTCACCTAACCCCCACTGCCGCATTAATGGAGATGTGACCTCTAGGCAAGGCTGCCTTGGTTGCTGCAACTCACAGGGGTGTTGGTAAAGTGGCTGATGGGACGGGCAGTCAGAAGAAAAGAAGCGTAGATGATCAACAAATGGAAGAGAGAGGTTGTGAAAGAGGACTATATAAGGAGGAGAAACAAATCAGAAGGGGGGATTTTTTCCCTAGAGGATCCCTAGGGTGAGAGAGACCGCTATCAAGTTCCTCGGACCAGTGCCGAAGATGGACTTTGGAGGATAACCTTGGTCCGCCAGCCTTCGGCGGTGGCGAATGCTACATTGGGTGTTGTCCGCTTGCTAAAGCTTAATTCTTGAACCCACTCTCTACAAATTCATTGTACAAGGCTAGCTGGGCTTGAGTCCACTCTCTCAACGGTAGAAGTGCTCAAACCCGGTCCCTACATTTAATATTATCAAAAAATTAGAAGAACAAATCACTAAAAAAAGTGTTGACGTAATCAATAATGTGACTCAACAAAAGTAGAGAAAGATTAAGTGTTACTCTTCAACTTTTACATATTACTATATATATATTTATTAACTAACTTTTTCAAGAAATGTCCAACCCCTTGTGCAGTTCAAGATATTACTTGCAATCTCTAAATTTTCATCTTAGTAATGGCTTTATCTCACCAAAGCTAGGTATGTCTGTTTGGAATATTTTATTTTCTTGGCTTATTTAGTTTCTTTAAAATAAATAATAATAATTAAAAAAAAACTGCAAAAAGTATATTTTTATCTTCAAAAAAAAGAAAAAAAAAGTGAAGATTGAACATGTTTTATTATATTTATATCTAACTAAATAAATAAAGTAAATTGAGAAATAAGTGGAATCAAAATATTGTAGATTAATTAGAAAAACAAAATATTGTTTGAACAAACTCTCAAATTCAGAAAACACCTAAATGACCGTACGTTGCAAAGTTGGACCTAACTCCTTGGTCCCTTTATGCAAGAAGTAGGTCCATTACCTAACATTTATATAGTGTCAGCTACTACACCTACTAGGAGTTAAATACTTAACCAATATTCTCCAGAGAAGAGGGAAAACCTTAAATTAAAGTAAAAACTGAAATATGGGGTAGGAATATTTATCCTAATTTGGTGGTGTGTGTGGATATGAATATGATACTGATAATGGGCAGCAGAAGAGGACAACAAGGTCTGCAAACTATGGGGGTGTTTATTACTATTGTTAAAACAATAGTTTTAAGTATTTAAATAACATTATACATATTTTTACACACTTTTTTATCTACACATATTTTTACAAAATAATAACGTTACTAGAAATTTCTTACCAACCGGCCTATATTTGACGAAAAACAGACACATGGGAAACCCAAAACTAGTTTTTTATGTTGGCAATTTTTGACCGTGCATTGGACGACTCCACACGAATATTGGTCAAATGGTAGCTGTTTTTGTGTTTACAGCTTTCTTCAAAGTTCAAATCTTCTTGTCAAAGTTTTGTGCCTTTTTGCTGATGGATTCTGTAGCACCTAAGTGAAACAAAAGGACAAATGACTCGAGAAATAGTTGGGTTTTTTTTCGGAGGCCCGAATATGGCATTTATAAATCCAACAATACTAAGGTATGTTTATAAATACTTTTATATTCAATTTCACAACTTGTTAAACAGGTCAATTTTGAGTCCGAAAAAAAAAAAAAAAAAGTTGTGAGCATAAAGTGTTTATCAGTCCCAGTCAACCAATTTAACATGCTGTAAAATTAAGTATGAACTCAAATATATGTATTCCTAAATTTATTCTACGTGCCCCATTTGCAAAATAAAGAGTAGCTTGATCATGAAATTTATTTAGACAAATTACATAAAAATGCACGCAATTTGTACTATAGTAACATTTATTGTTAAAATTATTGTCTTTTCACTTAAGACTTGTTTATTAATCAATTTGACAATCATTGAACTTTATCCCTAAAATAGATAGTAATTCTAGGATCACACACTTTACCACACGCTTTTTTACAATTATATCTTTTTTGAAAGATAATTATAATATGCTGTTAATCTGGCAACTCGAACTATTTCTCCCATAGACCTCAAGTATAAAGTGCATGGGGATGTGCCAATTCAGCTATAAGGCTTTTGACTTTTTCACAATTATCTTATGTGTTAGATTGTGACCAATTGCTTGTCACTTTTACATAGACTCATTATTTTTTTCTCTATCACTCAGATATTCCACGCTAGGGTTGTGACAGAAAAGATTGTCCATATATATTTCTTCCAAAATTAAAGGCCATTCACATTAAAAAAAGTGCCATTCTTGGCCATGTGCCCTACGGTTCATTGGTTAGTTCTTAGTACCATCCTTCTGCAACAAGGCCAGATGGGCATGGTGTCTTCAATAGAGGGCCAAAGTGCAGACCCACTTCATGAAAAAAAGGCCCAGAAAACAGGACTGTCTGGCCCAATAAGGCCAACACTGTCTCAACTCTTTACATGTCCTCGTGTGTCTCTCTGACATCAGAATTCATAGCAGATCAAACGTGGGGCCCAAACAAGAGATTGGTTACATCATATGTGATATCACATAAGTATAGCACAAAGCATATAGCATGGGATCCCAAAATTGTGGGTCCTATTGGTCACCAGTACCATAAATCATCCTGATCTTACCCTCCTCACCCAAAATGTACTATAGGTCTTTTATAATTTCCTCAGAGAATTTTAACCCCATTTAAGAATAAGATAACGATTGAAGGATTTTTTTTAAAAATAACTATAAATCTCAAAATATATTATTAGTTAGACAATGTTTTCAAAAGGCGAAATCGACTTCAAAAAAGTCGAATTATTATAAACCAAATATGTTTTAAATATTACCTTACTAATACAATAGTTTGAAGGATTTGGTTATTTTTTAATAAAATCCAACGATTGAATCATTGAACTCATTCCTGAAGGAAAGAAGTCAGTGGCAGTTATAGTTAATTATTACAATTGGTATATGTTTTTAACAAATTTCAGAACATTTTTAATGCAGTCTTAATGTACTAAAATTGAAAAAATGCTACTAACTATTTGGTGAGTTTGATGGTCACTGGTTGAAAAAAAAAAAAAAAACTGTGAGTTTATATAAAAGTGATAGATAATTACTTACCATCTAACATATAAAATAATTGTGAAAATGAGTATAAAATTAATTGTGGTTCTAGTAGTACTCATCACAATTCTATCAAAATTTTCATATTTCACCGCATAACCTTTAAGATAGTGTTCCATGGGTCTATCTTAACACAAAATATATAAAAGAAATATAAAATTGGTGAAAATTTTGTATGGAGAGTTCCTAATTTCCTTTTTTAATGTAAGATAGCATATTGTAATTGATAAAAATAAAATGATCCGGATGATTCTATGTAAAAAAAAAAAAAATGGTCCGGTTAAAGCATACATTAATCATCTATTTTATAAAAATTTAAAAAAATTGTAGAAAAAAAAGTTAATCACTTTCATTTCATCATAATTTTTTTTTTTAGATTTATTAATGTAAACCTTGAAGCTAAGGAAATAGTTAGTAAAGTCCAAAAAATATATATATATATATATATATATATTACACTAATCACACTCTATAAAATATTATGGAAAGGTTTAAAAATTAGTAGGAGGTATCACGATAAAATTATTTTTTTAGAAAATTTCTGATGAAAGTCATTTATTATCAAACTAAGATACTAATCGATTTTTGATGTAACCAGAAATTGAATTCTAAATCTTTTATTCAATCATTAAAAATTTTATCAATAGAACTAATTAGAACTTACAATAAAATTTTAATTAATGAGAAGGGTGGAAAAATCACTATGCATGAGTTTGGATGAAGCGTTTTGCTCAATTTGTGCGTTTTGCTTTTTTAAGTGTCTCATGGATACTATTTAGAGGCCACTAAGCTGTATCTAAATACAACCTATAACTCTAACGAATAATTAATAAAATATAAATAAAAGTATATAATTTGTTACCAGCAGTTTTGCATTATCAGATTCAGAGACTTCATAAGGAAGCAAAAAATAGTAATAAATAAAGAAAAGAGCGAAGAAAGTAAAGAGAGGGATTGGTTAAGTTGGGACCGCATGCAGAGAGATTTGCAGGTGCTAGGGAGCAAGTAATGATGAACCCTAACACATACTTACACACACACACACAGCGACCTAGACCTAGCTGACTCCTTACTTCTTACACAACAGCAATCACTTTACCTTTGTGTGATTGCGTGCTGTGCCTCTAGTCATGTTCATATAGAGTATTAGTGTAGCCTCATAAAGAAAAAAACGAACCCCTCTAATAAAGTCTTGGGACTCGAGGCCCAAAAGTCACATCTCCCACAAATGTTGCTGTTCATGTGGTTTATAAAAATGTATTTTTTTTGTATAGTATAGAAATGGTTAAAAAAAATAATGAGCAATTTATTTTTGGAAATTGTGAACCATAAGAGGTCAAAAAGTTAACGTCTACTTTTGTCCTTTGGTTTTTCCCATTGGAGGGTCAGTTTAAAGAACTTTGTCCGAAAGGTAAAAACATCTTTTTCTTTGGCACAGCTGGTCATTCAATTCAGTCCTATTAATAAAATCCCTTTTCTCCCTTTTAAGCATCACCCCAAAAGGTTCTTTCTATTTTTTTCTTTTTGTTTGTAGACTAGCCCGGATTTTTTTTTTTCTTATATAAAACAGTATACCTAATTATTTGAGGTATTTTTGGGTATTTGCTAACCTTTTTTTTTGGGCATTTGAGGTATTTTTGGGTATTTGCTAAGCTTTTTTGTGTGTGGGTATTTAAGGTATTTTTGTTGCAACTCCGAATATAGTCCACATAATAAAAATAAATATAACCCATCTCATATGTTATGCACATGCATAGAGTTATTTTTTTTTTTAAATTTAATTTTCCTATCATACATGTTAAAAAGAAAAAGTAAAGAGAGAAAAACATACGCATCATCATATTAGTCCATGTGTTTAAGAGAGAGAAAAATTGCATCATTAAAGAAAAAAAGAAAAAAAAATTAAAGAAACTACGTCGTTTCGTTGGTATTTAATGTTCAAATTATTTATGGGATGAACAAAATGACTATTTAGAAAGCACAATCACACTTGGAGTACAAAAAATTTTTATTAAAAAAAATCCCAAATTTAAGTGGTTAAAATGGAAACAAAAATATAATTTTATCATAAATATTTTAGAAACTAATATATAATAACTCGATAAAATGATTGGATGAGTTATAAACATGGGATACTATAAGAGATAAAGTCCTGAAAATAATAATTCATTACTTCATAGAAAATTTACTCACTTTTTAACTCATAAACAAACCTAGTATTTTGTATGTGATGGACGTATTGTAGATTGTGAGTGGTGAAAAAAAAAATTAACGGTCTATATGAAAGTAATAAACAGACTACTCACACTCTGTCATATTAGAGCTATAACAAAATGACTTCATAAAACTCCCCACTAGCTAGTTATAGCATGACAATTCCCTCCCTATGGAGAGGATAAACTAAACACTAAAGTGAGTTTCCAAAGGTAACCTTGGTCAAGTTAGAAGTTGAGGCTTGATTTGAGACCTTTTAAGAATTTGGTTGAGTGGTTTTTCTCTTAGGTTAGGCCACACAACTAGCATCATGGTCATTCTTTGGGCGATAAGAGCACAACGACCACTGACAAACAGAGGGTTATAGTCTTGTAAAGTGTAGATACATTATCGCGATGTGGAATCCATTTATATTTGTCATGACTTATATGATGAGTTAATAGGCCTATAGTATACATTTGCACTTTTGTTTTTGTTTAAAACAATCTTCTTATTTAATATAAATTATATATATTGGGAAGCCAATTATTGTGCAGATCAATTAACTACATTGATAGGAGGATGACAACACGAAAATCATAAGATTTTTTTTTAGAGAGTTTCAACCTATGACGTCCACTCCTGATGATAACTCTTTATCATCAGACCAAGACACCAATCAGTTTTTGGTGTAGGCAGGGATTGAATCCCAGATTTCTTATACACCTATTAGAGATTTTACCAATTGAACTAACTAGTACCTACAAAAATCATAAGATTTAATTATACATTGAGTATACATCTTAGTTACTATTAATTAACTTATTTATTCAAAGGTTAAAAAAAGAAAGATTTAAGACCTATTTGTTGACAAGTCTAAACCTAAAGTTAGTTAATTCATTGATAAATCTATATTCCACCTTTTTTTTTTTTTTTTCCCCCACAGTTAAAAACTTTATAAAAGTCATAGCCAGGAATTGGAGTCAAAAACAAAAAGGAAGTGGGGTTAACAAGAAATAAAGAAATCATCTGGAAAAAGTAGGAATAGTGGTAAATAGAGGAGGTGGTAATGTGAAAAAAAGTTGACCTCGTAATCTGTAACCCTATTTGTCGTGCTTCCCACACTGGAGTGAGGTTGTCCCTACTTGTCACGGGGATACGTGAAAATAAGTACAGGAATATATTTATTCAAAGATTATATAGTGCTAGCTAGCTAGCCTTTTATACTAGTAGACCAATTTCTCCTCTAACTTTTCAGTTTTCACACTACTTTCAATTTCTCGCTGTATCTTACTATAAATTACTTTTGATAATTAGTTCTTAGTTAATTAGAATAATGTTGGAGAGGAGAGATGGATTCAAATCCTAGTTATGTTTTGAGTGTGTATGAATAGAAACCAACCCAATTCAATTCAATTAGATGCCCCAAATTGGGTTTTCACTTTTTTTGTGATTTCAAGTTGATAGTTTTGTAATTCATTTGACTAAACCTTATTTATCGAATTTATAGATTTATTCATTGATCTTATTTATATTTTTAGTTTGATTTATTTTTGAGTTTTGAAAATTAGTTTTGATGAATTTGAAAATTAGATATATAATTTAGATAGATCATGTGAAATTCTAATAATTTATTGAAGAAATGCTTAAACATATTATGAAAAGGACATGACTAATTTTTAGTGAGTAGTTCTATTGGATATATATCCATATCCCAATGTGTCTAGGAAAATTGCCCAACACAAACTCTATAAAAATTAAAAAAATCACTTTATGTTTTTTTAATAAGACATGAAATATATACGCAGCCACGCGGTGAGCACAGAGCGAACTATTCTTTCGCCTTTTACTAAAAAAAAAATAAGACATGAAATATATGAATACAATTCACTTATCCAACCCAACTCATTTGAGTTGGGTATGAAATTACTCAACTTGGCAATGTTTAGTTGGATTGAAAAAATCACTTAAACAAGATTCATGCACATCCTTAATTTTCTTAATAAAACAGAGAATGTTGTAGTGCTACTAGGCTACAAGTTCCTTTACCTGAATTCTTAAAATTTTGACGGGCTCTATTTGGATCAGAGTTCTGCTTCTTCAACTTTAAACGACAAGTAGACAAGGGGCTTCAATTTATTTCAACCACTCTTTATATTATTGCTAACATACACACATAATACAACAATGCAGAAATTACCAAAATTCAAATAGTGTGTTTGCAGCCAAGATTGCAGGAATCTCAACATCCGTACATATGGATCTCACTCAGTATTGTATGTACGGAATTCCAGTGATTCCTGTTATATGCATAAGCTTATATTTGTATGTT
This sequence comes from Quercus ilex subsp. ballota, assembly GCA_032727855.1. Classification (NCBI taxonomy): domain Eukaryota; kingdom Viridiplantae; phylum Streptophyta; class Magnoliopsida; order Fagales; family Fagaceae; genus Quercus; species Quercus ilex. The sequence continues at coordinate 3,400,808 of CM064908.1, read as the reverse complement.
TGCAATTTTAAAGGTGAAACAAATAGTGAGGGTTTGGATAGTGCTTTAAGTTGCGGTGCGTTTTTTATGTTGCGGTTTCTCCCTTCTTTTTTTTTTTTTTGCTGGATTTCTTGACTTTTTAGAGACAAAAATTACTGTACATGAACAGTGTATACATTGTTCATACATTAAAAAATATTAAAAATAGGTCCCACAATACTGTTCATCCATTTAAAAATTATTTTGCTACAGTGTTTTCAGCAACAATCAGTTTTCAACAACTTTCAGCAATAATAAGTTGTATCCAAACGGACCCATAGTGTGTTTGAACTTGAATAATATTTTTTTATTGATTTACTTTATTTAAAAGATAAATTGTGTAAAAATATAATTATACATACTAGAAAGTAAAACTTTAAAAAACTAATCTAACAAAATAAATAAAATAAACTTTAAATAAAAAAAGCTTAACCAATAACACTAATAACAGGTCCACTAAAAAGACGAAAAAGAGTAAAGGAAAAGAGACCTCCGAAGGGTGGCACCTTGATGGTAGAAGTCCCTTGAACCATCATCCTTGCAAGTCTGAGGGTTATAGTTTGAGTCATGACGCTTCAGTTTAAAATGATGTGTCCACATGGATAGCCCCAAGTAGTTTCGGTGGTCCCACGCCATAAAATTTGGGTTTAAGTAAGAAAGGGCGATAATATCGCGCTGTATGAGCCATTTTTTTGTTCATAAAAAAAAAAAAAAAAAAGGAGAGAAAAGTTCCCAATTTTATTTATTTAGGAGAAAGAAGACTTGTAACTATTTTATTAAAGCAACGACAAATTGGCTAAATCAACCTGGAAAACAGAGTAAAAAGTTGGTGGAACATTCTCCATCTACCATGCATAGTTAGAAGCATTTATGGAATAAGGTTTGGCTTGAATCTAGAACTAGATTTAGTACACCCACTGAAGCTTTGCCCAAAATAGAAGATATAATTTTCCAACTCCAAAAATTTCACTATTTTTACACACCCTTAAAACCCTTTTGTTATTTGGGTTATGGTGGATAAGGGGAGTAATATCTTAAATATTTTGTGAGTTTGATGTGAAAACGTGATGTAAAATTCAATGTCCCTAATTGAAGTGAGTAAATAAGTGTTTGACCTAGCATGCATCACAATTGTTACTTGACAAAAAATTGAAAATCAAATCAAATTACAAGTAGGAATAATGGTAGCTCTTCCCTTCCATGGTTGTGAGTTGATGGCTCATGCAAGACTCGAATCCAATGAAGAAAACATGAGTTCTAGAGGCCTAGATAAGGCATGTAATTCAGGCTCGTAAGATGGTGTAACCATCAAGCATCAAAGAGAGATCAATCAAGGTATTCTCAAAGGGCTTTGCCTTAAGGTGCAGGGTTTTCATTCAAATCCTTTTACCCTAGTGTGGCGAATTGTAAGAAATATTTGGATTAGTTTCCTATGGAATAATTATTTAAAATTGTGGAACCTTTTATTCAGGCAAGTTTTGACTTAAATAGTTGTTATTTTGGGTCCACAATTATTTCCTGAATAGATATGGTTCAAACATACAAAAAATTTTTTTCTTCTTTTCGGGTCGGTTAGGAACTTGGAGAGGATGATTAGACGTGGATTTGGCAACTTTCTTGTAACATGCAGGACTTCACAGTCAGTACAACCAAACCATTAGGTGTTCAGCAATATTTCAGGGTGGTCAAGATCAATATGTTCATAGTTTGGACTCTGGAGTATACATCAAATGTGACATTTTAGCAAATATATATAATGTGACATTAAGGAAAGTGATTTTTACACTGCAAGGAACAGTTCTATGCTAAGAAGAATGGTACAGACACATTTCTTCTGAAAAAACACTTTTTACAATGTTCTTTTATTCCCCAGTTTCCACGATACATATATGTACTAGTGTCTAGTATTAAATGGTAAAATCTATGGTATACCTTTCACAGCAATATTTTTGGTTAAACATGTGCTCAGTCATTCTGTATTTCTTACCAGTAAGCAACAATGCTCGATAATGTCCAATAATAACTTGTCCTACGAAATTGGGGATGACCTTTAGTCCCCCAAAAAATACAATAGACTGTTTTTACATTCAATATAATGAACTCTTTACATACGCCAAAATTAAGTAGTTTAATGTAAAATCTGATTTGTTCTTCTCGGGTTTTGTCATAAGTCACTAGCTAGCTAGTCTGCATAAAAGTTAAGTCTTTTTTTTTTCTTTTCAAAAAACATGCTTGATCTCGACCTTCTTTTCCTAGCAGGAAGGTTCATGCAATAAAAAATCAAGGATATGTGCTCATGGAAAGGTTGTTAGCTCATTGCTTAAGTAGTAGTGTACTAAAAGGGAACTCAAAGATGCTGCTTCTCTTGTTGTTTAAAGAAAGTTGGGGATTATAAAAAAAAATAAAAACCTCTTATGTGAAGGTCAACCTTGCTCGTACTGTCCAGGCTTTAATGGAAAAGCCACCGAAGCTATTTGACCGATTTTAATGGAAAACCCACCAAGCTATTACCATTTTGATTGCTATTTACTTAATCAACTCTTATTGAGCCTGTAAAGTATATTTTTTGTACTTAAAATTTGGAGTTGTTTTCATTATAACTATATGTCTCAAAATTTTATTTTTATTCTTCACGTTTGATTTCGTTTTCATATTGATCCATGCCTTTATTTTTATTAGTAATTTGACCTTTAAATGCTCTTTATATTTAACTATTTCATTAAACACTAACTCTAAAATATTATAGAATGTATAAATTTCATTATCTGTGCATAACAACATTATGAATAGTCAAATTAGTAATGAAAATAGATGGTAAAGTCAATATAGAAACAAAATCAGACATGAACAACTAAAATATAAATATTTTAAAACATAAAAAGAATCAGAATCAAAACAATCTCAAACGTGTCAAATTGAATGTCCTTATAAATGGCCTATGAATATGATGGTGTGACTGTTGAGTGCTCTTATCACTGTTTGTCAAAAATGAGTTGGTTGAGAGCCAGCCAAATACCCCATTTTTAAAATGTCAGCATTGATGCCCAGGTTACCTAAAAATAAAAAATAAATAAATTACAGGACACTTGAGCTTAAATTAGCTTCAAGTTTCAACTTCAAAATCCAAAACACAGAGAGAGACACATTAAGCTCAGAGCTCTCATATTTAAATTATCACGAGAAAATATTATTTATATAGGGGTAAGTAGATGTGACAAAGAGGACAGAGATATAAGTCGGCCTGTCAAGTCGCTGTTCTTCAGTATTTAACGTTAAATCACATCATTTCAGAATATCAGATCCCCCGCTTTTTTCTTTCTCTCCCACATTTTAGTATTTTACTCCTTCACCTACTTGCATTGCTCTCTCTCTTACTTACCTTTTTATCTTCAACCTATTCAGTATATGTGATTTTAATTTCCCCCTGTTTGTCTTGGCATTCGGGTTTTGTATAGTTTGTCACTATTTTTGTTTTCCTTTTTATAAAAATATTTTAACTTTAAGTTCAACACCCATGTGCCTTTGTTTTGTTTTGGTTTTGAGAAACTGAAGGGAGAGAAGAGACAAGAGAGAAGAGAGGAGTGAAAGCAAAGACCAAAGAGATAAAAGGAAGAATCTATCTATAAGTTATAGAAAACTCACATGCCATTGCTAACTCTTTTACCCCCACTAGCTTAGGTGTTTATCCTTTTTTTCCTAGCACTGAGAGAGAGAGAGAGAGAAAAAAAGAATTCTTTCATTCCAAACAGCACTGAAGAAATGACTAAAGAAGAAGACTTTAAGCTCCTCAAGATCCAGGTCTCTCTCTCTTTACTACATTCTCTCTGTCTTCACAAGTCTTTCTTTTATTTATTTTACTATGAATATACAGCAAAGTGGGTTGGTGGTCATTTCCTTAAGAATCTTTCTTCTTGTTTTATTTTCATTCTCTACAGACTTGTGTTCTCAAAGTGAGCATACACTGTGATGGGTGTAAGCAGAAAGTGAAGAAACTTCTTCAGAGGATAGAAGGTGTTCACTCTCTTATATCATCCTTTTATTTGTATTACAAGTTCTTGTCTTTGCTCTTATTCGTGACTCAACATAGCGTGAACTTTTTGTTGTTATATGTTACTTCTAGTGTACTATTAAAAGCTTGGTTGGCTACTGAGAAAATGTTGGAAGAAATTTTTTAAAATGAAGACTATTTTCTTGGCCCTTTGTGGAAACAAAAACCATGAAGTGAACTGAGCCTCATAATAATATTTAGCTTTACTTAAAATTAGAGTAACATCAAACTTGTTTCCTCAACAGCCGAAGAGTACATTGGTTACTGTTAGTGGTTACAAGTCAAATGACATGTAAAGAATTGTCTTTTTTCTGTTTATAGATTGATTAAATCATGTCAAAAGTAATGATTGTTATTGGGTATTAATAATTGATGCTAATGACTGACTATTTTACCTTTATTTGAGAGAAGATAATTAAAGTTCACTGTTCGTAGACCAAAGAGTTTAGGCAAATTTCTCATGAAAGTAGACTTTTAAGCTTTGAATTTTGTGCAGTACAATCTCTTAATCTGGTTTCCCCTTGTTCTTCCCTACTGTTACAGGTGTGTACCAAGTAAATATAGAAGCTGAGCAGCAAAAGGTCACAGTTTCAGGAAGTGTAGATGCTGCTACTCTGATTAAGAAACTAGTCAGAGCTGGTAAATATGCTGAGCTTTGGTCACAGAAAACCAACCAAAACCAAAACCAAAACCAAAACCAAAAGCAGAAGAACAACAACTGCAGCAAAGATGATAAGAACAACAAAGGTCAAAAGCAAGGGTTGATGAAGGGCCTTGAAGCCTTCAAAAATCAGCAGAAATTTCCTATTTTCTGCTCTGAAGAAGATGATGATTACTATGATGAGGAAGAAGAGGACTATGAAGAGGAAGAACTTAGGTTTCTCAGGGAGAGAGCTAACCAACTGAATTTGCTTAGGCAGCAAGTTGAAGCAAATAATGCAAAGAAGGGTGTTGGGGTTGGAGCCATGGCTACAGGTTCCAACAATGGAAAAATGAACATTAATGCTGGACATGTGAATGCTGGAAATGGAAAGAAAGGAAACACAGATCTTCAGAATATGGGAATGAAGGCAAGTCCAGGTGGGATTGATCCAAAAACTCTTGCAGCTTTAAAAATGAATGCTGCTCATTTGGGTGGTGGGAACAATATGATCAATGCTGGGGAAGCCAAAAGGGCTAATGACATTGGTGCCATGATGAATTTAGCTGGTTTTCATGGAAATGGGATTAATGCTTCTGCTTCTGCTTCTGCTGCTGCTTTAGGAGGCAATCCCAATGGTTTGGGAGGTTTTCAAGTCCAATCCAACAATGGGTTTCATCAGGGATCTCCTGGTGGAATCCAAACTGGTGGATATGCTACTGGTCAACAACAATACCCTGCATCAATGCTAATGAACATGAATGGTTACAACAACCATCCATCACCTATGATGATGAACATGGACATGCAGACTAGGCATGCTGTGCAACAACAGCCCCAGATGATGTATCAAAGGGCCCCTTTTGTTCCACCCAGCACTGGCTATTACTACAATTATAGCCCTAGCCCTAGTCGTAGTCCTTACAATGTCCCATACCCTTACACTCAGCCTAATTACAGTGATCATAACTCTGCAGCACATATGTTCAGTGATGAGAACACAAGCAGCTGTTCTATAATGTAATAATAAAATAACACGTAGAGAAAAAGGTATGGTGTTGACTTCAAATTCTCTGTTAGTGGAGTTGTTTAGACTTTTGATTGTATTAATGTAGTGTTTGGTGTATGGGGAAGGGATGGGTTTGGATGGGATATCTGGTTTAAAATATTATCATCAGTGTGTATTGTGTAGTTGTTAAGAAGTTGTTCCTTTTTAATTTTTTATTTCCTACTCAAGTTATGTCTGTTTGGTCTTTCTCTGTTTTCGTGTGACTGACTACAAGATGTGGTTTGTTAGCCACTACACTAGTAAATAAACAAAATGATTGATTAGCATATTAATGCGAAAGGGAGTGACAGTGTCACTTTTATGAGTTTATTATTTACTAATCATGATAAATTATTTCAATAATTTTGAATCATGAGTAATTCAAGTACATCTAAGTTCACCGCTTTTCTGACCATGGTTATGTTGGTGGTTATATTGTAGTAATTATAGTCTGTCATCTACGAAAAATTTGTGTAAAAATTTATTGGGTGTTTTGTTCTGCTGAATAAATTAAACAAGGAGTTTACAGGCGTGATACTGCCCTCAATTCACTTAAACTAGAGACCATTCATGCAATAGTAGAGCTTATTCGCTCAAATCCACAACCTAAAACTTGTAAAATGGTTATGAGCCTCTATTTACTTAAACGGCATGGGACCCTTCATCCAATGGTAGAGCTATTTATTTGAACTCTACTCGTAAATGGCATGGGACCATTCATCCAATAGTAAGGCTTGTTTACTCGAATTCAAAACCTCAAACTCTTAAAATGATGGGCTGCAATTGGGGGTTGCATTTTTTGTGGTTATCAAGAGCATGGTTCAAATTTGAGTTTGTTTACTTGATCTGTGAGTGACGAGGAGGAGACATGGGTTAGTGGATGTTGTAGAGTGAAATAATGTCAGTGTGCAGAGAGCAAAGAACCGCTAGCTAATCAAGCTAAGGTTGACAATAACGTACGCAGAGGATTTTTTTGGCCGAAACAATGTGTATCACAGCACCAGACAACTGTATACTGTTTATTGTATGGTGCTGTGAATATGTATTCAAAGTTTGGTAATTGTGTATGTGTTCATCACGTGTTTATGTGTTCAGTGGCGTTACCGACAGGAAAATTGTGGACCACAACATTCTTATTATTATTATTATTATTTGTTTTTTTGGACTGAAGGAAAACAAACGGATCATACTGTACCTTATCTGTTATGTGATGCTAGCATGAATTTTTATAGAATGTTTTAATCGATTTATGCATATGGTATATATAATTATATAATCATATGCAAGTAGTACTAAAATGACAGTTTCTTTTGTGTGTGTGAGACAACAATATTTGATTATGTTAAGACTTTTCTTTTTATTATAAGGGATATAATTTTTAAAGCCTTAACACATCACCTAAAGGAAAGGGTATTCATTACAAATCACATAGTATGTAGGAAAGGACATGAGAAATGGTTATGATAAAGAGAAATATTCCAAATACCAAAAACAAGAGTTAGAATTTGAAACAACGAGTGCTAGTTAGGCCCAAATACAGTCTCTAATATGAGCATGAAACGTGTATACTATATTGAGGGATATGAATATCATCATAGATGGATTCGATAGCTTGATAATTCAAGACCTAACCACTAGTTTAGGATTTTGGGTGGTGCTGAACCTAGTAATAGTGATATGAAGGTGATAAAAGCACATAATTAATGATTTTCTATGATAAAAGTGCCTAGGGCATGTAAGACACAGTGAAAGTTATGTTTGCCTTATTTTCATTGGGCTGACTCTAGTATGGCTTTGGGTCCACTCTCACTTCTATCCTTTCATGCATTTTCCTTGTTGAGGGAAGAGATGGGTTAGTCACTCCCCATTCACCTTTTGTTTCTTTGTTTCAAATTAAATTGAAAATCGGTAAATGATAAGAAAGGAAACTCAATTATTTATTATTTACTATTTACTCCAGTGTTTTATTCATCCTATCTTACACATATCAGATAATTATATAGATGAATCTTTTAAGAGCGGTCTTAATATGTTAACTAAAAGTTTAGACCTTCATAACTTCATGAATGTCATAGGATTTTGGAATCATTAGGTCAATTTCTTAGGATTTAGTATTCTCTTATTTAAGTGAATTTATGTCATATATGTGGATAGGAAGAGGTTTTACTTTATCTCTTGTTAGCTTTAAGTTTTTGGGACAAATGTTAAGTTATAGTTTTATACAAAAGGTAGAATAGGAGAGAGTAGCCATTGGCTTATTTCAAGGTGGTACTTTTATTATTGTGCTCAAAAATCATCGCTACCAAAATTTACAAGAGATAGATAATCTTGTTAATAAGGCCTTCATTGATTTGGTGATGCAACGATTTTCAAATAGTAGTTCTACATACACATTTTTGCCTCAATTTGTTGAAAGTAGTTCATTGTAAATAAGTGGCAGACAATCATTTTTACATGAATTGACAATTCTTTTTCAATTACTCAGACTTGACCACCCACAACAAAAGTTGAGGCTAAACTCTAATAATAATTTGATCTTAAAGAGTTTCAAACATGATTTACTTTTGACATGTGTGGACATAGTGAAAAAAACATTAATAGAAGCTTCCTCTCAGCAATTAATACATGGCATCATTACACATCAAAAGAAGACAAAATAATCCCAATTAGCAAATCATATAAACCAAATGCATATAAGATGGAAAAGCTTCCAAAATAATGATGCAGAAAATTACCTCAATCTTTCAAAAAGTCTGCTTGCTCATGTGCTCTGCTCTTCGAGATCTTGTCTACACACTAGTCTTTAGTTGTCATGGTTGATCTGCTTGAGAAAAAATCCATTAATAAAAGCAATCAGTGGTAGGATCTATCAGCAGCACTATATATGGGGTACAGAGTACTACTTTTCATACTAAATCCCAAATCACAGATCAAATCAAATTAATTAATCAATCAACAGAAAAAACAAAACTCATTTGCCATCAAAATTTCCTTTAAAAGGGAAATGTCACACGGTTAAAACTTACCATACAAGAGTTAGTATACGTCACATATTTTTGAAGCACACATTTAGCACATGCGTATCTTGGTCAGCCCTTGATTATAGTCATAATCAAGGGACATTAAATTGTCCCTGATTTTAGTATTATTAATTGGTCAATTTTTGTGTCTATATATACTTTAATTGTATAAAACTTTAGATCTACAGAAAGGATTTGGTTTACTTCCAATACTTTTTTAATTGAAATTTTCTTTTGTTTTAATAAGAAACTGTCACATTATCTACAGAAAAAATTTAGTTTACCTCAAGTACTTTTTTAATTGGAATATCTTTTTATTTTAATAAGAAACTGTCATATCACTCACTTAAAATGTGAAAATTAAAATCCACTATCACTTGCTATTGTATATTCAAAATAACATAAGATGTCTAATTAAAGTACAGAACATACCAATCAAGTTACACTAATAGAAACAGCTACAACATTGTGCTCAATAGTAAGACCAAATATTTGGCAGATGAATTGGGGGAGATACTATGGGAGGTTAAGGTTGACCAAGTCATCCGAGATTCAAGAAACTGTGTAGGGGAAAATTTACTAGGTCGTTTTAGCATCTATCGTGGACTATATATCGTGGAAATTTCTTTGACTTCTTGACTTTCTATGTCTGAATATTGGAATAAGAATAGTTCAAATTAGTTAAAATTAAACATAAATAAAAATAACCCTTGGGAATTCTGTGCCCTACATGGGGCCATATTCATTATTCACACAGTAAGGTTTTTTTCTTTTTGGAATTAAATATACAGTAAGGTTGGTGACGGAATAATGTTCACCATATATATAATATTTGATAATTGAGAGAGTATAATTAAAATTTTGTACGTCTTCGTTAAAAACATTAAAAAGTGTCAATTGAGGTATAAAATTCTTAGCGATACGATATATTTGTGTTGTATTTGATACTAATAAAAGTGATACAAAAATTCAAGCGATAGCTTAGTAGTAATATCATTTTTTATGGCGTCCCATGTCTATGGTTCAAACCTCACATTTTCTTTCACGGTGTACTTATAACCAAAAAAAAAAAAAAAAATGTGATATAGTGATGAATTTCATCAAATCACAATTTGCCACATTAAAAGTGTAAACAAAAATTATAATTTTTTTTTTGTTTACTATTATTTAGCACATTTTTTATTTTTGTACTTTCTCGAACATTCACTTCGGAAGTGTGTATGAAATTATGAATAGTTCATGCTTGGGCGATGTAGTGAAAATCATTTATTTAGTGAGCGTTTGGATTGTGATGAAACTTGCGGCTGCATTTCCAAAATCACGTTTTGGACTTTTTTTTTTTTTTTTTTTAGGTGCGTGAGGGAGTAAGCGGTTACTGTGCGGCTACTGTTCAATGAACAGTAGCCGCACTAGTTGACTTTTTGTCTATAAACAGTGCATCCGTGCACTGTTCACGGACCCACAATTTTCATTTTTTAGCAATTTTTTCATTAAAAATGAGTCCTATGGTACTATTCACACATTTAAAAATTATTTTGTTAAAATATTTTCAGTTTTCAGTTGTATCCAAATAGACCCTTAGTGAAGAGTGCACTAAGGGCTGGGTTAATAGACAAACCATAATCTCCATCTTGGAGAGCAGCTTTTACACATATAAAGCCCATTGCGGGCTTGGCTTGTGTGTGTGTGTGTGTGTGTGTGTGTGTGTGTGTGTGTGTGTGAGAGAGAGAGAGAGAGAGAGAGAGAGAGAGAGAGAGAGATGACTATGAGACTTTGAGAGGCGATTAATTGAGTGCGGAATTTGAACAAGTTGGAGGGTGAGTGAAATGGGCTGGGTTTGTTTGAATTTTGTTGGGTTGTTTGGGTTTCGATTTAGTTGGGCTCCAAATGTTTCAAATTCAAAAACAACCAAAAAGAAAAGTACCACACAAAGTTAAGAGCTTCACCCTCCCACCCCACTCTTTCCATCCTGTATGAAGTGACCTCTCTCTCTCTCTCTCTCATGTAATATAGTCTCTCTTTTTTAAACATTTTTTTAGCTATTAAAAAGGTTATGAAAGTGGATGGTTGTGGAGATTCAACTTATATTTGAACATAATTTTAAATTCAACTAATATTGAATTTAAAATTATGGCTAAGTAATAATGACATTCTTTATGGTACTATATATTTGTGGTTCAAACATTATCTCCCCCTCATCCACTATATATCTATTAAAAAAAAAACTTAATTAAGACTTGAACATTATCATAATTGTCATATACCTTTTATTAATCCAATTCTCATATGAGTTCATAGTTTCTACATTGAAATAGTCATTCATTACTAAACAAAAAGAGAGAAAAATATAATAAATAATGAACTTAATACAGTTATTTAATTAACACTTAATCATAAAACTATTAATTGATAATGCTTCACGAAACACACCACTTAGCACTTACTCATCACTTTGACTAGTGCTTTACACTTTGGATATCCACAAAAGATGTTTTTTCTTCCATTCCAGGTCATCCATATCCTGTAAATACATGACACATAAACCATATCCTACATAATTTCAAGGTATCAGCTCCAAAAGTATCAAAGCAAATCACATTTTGTAATGATTAGTCACATAAGTTGGTATCTCTATCATATCAATTAAAGAACAAAAGTGCTAAAGGAGCGCCCGTGGCCTATGCATTAAACAACTCCATGTCCTTATTTAAGCCACATATATGTTATCTGGGTTCCCATTGTTTTGAGATGACAACATAAAATTAACCTCACTCTTTTCAAAAAGAAAAATTGTCACTTTTTTTTTGGTGGGAAGACTTTTTGATCTGATGTGACTGACTTTGGCCCCTACAGTTTTGGCTGTATAATGAATTTCTGTGGCCGAAAGGACTCGAACAATAAATGAGAAGAAAAAGAAAGACTATTCAAATTCCAAGAGATGCCTCCTTGTATCAAAAAGAGATGCCTCCCATCATTGTCTTTTTAGCCAATGAGATGACTCTTCCAGGCAATGTCAGCCAAAATTATATCGACAGCATCAAACATGTGGCCTACTTTCATTGATGATTTGCTGTTTGATGTAACAATAGCAGTAAATATCGAGATTACCTAAATTCATATCATTCATGTTTAGCCTCATCTGTATGAAGATGTGATTTTATTTAAAAAAAATATATATTAAAGGTATTTTTACTTTCATTATCAAAATTTTATAAGTTAGGGTGATAATTAATGAATGTGGTATCACAATAATTAATTAATAAATTATTTTCATTCATATTTAAATAGTAAGACATTATTTTATAAGATTTAAGTTGTCAAAAGTTACTATGATTTTTTTAAGTACAGTTTATAATGTGTATTTAAGTTAGAACATCGTTCCATTTTTTTGTACGTATGTTTATTTCTCTCCTAAAAAAACAAATGAAAAATGACCTACATTTGTGAATCTTTTTGGTCGACAATCTCGCTAAATTGTAAGGGGCTAACACTAAAAAGTCTAAAGAAAGCATGCAGTACACACTTTTTCACAATCCAAGTGTGTAGTAATAACTCCGCCCACGCGTTGTCACAACCCAAGCGTGTGGTAGCAACTCGGCTAATGCTTGTGACTACCAAAAATGTTGGACAACAAGGACTCTCCAAGCATATCGATTAGAAAGAAATTTGTGGTTCCTCAAAAAAAAGAAAGAAATTTGTGAAACTTTTACGCGACTTTTTTCTTAATAATTACTTCTACGTGACTTAAATTTGAGAGTCAAGCCCCTTCTAAAATAATTTTCCAACAGAGTGACAACTTTAAGACAACGGCATATATATGAAACTTTCACAAACATAATTAGTAACTTTTAGCTTTTGTATCTTCCCAATAGGCACATTCATTTTTGTTTTAGGCTCTGAACCCATTAGGCGCATTCACATTCACATTAACCTGCAGTATAATTTTCGTCTTATTATGGGCAATATAATTTTCATCGATACAAAGGACTAGAGTGGTCCATTTTAGATAATAATATATATGCACATCAATAACAAGATTAATTATTATTTGAATATGAACTTTTTATTGATTTTGGCAGTGATGATGCTTTGTGGTTCTCAAATAAAATTGTAAAACTACATTCTTGTCATCCTCGTCAGCTTTGTCCTTAAACGGCAGGCATTCAGTTTTTGCCAGTCGGAGTCTTTTGTGTTCTTTGTCCTTCTTTATTTTTCTGTTTGGTAATAGATAGAAATCAATAATTTATACCATGTGGGCATGCAATTTTGGATCTAAAAAGTGTTTTTTGCGAGACAAGTTTAAATAAATATCATGGACAAATTATCAATAAAATAATATTTTGATTACAATAAAATATTATTGTTTAATCTACTATTAACAATATTGTTGAACTCCTAGAATTCGATGCTGCATAATTTCTCTTTTGACTATACCCTCCAAGATACAACAGTCTAGGCTGTATAGCAGTTTGTTGTATAACTCAAACCAACTCAGCACAAGTAGTTAAGGTTAAAGCTTCCCCTTCAAAAGAAACACCATTCTTTGGCCTGAAATATCTCAAAGTGTTTAAAAATATTGTTGAACTCACTCATTCTCACACACTACTCACAAATACTATAGAAAAGAGAAAACGAGCTCTTTTGCTTAACTATTTCTCTTCTCATAACCTACATATTATTTATTAGTTTAGATAATTCATATTTATTAATTTAATAACTTACATAGGGTCCGTTTGGATTGAACTTATTGTTGCTGAAACTGAAAACTGAAAACACTGTAGCAAAATAATTTTTAAATGTGTGAATAGTACCGTGGGACCCTTTTTAATATTTTTTATTGCGTGAACAGTGCATAAACAGTGCGTGACGCACAGTATTTTTTTGTCTCCTAAAGTCAAACAAAGAGGCCAAAAAAAAAAAAAGAGAGGAGGAAAACGCAGACTCTGGACGCAGACATTGAAGCCAAACCCTCACATAAAGTTACAATTGCTTTACTTTATTAAATAACTTGATCATCTCTTTTATAAGCTTTTGTTAATTAAAATTAAGTTTTAATTTTAAAATGCATTTACATTTACTTCTCTTTGCTTTCTCAAAAAAAAAAAAAAAAAAAAAAATACTCCTCTTTGAACCCAGGGGTGGCAATTCATGTTTGCGGGTTGGGTTCGTGTTGTGTCGAGCCATGAGTATTTGGCTATATGGGTTGACCTGAACCCAACTTGTTTAGTAAACATTTCAGGAATCCTCAACCTGAACACGACCTGTTTATTAAACAGGTCAACTCGACTCGACACGTTTAACTCGTTTAATTAACAAGTTATATAAAGGTCAATACAAATGACCCATAAAATAATCTATTTGATTAATAGGTCATCCTTAACATATATAATTTTGATCAATTCTTGTATATCTAAAATTAAAATACAATTACAATCATAAATATAGTAATAAACATATAAAAACAATCAGAAATTAAGCAATAATATCAAAATAACTAATAACTTAATAAGCTAAACAGGTCAGATGGGTTTGTAGGTTAAATACAAACATGATTCGTTTATTAAACAGGTTAGTCGTGTCAACCCGAATATGACCCGAACCCATTTAGTCTCAACCCATAACCAGTTTATAAATGGGTTAGTTGTGTCGAGTTTGCAGGTCGTGTCAAATTTTGCCACTCTTATTTGAACCCAATAATTTCTATCAACTCACTCTTCAAATCAACCACCCTTGATCCTTCCCTTCTCTTCTTAACCTAAAATTAAAAATAAAATTTTAAGACCTCATAATTATACTTGTCAATTTTCTAATATATATTTTTAATTGAGTTTTTCTATATTTAAATTCTCAATTAAAATCTTATCACAAATATAATTTATTTAATATCTAATTACCACAATTATAATATCTAATAATATATAGTTACCATAATTATATATATTAATATATAATTAATAGATATATTAATAGATAATTAATATATCTATTAATATATTAATATATAATTAACAGATATATTAATAGATAATTAATATTGTAGGGAGATTTCCCATACAAGCTGTTTGCCTGCTTTGGGGAGCCAAGCCCGCACAGTTTTGTTTTCAAGCGACATGGGAAGACTTTGAGTGCAGTCCCACATCGGCAAGAAATGCACCCTACTCATGCTTTATAAGTGCTTGGCACAAGCATGAGTGTACCACTACTACACATGTGTAGTAGCGGTAGAGGCGTGCCCTTCGGGGTAACAAAACCTGCGCGTGTCGGACATGGTCAGCCCTACCCACCCCAAAGCGGACAATACCTTTGATGGGCACTGCCCTCAAAAAGAGCCTTCTTGTAGGGAGATTTCCTGTACAAGCTGTTTGTCCGCTTTGGGGAGCCAAGCTCGCACGGTTTTGTTTTCAAGCGACATGGGAAGACTTTGAGTGCAGTCCCACATCGGCAAGAAATGCGCCCCACTCATGTTTTATAAGTGCTTGGCACAAGCATGAGTGTACCACTACTACACATGTGTAGTAGTGGTAGAGGCGTGCCCTTCGGGGTAACAAAACCGTGCGGGTGTCGGACATGGTCAGCCCTAACCACCCCAAAGCGGACAATACCTTTGATGGGCATTGCCCTTAAAAAGCACATTTTTGTAGGGAGATTTCTAGTACAAGTTGTTTGTCCGCTTTGGGGAGCCAAGCCCGCATGATTTTGTTTTCAAGCGACATGGGAAGACTTTGAGTGCAGTCTCACATCGGCAAGTAATGCGCCCCACTCATGCTTTATAAGTGCTTGGCTCCCCAAAGCGGACAAACAGCTTGTATGGGAAATCTCCCTACAAATATATCTATTAATATATTAATAGATATATTAATTATAATTACCATAATTACTATATTATATATATTTAAAAAATTTCATTAAAAAAAGTGTACTTTAATTGTAATTTTTTTGATAGATTAATCTTAATTTATTTTTATCTTAAAATAATAGTGATTTTTTTCCCAACCATAAGAGACTATACAATTTTTTAAAATATAATTTTAACCTATGGTGTTTACTTTTGATAATAACTCTTTTATTATTAGACCAAAAAACTAATTGGTTTTTGATATAAGCGGGCAGGGACGGACCCGGGACTTGAGGTTAGGAGAGGCGGCTTTGTTGTTAGTTGCGTGTGGTGACTCTAGCCTTTGGCTCTGTTGCTTAATAGCTAATAGTTATTTATTTATTTATTTGTGTTTTTAATGTGTGCATCTAGGTATGAACAAAATTATTTTGTTTAAATTTTTTTAAAGGGCTAGGTTGTTTGTTTTTGGTAAAATTGGTTGATTGGACTTAATTGTTTTTAGCTTTGTTATTGGTAATTTTTGTTGTTGGGTAATTTTTTGGGCTTCCTTATTTTGTTTTAGATTTTAAATCTAGCCTTTAAAAGAAGGAAAATGCTATAGTTACAAACTTTTTTACAAATTGTTAATGTGTTTAGTGGTTATTAGTAAGTAAAAATGTGATATACGTGATGGGCCCAGATGTAAACTAATAAGAATTTACTACATCAAAAATTTGTAAAAATATTGTAGAAAAGTTTGTAGGTATAGTAGTACTCTTAAAAAAATCAATAATATTGTTAAGGGGAGCAAAGTGTAATTTTATAGAACAAATTGCTAAAATTAGTACCTATAAATATATAGAGGGTTGGGTTCAAGTTACACCTGGTGTAACTCTAAGTAATGTTATACCAATCAATAATTTTTAATTGGATGCGAATTTTGACAAATTTATCGTTAGATTACATTATTTTTGTATATTTTCTATGCTTGCAAATTTTCATGGTGATCAAAGATTAATAGCCATGTCATCAATCAATTGTTTAAATTCAAATTTTTGTAGTTTAAAATAATGCATAAAATATGAGCTTATGGATCGAATATTAAATAACATTCAATTGACATGAAAATTAGCAAGAATGTTAAAAACATATAAAACATGTAATTGAATGGTGGGATTTTCAAAATATGAATTTCATAACAAGTTATTAGATGGTGTAATATTGCTTAGAGTTACACCAGTTGTAACTTGAACCCAACCCATATATATGTATATATATATATTAATATTTTTTTAAAAAAAAATTAGGGGGGGCTCGTTGCCCTCCCTTGTCCAAGTCTTCCCCCGTTCCTGTAGGCAAGGTTTTCAAACCCAGACCGAACCGAGAGGTTGGACCATGAAAATCGAGAACTGGGATGAAAATTGATTTTTTAAGCATAAAGAACTAGATTTTTTGTTAATTTCGTGAATCCCTAAAACCAGGGTTGGATAGCATGAACCGGTGGTAAGAATTGTGCGGTCCAACCCCTTAGCAATTTTTTTTTTAAAACAACTTAACAAAATTTTATTTTACTTAATTAAATTATCCATCTCTTATAAGGAATGAAAAAAATTATAATTAAAATCCATCAAAGATATTTAACTTTACTTCAAAAATTAATAATAAATTTTAATGTTTTCATTGTTATTATTTTATTTTATTAACTTTCTTATAAGGACTAGATTTGAACTCCTAACCCACTACATGAATGGATTTAGGTATAAAAAACCTAAAACAATGAATTTATAGAGAATGAGTTGAAAAATTGGGTTTTAGTTAATCAAACAAACGCAAGAATGGGTTCAGATGACAAGAGAATGAAAAGAAGAAGGTTTGTATTGAAGAAAAAATCGTCACTGGCGAGGTCCGAGGATGTTTGTTCTTATTTATTATTCAAGGTCGGTTACAAATTTGGTTCCTGAGTGCTACGGTGTTTTTCTCATTGTTTCTCGATCCCCCCTTCTTGTTGTCTACTTCTTCTTTTATATCATCTTTCCTTTTCATTCCCGCCTTACACATGCATGCTAAAGGGTTGGTATTGATATTTGTCCTATTAGCCCCTCCCCTAAGTTACCATATAGTAACTGTAAGGCTGAAACAACACTGTTCAGGGATCACCTCCACATTAATGTGGTCAGAGAGTTAGCTGTAGTGCATTTAATGCGGAAGTAGGAACTTTCTCCTTATGGTCAAAGTTAACATCTATTTACTAACACAGTCTTTTCTAATGAGAATTTCTTCTCCTCAGACAACCCCTTGTCCTCGGATTGGGCCACAGACCCGTAACATGAACAAATGATGAGCCCCCAGGCCCAATATCCCTACATTTCTTATTTAATTATTAAATATATGCTTGAAAATCATTAAATTTCCCTCACATATATAGATATACTGTCAATTTTTCTAGTTTTATAAATTTAATATATATATATATATAGGTTTTAATTAATTATTAAATTAATTATGACGTCATCACGGTTCGACCTCAAAAATCTTGAACCTCTCCCTTTTATGGTTCAAGGAAACCTTGTCTGTAGGTGGGGATTGAACTCTAGATCTTTTATTCGGCCATAAGAAATTTTATCAGTTGAGGTAACTGAAATTCACAAATAATTGAGATTTTTGAAGTATTACATTTTTAAGATGTGTTACAAATTTGCGTTGAATATAAAATGAATTGGTGAAAATAATCTCATTGATCAATCCCAAACGAAGACCAAGTAAATGAGCATTACAAATTTACAATCTATTAAAAGACTTTGGCAAATAGCCAAGTGATATTAAATCAACAAAATAGAATATTTTTTTGAAGCCACAAAATAGAATATTTTAGAAACAGAGAAAATGAACTGTACGTACACATAAGTCTAAGTAAACTAGTCCAAACTCCAAAGTAAAGTATTATGAGTTACGACCAAACCAAGTAGCGAAGTGTAATCCATATATCTATGTAAAATCGAAACCTCTTAAATTTTCATAATTTTTTACATAAGTACAATATTTAAATAAAATTATCATTTTATTTAAATATTAACAAGGAGTTAAATATTTTTTTATTTTTAAAAAAAATAATAACTAAAAAAATGTCTATTTACTCATTGTTGGATTTTTTTTTTTCAGAATCAATAGTTTTTCCGTGCATCGCACGGGTTAACGACTAGTTCTGACTAATTCTTATCCAACAACATGTTATTAGCTTATTATAGAAAAATTAAAAATAAATAATAATAATAATAATTATGGGATGATAACAGTGACTAAAAAAAAACAAGGAAGCACACGAAAAAATCTCATAAGAAAAAAAAAAAAAGCTTGAAAGCGAGAAAGTCACGGATTTTTATTAAAATTATCAAATTAACTTGTCTTTATGGCATCTTTTCTGTTTCCAGAAACATCAAAGCCCACACAGGAAAAGGCAAGCCTAATTTCATTCACACCCAAGATTAGAGATAGCACACTCTTGTCACAATTTTGGTCACAATTTTTACACCTGTCAATATATGATTAGATTACATTATTTACACATAGCTGACCTCAATTTGACACATGTCCACTATACTAAAAATAACAATCAAAATATGTGCAAGTTGTAACAAAGTGCGTGACAAATGTGTGTCATGCTTGTCTTTCTATAATAAGGTCTTTAAACTACTAATAAATAATTAAATATTACCAACCTCACTCGCTCGCTCCATCAAATACCACACACTCTTGTTCTTAAAAAAAAAAAAAAAAATACCACACTCTCTCTCTCTCTCTTCATGCAAAATAGAGCGATGGTCGCTAAGGAGAAGGTTTTGCTGTTTTCTCTGGCTGTTTTAGGACAGCTGACCGTTTCATTTGCAGTCGCAGAAGACAGACTTTTGAATCTAGCCAAGTTGAAAATGTTTGTGGATGAGCTTCCAGACATGCCCAAAATCCATGGCTTTGATATGGTTTCTGGGGTTCCCAAATCCAAGTCACTCAAGATTGGCATGTTCAAGAAGAAGTGGGTCAGTTTTTCTCTCTATTTTCTCTTTTTGTCCCCAGTACTCTTAAAACCATATATCATATTTGGAAAGCTGGTTTTCTTTGTCTGCTCTCTTGGATTTAGACAATTTTTTTATTTTTATTTTTTTTATATGATAAGATTTGAAATTTATACCTCCATTCTATACTAATTTCTGATTGATTGATTTTTTTTTTTGGATCGAGGTAGTCACTTATAGATTTTATCAGTTAACTCTGGTGTTTAAGACAGTGTTCCATGTCCTTGATTTTGATTGGTTTCTTGCTTCGTGAAAATTTATGTTGTCCCTTCTGACTCTTTCCAGCTTTTTGATTGAATTATGTGAAGCCACAGAAGTAGTAAGTAGTAACCGTTGCTCACATACTTCGAGTATTCGGTTTCGAACATTAAAAGCAACCTCTATGAGCATTTAAGAGAGATAATAGCTAATCTAAAAAAAAGAGAGATAACAGCTATGTTGCATTTAACACTTCAATTCTACATCTTTTTTGAATAGCCCCTACTGTCTAAAACTCAGAGAGAGAGAGAGAGAGAGAGTGAGGAGAGAATGGAAACATGTGTAAAAGTGCTTCTCTTTTGCCAGATTCCCCCACCACCTTTGCCAATTTATCAATTAGAACTACTAATAGCTATGCCATTGGCATGTGCCACTGCCCCCCCTGCCCTTCTTTTGCAGTCTCTTTGCCGCTTTTACAATAATTCACTTGATTTATTAATACAAAATTAATTTCTCACTTTACTCAAAAGATAACTTTTATTTTATTTTTTTTCAATATATTTGGACTTGGTATAATAAAATGAGGTTAATAGTGATTCAGTATAAACATAATGTTGTTCTAATCAAAACTTATCGCCAACATAGTAGTAAAAGATATTGTAAATGGATTGGTGTCACTTATTAGAGATACTTGTAACTAAAAATATTTAGTTTTGGATTACGAATTGGACTGTGATATTTTGTTCTTGATGCATCAATTCAATCGATAATTCGTTTATTAACAAAATTGTAAAGAATTCAAAATCCGATGGTCCGTAATGATAAGCTACCCTTAGTCCTTTTGCTTGACAGAACCTTGTTTTGTTTTCTTATAAAAATTTTCTTAAGGACACATGCAAGTAAATCTCTATTATTATACGATCATGTTAACAGATGACCTTTAAAATAGTTGCTAATAAATCATAATAAGAAGGTTTTGACACCATTCTTATAAGAAACTTAAAAAATTGCCAATAATATTAATTGTTTTTATCATTCTCATACTTTCAATAAAATATTTCTAAAAGCGATTCTTAAATATTTCCCATTATTATATACTCTTAATTGTATAAATTATTATGCTTCGTTTAGCTGAGCAGTCTATTTCCAAGGACTATTAATAGCACTTTGATTTATTCAAAGCATTTAGTGTAACTATCACTAGCTATCATGATTAAAAAAATCTCTTAGGAACTGCCCCTATATCTTTCTGAACACACAAACTAAAACCAATTTTTCGATTAATTCAACTTAATTAAGTTAAGTAATATTAAATATGAGTCATGCTAACGAGTGCCCTTAAATTTTTTTTTTAAGGGCATTTTTATGAGAAATGAAAAAAACTGTCAAAATATTAATTACTTTTTTTTTTTTTCATTTTCTATAAAAACTTTCTTTAAATAGATTATTAACCAGTACTCTAAGTGCACTCGTTAGCATTTCCCAATATTAAATATCTTTGCCGTGCCTCGTTTTTCAAAGAACATATCAGACTAAGTTTAATTCTCTTGACAAAAAAGTCATTCTAATGAGGTAGTCAATAGTTGTAATTTTTTTTTTTGTTTTTTGCAGAAATTCCACAAAGATCTTCCACCAACACCGGTGTTTGCCTATGGTACATCCAAGCACACGGCAACAGTTCCTGGTCCAACAATTGAGGCCCTTCATGGAGTTGACACTTATGTGACATGGCGAAATCACCTCCCTAAAAAGCACATACTGCCTTGGGACCCCACTATCCCCACTGCCATTCCTGAGAAGGGCATTCCTACAGTGGTTCACCTTCATGGTGGAATTGATGAGCCCGAGAGTGATGGGAACTCAAATGCATGGTTCACTGCTAAATTCAAATCAAGAGGGCCCACGTGGACGAAGAAAAAATATCACTATCACAATAATCAGCATCCAGGAAATTTATGGTACCATGATCATGCCATGGGATTAACTAGAGTCAATCTTCTAGCTGGCTTAATTGGGGCCTACATAATTCGTCAACCTAATGTTGAGGCCTCACTTGGACTCCCATATGGCAGCGAGTTTGATCGACCGTTGCTTGTATTTGATCGTGCCTTTCGTAGTGATGGTTCCATATACATGAATTCCACAGGAAATAATCCCTCTATTCACCCCCAATGGCAACCTGAATATTTTGGTGACGCTATCATAGTAAATGGCAAAACTTGGCCACGTATGACGGTACGACGCCGTAAGTATAGATTTCGTATTATCAATGCAAGCAATGCTAGATTTTTTAGGTTCTTCTTTACCAATGGCTTGAGATTCATCCATGTGGGATCTGATTCCGCTTATCTTAATAAACCCGTGGTGACCAATGATATTTTATTGGCTCCCTCTGAGATTGCTGATGTGGTTGTTGACTTTTCAAAGTCAAAGAATGAAACTGTTATTCTAGCCAATGATGCACCCTATCCTTACCCATCTGGCGACCCAGTCAACGAAGCTAATAGCAAGGTTTTGAAGTTCATCATCAATGGGCATCACGAGCTTGACACATGGCGAGTACCCAAGATGTTGATGAAATACCCAGGTCCTGATCTATCTAGTGTGACGCACACACGGTACATTGCTATGTACGAGTACACAAGTGACATTGATGAGCCAACTCATCTATATTTGAATGGGAAACCTTATGAGGCCCCAGTGAGTGAGACACCTAAAGTGGGGGCCACAGAGATTTGGAATATAATCAATCTAACGGAGGATAATCATCCTTTGCATATTCATCTAGGATTGTTTAAGACGTTGGATCAAACGGAGTTGGTGAAAGTGGAAGAATTCAAAACTTGCATGACAAAAATCAACGATGCGATCAAGTGCCAAATAAGCAAGCATGCACGTGGCAAAAAGATAGAGGTGCCGGCCTATGAGAAGGGGTGGAAGAACGTGTACAAGATGAAACCCGGAGCTGTGACTAAGATTCTTGTGAGGTTTTCTTACATACACTCAAATGAATCATATGCTTTTGATGCAACTTCAGAGCCTGGCTACGTATATCATTGCCATGTGAGTACTCCTCTCTTTATTTATTTATTTTATAAATTTAATCTTGTAGAATTAGTAAATACAAAATCTCCTTCATCTAAAGAATGAATTCAGGCGGGAATTAGTATTATAAAATTGGGTTAAATAAAAAAATTATAATTAAATGTTTTAGGATTTATATATTTAATGTACTAATTTTTGGGAGAGGCTTGTGTCCAGTGACCAGTTCTACTGGACACGCTAGGATATGAACAGGTATTTAAAACTGAACAAATGTCCGCATCTCAACGTGTTTAGTGAAACTCGGACACAAGCCCAACCCCAAATTTTTTGAATCATCTTATTATTTTACACCTGTCTAGTGCTTTAAATTCGTAAAAATATTCTGTGTGGGTGGTATATAACCTCTCTCTCTTTCTCACATTAAGTTTATTTGTGTCTAAACTTAAATAAAGTGG
This sequence comes from Quercus ilex subsp. ballota, assembly GCA_032727855.1. NCBI lineage: Eukaryota > Viridiplantae > Streptophyta > Magnoliopsida > Fagales > Fagaceae > Quercus > Quercus ilex. The sequence goes on along the minus strand of CM064908.1, from coordinate 3,377,455 downwards.
GTTTTAATTATTAATTCTATTAGAATATAGGTTTGGAACTTTTAATTATTGAAAGTTATAGCTGTTTTACGTACTTATGCCAGCTTACTTTTATAGTTTTTAGTACATTTCAGGCCAATGTTATTAGCTTTAAAACAATTTAAATGAAGTGGTACCATATTCCCTTCTCATTTAACGAAAATTTGGCTCTTCAAATAAACTTGCAGATATTGGATCATGAAGACAATGCGATGATGAGGCCCTTGAAATTCTTCAAATAAACTTGCAGATCTTGGGTTAAGAAGACAATGTGAGAATTTGCTATGATATGCCAAGAGTTTTGTATGTTATAGCTCAATTGATATTTTTTGGTGTTTCTAACGGAAATGTTTAGTGTTTAAATTCTCTCAGCTAGTTATTGAATGTTTTTTTTTATTATCCTTTAATTCTTTAAATTTGAGTTTTAAATCCTCTCTATATATGCAGGATCATAATTCACGGCTGTGAAGTGTGAATAATCAATGTATAACTAATCCCGTTTCATGGTTGTGTCGTTTGAGAAGATTAAAAAAAACAGGGGTTCAGAATTGGTTTTGCTCGGGAATTATTTGTATATGTATATTCTTTTTATGAAAGGGAATTATTTGTATTGATTACCAAACATTTTTAGGAAATAGAAGATAGTGAGGCTTAAATTGGGAACCATTGCTGTCTATACTATGGAATATGTACCTTCTTAAAAAAAAAAAAACAGTAATCTGGAATTTGAAAATATGTTTATAACATTGATGTCAGGCCCATTTATCTTTGTGGTTTGTATGGGAAGAGGTAGCACCAAGCCACCAACTGAACATTAAAAAAAAAAAAAAAAATTCATTGTTCACCCTAAAGGGTATTTTGGATTAAAATTTCATCCAAATTATTGCTTAATTCTTTCTATTTTAGGGCATTTTTATTTTGATCTCTCCCAAATTGAAATTTTGTTATTATTTTTTTTCATCCCTCACATTTGAGATTAGTTTCAAAGTATTCATCTTGTCTATTTCTGTGAGCTACGGGATCGTAGTTTTAATGATGCACACTAACTATAGGATTTAATTCTCTTGCTTGAGTTGTCATTGCCATATCTAGGCTTGAGCACAAACTCAATGGCACAACATGTGGAACTGAAGGACGAAGTTGAATTGCCTCCAACCATCATCCCTTATTTGTGCAGGCTAAAAGTGCACCGGTAGCCATCGGTTTTTTTTCTACTGATGTCAAGTTTCAGATTTTGACTCCTGAAAACAAACTCAGGCTTAAAGCCACGCCTCCAATGGTTGACATGGCATGCAAAAATTATTTGGCATGTACGCAGTAATGGAATGTGAAATTGATTATCCAACTTAGGCAGGGGTGACCCAACAAACTTTGAGGCTTAAGATGATATATTTAAATTGAGCTTTTTTGTTATTACTTAAATAATATTTAACTAGTTTTTAATATCATAATTTTTTTATAACAAAAATTCATTCTTTTTATCTTATAATATATATATATATATATATATATAGTTTTTGTTGATGAAATGCTAAAGCTATAACAAATTTGACTACAAAAAACTTACAAATGATGTATCAATGAATGTTGTAAGCGGGCAAAAAATAATTTTAACTCAAGTTAGATGGAGAGTTAATATGTGACAGCTCAATACAATTAATTTGTAAAGAATGAGTTTTCAAGATCAACCTTAGTATGCTTGTATGGTTTTAGCTTTTAAGTTAATGGAAAAACATCGAGTAACTCATAAGAAAGAAGAAGATTTTGATATTAATTCTTCCTCAAGTTAGTTCGAGGAACGCTAGTTCATACACTGTTCAAGTCTTGGTTACATAGTAATGATACACAAAGTATATTTCCCTTTCTAGTTTTTTGTCCTAGTATCTGGAGGTGTTCCCTTTCTTTATATAGCTATCTGAATTGCATCCCAACCCTCCACCTGTATAGCAACTGATATTTCATTGGATGCTTGTCCCATCAGGATTTTTTTGGAGGTGATAGAATGTGTTGCAAGTTATGAGGGTACTGTTCAGCAGTCATTTTGCCATTAATGCGACCAACTGAGTTGGTTCAGTACATTGAATGCGGAGGTGATGGGCACTTTTTCTAGATATTTCCCTTTTTCTTTTCTTGCACATCTCTACGCCCTTCCTTAGTATTTTGTCTTTTGGCCCAAGTGGCCAGTTCAATTCCTCCCGAGGAGTGCTTGCTCTTTGGGCTCCTCGGGCGGTCGGCTTCTTCAGCTTCAGTATTTGGGCTCTTACAAACGTATTGGGCCAGAATTGATGAGAGGATGAAACTTCCCCCTTCTCGGGTCGGACCCAGTTGGCACTACTTTGTATTTGAATCCTACCCCTCCCACAAATGTGATTAGTGACACTTTAAGAAAATAATAAACAAGTATTTGAATGAATGATGTTAGAGATATTATAAATATTACAACATGTGGCTTATAAAGATGTATCACCAATCAAAAAAAGTAATTTAAAAATGCATTTAATAGGTTGTTGACATTCACAAAGCATATAAATTGTCATATTAATTTGTAAAGGTTTTGATGTAAAATTTATAGTATTTTCAGCATTTTCCTATATGAATTATTTCTTGTAATTAGTTATACATATTTGTAAACCCTATATATTTAAAACTATATTATCTCAAGCATTACTAAATTCCTTAAGACTTCTTAAAAGTAGAGGGAAAATGTAAAACTATTTTTTTTTCTTTATCTCAAAAAAATATAAAATTTAAAATATATTTCAATTTTTACCTCAAAATTTGGGGGTCTTTCTCTAGTAGGGGTCCTAGGCCATGGCCTAAGTGGCCTAAGCCTAGGGCCAGCCCTGAACTTAGGATCAATGACTCTAATATTTGGTATGTATGCAGTGAAGTTGTTCTACAACCTCACTTTTGTAATCTCTTTAAATATTAAAAAAAAAAAAAAAATCTACTTAAAGTCTTCGTTTTAGATCTCAAACTACGTCTAGCTAGCTGGGATGAACTGAACATGGCTTAATCAACAGAGGTAGCGCCACGTTTAGGCCAGGGTGGTCACAGGACCACCCTGACCTGGGAATTTTTTTTATTTTTATTTTTTATATATAATAATTTAAATTTTTTATATTTGCCACCCTTTGAACAAAGGTTGTGACCACCCTAAAATTCTCCTCCCCCTTCTTCGTTCTACGTTTCCTCTGCAAACCTTTTCAACTTTTCCAATTCTTGAGTTGATTGCCCACTTCAACTTTATTGCCTAGTTTTGTGTAATATTATTTTTAGTTTTGTTAGCCTTCACATGACAAGTGCAAGACTAGTACAAGTAGTATTTTTTTTTTTGATGAATGTACAAGTAGTATTTGAAAAGGAAGCTAAAGTTCAACTTTTTTATATTGACTTTAAGCCTCCTTCCTCCACGTTATCATCTTCTTCTTCTTCTTCTTTTTTTCTTTTTTCTTTTTCTTTCTTTCATTATTAAATACATTTTAATCTTATTATATTTTAAAAAATTGATTGTTAATTTGTTTTTTGGGCTTAAAAATTGACATACTAATTGAAATATGACTTATAATATTAAGACCCGTAATAATTTATATGAGTTTTAATCAATATTATACATACATATTTATAATAATGGTAACTTCATAATAGTATGTATGCCGAAATAGACCAGTGCCAAAATATTTTGTTCTAATGGACAAACCGAAATGAGAGTCTTAAGTCTGCTTTGGGCAATTGGGGTAATAGACTAGTTGACTAGTGGTAGTAAAGTAAGTAAACAAATAATTATAAAAGAAAAAAAAATTAAACTATGCAATTGTAAGGCAATGGGATGAGGCAATGTATTTACTAGTTTAGACTTTACAATGTGGTAATGGGGTGTGTGCTAAACTGTTAGTGGTCAATAAAGAAAAATAATGAAACAACTAAACAACAAAAATTTATGTTGGATTAAATTGTTAATAGAGTCATGCTTTGGACATAATAATAATAAATATTTTTATTATATCAAGAAATAATATTTCAATTGAACTTATAGTTTATTTTTTTTCTAGTATTATGGACAAATATTTCATACGAAAATCATGTACCCAAGATTCATCTCCTACAAATATATATATATATATATATATATATATATATTTATCAATATATAAAGTTCGCTTTTTATTAACTTGTTTAATTTAAGTTTCTAAAGGACCACATTGAAAAATTTTTCTGGACCCGTCACTACTAATCTATAACCCTATAATTCTTTCACTTTTTGGCATTTAAAGCAGGACCACAGTTTGTGCTAGAAACTCTTTTCAATGTGATGGGTCAAAGATTATTACATTAGCTTAGTAGTTTGTAAATGTTACTTTATTGAGTAAACTATGTATTTGGTCCCTATCATTTACACCGTATTTCAATTTAATCCATAATCTTTCAGTTTTATCAATTTGGTTCCTAACTTTTCAGTGCTGTGTCAATTTAGTCACAACCGTTATCTTTTGGATGGAAAAGTCTGATATGTCAAACAGCTTAATAAAAAATTAATTTATTGCCACATCAACTGTCACTTGGACTAACATATTAGCATAATCTTAAATTTTAAAAAATAAATAAACATAAGATAGGTGAAAGTGAGTAAATTTTGGGATCAAAATCCCTAACTCACGTCTAAAAAAAAAAAAATCCCTAACTCACGATCGCTTTTGTATGTGATGGGTTCACAATCTTCCTATTGGTCCTCCATCCCCTCATTATATCAGTAAAACTTCTTGCTGTCCACTGTGTTGTTGAAGAGATGAAGCAACATAAAGGTCCATTACTATCCAGATAATTTGTTACATTCCAATTCAATTCTTCACCAACGAAAAATAGGTTCAACGCATATTACTTTCCATGTAGTAAAGTAATAGGTTAAAAAGTTATATACAAGGGAGAGTTCCTATATGCGCAAAGTTATGATTAATGTTGCTTGTCAAATAGTCTGGAATATTGAAGATGGAATATAGGAGTCTGGATGAAAGTGAAGCAATCGTAAGTTAGGGATTTATTTTATAGACATGAGTTACGGATTTTGATCCCAAAAGTTGCTCACTTTCACTTATTTGTTGTTTTTCTTTTTTTAATTTAAGATTAATTATGTTGACATGTTAGTCCAAGTGATAGTTGATATGGCAATAAATTAATTTTTTATTTAGGCCGTTTGACACGTCAGTCTTTTCCATCCAAGGGATAACGGCAGGAATTAAATTGACATGATACTGAAAAAGTTAGGGATTAAATTAACACAATTGAAAAGTTATGGACTAAATTGAAATATGGTATAAAGGATAGGGACCAAATACTTAGTTTACCATACTTTATTCTTAGTCTATGGAACATATTTTAATGGGACCAATGGAATCAAAGAGGAATTAGCTTACGACAACTTAGCACAAATGTACAATGCTTCACCTAACTTGGTACCTTCTACCTGGTTTCTGACTCACTAGTAGTGCTAGTTTGAACTGGAGATCCAGCAAGGTATTTATTATTGATTCTTAGTTCTCACACACCAGATACACCTGCCCATGAAGCAGGTTGAATACATATACTTCAGAACTAGATCGAGCCTCTAAAAAGAGACCTAAAAGACCCAGTTGGTTGTTGTAAAGAGTATGTGATAATTAATAATTATCCATTCATCATACTGTTTTTACTTTTCCTTACAATATTCATGAAACTTTTTGAACTTAAGGTATATAATTGGTGGACCTCTATGGTCATTATGAGCAAGAAGTTGCAAATTCAATTAAGACAGCAAAATATCCTTTGTTATATATTTAGCTTTCTCTGACTAGAGGCTTCTGTATATATATTTATATATTTAAAGTCAAAAGCTGAGAAAATCGAATAAGATATTAATTGGATTCTTAATTTTGTGCCATGTGTTTCATTTAAAATTTTTAATTTTTGTGCTAAATAAATTATTAATGCAAAACCCGAAGAGTTTATATAAAACACTATACAAATGCTATGCAAAACATGAAGAGTTTATATGACAAACTATATAAATGCAAACTGGAATGTCACAATAGCTAAACTCTTTGAATTCTCTCTCTTGAATGGAAACCATGAAATTGTTGATGAAGCCCACTGTCTTCACTGCGCCATCATTCTCTACCTTAAGTCCCTTCCCTCTCTCTCTAAGTAAATATTTCTTTATGTTCAATTATTGTTTCTTAATTTGTTTGTTTGTTTGTTTAATTTTTTTTTTTTTTTAATCATTCTCACTAAGGTTCATATCTCTCTCTCTCTCTCTCTCCAAATTTCCTATTTAGTTTTGATTATCTTATTTGGAATACTTATGGGTTTCTGCTAATTTAGGATTTTTGCAACTTCAATAGTTTAATTTTTATTGATTTTCATTCATTTTTATCATCATTGTTTAATGTTCCTATGTGTAAGCTCGGGTTATAGGCTAGCATAGTTTAAAGAAATTATTTAATTTTTTTTAAAAATAATTTTATAGATTAATCTCTCCCCTCCTGACTGTAATTAGTAGGAAAAAAGAAAGTATTTTTAATAAATGAATTTATTCAAATATAAATCTTCTATATTACTTTTTTGTGTTCTATTTTATGCTTTACCAATTATGTTATATTGTGTATTTGATTATTTTTTTCATTTTAAATTTTAATTATTTTATAAGTAAAAAAAATATTTAATAAGTTATAATTAGTGTAGTATAAAGTGGAACAAAGACTATAAGATAGGTGGTTTGTATTTTATGTCTTCATCGTACTTGTTAGCTCAACAAAAATGGAATAGTCTTACCTTCGGACTCTCTTAATCAGTTTAGTGATTTAATACCATTTTAATTTATTCCCTTAAAATGAATGAAAGGACCCCAACGTTGGGTCTCTGACTGTCAATTCTCAAAGCCCAATAAAAAATAGCATACAACATTGTTGACACAAAGAGAAATATCAAATTTCCAAATAATATTAACCGTCTGGTTTTGAACCTTGCTGGACAAAATTCTTGACGATGAAATTTTGCATACTTTTTTTCCATATCATAGGGCCTTCCTCTTCTTAAAAAAAAAAAAAAAAAAAAATAATAATAATAATAATAATAATCATATCACCTTGAGAACATGGATGGAGCCAAGACTTGGAATTAGGGGATGGTTCTGCTGCTTGCTATATGCGGCGGCTCTAGCATTTGACTTTACTGCTTTACCACCAAAGATTTTTGCTTAAAACTTTTTAAAGGGCCGAGTTGTTTGTTTTGGAAAAAATAAGTTGATTGGACTTATTTTTTTTAGCTTTATTATTGGTAATTTTTGTTGTTGGACTAATTTTTATGGACTTGTATATTTTGTTTTAGATTTAATTTATTAATTTTTATGGCCTTTAAAAGGTAGAAAATACTAAAACTACAAAATTTTTATAAATTGCTAATGTGGTGAGTGGTTATTGGTAAGTAAAAAGTAATGCAATTGTGCGAACTAATAAGAATTTGCTATCTCAATAGTTTGTAAAAATGTTGCAAAAGAGTTTGTGGTTATAACATTACTCTTAAAAGAATATTATTAAGTGGGGGTAAAGTGTAATTTTTTTTATCAAAATTGCTAAAATTAGTACCTATTAAGAGCATCCTTATCAAGAAGTGTAAAATATTTAGCATATACCACTTCAAATCCTAAAATTTTAGCTTTTAACACCTCACTTTATAATACATCATACATCAAACATTCAAATTTTTTTAACACTTCATTTAAATATTGTTTTTTATTTACTGTTTCTTTCTCTCTGTCTCTCCCTTTCTCTGAAAACTCACCCCTTTTTTTGCAAACCCACGCCCACGGCTAGCTGCCGGCCACCACCATCAAAAAATAAATAAATAAAACCACCCGCCGGCGCCACCACCATCAAAAACAAAAAGAAAAAAACAGAACCACCCGCCGGCGCCACCACAGCTACAACTGCCACTGTCACCACCAACCACCAAAATCATAACCAAATCACAAACCCAAACCCACAACCTCATCACCATTCACCACCAACAACCAGAAAAAGAAAAAAAGAAAAAAGAAAAAACCCTTCAAAATCACAACCAAATCACAAACCCACAACCTCATCACCACCAACAATTGGAAAAGGAAAAAGAAAAACAACCACTGAGAGAGACCCACGCGATTAGAGACCCACCGAACAGAGACCCACGGCGAACGCTTAGCCGATGACCAACGGCGAACGCTTAGCCGATGACCCACGGCGAACGCTTAGAGACCCACCGATGACCCACGCCAGTCAAATCCAAAACGCCAAATCCATAACCCACACAACCACTGTCGAATCTACCATCAAATCACAAACTAAAAAGAAAAAAAAAAAGAAAAGAAACCATTGTGACAGAGATCGGCTTGCCTTGATGCTCTGGCTTGGATTTCGTCGGAGAGGAAGGCAGAACGTCGAGTAGAGGGAGAGAGAGAGAGAGAGAGAGAGCAGAGAAAGGGATGGATGCTCTCAGAGCAAAGCTAAATTGAGAGACGAAGGAAAGCCAAGGAAGGGAGAAAGAAAAAAATAAAAAGTAAAGTAAGCGGGCCCCACGAAATAAAAAAATGATATAATTTTTACAATTGATGAACAGTGCGGTCTCAAATTTGAGACCGCACTGTTCATCAATGCCAAAAATTTTGGCATTTACAATGTTTGATAAAGGTGTGTTTTTTGAGTTTAGGGTGTCAAATGCCAAATATTTGGCATTTGACACCCTTAATGAGAATGCTCTAATACTAATTAAAAAAAATAATAAAAAATTAGGGGGCTATTGCCCCCCCAGCCCATTTATAGCACCATCCATGCTTGAAAACAATAAAAAGGGGTTACATCAAGGGACTAAGACACAAAACATCTATCACAACTCTTAAGTATCAACCGTAAGTGATAAAGAAAAAATGATGAGTCTATATAAACCTATAAAGTAATCATCCACCCCTCATAATCGATTGCTTCTTTTAAGTTGTGGTTGTAGAAGATAATTGGAGTTCTCGCTTGCATGCCTTCATTGGATTACCATATTTCTAGCTACCAATCAAATGTTAAAAAACATATATACATCCCTGTAAAAGAGGTGCACTACAAGAAATTTTGAGTTCCTTGATCAGTGCTTTACATCCCTATAAGGATTGAACTGAGAATCAGACTTCTGTCCTTGAAAAATTTTGAGTTCGTTGATCAGTGCTTTACAAAATCGATAATGGAATTAAACGCACCTGCACGGGCAGATAACATCACATTCATTAGTTAAATATGTATACATAGCTACATTCAATTTACACCCTAGTGTACAACCGATTAGTGATAAAACTTCTTTAAGTTGTGAACATTCCATGGCTGAGGGAATGGCCTTTCATCCAAATCCTCCAAGTAGTACGCCCCTGCACTTGCAATCGCGGTTACTCTATAAGGTCCCTTCCAGGACGGGGCTAACTTCCCGGCGTTAGCGTCCCGCATACCCCCTACTACTTTTCTTAACACTAGGTCCTCGGCATTGAATTCCCTTACCTTTACGTTCCTATTGCAGCGTTGGGCAAGCTTTTGTTGATATTCGGCTAACCGTATAATCGCCGATTCTCGGTATTCTTCCAGTGAATCTAGACGCTCCACCAACATTCTGTCATTCTGTTCAGGGGCAAACTCAACAACCCGAGCAGTCGAGCACTACATAAATTTACCTCGGCCGGAATTACAGCTTCTGCTCTGTATGTGAGAGAGAATGGAGTCTCTCCCGTGGACTTCGTAGGCGTCGTACGGTACGCCCATAAAACGATCGGCAGCTCTTCGGCCCATCTCCCTTTCGCTTCGTCTAGCATTTTCTTCAATCCGTTCACAATCACCTTGTTAGTGGCTTCAGCTTGGCCATTGCACTGTGGGTACGCTGGGGTCGAATACTTATTCTTGATGCTGAGGGCACTACAAAACTCACGAAAGGCCGTACTATCGAATTGTAGTCTATTGTTAGATATCAGTGAGTCCGACACCCCAAACCTTGTGACTATATTCCTTCACACAAACTTTTTGACATCCACATCCCGAATATTAGTTAAAGCCTCTGCCACCGCCCATTTGGTGAAGTAATCGATAGCTACCAATACAAACCTCCGATTGCCTGTTGCACGGGGAAATGGGCCGAGAATATCTAGCCCCTATTACGCGAAGGGCTAGGGATTGCTGATCAAATTCAAGTGACCTGCTGGCCGATGGATTAATGAGGCGTGCTTCGGACACTGTTCACATTTATCTACATACTCGGCAACGTCTTTCTGCATCTGTGGCCACTAGAACCCCTGAGTCATTGCTCGGTGTGCCAACGAATGTCCCCCCACGTGACTGCCACACACTTTGTTGTGCAATTTGGCCAAGAGTTCGCTTACCTTCTCGGGGTGCAGACATAGAAGGTACGGCCCTTCAAAAGACCTTCGATATAACTTGCGGTCTGCCGACAACCAGTACCGAGCAACCATTCGGCGAACCCTGTTAGCTTCCTTTTCATCATCCGAGACTCGATCTCCAGTCAGGAAATCAATGATCGGGTCCATCTAGCATGGCTTGGTCATCAAAATCGTGGCCATGTCAATTCCAGTAGTATCAACACTAATTGCCATACTAATGCTCGGCTCTTTTATGAGTTCCACTTTGATTAATCGAGGAACTTCTCCTGTCATCGATGATGCCAACGTAGCTAAGGAATCAACATGTCGATTTTGTGCTCGGGATACTTGGGCCACCTTTGCTGTATAAAACTTATCAATGATTTGCTTTACCACTTGCAAGTTCGCTTTCATTCGTGAATCCCGGGCTTCGAAATTGCCCTGCACTTGGTTAATAACTAGCCGTGAATCTGAATAAACTTCCATATCCCACGCACCCATAGCCATAATGGCTCATAATCCGGCAAGTAAGGCTTCGTATTTAGCTTCGTTATTAGAGGCCCTAAACACCAACCTAAAAGAATGCTCCAACTGTATTCCTTCAGGAGTGATAATGACGATCTTGGCATCGGCACCCATGGCACTTGACGCTTAGTCCACAAATACCTTCCAGGGCTGACTCTCCACATAATAAACCATTTCCAAGTTGTTCTTAGGAGAAAACTCTGCAACAAAATCAGCAAGGACTTGGCCCTTCACTAAGCTTCGCGGTTTGTACCGTATGTCAAAAAAGCCTAGCTAGGTCCCCCACTTAGCAATTCGACCTGTGAAGTCTGATATCTTTAACAATGACTGTAAGGGATACTCAGTCAAGATGTATACAGTATGAGCCTGAAAATAATGCGGCAGCTTCCTCGTAGTATGTATTAAGGCTAACACCAATTTCTCCAAAGGTAAGTATCTTGTCTCGGCATCAACCAAAGTCTTGCTGATGTAATACACGGGTCGCTGCACTCCTTGGTCCCTTAGCAGCACGACATTCACAGCATGATCGGACACTGACAGGTACATGAATAAATCCTCACTGGGCTCTGGGGCTGTTAACATGGGTGCTTGCATCAAATAATCCTTCAAATCTCAAAAAGCTCTGTCACATTCCTCATTCCACTGAAATCCTTTCCACTTCTTCAGAAGCTGATAGAATGGTCGGCAACGATCAGCGAATTTGGAGATGAATTGGTTAAGGGCAGCTAGCATCTCGGTGAACACTTATACCTCTTTCGGATTGCTTGACGGCTTGAGGCGCTTCATGGCTTTGATTTGGTCCAGGTTTACCTCTATTCCCCGATTAGTGATTAGATATCCCAGGAACTTGCCAGCCCCCACGCCAAAAGCACACTTCTCGACATTAAGGCGTAACTTATGTTGCCGAAGTACCTTAAACACCCCCTAGAGATCCTCTATATGCCGCACCTCCTATTTACTTTTCACTGCCATGTCATTAATGTACACTTCGACTGTACACCCTATTTTATCTTGGAACATCCTTGTTATCATTTGCTGATACGTGGCCCCGGCATTTTTTAACCCAAAAGTCATCACAATATAATGATAGTTGACATCCGGGGAGATAAATGCTGTCTTTTCTCGGTCCTCGGGCGCCAGGGTGATTTGATGATACCCCTGAAAGGCGTCCAAAAAGCTCATCCTCGAGTGTCCATACCTGGCATCTACTAACTGGTCAATCTTTAGCATGGGAAATGGGTCTTTTGGACATGCTCGGTTCAAATCCGTAAAATCTATGCAAACCCTCCACTTTTTGTTCTTCTTTTTCACTACCACAGTATTTGCTAACCGTTTCGGGAAATAGATTTCCTTTATTGCCCCAGCTTCCTTCAGCCTTTGGACTTCTGCTTTGTGGGTATTTTGATAATTTTTTTTTCTTAATTTTTTGGAAACGTATATTAGTTTTCTCAAAAAAAAAAAAAAAAGAAGTAAAAAATCAATGGTGTTTTGGTAAAAATTCCTTTTTAGTGAATATATTTTGATAATTTACAAGTTTTTGGTATATGTAATGTAAGTGTGTGTATATATATATATATATATATAAATCTAATAACAAGTTATATGGATGGATTGGGTTCCGCCCAAATTATAATGGATTGTGTGGGTAATAAATATTAAATTTATATTTATATGGGTCATAAATGGATAAATGAGTGATTATGTATCTAACATATTTACGACTCAACCCAAAAGTTACCCAACTCGCCCACTTATCACCCCTACCCAAGATCTATATCTACCTAAATGGCCAAGTCCAATACTGGGCCTACAAACCCAATTGCTTTGCTTCACTTCAATTGAAGTCCATGGTAATTGCCTCATTTCATTTCATTTCTAAGCCCATGGTAATTAAAGCCCATAAAAATTACTTCATTTCATAATTAAAGCTCATGGTAGTAAGGTGCTTAGAATTTTGAGAGCAAAAAGTTGAGAGGAGACATTAGGTTGCTTCTGCAACATTACTCCTCTTAATACTTTAAACATATTTACATACACACGTTCTCACATATCAAATTCTTTGTCAACTGTCTTAAGACATCAAATCAAATAAGCTAAAACACAACATTCTATGTTTCACAAGCACCCACATGCACAACTCCCTCCAATAGTTAGGCAAAAAATTCATGAATAAGAAGCTCCAGCATTGTGAGGAGTCAATTTCACCTTTAGATTTTCCATGAAGCCATTGCTGACAAAGTGGAAAACCTATAGACGCATAAAAATGAAAAACCACTATGAGGAAAAATCCTTACCCCCGACAAAGAATTTTACTATTGGAATCGTAGTTAAACAAATTGAATCAAACTCTTGATCAAAGTTTCCACCTAGTGGAAAACTTACAGTTGTGACCCTATTATATGCTCCAAGCCATTTGGACTCTACCAACTTGAAATCGTTCCATAAACCATGTCCATGTCCGTGACTCCAACGACCACCTTTAAAATTTTGATCTCCGTGGCAACACACTAGTAATAGGCTTTGTGGCTTAAGCCTTCATCATCAACTGAAAATATTCTCTTTAGATTTACCTTCTAAACAATGGTTTATTGTAAAATAGTGGTTTGAGGTTTCTTCAATGATAGCTCGCTGCAATTCTCTTGAAAGCCTCTTTTCTTAGTTGACTTTAGTTTGCCTTTAAATAGTTTTAGATGGATGGCACACTTACCAAGTCAACAATAGACCAAATTAAATAAATCAGAAAACATAATTCTCATGTGTTAAAAGAGCGAGCCTTAATCGAGAGTATGTTAAGAGACCTATCTCGGTTGATTGAGACACGATTGAAGGGCAACTAAAATTCTAAGAATTGCCAAAATCTTTAATTTCATCTTTGACACTTGATCTTATGCTTGTGAATGGACAACTCAAACAAGATTAAAAATGATGGAATTTTCTAACTATAAAACCTAACATGCCAAAACCATTTGAACGATATAAACTTTGTATCTATCCCTTCTCACTGCAAGCTCAAATCTAAGGCCCTGTTTGGATTTTTTTTTTCATCACTCATTACTCCTCACTCAATTTTTGTCACCCATTACTCATCATTCATCACTCATCGCTTAAAATACCCCAACTCCCTACACGAAGTCTGTTTGGCACCATCTCTCAACTTGTCATCACTCAAATTTTCTACTTTTTTGTGGGACCCATACCTGTAAAGTGATTAGCCCCTTCTGTTAAGCCTACTCGTGGAACCCATTCCCCACCATTTTCTCTTTTCTCATTTCCCCTTCACCCCTGTTTCTCTCCCAAAACATAAACCTGAAACCCTCAAAATAGAAGAAGCAACTCATCACCCCAAATTCAAAACTGCATTCATAGTTATTTATGATACACCACCAAATCCAAAAAAAAAAAAAAAAAAAAAAATTGTTTAGAAATAGAAAGACCTATCTCTGATCTCTCACACAATCACACTCACACTCACACTCTTCCTGCAATTCTCATATACTGTTATAATCAAAACACAAACCCAACAAGACCCATGTGAGTATATTGTCAAATTAATGTCTTTTTTATTTTTTTACTCAAAAACCCCAAGGTTGTGCCTGGTGTGATTGTTCTAAGCTTGATGAAGGTTGCGCTTGGGAATTCACAATCATATCTCCGTCGTCGAAAGTCTCACTCGAAGCTCGTCAGCGAGTCGAGTCACCCATCTCCGTTGCCGCAAGACTCTTCGGGAAGTCACACCGACGATTCTCTCGCCGAAACGACTCACCGTCGAAGATGGACTTCGATCCCAGGCGAAGAACAGAAACCCAGTGAAAAGGAATGGAAAGAAAAAGAAAAAAGAAAATGCAACCAAACCCAAAAACCTAATGAGAAAAGGAAAGAAAAACAAGAAAAAAAAAAAAAAAAAAAGAAAGAAAGAAAGAAAGAAAGAAGAGAACCCAAGCCCAGAACTTCGCCGTCGTGTTCATTGGTCTGAGCTTGGGTCGCTGCGGGTTGGATGAGGTGAAGGCTTGGTCGGCGTGGTTGGGCAAAGTGGATGAATGAAGAGGTATGCTTGGATTTGGGAATGGAGAGGAGTTTCTGTGGGTTGGGTTTTTGGTGTGAAGGAAAAAGCTGTTGGTGGGGATGTGAAAGGGAGAGCCGGACTTCACAAGGCATTGACAGTGGGTCCATGCATGTGTGTTTAATTATGAAAATGCAATTGAAAACTGAGTTTTGGAAACTGAAAACACCTAAAATGTGTTTTCAGTTTCCATAACTCATCACTAAAAAACTAGAGAATTGAGTGATGAAACCAAAAACTGAAAACAAAAACCAAAGAAACTTTTTTTCGTAGGACCCACATATTTTGAGTTATGAGTGATGGAAATAGAGTTATGAGTTATGGAAATAGTAAATCCAAACAACTCCTAAGTCACTTATTCATACATTGCACAATTATTACGAAAAATTTGCAACTTTTATCTTACTATTTGACCTTTTTTTTGGGGGGGGGGGGGGGGGGTTGGTGATGAAAATGGAACTCTTAGTTTGAATCGGTGGACTTATGGAATGTTGAAGTTGACAATTTGGTCTCGTTTTATGAAGTAAGGTTTCAGGTTGTCCAATAGTTATCTCGTTGAAGTGCTACATACCCCGTATAATTATAAGGAAGTTATTTTTGAAGTGCAACTACCCATCTTGTTGAAGTGCTAAAACATGAGGAATTTTGACATTTTTTTTTTAAATTTATTATTTCTTTTAGAAGGGGGAAAAAGAGATCAAGAGGAGCGAGCTAAACAAGAGTAATGCAAGGGGCACATTTTCTCACAACTCGCCATGTGGCGAATTGTGAGTGGTGAAGGTGTGGACCTAGCTACCATTTGACAATCACCCTCCACTACTCATCATATGGCTAGTTGTGACAAAAGTTGTAAGACTTTTTATGTTCCTAGCATTTTCCTGCCACCAAAGAATTTGGGGAAGGAAAAGAAAAATGAATTGCAGGTCTCTCTCTCTCTTATGGCACCATATTGTTTTTTCTAAACAGTGTTCCCCAAAATCAAATCCCATTTACAAACACCATAGACAAATACCCAGAATCAATTTAATCACAATAACTAAATTAAAACCAATCTAATGCAAAAACCCTTAATTAAAACCAATCCAAGCAAAATAACCAAAACTAAACCATACTTAACACCCAAATTTAAAAAATAAAAACACAAGAACTCTACCGATAACGATTTTAGCAATTTGACTATGCCAGGACGCCAAAAGTTGGCAGTAGGCAGGCTTGACCATGGGTAGCAGCCTAGTAGGCAATCTAACAACCTTTTTTGTTTTTGTTTTTTATCGACCACTAGGATTCATAGTCTCAGAGAACACTACCCTAGAGGAAATGAATCCATCTGAATCCTTACTAGCAAAACTTCCCTGGCTTACTATAGTTACTTTGCTGTTGCTTTTTGTTCTTAATAGTTCTCCACTGTAATTAAAAATCCTATCATCACTTTCATTAACATCGGATGTAGGGAAGAGAGGAAGGTCATCATTATCCTTCATGTTAGTTCTGCCACATCAAGCATGTCATCGCTTTCTTCACTCTCTTGCAACTCTAATGCAAACTCAAGACCTCCTACCACGTCATTCATTGATGGTCGTTTGGTTCCATTGTCAAGCAAACAATTCACAGCAATCTCACCAAATTTCTTCAAACATTTTGGTGTAATTTCCCCCTTCAAAAGTGGATCAACAACTTTATCAAGCTTTCCATTGTGATAGTATTGCAGGACCCACGCTGCTAGGCTTATTGGCTCCTCCTCAATCGCATGTACGATTGCTGGCTTTCCACACAACACTTCACATAACACCACACCAAAGGCGTATACATCAGACTTCTCAGTCAGTTGCTGAAATCGAAAATATTCAGGGTCCAAATACCCGAATGTACCCTTAACCATTGTGCTGACATGAGACTTAGACATAGTGGGACCAAATTTTGATAACCCAAAATCGGATACCTTGGCTACCCATTGCTCATCTAATAAGATATTTGTGGTCTTCAAATCACGATGAATAATAGTGTGTGTTGCGCCTGTATGAAGGTAGTCCAACCCCTGTGCTGCACCAATACAAATCTTGAGTCGTTGCTTCCAAGAAAGTAGCGGATTGTTGGTGTTGTAGATATGATCACGGAGGGTCCCATGAGCCATATAATCATACACGAGTATCATCTCCTTATTATCTTTACAATATCCGATTAGAGAAACAAGATGAAGGTGGCGGAGCTGAGACAGCATCTCGATCTCTGTCTTGAACTCTTGCGCTCCTTGTCGAGAACCAGGCTTTAACCGTTTGATCGCAACAGGGTTGGCCCTACCATTAATGTATCCTTTATACACGTTACCGAAACCACCAGCACCAATAATGAAAACGTTGTCAAAATTGTTGGTAGCTTCTTTAATCTCAACAAGTGAGAAGTAACGACACCAACTAGTCGGTAAATTTGACTCGCAGGACTTTTTTGTGTTGCTAGAATCCTTGACTCTTTTGGCCAGTCGGAAAATGAAGAATCCCAAAATGGACACTATAATAAAGCCTGAAACTCCGCCACCAACGAGGGAGATTGTTGTTCTTTTTTTCTTTAACTCTGTTGACTGTCTCGGTGGCACAACAGTTGGAAGGGTCATCAGTAGGTCAGGGTTGGACCCAGCGAGATTGCCACTAGAGCTACTTACTTTGAAGATTTCGATACCGTTCAAGATTGCATCTTTGTATGTAGTCTTCCAGTCCTCAGGATTTGCTTGTAGGGCGATAGAGAGGTTCAATTTTTTCTTGCCTTCTTTGCCTAACATAGATACAGCGTAATCCTTGTATACCGGAACACCTTTACTCCCACTCCAGTTTATAACGTCGGCTTCTTCCTCAGCAGTTTGATTTGCTATGAAAATAAGAAATACTCGGTCATTCCGTCCAATAGTCTCTGGTTGAAACTCGCAGAAGTGTAGCCTAACAAGGAAATCAAACCCAGAATCTACGGGAAATTCCCAAGTGAGATTGTGATTCTTATTGTAAGCTTTGTCCTTCCCCATAGTCCGCGCAGTTCGATAGACATCTTGGGGCGCAGTGTACGGAGCTATTTTGGTGAAGTTTAGTTCAATAGTCATGTTGAATGGTACAACAGATTCTCGCGGTACCAAGTACTCCATGTCCGGTTCCCAGCTCCGGAACATTCCGATGTCTTCATTGGGTGAGATGGATCCCCCTCCAACATTTATTCTGTATACCATCTGGAGAGCAGTTTCGTTTACGATGCGGTACAGGTTCTGCTGGCCAATTAAAGGGAACCCTTCATAGTCAGACGGAGTGTAATAGAGATTAGTTGGCATGGACAATATTTCAATTTCGTTGATAAAAGCAAATGACTCTGAATCGCTTGGAGTGAAGGTCAAGTTAAGCCTCTCACCTTCCTCCATGTTGACACAGAATTCTCTAGATAAAGTATCATTGGGATCACCATCGGCGTCTGCTGTAAGTGAAGCATTAAAGTCTCGAAGAAGAGTAAAAGGTCCAGCTTTGACAGAGAAGAGGGCTTTAGAGCGGTCGAAATTGTCGTACCGAGCTGGGTAGAAGTATAGGCGAATGAATTTTTGACTGGAGGTGATAGGGAATATGTAGGTGAATGGGGAGACAGACAAGCGGGCAGTGGTATAGGGTATTTGGGAAGCAGATGAGGATTGCTTAAGGGAGTTTGTGGCTAGAGAGGCCTGGTTTTGTGATAGTTCTTGAGGGAAGAATTTTGAATTGACATCTCCAGTCCAGGTTCGACCATCTAATGCAGTCGAATTGCCAGAGGAGCCACAGTTAAGGATAATATTATCGACTGGTTTGTAAGGAGACGGAGAGTTATGGCTAATGTGTTGGACAAGTGGAGCAGCAAGAAGGCGAGGTCAAGAGTTGTGAAAGTTAAACATGGTAGGACTGCGGTGCAAAGATTCGTGTTGCCCATTGTAGCAGAGAGGGAGAACGAGCGTGAGTGACTTTCAAAAGAATATAATGAAAAAGTTTTTTTTTTTTTTTTTTTATGAACGAATATAATGAAAAAGTTATTACAAAAGAATGTTATAACTGACATAATTGGTTCAAGTGGATAAGTTGATTTATAATAATATGTCGAGACTATTCTTTATTTTTTTGAATAATGTCGAGACTATTCTTAATTTCCGCGTGAATAATGATGGCGATAACTTATAATTAATTGATAGTCTGGTAGGTAGAAAATTATTGTTTGGTCCTCAGTACTCCTGTTCCTTTCTTAATATATTTACCAAAGTAGTCAATTATGTTCTGATTACAAAACAATATTACAACATTCCCAGTAGGAATTATCACAATTTTTATTTTTTAAAAATATTTATAATAAATATATTCAAATATGTGAAAAATAAAAATATTAAATAATAAATTATTTCATACAATATCAAATACAAAAAAAAAAAAAAAAATAGAGAAGACAAATTAAGAAAAAAATAGAAAAAAAAAAATGGAGACCACTCATTTCCTTAAAATTATAAAATAAAACTCATATTTTATGATGAAAATTTGAAGTCTCGCTTCAAATTGGATAGACAAGGTTTTATTAGTTCTTATCTAGACTTATTACTAACATTACTTTTTTATCTGCAATTAATAATCTACCGATTTTTTTCATATAAATTTCTCTCTTTCACATGTAGAGAATGAACAAAATCATATCAGTCGTTACATGTGAAATTTCAATACAAGTTGAAATTGACCAAAACACACCAAAATAAACTGGAATTAATTAAGAGGATTCATAGTATTGGTTTTATAACTAGTAAAAATGATGAAGATTGTTGTCTAACATAAAACAAAAGACCTGGTTAATAGACGCTCTAGGCCATTTGTGAATGAATTATTTTAGAAAAATTTTTATACCACTATGAAAAATATAAAAAAATTATTAAAAAGAATTAGTTATTTTTTTCTTATAATTTAAAAATTTTTTTTTTAAACATTGACCTTTAGGTTATTTATTAACTTTTTCCTATACATATATATAAAAAAGAAAGAAAGAAAGGGACAACCGTGACGGAGAAAACAAAGATTAATAAAAAGAACAAGAAAAATAAGAGAAGTGGGGCAGGGAAGACTTGGCGAAGTCTTGAGGAAGAAACTCCAAAATGATTGGAAAAGTGATAATGCTCTCCAAATGTTTATGTTTTTGTTTTCTTTTATGGTCAATACAAAAAAGCTAAAAAGATAAGATCATAAACGAACAAAAGAATACATGGACACAAAGAAGAAATGTGGTCGATCTTCGGCAGAAAAGTCTCACTGCTTAACATGTCTTCCACGCCCTCAAGGAAATTGCACTGGATAATGAAGTACTCCTTTAGAGTCAAGCAAATTGTCTTGTGGAAGATTTGTGATATGATGGATAAAGTGAAGTTCAGAAGTAAATTCAACACATGGTATGTCATTAAGGATGTCCTATCTTCAAGGCTCTTGGAAACACAACACATTGAAGTCATTCTCATCTCAGTCCTCCACTGTTTCTCTCTACAAAATTGTAACAAATATAAATATTCATAAAAGTTATTAAGGAATTTACAAAAACAGAGAAAACGGCAAATTAGGCAGTGAGAGAGAGAGAGAGAGAGTGGTCCACTCTACTTTGAACATATAGATGATATACTAATAGATTGTATCGGACGTTCACTAGTTCTATAATACGAAACAAAAATTTGTCACAATCTAAAAATTTTTATTAATTGAATTAACTGGAATCTACCACATTATTGTAGCCTTTATTAGGGGATAAAGCAAGAGTGGTGGACAATGGCCAAACACTTTTGAATATTTTCTTACGTTTCTTTTTCTTTTTCATTTTTTTCATTTTAGCAATTTTGTCTTCATTTTAGCAATCATTTTTCCATTATTAACTTTCATTTTCATCCTATTTTCATCCTACTTTAGTTTTGGCCAATCACTTGGTTGAGGTGGGGACTGCAAGGTTCCTAGCATTCAATTCAATGATTGCAACCTCCGAATATCTTGCATAAAAAAATAAAGTAAAATTCATATCTTTTATATCCTCAATTGATAAAGGAATTGCATAACAATTGTCGAATTTTCTTACATTGTATTTCTTGTGTTTCTGTATCATTGTTCAAAACATGAGAACATCAACTTCTTTGTTTATTTAAAGAACCATGATGTACAAAGTTCTTTGACTACCTAAGCTTTCCCTACCAGCACAATCCCCAATTACCTGCTAAAGCCTGGATTGAGGAAAGAAATATTAATAGATAAAGACTATTTTGAATGATTGCATATTATTGAGAGAATTTTTTCCACATGCCACATGTTTTAACTTTATTATATTTCACCTAATCAGTCAGCTCTTTCTCAAAAAAAAAAAAAAAAAAAAAAAAAAAATTCCTACTCAATCAGCGAAAAAAATACATAGAATCACAGATATCCTTTACAAATTATTTTTGGCCTACCTCACTTCACTAAAAAGTTGGGCCAAAAACTCACCATTACATCACCTAAGCAAAAGCCCAAGATCTGTCCCTATCTAGATAGTTGGTTTGAATCCTTTTATTTTTTTTTTGAGAAAGTTGAATCCTTTTATTGGTCGGCCAGATTCGTCAAAGTCGGGTTTTTGATGGACGGTCCTAAGCTTAGGCTAACCTAAGTGGTCCACCATAAAAGTTAAATTTGCCTCTTATGAAAAAATGTAATCAAATTAGGGTTTTATTTTATTTTATTTTTGGGTGAAAGTAATTAAATAAGAAGGCCTAACATTGTAGGTAGGCTACTTAGGTTTGATCCTTCATAAAGAACACACAAATTTCAAAAGAGAGAGATTATTAAAAGTAATTTAAAACCTTGAAATGACAACTTTTCAGAACTCTTAAAATGAGAACTTGTTATTGATTTTCAAATTAGCCTACCACTGCCACTAATATTATTTTATTATCTATTATTAAAAGCTTATTATTCATAGTTGGCATTAAAAAAAAGCTGAAAAATAAAATTGTGTATGTAAATTTTGCTTTTTTTGTTTTGTATTTTGTTTGTTTATTTATTTATTTTTGGCTACTAAGAGCATCCACAATAGTGGTGTTAAATAACTATATTGTTATTTTTAGCACCACTAAGAGCACTCACAGCAGTGGTGCTAAAAACCTGAAAAGCTATTTTTAGCACCACAAACTACAAATATTGAGTTGTA
The DNA here is from genome assembly GCA_032727855.1 of Quercus ilex subsp. ballota. Classification (NCBI taxonomy): domain Eukaryota; kingdom Viridiplantae; phylum Streptophyta; class Magnoliopsida; order Fagales; family Fagaceae; genus Quercus; species Quercus ilex. Next base: position 3,355,262 of record CM064908.1, on the reverse strand, counting down.
GCAGTGTAGCTATATCTAAAAGTTTTAGCTGTTGAGCTACAGTGCACATCCATCTATAGATGTGCACTGTAGCTCAACTGCTAAACTCAAATAATATTTTTTATTCTCCCTTTGCTTTAAAATATTGTTTTAATTCACCCAACACGTATTACTCTCTGTCTTTCTTCATTGAGTTTCTCAAACACCTCTTTCTTCTCATTCTCCCTCAATTCGATTTTCATTGAGCTTCTCTCTCCCGTGCCTCTTTGAGTAAATCGTTGTCGTCTTGCTGCTGATGGGTCGCCGTCACACCGCTGAGGATCGCCATCATGTCGCTGGATGGATCGCCGTTTTGCCGCTGATGGGTCACCGTCACGCCGCGATTGATCGCGTCATGCCACTGGATGGATTGCCGCCGTGCCGCTGGGTAGATCGCTATTGTGCCTCACCTCTTTGGGTGGATCGTGGTCGTGGGTTGCTAGATTTTGTGGTGGGTTCGGGTGTGGATGAGTTTGTAGTCGGCTTGTATTGGATTTTGATGGTTTGGATTGTTGGTTAGTGGCGGTGTGTCGATTGGTAAAGAACATGGGTTTTGTGGGTTTGTGGTGGTGGATCGTGGCTGGTGGCAGATTGATGGTGGGTTTTCCCATGAATTGGTTGTGAGTTGGTGGCTGGGTTGGCTTGACACAGCAGTGAGTAGTGGTGATGGTGGTGGTGCCGTGAGGGGCTGTGGGTTGAAGAGAGGGAAGAGAGGGAGAAGACAGAGATAAAGATGAATAGTGAGAAAAAAAATAATAAATAGGTGTTTGTGGATATATATTATTTTATTGTGTTGAAAGATAAAATAGATTCACTGTTGTAGTATGTAAGTAGATAAAATAGATAAAGTAATTTTTTGTGGTGCAAAATAGCTAAAATTATAGCTCCACTGCTGTGAATGTTCTAATACTTAAAATGCATGCTGCAGTAGTGGTGCTATAGGTAATATTTTTTAGCTTCTTGCTACACGGAAGAACATGATAACTCTCAAGCCAAAAAGTATTGTCCGATCAGACTGGAGTAGTATTTACTATTTAGCTTAAGGCGGTTTACCAAAATATGCCAAATTGCCAACCACATATATAAAAGTCCATAACCAAAACGACAAACTGGTGGCTTTCCAATTTCCACAGTGCTAAATAGTGAATAAATTAAGTATTTTGTTTTTTTGATTGATTCAAATTCCGCACCAATTAAAATAATTTATAATATAAATTCTTATTATTTTTTTAGTTACTCCAGATTTAACGATTTCCATTGTACTTACTGCTTAATATTGAATAATTAAAGTAATTTTTTTTTAGAAGAATAATTAAAGTATTTTGTTTGTCTGTTTGCTTCCAATTCCGGACCAACTAAAATAATTTATAACATAAAATTCTTATATTGTTTTTTTTTTTGAGAAGGAATTCTTATATTGTTTTAGTTACTTACCTACCAGAGATTTGACATTTAGTCATTTATTTATTTCTTCTTAAGCTAAGTTAGGGTGTTTTGCGGGGCAAATTTTCCTTAGTGAATTGAAATTTGAATCTTTCTCCTAAAAAAATAAATAAAGCGTGTGCCAGCCAAACGACCTTGAATACAATAAGTTTGATAATATTCTTTAAAAATTTTAGAATAATATACTATAATTTTCAAGTTGTTAATTAAAAATGGAATGTCACTTGTCAACATTATGCCGATAGTAGTGATTAATATATTAACACGAAATCCAAATTTAGATTTGGCAAACTTGCAAACGCAATGTTATTAAATTAAAAAGTCATCAAAAAAAAAAAAAAAAAAAGGTCATCGACATTAGACTTTGTTCTGATAGGCAAGTCTATCAAATGATGAATTCAATACAAGGTGAAGTCAATTCAAAATGATGGAGCTTTTCTTATTTTCAAATCGGTTCCCCTATATATATTATCTGCCTAGATGATGCCTCTACCAGTTGCCTCTACTAGTTGTGTTAAACTTTAAAGTACAAAGCAAGTTATAAATGGAACAGGTAGGAAAGCCTTTAATTTAAAAATGAAGGATTCGTACATGTAGGGAATGAAGACTTGGTTTAACATGTTCTGGCCTTCTAGGTGGTGATATAGAGTTTATGGATGTAGCTAGTGCTTGAAACATGTCCTAATTATTTGCCATATGACTCGTTTCTGTAGGTTGCAGAGGGTGTTAGTACCACTGAGTTATCACTGAAAACCTTGATAACTAGTTTCACTAATCAAATAAACCCTTTTAGGAACATGGATATATATTGTTAAATTATTAATGTTAGGAAAAAAATTTAGATACGATTCCTTAAGTCTTGTGCGTTAAGTTCCCAAATTGAAATCAACCATACAACGATATTAACTAATGTAGTAAAAATAACATCATGTTTTTTAAAGGCAAATTTATTTCAATCCTAATGCAACCACATGGTAGATTTTAAGTAAAGAACCTAAGTTTTTCCCTTGATATTAAAATTTTAATTTCATATTCATTTTATTTTTATTAACATCATAATTGAATTTATTTATTATAATATATTTTACTATTTGATTTAATATAATTTTTATTTTTATTTAAAATAATAGTAATGACTAATGAGAAAGAAAAGAAATTATTCGTCTAAGATCTGGAGGGGTGTTATTGGAATATGTGTGATGTATTATGTATAGTTCAAGAAATACTGCTAAATATTTAAAATAAAATTATGAATTATGATGTACAGTTTATTTACATACATTAGTCAATAATTTACAGGTAAGTGTATATAGATTTTAATATATTTTCTTAATATCACGTCCAAATAAGTCCAATTTATCATTATTTCTTCAAACTCATATAAAATAGAGTAAAAAATATTCACATGACTTGTAACTATAAAGCAGTCCTTAGAGCTTTAATTGAAAAATGACTGTTACGTACATACAAGAGAGAGGTGTGCAAATAAGTAAAAAATTACGGGAGGAGAAAAAATATTTTATATATCAAATACAATTTTTTTTTTTGAAGTGTATATATCAAATACATGTATCATTCATTTCATAGTATATGAATCTCACATAATATAGTCAGATAAAATAAAAAATAAAATTCGAAGTGAAAGATTTGACGATTTCCGTGGTGCTTACTGCTTAATAATGAATAATTAAAGTATTTTGTTTGTCTGATTGCTTCCAATTCCGGACTAACTAAAATAATTTATAACATAAAATTCTTATATTGTTTTAGTTACTTACCTACCAGATTTGACATTTAGTCATTTATTGATTTCTTGTTAAGCTAATTTAGGGTGTTTTGCGAGGAAAATTTTCCTTAGTGAATTGAAATTTGAATCTTTCTCCTAAAAAAAATTAATAAATAAAGCGTGTGCCAACCAAACGACCTTGAATACAATAAGTTTGATAATATGCTTTAAAAATTTTAGAATACTATACTGTAATTTTCAAGTTGTTAATTAAAAATGAAATGTTACTTGTCAACATTATGCCGATAGTACTGATTAATATATTAACACGAAATCCAAATTAGGATTTGGCAAACTTGCAAACGCAATGTTATTAAATTAAAAAGTCATCAACATTAGACTTTGTTCTGATAGGCAAGTCTATCAAATGATGAATTCAATACAAGGTGAAGTCAATTCAAAATGATGGAGCTTTTCTTATTTTCAAATGGGTTCTCCTATATATATTAATCTGCCTAGATGATGCCTTTACCAGTTGCCTCTACGAGTTGTGTTAAACTTTAAAGTACAAAGCAAGTTTATAGATGGAACAAGTAGGAAAGCCTTTAATTTAAAAATGAAGGATTCGTACATGTAGGAAATGGAGACTTGGTTTAACATGTTCTGGCCTTCTAGATGGTGATATAGAGTTTATGGATGTAGCTAGTGCTCGGAACATTTCCTAATTATTTGCCACATGACTTGTTGCTGTAGGTCACAGAGGGTGTTAGTACCATTGGGTTATCACTGAAACCCTTGATAATTAGTTTCACTAATCAAATAGACAGTTTTAGGAACATGGATATTGTGGGGGGTGAAAGTCCAAACACGTATGTTGAGCCTTAGGCTCCATTTGAAGATATAAGTATTTCCGAGGAGGGGCAAAGAATGGAGAAAGGCCCCAGAATGAAGAATCACGTAAGGAAAGGGTAAGGGAGTATAGTTCGAGGAGTATACCCTCCTCTGACTTGAAGAATATCGGTCAAGTAAATACCTGGGTAGCTTAGGTGAACTTCCAGGAGGATCTAGCAATAAGGATGAACTCCTTGCACGTATGAAGATGATAGAAATAGAGAAATATCTAGAGAAAAAGCTGCTACCACCGTGTTTAATGCACCGCAGCAACTTTTCTGACCGCATTTATGTGGAGAAGACCCCTGAACAGTGCAATTTCAGCTACCACCACTCATGGAGAACTAAAGAAGATACCTGATGTGACATGTACTCAAGTGAATGCTTAGATAAAGAATAAGTGTACGATGAAGATGGTTTAGAAGGAGGCTATATAAATGGAAGAGGTCTCTGATGAATGAGGGTCAAAGAAAAAGAGAAAAAGAAGAAGAAGAAAAATTTACTGTAGCTCTAAGAGCAACCTTAGTCATTCTAAGTACAATTTGTCTCCTCGGACTTAAATTTATTCAAGTTCATAGTGTTTTCATACTTGTTCTTTTGATAAAATATTGATTAACTGTTGTAGACTTCACAAACCGCCTAGTTCTTTTACCCACTCTCTACAAATTTTATTGTATTGGGCTTATTGGGCTCGTGTCCCATCTCTTGTGGGCTTGAGCTACAAATCATGACCCTACAGATATTGTTAAATTATTAATGTTAGGAAAAAATTTAGATACGATTCCTTAAGTCTCGTGCGTTAAGTTCCCAAATTGAAATCAACCATACAACAATATTAACTAATGTAGTCAAAATAACATCATGCTTTTTAAAAACAAATTAATTTCAATCATAATGCAACCACATGGTAGATTTTAAGTAAAGAACCTAAGTTTTTCCCTTAATATTAAAATTTTAATTTTATATTCATTTGATTTTTATTAACATCACAATTGAATTTATTTATTATAATATATTTTACTATTTGATTTAATATAAAAAAAAATTTTATTAAAATTTTTTTTTTGAGAATCATTTTTATTTAAAATAATAGTAACGACTAATGAGAAAGAAAAGAAATTACTCGTCTAAGATCTGGAGGGGTGTTGTTGGAATATGTGTGATGTATTATGTATAGTTCAAGAAATACTGATAAATATTTAAAATAAAATTATGAATTATGATGTACAGTTTATATACATACATTAGTCAATAATTTACAGGTAAGTGTATATAGATTTTAATATATTTTCTTAATATCACGTCCAAATAGGTCCAATTTAACATTATTTCTTGAAACTCATATATAATAGAGTAAAAAATATTCACATGACTTGTGACTATAAAGCAGTCCTTAGAGCTTTAATTGAAAAATGACTGTTACATACAAGAGAGAGGTGTGCAAATAAGTAAAAAATTACGAGAGGAGAAAAAATATTTTATATATCAAATACATTTTTTTTTTGAAGTGTATATATCAAATACATGTATCATTCTTCTCATAGTATATGAATCTCACATAATATAAATAGATAAAATAAAAAATAAAATTCGAAGCGAAAGTAATGCATGCATGCGTAGCATCACAGGAATTTTTTTGAGAGAGTAGCAGCCTAGGAATTGAACATGTCTTTAGATAGTATTATCACTATTATTAATTATGGAAAAATAAGGTTACTTTACATTCTCGCCAAGGATTCTTTTCACAAAGCAATACCTAATATCGTCTATCAAACACAAACCCCACCTTTATAGTCCCTCACCCTTCCTATAAATACCCATATCTTTCTCTCATTCTGTATATGCTTGCATGGAACCAATGATAAAGACCATGGAGAGAGTTTTGCTGCTTGGTTTCTTTTCTTTAGCTTTGTTAGGAGTGTTCACCGCATCATTAGCCCAAGATACTAGTCCTGTTCTCAATTCATCCAAGTTAGAAATGTTTGTGGATGAGCTTCTAGATATGCCCCAAATAGTAGGCTTTGATTCTGTGTATGGTGTTCCCAGATCGAAGTCACTGGAGATTGGCATGTACAGTAAAACATGGGTAAGTGGATTTTGTTTTTCCTTTCTAAATACAATCTTATTGCTTAACACTTCTTGCATGTGTTTTGCATATATAGTTCCTGCTATCTGATTTTCGATTACTTAGTCAGTAATTATTGACCTTACCACAATCATCCATATTGCACTTCTAGGCTTTATTGTTAGTTCACCGAAAGAAAGGCAAGTGACTAAGTTCTTGCATATGGAGTAAGTATGCCATGGATGGGATATACATATATTCTCTCTTAGAGCATGTAAGCATGTAAGTCTTATATGACTATAAGGCTCACATACTGTGAAAGGGAGGATACTTAAATCCGATGTATGAGATATTTATTACTTGTTTACGTTTTAATTTTTTATACATATAAAGACATATGTGGTTCCAATTGTGCTGCCCATATTCTTGCTACATGGGTTTTTTTTTTAATGTAATATTGGGGTCCTTCTCATCTCCAATATTCTAGTTCATGTTTTGTCTGTTGAGATGGTAGATGGCCCGGGCCCTAATCCTCTTTAATTTGCATCAACAACATATTTCATTGAGCAAAAAAAAAAAAAGAGTTTTGAAGAGAGAGGGAAAAAAACATACAAATAGTATGCAGAAGCAAAAGTAGAAGCAGAAGCAAATGAATGAAATCCAAATAAGATGTTGGGGTGTTCCTTGTTCATATTAGTGTTTAGGGCTGGAATTACAATCTTAGAATGGCTAGACACGTTTATGTTACAAAGATTTCAACTTCAAGACTTTTGAAACCAAGGAAAATTAATTTTTGCCAATTGGTACTTGTTATAAAAGTTAACCAAAAGGGCTAGTTTTGTGCCTAATAAGGGGACTAAGGAATTGGAACCACTTAGGCCTTAGCTCCTTATGCATGCCTTGTACAGTTGCACCCCTGTGTTTTGCTATCAATATAGTTTATTTAGGATGTGTTTGGATACCACTTATTTTGCTAAAAACTGAAAATACTGTAGCAAAAATAATTTTTAAATGTGTGAATAGTGCCGTGGGACTCATTTTTAATAAAAATCTTGTTGAAAAAAGAGGTTTGTAGGTCCCGTAAACAGTGCACGGGACCCACTGGGCCCATTTTCTCATGTCTGAAATGTGCTTCTCAAAAAAAAAAAAAAGGCAAATGCAAATAAGATGTATGCAAACTTAGCTTTAATTTTCTTAAAAACCTCCTTGGAAAAGATTCTTCGCTAGTGCGCTTAAAATATCTTGTTATATACTTTTTTTTTTTTCTTGAGCTTTTCTTTACATAGCTGATCAATGCCTTATTTAATATTCTTTATTAATAAGATTTTATATAATTAAAGTATCAAACACCCCGTTTGTCTAATCATGTCATTACGGAAAAAGACAATCATGCTGTCCAAGTGGAAGCCTTCCCTAGGTCTTGGTAACTTAAACTCACTACATGCTAGTTCAAACTAGTATTTATGCAAATTTTTAGTTACATAATTTATTTAATAATTATTTAACTACTTGTTCGATTGATTTAATATACATGAGTGGTTTTATAAGTTGCCCTAATGGGTTAGAGAAAATTTCTTAATCCAGTTTCGAACGAAATTTTGTCTAATATCAATGTGCGATACACCCCTAGCAAATTAGTTGTAATTTCATTTGCTATTCTTCACAGAAATTCCACAGAGATCTCCCTCCTACACCCGTGTATGCCTACGGTGTATCAAAGGAAGCCGCAACTATTCCAGGTCCAACAATCATGGCTCTTCATGGAATTTACACCAATGTGACGTGGAAAAATTATCTCCCTCCAAAGCACATATTGCCTTGGGACACAACAATCACAATTGCTGAACCAGCTGACAAGATAGGAATCCCTACGGTGGTCCACCTCCATGGTTCAATCGGAGAACCCGAGAGTGATGGAAACCCAAAATCATGGTTCACTACTGGATTCAAAGAAAAGGGACCTGCATGGACCAAAGAAACATATAGCTACAACAACAACCAACAACCTGGAAATTTATGGTAATAATTATAATAATTCGATCAAAAGTTTAAATTGTTAAGAAATAATAGATCTTCTCATAGTGGGTCAATATCTCCCTGAATAAGTGAGATTTCAAGGGTTCAAACACGAGATCACCATAATAAATTATCTAAAAGAATTAAACATTTACAAAATAATGAATTTAATTAGTTAACCAATATTTTATTGTAACAGGTACCATGATCATGCCATGGGATTGACTAGAGTCAACCTCCTAGCTGGATTGGTTGGGGCCTACCATATCAACCACCCCAAATTGGAGGCCCCACTTGGACTCCCTTGTGGTGCTGAATTTGATCGTACATTGATTGTATTTGATCGTAGCTTTCGTACCGATGGTTCTATATACATGAATTCCACGGGAGATAATCCCTCCATACATCCCCATTGGCGACCAGAATATTTTGGTGATGCTATCATAGTGAATGGCAAAGCTTGGCCACGTATGATAGTACGACGTCGTATGTATCGATTTCGTATTATAAATGCTAGCAATGCTAGATTCTTTCGGTTCTTCTTCACCAACGGTCTAGGATTCATCCACGTGGGATCTGATTCGGCTTACCTTGATGAGGTAGTGATGACTAATGAGTTTTTGCTAAGCCCATCTGAGATTGCTGACGTGGTTGTCGACTTTTCCAAGTCAAAGAATGATAGTGCTATTCTAGCAAATGATGCACCATATCCCTACCCAACTGGGGACCCAGTTGATGAAGAGAATGGCACAGTCATGAAGTTTATCATCTTGACACATCCTGAGAATGACACCGGTCGAACACCCAATAAGTTGATCCAATACCCAGGCCCTAATTTATCTAGTGTGACGCAGACACGATATATAACTATGTACGAGTATGAGAGTTCCACTGGTAACCCAACTCATTTATATTTGAATGGGATATCATTTGACTCACCAATCACTGAAACACCTAAAGTGGGGGCCACTGAAGTGTGGAATGTGATCAATCTAACGGAGGATAATCACCCATTACACATTCATTTGGGGCTCTTTGTAGCGTTGGATCAGACTGCGTTAGTGAACGAGAAAGAATTTAAAAATTGCATGATGAAAATGAACGATGCGATTAAGTGCCAAATTAGCAAGTATGCAATTGGGAAAAGCGTAGAGGTGCCTGCTGAGGAGAAAGGGTGGAAGAATGTTTTCAAAATGAAACCTGGATATGTGACAAAGATTTTAGTGAAATTTTCTTTCATAAATTCAAATGAATCGTATCCATTTGATGCAACTGCGAAGCCAGGCTACGTATACCATTGCCATGTAAGTATTTTCATTCTCTACTTTTTACTATGTTTTCATTTTGTTTTATTTTTTGTTCAAAGAATGACAATAATTGTAGAAAAAAAAGTTATATAATGGGTTAAGGCTCGGGCCTATTTAACATAAATGATACAATGAACCTAATTTTGTTTGGTTAATTTTGTTTAGTAGAAAAAGTAAACTAATAAAAGAAAAATAAACTGCAAAAAACAAAATGATGAAATGACATCAATGGTAAATCTAAGGAGATGCATATTTTTAATATGCATGATAGAATTACGAATGAAATTTGTCATTTTCTCACTTTAATCTGCTAGATAAGAGTGGATATGAACCAATTGCCATCAATTTTATAGTGAAAAATAGTGTCTATTGACGTACTCTAATTTGCTCCTTAACGCATACAGATCTTGGATCACGAAGACAACGAGATGATGAGGCCCTTCAAGCTCATCAAATAAGATTGGGCATGAGAAAGATATATGAGGATCCTAAATAAGGTTTGTCACTCTGAGCCTCAGTCTTTTTTAACTTAGCATTTTGATACATATATGCCTGAAATTTTGAAAATTCTCTCTCTCTGAATGCAGGATCTTACTCGTTCTCATGCACAAATTTGAATAATTAAGAAAGAATCCCTCGTCTTAGAAATTGTAGTACTAGTATTTGTGTCAAAAAAGGGAAATAAATTGTAGTACAAGTGTACAATTTATTGTGTTTTACAAGACGTTTAAAATAACTAGCTCAACTGTGGGCGTTTGGTTTCAATGTTTAAGTTTTACTTTTAGATAGACCACTTTATGTAACTTTATGTTGAGGGGTATATATGTACCAAAACAAAAGGACAAGCACCTAAAACCTAAAAACTTTATTTTATCCAACAACAAAAAATAAAATAAAATAAAATAAAAGAACAAAAAATTTGAACAATGTTAATATGAAAACCATATAAATTGCAATTATATTTAAGATGTACAAATTTGGATAATTTATTTATGTAAATCTTATATGGGATTCATGCTAAGAGTTTTGTATCTCAACACATCTCTTTTCAAGTATTTTCAATAGAAATGTCCAAGATTGAATTTCCTCATTATTAAAAAAAATAAAGAATAAAAAAGAGAGGAAACAAAGGGATTTGTGTAAAACCTACATGAGCCCCGCGTACTAGTGGTCTAACAGGTGACTTGCAAGAAGTTTGGAACTCAAATTGCAAAGAATGATATGTTTCTATTTATTTGGGAGTTCGGTTTTTTTTTTTTTTTTTTTTAATTATATGTGTGTGCGTGTGTGTGAAAGGGGTTATTTGGTACTTTGAGAGACCGCGCCCTTAGCACAAACCTTTCAATGGTTTTGGCACATAACCCACACAAATAGGGTGGAGTCATGTTTGTGCCTTTCAAGAGAAAATGGAGGTTCTACTGATGTTATTATCCATTCTTAGTTTTACAATAAAGTCACCACTTATTTTAATACAAAAAATAAGAAACAAAAAGAATTGAAAAATACATCATCGTTATTGATGATTTGATATTGAAATCGTACAACTCTTTGATAATAACTAAAGATTACATCACTTTGGTCCTAGATACAATCTAAAACAAAATACAACACTTTAATTCCTAATTACAATTACAATCTTGAGAAATATCGATTTTCTAAGAAATTGTTTTGAGTTTTTGAGATACTTGGTGTATTTTTGGACTGAAGGTGGAGAGGAGATTTATACTAGATGTGTGGGAGTTAGAGTTTAGTCTCCAAGCAATGTGGGACTCCTATAAAATTAGGTTTTCTAAAGAAAAAACGTAAGAATCAAGGTCAAACTGAGTGGGGAGTAAGCCAAACTGAAAAATGAAGATGATCTGGAGAATCTGGTCCAAGTGCCGGTCGAAAATTGGTCCAAATCCTCCTGGATCTTTTCCTTTTTTCGGGTCTGTCTGTTTCATTTTTAATTATGATATGATTTCCTCTAAATTTTGACTTCCTTTTTTTTTTTTTTTTTCTTGACTAAAAGTAGACTGGTTATGATTAAGAGATCATAATCATCTATGGTTGGAATTGGTTGGAATTGGTTTCATATAAGTGCACTTTATTGTTAAAAAGTGTATATTTGATATCTTTTAATTTTGAGGTCCGATTAATGCTCATGAACTGTTGTGTTTGGCCATTATGACCAAAATATTTGTTTTAAATATTTAGAAATCAAACGGTTAAAATTACAATCTTGCTCTAGAGACATGAGATGCTAATGATATGCAATACAATACAAGTAAGGTTAAATGGAAGGTGCAAAATAGGGTGTCTACTGTTACATATTCCTTATTTTTAAAACCAATAAAATATTGTTTTGTGCTTTGTGTTCTCTAAACTTATTTTTTTTTTTATTGTTTTTCTCTCTTCAAAAACTTGTTTGGCAATATTTTTGGGTTTTGGACTTTTTGTTTTTCAACCCATCCCATCCTTAAATAACTTGCATCAGTCAACGCAAAATGGACTACTGTAAAGCTACTTCGCAAAATGGCCTTCTCGTTGATGATATAGAGTTTGTATGGATATATATAGCCTATATATTTGCCACATGACTTTTTGTTGTAGGTCGAGGGTGTTAGAACCATTAGGCTATCACTAAAATCCTCGAAACTAGTTTCATTAATCAAACAGCAATTTTAAGCATGTACATATTGTTAATTATTAATGTTAGAAAAAAAATTTAAATACAATTTCTTAGGTCTCGTGCGTTAAGTTCCCAATTTGACATCCTTGATAACTAGTTTCATTAATCAAACAGCAATTTTAAGCATTTGCATATTGTTGAATTATTAATGTTAGGAAAAAAATTTAAATACAATTTTTTAGGTCTCGTGCGTTAAGTTCCCAATTTGACATCAACCATATGACGATATTAACCAATGTAGTAAAAATATTGTCATTTTTTTTAAGACAAATTAATTTCAATCATGTGGTTTATTCGCCAATGCAACTACATGGTAGATTTTAAGTAAAGAACCTAAGTTTTTCCCTTAATATTAGTGTATTATATTAATTAAAATTTTATTTTCATATTTATTTGATTTTTATTAGCATCATAATTGGATTCATTTATTCTAATATTTTTTACTATTTGATTTTATATAATATTTGATTTTTATTTAAAATAATAGTAATGAGAAAGAAAAGAAATTATACATCTAAGATCTGGAGGGGTATTATTGGAATATGTGTGATGTATAGTTCAAGAAATACGGCTAAATATTTAAAATAAAATTATGAATTATGATGTATGGTTTATATATGTACATTATTCAATAATTTATGAGCACGCTTAAATATAGGGACGGAACTGGAATTTAAACCTAGGGGGGCCAAGGTATAAACATTTTTTTTTCCAATGAAAATCTAAGCTAGCATATATTTAATATTAACAAAAGAGAGGATACAAAATTATTGTTTCGTAATACCTTAAAACTACATCATCTAAAAAAATAGAACTCGATGTTCTTTAAATCACCAATTCACCTAGGATTCATTGTGCACATAATTTTGATCACAAAATCAATGAAAATCTCCAAATGAATTAATTATGAGGTTTGATCCTATTTGAATAATTATGTTGTTTTGATTACAATTCTAATAGGTTCTTGATTTGTAAGGACATGAGGCTTTTTTACATGAATAAAGACATGATAATTTATCTTATAAAAACCTAATGTTTCTAATATTGCATTCCATTATTTGTTTAATATTTTCATATATTTTATTATTTTCATATCTCATAATTTTATTCAGCCAAAAATTAAATAAAATATATAGGAAAAAAAAAGAATAAAAGAAAAGGTATATAGTATTCATAACATATATTAATGTAGCAATTCATTGAAAAAAAAATACTAATGCAGTAATAAATGTGATTGGTTCTATTTCAACAAAAAACAAATAAATATTTTAATTACTATTTTGTGATTGATAACACATCAGTTTTTTTTTTTTTTTTTTTTGAGAAAGAGTTTAACTTTCAACCTGTGGCATTCGCTTCTCATGATACTTTTATATCATTAGATCAAGACACTAATCGGTTTTTTGTGTAGGTGAAAATTGAACCCCAAATCTCTTATTCAACCATTAGAAATTTTACTAGTTGAGCTAACTGAAACTCACATCAGTTTATTATTTCCAAAAAAAAAATAAAAAAATCTTAATTACTATTTTGTGATTGAACTTTCAACCTATGGTGTCTGCCCCTTAATGATATCAATAGACCAAGACACCAATCGGTTTTTGGTGTAGGCAGGGATTGAATCACAAATCTCTTATTCAACCATAAAAAACTTTACTAGTTGAGCTAACTAGAACCCACATCAGTTTGTAACATTTATATACTAAAATTGATAGCATTCATAGCGTCACTCTTTATATATAAAAGTCAAAACTTAATTATAGTTTCTACTTAGGGTCCGTTTGGTTCGCATAAAATAATTTCCGGAAAATACGCTATTTTCCGGAAATGCTATTTTCAGGAAAGGAAAATAGCTTCAAGTGTTTGGTTGCATTATGAAAATTGTGTGTAGAAAATATTTTCATGTGTTTGGTTCTATTCTGAAAATACTATTTTTCTACAATTTTTTCACATTTTCTCAGCCATTTTCTCACAATCCAAACAAATTTTATCACAAAAATTTTCAAAATCACAGCAAGGCAATCAAAAGCAGAAACAAAACCAAAGAAAAAAAATATCAAATCCGGTCAGACGCTTCTGGGTTCTGGGTTCGCATTGAAGACGATCGAAGGCGACGGCTTCTGGGTTCAATCGGCGCGGTGCTCGGGGTTCGATTGGCGACCGCTTCTGGGTTCGCCGGTGCGAGATTGCGAGATCGAGCGAAGGCGATGGCGTAGTGCGATGGCGAGGTGCTGCGATCGGCGCGAGATCGGTGCGATGGCGCGGTGCGATGGCGAGATCGAGGATCGGCACGAGACCGGTGCGATCATCGGACCGGTGCGATGGCGAGCTCTCCTTTGTATTGACACTTTGACTTGGTTTACGCTAGTCCACCACCAAGCACAAATTTTTCATCTGTTTCATAGTGTAAGTTTTATACAAAGAAAAAAAAAAGGTACAGTAGAGAGAGAGAGAGAGACCAACATACCACCGTTGGGCAACTATGTAGATGCTATAGTTAGAGTCAAGATCAACACTGAGTGGTAAGTGGGTAAAAATTGTGGATTTGTGTTTTGTGATTTTAGATTTGTGGTTGTTTTGTGTGTCTTTTTTTGTTTAGATTGGATTGTTGATAATTTTGGTTTGTTTAAAGGTTATTCTTGTTATTTTTGGGACAATTGGGTTTGTTTAGATTGGAAATGTGATATGTTTTGTGGGTATTTTTGGTTGGTCCAAAGGTTTTTCTTATTATTCTTGGGACAACAAGTAAAAGGCTAGGGTTGGGTCAATTGTAAATTTCAATAGAGGAGAGGGGCTAATAATATATAATTTGGGAAAATTTTCAATTTTCTATGTGTATATATATACTAAGAAATTAAAAAAAAAAAAGGGGTAAAATATCATTTTCGTCCCTAAACTATCACAAAAGTTCGTTTTTCGTCCCTAAACTTTCAAAAGTTCTATTTTCCTAAACTATTACAAAAGTTCGTTTTTCGTCCTTAAACTTTCAAAAGTTCTATTTTCATCTCTAAACTTTCAAAAGTTCTGACGAAGTGCTGACGTGGCTTGACAGAGTACTGATGTGGGAGGGACAAAAATCAATACGTTTTAAAAAGTTTAGGGACGAAAATAGAACGTTTGAAAGTTTAGGGACGAAAAACGAACTTTTGTGATAGTTTAGGGATGAAAATAGAACTTTTGAAAGTTTAGAGACGAAAAACGAACTTTTGTAATAGTTTAGGGATGAAAATTATATTTTACCAAAAAAAAAAATGGGGGGGGGGGGGGGGGGCGGGGGGGTTGGTGGTTTCGTCGTTGCTTACGTAGATTCAAAATGATTGCATATATTTTATTAATATCATGTCCAAATAAGTCCAAGTAAACACTATTTCTTGAAACTAATATTGTAGAGTACAAAATATGCTAGGCGATGGCTGATCTTCAAGGCTGGGATTTGATTTAAGAATTGTCTGCAATTAATAAGAATTGATGCAAAGTCAGCAGATGAGCTATCATTGTTAGAAGATAAATTAACAATTGCTTTAGCATCAACATCTAATTCAACCGCAAGTAGCCCAAGAGACTTTTAGGGTCTTTTTGTAATAGAATATATTTGGACCGTTGTTTAATATATTGCCCTTTTACCATATATATATATATATATGTTCCATGACTTTTGTTGTGATTATAAAGCAGCCCTTTTAACAAGATCTTTAAACGAAAAATGACACTTTCATACAAGAGGGTAGAGATGTGCAAATAATTAAAACTATGATAAAATTTAAAAGAAAAAATTTAGTTACAAAGTTGGTTGTAAGTTAAGACTATAACTTTTGTAGGGCCAAAATTTGTAGCCCAAACCCAAAAGGTAAGGGATTGGAGCCCAATAAGCCCATTACAATGAATTTGTAGAGTGTGGGTGAAAGAATTGGGCTATCCGTGAAGTAAACAACAGTTAATTAGGATATTAAGGGATGAACCAATGTAAAAACACACTTGAAAGCTAAACAAATTGATGTCCGAAGAGGTATATTATTGATTGAAAGGTGAATACAGTTCTTAGAACTACAGTAAAATCGTTCTCCTCTTCTTCTTCTCTTCTTTCCGATCTCCCTTCATCAGAGGCCTATTCCATTTATATAACTTTCTTCTAAACCATATTCATCGTACACTTGTTCTTCATCTAAACATTCACTTGAGTACATGTCACATTAGGTATCTTCTTTAGTTCTCCATGAGTGGTGGTAGCTGAGGTTGCACTGTTCAGGGGTCTTCTCCACATAAATGCGGTCATAAAAGTTGCTGCAGTGCATTAAACACGGTGGTAGCAGCTTTTTCCTTTAGATATTTCTCCGTTCTTATTATCTCCATATATGCCCGAAACTTATCCTTATCATTGGAATTGTTAGGAAGATCACTCGAACCTCCCAAGTATCTGCTTGACCGAGACTCTTTATATCCCAGGAGAATGCACTCTTCGGACTACTGATGCTCTCTTCGGAATATATTCCTCGATCATTTCCAGGTATATCTCTCCCACATGGAATCCTTCTCAATCATTTTCTTCTTTTCAGACACACTGTAATCTTCAAATAAGGCCCTAGACCCAATACATAATGTTGGGTTTTTACCCCCACAATAGCCCCTCAAAATTTTAATTTTTCCCTCGCATCCGAGGAGAAAAAATAAGATTTTGATTTGTCACGAAATAAAAGCTTAAAACACAAAAATACCTGAGTTTACACGTGTGTGGGCATAGATTTAAGCGTTTCATCATTGCTACTGACGTTTCGGTATTTACGAAGCGCTATTAATTACTCCAGGCGGCGTTCTGTCTCTTGCATCTAACAGTGGACCATCGATCCAACGGATGATGTTTTTCCTCAAGATTTGAGCAGGATAACTCCCACCCACTTTCTGGCCCCTATATAAAGCCTCAAAGAAGATTTTCTCTCTTTTAGTTTACGATCTCTTACTCTCTAGCGAACCCAATCGTTCGAGCTCATCAAGTTTTCCAAATCATCCATCTCATTTCTGTAGGAATCCACGCAAATCCTTCCAAGGATTTAAGGATCATTCCCCAACCTAGTTTGTGTAAGTTTTAATATCATCGAATCCTTCATCCTTTTCTCGGCCAACGTTCTCGGCCCTCAAACTCTCATTTCCCAGTTATCATTCTCTGTGCCCCCCTCTAGTTAACCAAAAATGGGTAGATTTCAGTACCTTGTTGATAGTCCTGCCTTAATAGAGACATTTAAGGAAACATACGGCATACCACAGGGAGTAAACCTGAGGTATTGTCCCCCAGAAAGGATATTAACCGACCGAAGAGAGGGAGAAGTCGTAATCCCTATGATAGCATTCATAGAAGGAGGAATGACTCTCCTTATGGGTTATGTTACCAAAAATTATCTTCATAACCATAGGCTTTCTCCTTATTAGTGCGCACCTAATGTCTTTAGGATCTTAGCAGCGATTGACGCTTTGAATCGTCATTTAGGACTCGGGCTCACCTGGCTTGACGTAGTACACATGTACAAATGTCATAGCCAAAAGGGAGCGGGATATTATCTTAAATCCTGATCCGACATTGTTCGGCTCGTCTCCTGCCTTCCCAAGTCTAACAAAGGGATTAAAGACGACTGTCTGATCGTCTCGGGCGCGTGGCATGACGGTCTCCATTGCCCAACCCAACCAGGAGAGCCAGGTGGGACATCCTAGATTTAGGTTTCCTAACAATAGATTTAGGACCTTCGCTTTTTAACAATTTTTCTTCTCTTTGTATCAGTATGTTCAAGTTTTTGACTAAATTTTGTTGTGGTGTTAACAGATAAAGAACACGTTACTCTTCGGCTTAGCCTCACGAACGTCGCCGCGCTCAATTACTTACTAAGATCAGAAATTTTTGTAAGTGAAGACGGGTAACTCCGGGCCGTTCCTCTTATTCTTGGCTTTACGCCAAAATCGAGCGATTTTTAGCCAGTCGGCAACGCTATAACACGAGGAGACTATCGGATTAACCGAATAGACGTCTCTCGGTGCCATTTTCTAGCGCCGTTCGATCTTGCACCGGTGCCACATCCAAATCCGCAGGGTATACCATTGCTCATCTAGCCAGTTCAGCAGGTTCCCCTCGAACTAGTAGCAGTGGGTGAAAAAGTTGCTTCCTTGACTTCTTCACTTGAGGAGCAAATTGATAAGTTTAAATTTGAAGGAGAGGCTTCGGGAGGGGTTCAAGTGATACAAGTCTCGGACATTGAGGAGGAAATTGACAGACAATCTAGTGTTCGCCCTCCTATTTTGATAATTGTTCTTCCAGAATACTCTTCGGAAGAAGAAGACATGGCGAGTTTAAGGGACTTAACGAAGACTAGGAAGACAACACCTGGGGCCAAAGGGACTGGTACGTCTCAACTAGTTGTTAGTCTTCCCCTACCCCCTCCTCAGCTTCTTGCTAATCTTGGAATCAAGCCAGTCCTCGATCCGAAGAAGAAGAGACCTATCACAGATTCCGAAGAAGCTGAGGTGGTACTGCCAAAAGGAGCTAAGCAACAGAAGGTGGTGAAGGATGAATGGAGTAAAAGGGTTTCGTCTGCTGAGAGCTGAGATGACCCTCTCGCTGCTGAGGTGCGCCAAGGCCATCGTACCTAGTTCCCCAAGTTGCAACTGGATGGTGCTCCCATCCCCTAGGAAACCTCCCTCAGAAATTATTAAGGGGGAAAGGCAGGTTGAATTGCTGAGACCCTAGAGCAACCACTTCTCCTTCCAAAGGACATGGAGTCTTACAGGCGCTTCAACCATTATGAATTCTTCTTATCCCTTAAAAGGGATTTAGCCATGGTAAGTGAATTGATCCACTTCTTCAATTAAGACGCTGATCTTTTTTATTCGTCCATTTTCTTCGCTTTATATTGAAAATTTTCATTCTGCTATGTAGATTTCCCAGTAAGTTTATGTGGCCGAGGAGTGGAATAAAAAGGCCTATACTGAAGCCCAAGCGGAGGCCCATTCTCGGTTTGAGGTAGAAAAATCATTGGGTAGTCTAAAGGAGGACTATTCTCAGATTTTCGAGCAGTTGAAAGAAATGACCAAACAGAGGAATAGTCTTGATGCAGGTCTTAAAAATGCCAAGAAGCAGGCCGAAGACCAACGCCAGCAGCTGAACATGACCGAGATTAATCTGGAAACAGAGAGAGCACTAGTGAAAGGTCTTCGGATTGAGCTTCAGAAAGCCAAGAAGACTGCCGAATTGGCCGAGAAGAATGCTCAGTTGGCCAAGGAGGCAGTCGAGGCTGAAAGGCTGGGGGTGGAGGAGACCCAAGCCAGACTTACTGAGGAGTTTGCCACGGTTTGCCAAGATTACTGTGATATAACTTGGGGAAAAGCCTTTGACGCTACTGGGATCTCTGCGGAAGCCGACTTGAGACAACCTGGGAGTATATACTACGATCCTGATATTCGTGAACTCCCAGGTTCTGACTCCTCTCCCCCCAAACAACTCCAAGAGGCTTTGGAACAATCCTTGATCGGCCAAGACCTTCCTATCAACCCTGAGGCCCCTAAGGAGTCTGGTCAACCTGGTGACCAGGGCAAGCAAGCTGAAGCTCTTAAGGAGTCTGGTGAACTTGGTGATCAGGGCAAGCAAGCTGAGGCTCTCAAGGAGTCTAGTGAACTTGGTGATCAGGGCAAGCAAACTGAGGCTCCTCAAGATAAGGTTAGAGACTTGGGAAAAAAGAAAACACTTTTAGAACCTAACCAAGCCCCAGATGATGCAGCTGCTCAGTCCAGTCAAGCTGCTGATCCTTTGGCCCCTCAGATGAAGCCTTAGATGTTTAGGAGTTTTTATTTCATACTTGTATTAGTTTTTTTTTTTCATGTAAGGGATTGCATACTACTTTCTTTTGATCAATGAAATCGTTTTTCTTTTATTTTTAGTGTCTTCGTTGCACATATTATAAGACTCATTATTAT
Source organism: Quercus ilex subsp. ballota (assembly GCA_032727855.1). Classification (NCBI taxonomy): domain Eukaryota; kingdom Viridiplantae; phylum Streptophyta; class Magnoliopsida; order Fagales; family Fagaceae; genus Quercus; species Quercus ilex. The sequence continues at coordinate 3,335,175 of CM064908.1, read as the reverse complement.
TGCAAATAACTATGACTTGTAACTACGGTAATATAGGCAGACTTAACCACGATATCATGCTGATGATGCAAATAACTTAAATTAATACCGAAACAAGTAGTCTATATAAGAATTATTAATAAGCAATGAAAGCAGTGAATGATATGGAAGTCTCACAGGTCTTCTCGAACATTTATAGAGAATATTACTGAGCATTGATTTTGAATTAAATATGTGACTATAGAGGCCTATCATAAGTTAGAGTTTATTTAAATACATCCGAGAATTTCAGGCATGATTCATTTTAAGTTCAAGCATTAATAATAACTGTATGGAGTTGTTGACGAACCCATTTCATCTGGTCCGAGGACTTCAGGCATAATTGGATATAAGTTTGAATACTTGGGAGAATTGTAAGGAAGTGTTAACTAACCCAAATCATCTGCTCCGAGGACTTCAGGCATGATTGGGTTTAAGTTTAAACACATAGGAGAATTGTAAACGAGTGTTAACTAACCCAAATCATCTGGTCCGAGTACTTCAAGTATGATTGGATTTAAGTTTAAACACTTAGGAGAATTGTAAACGAGTGTTAACTAACCCAAATCATCTGGTCCGAGGACTTTAGGCATGATTGGATTTAAGTTTAAACACTTAGGAGAATTGTAAACGAGTGTTAACTAACCCAAATCATCTGGTTCGAGGACTTCAGACATGATTGGATTTAAGTTTAAACACTTATCCAAAAACTTTATATAACAAATTGGCATATTGATTAAAGAAAAGATTCGATTAATAATAGTACCTTTTAAGGTTGTTTACATTCTAGGGGCGTGGTATTACATGACTATCTAAATCTTCCAAGAAATACGCCTCAATGCCAGCCCCTGAAGTAATACGATATTGCCCTTCCCAATTGGGTCCTAACTTTTCCCAAGCTGGGTTCTTTGTAGTGCCCATAACTTTCCTGAGCACCAAATCACCAGGTTCTAGAGGCCTTAGCTTTACGTTGGCATCGTAGCCCTGCCTGAGCTTTTGTTGGTAATGTGCCAATCAGACCATTGCATTTTCCCTCATTTCCTCAATCAGATCCAAACTCTTCTCTAGTTGCTCATTGTTGCCGGTCAGACTGAACGAACTAGTTCTCAATGTTGGGAACCCAGTCTCTAAAGGTATGACAGCTTCAGCCCATAGGTCATTGAAAATGGGGTCTCTCCAGTAGACCTACGAGGCGTAGTTCTGTATGCCCAAAGTACATGTGGCAATTTTTCCACCCATTTACCCTTCGCGTCATCTAGTCTCTTCTTTAATCCATTTACTATGGTTTTGTTAACAGCTTCCGCCTACCCATTTCCTAGGAGGTAAGCAGGAGTAGAGTACCTATTTATGATACCTAATTCGCGACAGTAGTTTTTGAATGATTTGCTGTCAAATTGAAGGTCATTGTCCGAGATGAGTGTATGAGGAACCCCAAACCGTGTAACAATATTTTTCCAAACAAACTTCTTTGCGTCCACATCTCTGATGTTAGCAAGAGGTTTGGCTTCAACCCATTTGGTGAAATAATCTGTGCCGACTAGTAGATATCTCTTGTATCCTACTGCCTTTGGGAATGGACCCATAATATCTAGGCCCCACTGAGCAAATGGCCATGGGCTGGATAATCGATTAAGAACTCCCTCAGGCTGGTGTATGTTTGGTGCAAATCGTTGGCACTGATCACACTTTTTCACGTATTCTTGGGCTTCCCTTTGCATGTTAGGCCACCAATAGCCCTGGGTAAGGGCCCTATGCGCCAAGGACCTACCCCCTGTGTGGCTTCCGCAAATTCCTTCGTGTAATTCTTCAAGGATTGATTCGGCCTCCTCAGGGTGTATACATAGCAAATAGGGACCTGAGAATGAATGCTTGTATAGTTTCTGATTCTCGGATAGCCAGAACCTGGTGATTTTTCTTCGTATCTTGTCGGCTTCGGTCTTCTCTTCAGGCAGAATATCTTTTTTCAGAAATAAAAATATAGGGTCCATCCAACTAGGTCCTGCCCTAACTTGGTGAACCCGGGCTGTCCCCTTTCTCATATCCGAGGGCTTGTACAAGTCCTCTACGAGGATAACTCGAGGCAACTCTTGCCCCGAGGAAGTTGCTAGAGTGGCTAGGGAGTCCGCATGTGCGTTTCCACTCCTTGGAATGTGCAGTAAAGCGAAAGACTCAAAGCTTGATTGAAGGTGTCTGACTTGGCTTAAGTACTCCTACATCATTTCATCCTTAGCTTCAAATTCTCCCTTCACTTGACCAACGACTAACATTGAATCTGAGAATATCTCCACAGTCCTTCTGCCCATCTTTTGAACCATGGTCATTCCCGCTACTAGAGCTTCATACTCGGCCTCATTATTTGTTGCCGAGAAGCCCAGCCTCAACGACTTTTCAATGATGATTTTTTCAGGGGATATCAGCACTAACCCCACTCCGGAACCTTTCTGGTTCGCTGCACCATCCACGTACACTTCCCAATGTAAGGGGCCTTGTTGAGAAATCATGCCAACTGATTTTTCATCCATGTCCGGTGTTAGTGTTACTTCTTCTAAATGGGGCTCCATGAACTCGGACACCAAATCCGCAAGGACCTGGCCCTTGACTGATGTGCGAGGCATGTATTTGATATCAAAAGCTCCTAAGATTGTGCCCCATTTAGAAATCCTCCCCGTGTAGTCAGCACTTCGGAGTATAGCCTTGAGTGGGAGTTGGGTGAGAACAATAACTGTATGGGCTTGGAAATAATGAGGTAGCTTTCGTGTACCAAGCACCACTGCCAGGATAGCTTTTTCCAGTGGCAAATAATGGATCTCGGCTTCATGCAGCGACTTACTCACATAATAAACTGATCTTTGCACACCACAATCTTGGACGCGTTCAGATGCAATTTATACTTTCTAAGAACTTCAAAAATGTTTTCAAGGTCCTTCACGTGCTCTGAAATGACTTTGCTCTTCACCACCATGTCGTCTATATAAATCTCAATATTCCTTCCCAATAGCGGCTCAAACATCCTCGTCATCATTCTTTGGTATGTAGATCCTGCATTCTTCAAATCAAAGGGCATCACTTTGTAGTGGTAGTTCCCAAGAGGGGTGACAAAGGCAGTCCTCTCCTGGTCCTCCAGGGCTAATGGTATTTGGTGATAATCTTGGAAAACGTCTAGAAAACTCATCCGAGGATGGCCAACAGTTGCATATACTAGCTGATCTATCTTAGGCATAGGGAATGGATCTTTAGAGCAGGCCTTATTTAAGTCAGTGAAATCTACGCACACTCGCCATTTCCCATTCTTCTTCTTTACCACCACAGTATTTGCTAGCCACTCGGGATAAAAAACTTATTTAATAGCTCCAGCTTGTTTGAGCTTTGTTACCTCCTCTCGTACTGCATCAGCATGCTCTTTAGATGGACGCCGATGAGGCTGTTTCTTAGAGATGATCAAGGGGTTGACATTGAGATGGTGACAGATAAACTCTGGATCCACCCCTGGGGCTTCATAAGCATTTCAAGCGAATACGTCTATGCTCCCTTTGAGAAATTCTACTAACTCTGCCTTTTCTTGAGGTGGCAACTGCGAGCCGACCTAAAAAAACTTCTCTGGGTCGTCCCCAATGGTGATTTTTAACAACTCTTCACATTTAGCCTCTTCGGCCGTGTTATCCTTAAGCGCCTCTAGATGCTGTAACTGCTATAACTTTTCTCTTGGAGGATCTAAGGACTCAACTTCGGACTTATGTTGTATGGCTGTCACTAGGCACCTTTTGGCCATCAACTGATCCCCCAAAATTTCCTGAACCCTGCCTTCGGATGGGTACTTAATCTTCTGATGCAGAGAAGAAGGAACAACCCCCAGCGCGTGAAGCCATGATCTGGCCACGATCGCTGTGTAAGGTGAATATGCATCCACGACAATAAAATCTACTTCTACTGTCTCCGTACCAGCTTGTATAGGTAGTCAGATTTGGCCCCTTAGAATGACTACTTTCCCATCAAAACCCACCAGGGGAGAACTATAGGGAGTTAAATCCTCAGATTTCAAGTTCAGCCCCTTGTAGAGGTCAGGATACATTATCTCCGCTCCACTGCCTTGATCCACCATCACCCTTTTTACATCGTTCTCTCCAATTCTAAGGGTAATTACTAAGGCATCGTCATGTGGTTGGATGATCCCGATCTTATCCTCATCCGAGAAGCCCAGTACTAGCGGGCACTCCCTTTTAGCCCTCTTCGAATCCTGACTATTGTCTCCCATGGGTAAATGGACGAGGGACATTATCCGAGATGGCCAGGATCCTGTTCTCCCTGGTGCGATGAGAATGACATTTATAGTTCCCAATGGGGGTCTAGAAGAATCGTCTCTTAGGGGCTCAGAGCTTGTTTGACCTCCTCGTCCACTAGAGTGATGCAAGAGTTGTTTTAGTTTACTCTCACGGACAAGTTGGTCCAAATGATCCCAGAGACTTCTGCAATCCTCAATAGTATGCCCATGGTCCTGATGATACTGACAATAAAGGTTATGATTACGCCTTTCTGGGTTTCCCACCATTTTGTTCGGCCACTTAAAGTACGGTTCATTCTTGATCTTTTCCAGAACTTGATGCACTGGCTCTTTAAATACAGCATTGAATGCTTAAGGATTTACCGGTCCTGACTGCCCAGCGTAATCCTTACGCGGCTTGTTGTGGTTGTATCTGTCCGACTTGAAATCCCTCCTCTCCTGAGGGATAACCTTGTCCTTTCTCTTCCCTTGCTGCTGATCCTCCTCAACCCTTTTATACTTGTCAATCCTATCCATGAGCTGGCGCACGCTGGTGACGGGTTTGCCAGTCAAGGATTTCCTTAAGCCGTGCTCAGATGGAAGGCTGAGCGTAAATGTACTGATGGCCACGTCATCAAAGTCACCTTCAATCTCATTAAACAACTCCCAATATCTATCGAAGTATGTTTTAAGGCTCTCGCCCTCTTGCATGTTCAGGGATATGAGGGAAGCCAACGACCTAGGAACTCTCCTGCAGGTCACAAACCGTGAACCAAATGCTTGAGTGAGTTCATGGAAAGAGTTTATGGATTCTGCCTTTAGGCTATCAAACCACCTCTTCGCAATAGGTCTGAGACTGGACGGAAAGACCTTGCACATCAAGACCTTATCCTTGGAATAAACAGCCATTCTCTGGTTGAAATGACTCACATGCTCAACAGGGTCAGTTCGCTCATTGTAAATGGTGAACGTGGGCTGGTTAAAACGCCGAGGAAGTCTCGCTCCTTCAATCCTACGTGTGAATGGAGACTTGAAGATTTGGTCTAAAGCTCTGCTCATAGCATCATTTCCTACGGCCTTATGCGGCGGGCTTTTATACTGTTGCTCGTTATACTGTCGCTCGTTATGAAACTCCTCCTTATAAGAGAAAGACTCACTGGGAGGGGTTAGAGACCTCCGCTTGTAACTGATGTCTCTTCCATCGTCAGAAGAAACGTCATTATCAGAGGAAGCCCGCTTCCTTTTTGCATGGCGCAGCTCCTTCTTCAACCGGTCAATCTCCCGCTGCATGTTCCTGTTGGGCCTTGCATGGGAGATATGACTATCGCCTCGTAATTGGCTTTTCTCCTTATGTATTGTGTGTACACTTCCTTCACGATCACCTCTTCTTTCGAGATTGAGGAAAGGATTACAATGTTGGGATGCCCTGGACTCTGCTAGTTGTCGACCTGGTTCAGCCATCATCAACCGTTGTTTTCACTCTTGCTCAAGCTCTTCCCATAGACGGCGCCAATCGTAGGGCCAAAATTTGTAGCCCAAGCCCAAAAGGTAAGGGATTGGAGTCCAATAAGCCCACTCCAATGAATTTGTAGAGTGTGGGTAAAAGAACTGGGCTATCCTTGAAGTAAACAACAGTTAATTAGGATATTAAGGGATGAACCAACGTAAAAACACACTTGAAAGCTAAACAAATTGATGTCTGAAGAGGTATATTATTGATTGAAAGGTGAATACAGTTCTTAGAGCTACAGTAAAATCGTTCTCCTCTTCTTCTTCTCTTCTTTCCGATCCCCCTTCATCAGAGGTCTCTTCCATTTATATAGCCTTCTTCTAAACCATCTTCATCGTACACTTGTTCTTCATCTAAACATTCACTTGAGTACATGTCACATCAGGTATCTTCTTTAGTTCTCCATGAGTGGTGGTAGCTGAGGTTGCATTGTTCAGGGGTATTCTCCACATAAATGCGGCTAGAAAAGTTGCTGCAGTGCATTAAACACGATGGTAGCAGCTTTTTCTTTTAGATATTTCTCCGTTCTTATCATCTCCATACATGCCCGAAGCTTATCCTTATCATTGGAATCGCTAGGAAGATCACTCGAACCTCCCAGGTATCTGCTTGACCGAGACTTTTTATATCCGAGGAGAATGCACTCTTCGGACTACTGATGCTTTCTTCGAAATATATTCATCGATCATTTCCAGGTATATCTCTCCCACATGGAATCCTTCTCAATCATTTTCTTCTTTTCGGACACACCGTAATTTTCAAATAGGGCCCTAGGCCTAATACATAATGTTGGGCTTTTACCCCCACAACTTTACTTAATATCTTTGTATTGGAGGTGAATTTTGATAAATTTACCATTGAATTACATTTTCTTCTTATATCTTCTATATTTGCAAATTTTTTAGAAAATTAAAGATCAATAGTTATGTCATCAATAAATTTTTTAAATTGCAAGTTTTTGTAATTTAAAATTATGCATAAAACGTAATCTTATAGATCATGAAAACATGCAATTCAGCAGTTAGATTTTCGAAATATGTTGTAACGTTAATGATATTAAGTAAGATTATAGCTTAAAGCTACAACCAATTTTGTAACTAAATTTTGTCTAATTCAAAAAAAAAAAAAAAAAAAATCATACATAAGATATATGTATCATTTATCTCACAACAAATCAAATGAGAAATAACATTTGTATTATAAAAGTGAAAATTATTTAGGTTACAGCTAATTTTGTAGTTAAACTTTGTCCAATAAAAAAAAATTTAATACATGAGATATATGTATTATTATTCTCACAACAGATCAAATGAGAAAAAAACATTTGCGTTACAGAAGTGAAAATCATGCATGCATACATAGCGGCGCAGGAATTTTTTGTTTTTGTTTTTGATAGAGTAGCAGCGCAGGAATTGAACGTCTTTAAATAGTATTATTACTTTTATTATGGAAAAATAAGGTTACTTTACGTTCTCGCCAAGGATCCTTTTCACAAAACAATATCTAATATCGTCTATCAAACACAAACCCCACTTGTCTAGTCCCTCTAGCTCCCTTCCAATAAATACCCACATCTTTCTCTCATTCTGTATATGCTTAATAGTTGCATGCAACCAATGATAAAGACCATGGAGAGAGTTTTTCAGCTTGGTTTCTTTTCTTTAGCTTTGTTAGGAGTGTTCACCACATCATCATTAGCCCAAGATAATAGTCCTCTTCTAAATTCATCCAAGTTGGAAATGTTTGTGGATGAGCTTCTAGATATGCCCAAAATCCTAGGCTTTGATTCTGTGTATGGTGTTCCCAGATCTAAGTCACTGGAGACTGGCATGTACAGTAAAACATGGGTAAGTGGATTTTGTTTTTTCCTTCTAAATACAATCTTATTGCTCAACACTTCTTACATCTAATTTTCGATTACTTAGTCAGTAATTAATGACCTTACCACAATCATTTATATTACACTTCTAGGCTTTATTGTTAGTTCACCGAAAGAAGGTAAGTGACTAAGTTCTTGCATATGGAGTAAGAATGACATGCATGGGATATAAGTATATTCTCTCTCAAGCATGTAAGTCTTATATGATTGTGAGACTCACATACTGTAAGAGAGAGGATACTTAAATCTGATGTATGAGATATTTATTACTTATTTACCTTTTAATCTTTTATATATATAAAGACGTGGTTTCCGATTGTGTTGTTCATATTCTTGCTACACATGTTTCTTTTTATTATAATATTGGGGTCTCCAATCTAATTCATGTTTTGTCTGTTGAGATGGAAGATTGCCTAGGCCCTAATCATCTTTTGCATCAATAACATACTTCATTCAGCCAAAAGAAAAATGAAAAAACAGGGTTTTGAAGAGAGAAAGAGAGGAAAAAAAAATATACAAATAGTTTGCAGAAGCAGAAGCAAATGAATGGAATCCAAATAAGATGTTGGGGTGTTCCTTGTTCATATTAGTGTTCAGGGCTGGAATCAGAATCCAAGACTGGCTATACAATTTTATGATACAAAGATTTCAACTTCAAGACTTTTGAAACCAAGGAAAATTAATTTTTGCCAATTTTACGATAATTTTTATAAATGTTAACCAAAATGGCTAGTTTTGTGCCGAATAAGGGGATTAAGGAATTGGAACCACTTAGGCCTTAGATCCTTACGATGCCTTGAAAGGTTGCACCCTCGTGCTTTTGCTATCAATAGTTCACTTGACATATATATCTAGTTATATACTGTTAACGTATATAGTGTTATGGGCTTTAGGCCCAATTAGATTACTTGTGTAGCACACATTCTTGTACTACACTCTTACTTGTACTGCACTTATATGTCTCCTATATAAAGGCATTCATGTATATTCTTTCATTGATAAAATACAATACAATTACATTTAGTATTTCTAACCTATACTTTTTTTTTTCTTGAACTTTATATATCTAGTCTTTACATAGCTGATCAATGCCTTATTTAATATTCTTTATTAATAGGATTTTATATAATTAAAGTATCGAACACCCCGTTTGTCTAATCATCATGTCATTATTGCAAAAGACAAGCATGATGTCCTAGTAGAAGCCTTCACTCGGTCTTGGTAAATTTAGAAGGACAAAATTTTCCTTAAACTCACTACGAGCTAGTTCAAACTAGAATATATGTAAATTTTTAACTATTTGACACCACAAAAAGTTATTTTATTTATTTTATCTACTCACTTTACAAAACATCTAGCAGTAGTGGATCTATTTTAATTTTCAACACAATAAAATAATATAAACATTACAATAAAATAATATATTTACTACATTATTTTATTAATTTCTTTCTTTCTCTTTCTCAAAAAAAAAAAAAAAAAACTTTCTTTCTCTCTATCTTTGTGCATGCCGTGCCTCACTCTCACTTCTCACTTCTCATTTCTCTCCTCTCCACTCTCCACTCTCACTTCTCTCTATCTCGACGCTGCTCTCTCATTCCCACCCATCACCATCCCGAAACCTTCCTCGTTGGCATCGGAGACGAAATCCTTCCTTGCCGGTGTGGGTTTGTGGGTTGTGTTATGGGTTTGTGATCTTTCTCTCTACTTTAACCGATCTGCCATGGGTTTGTGATTTTTGATGTGGGTTTGTTTGTTGTGGTGGTTGTATGGAATTTGGACCGGCGTTACTTCAATCTTTCTCTTTACTCTATCTCTGTGGGTTTGTGTTTTGTGTTTTGTGGTGTTTTGTGATGTGGGTTTGGTGGATTAGCATGATGTGGGTTTGGTCCGATCTGGTGTTTTTCTAGTGGTTGGGTTTCTGATTCGGTGGGTTTTTATATGGATTTTATGAGCACCACTGCCGGCGAGCTGGCTGGCGAAGCAGAGAGGAGATGAGGGATGCCGGAGAGAGAGAAAGAAAGAAAGAAAAAGAGAAAATATTTTTTTAATGAGAGAAGAGAGAGAAGTTTAATAAATTTTTTTTTTTTTTTTAGCTTCTTGCTACAGTGCACAACCATTTATGGTTGTGCACTGTAGCAAGAAGCTAAAAACTTTTAGCCATGACTCCACTGTTGTAACATGCATTTTTGTGTTTTGGTGAAACTAAAATAGCTATATAGTTATTTAGCTTCACTGCTGCTAATGCTTAATAATCATATAACTTGTTCAAATGATTTAATATATATGAGTGGTTTTATAAGTTGCCTTAATGGGTTAGAGAAAATTTCTTTAATCCTGCTTTGAAGTAAATTGTCTAATATCAAATGTGCGATGCACCAATAGCAAATTAGTTGTAATTTCATTTGATTTTCTTCACAGAAATTCCATAGAGATATCCCTCTTACACCTGTGTATGCCTTTGGTGTATCTAAGGAAGCCGCAACTATTCCAGGTCCAACAATCATGGCCCTTCATGGAATTGACACCAATGTGACATGGAAAAATTATCTCCCCTCCAACGCACATATTGCCTTGGGACACATCCATCACAATTGCTGAACCTGCTGACAAGATAGGAATCCCTACAGTAATCCATCTCCATAGTGCAATCGGAGAGCCCGAGAGTGATGGAAACCCAAACTCATGGTTCACTGCTGGATTCAAAGAAAAGGGATATGCATGGACCAAAGAAACATATAGCTACAACAACAACCAACAACCTGGAAATTTATGGTAAATGATGATAATAATTCTCTCAAAAGCTTAAATTGTTAAGAAAAATGGATCTTCTCACAGTAAATCAATCTCTCCCTTTATATGTGAGATTTTAAGGGTTCAGACACAAGGTCACTATAATAAATTATTTGAAATGTTAAACATTTAAATAATGATGAATTTAATCATTTAACCAATATTTTATTATAATAGGTATCATAATCATGCCATGGGATTGACTAGACTCAACCTCCTAGCTGGATTGGCTGGGGCCTACCATATCAACCACCCCAAATTGGAGGGCCCACTTTGGACTCCCTAGTGGTGCTGAATTTGATCGTACATTGATTGTATTTGATCGTAGCTTTCGTATCGATGGTTCCATATACGTGAATTCCACAGGAGATAATCCCTCCATACACCTTCATTGGCGACCAGAATATTTTGGTGATACTATCATAGTGAACAGTGCTAGATTCTTTCGGTTCTTTTTCACCAATGGTCTACGATTCATCCACGTGGGATCTGATTCGGCTTACCTTAATAAAGCAGTGACGACCAATGGGTTTTTACTATGCCCATCTGAGATTGCTGATGTGGTTGTTGATTTTTCCAAGTCAAAGAATGATAGTGCTATTCTAGCAAATGATGCACCGTATCCCTACCCAACTGGGAACCCAGTTGATGAAGCTAATGGCACAATCATGAAATTTATTATCTTGACACGTACTGAGAATGACCCGGGGCAAACACCCAATAAGTTGATCCAATACCCAGGCCCTGATTTATCTAGTGTAACGCAGACACGATATATAACTATGTACGAGTACAAGAGTGCCACTAATCAACCAACTCATTTATATTTGAATGGGATATCATTTGAGGCACCAATCACTGAGACACCTAAAGTGGGGGCCACAGAAGTTTGGTTTGTGATCAATCTAACGGGGGATAATCATCCTTTACACATCCATTTGGCTCTTTTTGTAGCATTGGATCAGACTGAGCTAGTGAACAAGACAAAGTTTAGTGATTGCATGATGAAAATCAACGATGCGATTAAGTGCCAAGTAAGCAAGTATGCAATTGGGAAAAGCATAGAGGTGCCAGCTGAGGAGAAAGGGTGGAAGAATGTTTTCAAAATGAGACCTGGATTTGTGACAAAGTGAAATTTTCTTACATACATTCAAATGAATCGTATCCGTTTGATGCAACTGCGAAGCCAGGCTACGTATACCATTGCCATGTAAATATTTTCATTCTCTACTTTTTTTACTATGTTTTCATTTTGTTTTATTTTTTGTCCAAAGAATGACAATAATTGTAGAAACAAAGTTATAATGGGTCAAGGTTCGGGCCTATTTAACATATAAGCAATACAATAAACCTAATTTTGTTTAGTAGAAAAAGTAAACTAAAAGAAAAATAAATTGCAAAAAAAAAAAAAGACGAGTATTAAGTATTAACAAGTGTCCTATGAATAAACGTTAAAAACCACTAAATATTAACTATGAGCTATAATACAATGATTACTGTAGGATTAGTTTTTGTAGCCCAAGCCCAAGAGGTTTGGATTATGAGCCCAATGAACTCAAAACAATGAATTTGTAGAGAGTGGGTGAAAGAGCTAGGCTGGTTCTGAATTAAACAGTGATAAACTATGGTATTTAAGGATGAATTAACACAAAATCATACTTGAAAAGCTGAATCAATGAACGTCCGAAGAGATGTTTTATTGAATGAAAGTTGATTACAACTCTTAGAGTTACAGTAAAGTTATTTTCTCATTCCCTTTCTTTTTTGTTCCCCCCCCCCCTTATTATCAGAGGCCTCTTCCCTTTATATAGCACCCTCTCCCCTCATCTTCATCGTCTACTTGTTCTTCATCTAAGCATCCACTTGAGTGCATGTCCCATCAGCTATCTTCTTTAACCCTCTAGGAGTGGTGGTAGTTGAGATTATACTGTTCAGAGGTCTTCTCCACATTAATGCGGCCAGAAAAGCAGCTGCAGTGCATTTAATGTGGTGGTTGAAGTTTGTCTTCTAGATATTTCTCCGTTCCTATCATCTCCATGCGTGCCTGAAGTCCATCCTTATCAGTAGAATTATTAGGAAGATCACTTGAACCTCCCAGGTATCTGTTTGACCAAAGCTCTTTATATTCGAGGAGAATGGCCCCTTCGGACCATCGATGCTCTCTTCGGAATACACCCCTCGTTCGTCTCCAGGTATGTTTCTTCCACATGGACTCCTTCTCAAACATTTTCCTCTCTTCAGACAAATAGTAGTCTTCAAATAGGGCCCTAGGCTCAATACATTATGTTGGGCTTTCACCCCCCATAATAGCCCCTCAAAATTTTAATTTTTCCCTCGCATGGAAGTTTGAAGCGGAAAAAATATCTGAACTTACACGTGTATGGGCATGGATGCAGGCGCTTCATTAATGCTGTTGTCGTTTTAGTGTTCCCAAAGCACTATCAATTACTCCAGGCAGCGTTTTGTCTTTGGTATCCAACGGTGGGCTATTGATCTAACGATCGTGATTCTTCCTCAGAATTAGGGCGGGATGACTCTTGCTCCTTCACTTGTCCCCATATAAAGCCTCAGAACAGGTTATTTCTTCTTTACTTCGCAAATTCTCAAAGCACCCAGTGAACTCAAGCACTCGAATCCTCCAAGTTCTTCTAATCACCGATCTTAGCCCATCTCAGAGTCTGTAAGAATATTTCTGCGAGTTCGAGGATCATTCTCTGATTTAGTTTGTGTAAGTTTTGACCTCTCTAAACCGCTCATCACCTCTTCGGCCAACCTTCTCGGCCTTCGAATAATCACTCTCTAGTCACTTTGCTTAGTATTTCCATCTTTTTGTTTAATTGTGATGGGTGGAATCCAGTATATGGTGGATAGCCCCGCCCAAATAGAGGAGTTTAGGGCGACATATCGCATACCTCAAAATGTGGGTTTGAGGTATTGTCCTCCAAAAAAAATACTAACAAATCGGAAAACGGGCGAAGTGGTAATCCCCATCATCGCCTTTCTGGAAGGGGGGATGACTATCCCTATGGGTCCCATTACCAGTAATTACCTCCGAAACCATAGGCTTAGTCCTGAACAATGCGCGCCCAACGTCTTTAGGATCTTAGGGGTAGTTGATGATTTGAACCGTCATCTAGGGTTAGGACTCACCTGGCTCGACGTGGTACATATGTATGAGTGCCACAGCCAGAAAGGGGCAGGATATTATCTTAAATCCCGTTCCGATGTTGTTAAGCTCGTCTCCTGCCTTCCTAAATCTAACAAAGGGATGAAAGACGACTATGTGATCGTCTCGAGCACGTGGCATGACGGCCTTCATTGCCCAACCAAGCTAGGAGAACCAGGTAGGATATCCTAGATTTAGGTTTACTAACAGTAGATTTAGGAACTCCACTTTTCAGCAATTCTGTATTTTATTATTGTTATTATTATTTTTTTTAATCATTCCTTTCAAGTTTCTGACTAAGTTTTGCTGTGATGTTAACAGATAAAGACCACGTTTCTCCTCGGCTCAGCTTTACAAACGTTGCCGCCCTCAATTATTTGCTACGCTTAAAATTTTTGTAAGTGAAGACGGGCAACTCCGGTCGGTTCCGCTTATTCTTGGGTACACAGTGAAACCGAAGGATTTTCAGCCGGTCAGCAACGCGATAAGACAGGGAGACTATCGCATCAACCGTATAGACGTTGCTCGAAAGGATTTTTTAGCTCCGTTCGACCTTGCGCCCGTGCCACATCCAAACCCCAAGGTGTGCCACTGCTCCTACAGCCAATTCAACAGGTTCCTTTTGAACCAGTTGCAGCAGAGGAAAGAGTCGCCTCCTCAGCCTCTTCGCTTAAGGAACAAATTGATAGATTTAGATTTGAAGGGGAGGTTTCAGGAGAGATCCGAGTGATACAAGTTTCTGACGCCGAGGAGGAAACTGACAGGTAGTCTAGCGTTCGCCCTCCTGTTTTAATAACTACCCTTCCAGAAGACTTTTCGGAGGCAGAAGATATGGCGGATTTAAGGAGCTTAATGAAGAATAGAGGCAAAAAATCTTAACCCAAAGGGACCGGTCCGTCTCAACCGATTGTGAGTCTTCCTCCACCACCCCATCAAGCTCCTGATCTCGGCTTGAAGCCATTGCCGGATCTGAAAAAGAAAAGGCCCCTCGTTGCTACGGAAGAAGGGGAGATGGTTCCTCCAAAAGGGACCAAACAGCAAAAAGTGGTGAAAGACCACCAGAGCAAGAGGGCTTCATCTACTGAGAGCCAAGATGAGGCCCTCGTGGCTGATGTGCGTCGAGGACCTCGCACTTAGTCCCCAAGGCTAGAATTGGATGGCGCTCCAATCCCTTGGGAGACTTCCCTCAGGAACTACGATGAGGGGAGGGTAGGTCTTGTTGCCGAGGCTTTGGAACAACCCCTTCTCCTTTCCAAGGACATGGACTTTTATCGACACTTCAACCAATATGAGCTCTTCCTATCCCTTAAGAAGGATATAGCCATGGTAAGTGAACTAGTTCGCTTAATTAAGGTGTTGATTTTTACTTACCCCTTTTCTTTACTCTATGTTGAAAATCCTTGTTATGTAGATTACTCAGCAAGTATATGTGGCCGAGGAGTGGAACAAGAAGTCCTATCTTGAAGCCCAAGCAGCAGCCCAATCTCGATCTAAGGTAGAAAAATCTCTGGGCAGCCTGAGGGAGGATTATTCTCTGCTGTCCTAGCAGTTGAAGGACATGACCAACCAGAAGAATAGCCTTGATGCTGGCCTCAAAAATACTAAGAAGCAAGTCGAAGAGCAGCGTAAACTACTGAACATGGCAGAGATCAACTTGGCAACAGAGAGGGAGTTGGTGAAGGGACTTAAAGCCGAGCTTCAAAAAGCCAAGGAGAATGCTCGATTGGCCGAGCAGAATGCTCAGTTGGCCAAGGAGGCAATCGAGGCTGAAAAGCAGGCTGCATACACGCTTGGGGTGGAGGAGACCCAAGTTAACTTGACCGAGCAGTTCACCGCAGTAAGCCGAGAGTACTGCGATGTGACTTAGGAAAAGGCACTAGATGCAACCGGGGTCCCCACCGAATCCCATTTGAGACTACCTGGGAGTGTATACTACGATCCTGATATCCGAGAGCTCCCAGGGTCTGATCCCTCTCTTCCCACACAAATCCAAAAGGGTTCGAAGCAACCTCTGATCGGCCAAGTCCCACCTACAAATCTTGAGGCCTCTAAGGTGCTTGGTTAGCCTGGTGATCAGAGTAAGCCAGCTGAGGCTCCCAAAGATAAGGGCGAGGACTTGGGAAAAAAGAAAACTCTTCTAGAGTCAAAGGACCAAGCCCCAGGAGCTGCTGCAGCTCAGTCCAGCCAGGCTGCTGACCCTTTGGCCCCTCAAAAGAAGGTTTAGACATTTAGGGGTTTCTATTTTGTACTTGTAATAATTTCTTCTTTTATGTAAGAAATTGTAAACTCTTTTCTTTTAATCAATGAAACTGTTTCCCTTTTATTTTTGGTGTCTTTGTTGTATATCTTATGACTTATTATTGCTGCAAGTAACTGTACTTTGTAATTACGGTAATAATGTAGGTAAACTTAACCCCCACGTTGTGCTGGTGATGCAAACAGCCGAAATTAATATTGCAAAGAACAATTTATATAAGAACTACTAATAAGCAATGAATGCAACGAGTGATATGGAAGTTCCACAGGTCTTTTCAAACATGCACAGAGAACGTTATTACTCCTTGGTTTTGAACAAAACTTTACTAAGGAGTCCTATCATAGGTTAGAGTTAATTTAAATACATCCGAGAATTTTAGGCATAACTCATTTCAAAGTTACACTTCAATAGAAATAGCTGTATGGAGGTGTGGACTAACCCATATCATCCGATCCTTGGCCTTCGGGCATGAATAAATTTACATTTAGGCACTTATGAGAGCTGTGAGCGAGTGCTAACTAACCCAGATCATCTAGTCCGAGAACTATAGGCATGATTGGATTTAAGTTTAAACACTTAAGAGAACATCGAACGAGTGTTAACTAACCCTAATCATCTGGTCCGAGGACTACAGGCATGATTGGATTTAAATTTAAACACTTAAGAGAACATCGAACGAGTGTTAACTAACCCAAATCATCTGGTCCGAGGACTACAGGCATGATTGGATTTAAGTTTAAACACTTAAGAGAACATCGAACGAGTGTTAACTAACCCAAATCATCTGGTCCGAGAACTACAGGCATGATTGAATTTAAGTTTGAACACTTAAGAGAACATCGAACGAGTGTTAACTAACCCAAATCATCTGGTCCGAGGACTACAGGCATGATTGGATTTAAGTTTAAACACTTAAGAGAACATCGAACGAGTATTAACTAACCCAAATCATCTGGTCCGAGGACTACAGGCATGATTGGATTTAAGTTTAAACACTTAAGAGAACATCGAACGAGTGTTAACTAACCAAAATCATCTGGTCCGAGGACTACATGCATGATTGGATTTAAGTTTAAACACTTAAGAGAACATCGAACGAGTGTTAACTAACCCAAATCATCTAGTCTGAGAACTACAGGCATGATTGGATTTAAGTTTAAACACTTAAGAGAACATCGAACAAGTGTTAACTAACCCAAATCATCTAGTCCGAAAACTACAGGCATGATTGGATTTAAGTTTAAACACTTAAGAGAACATCGAACAAGTGTTAACTAACTCTAATCATCTGGTCCGAGGACTACAGGCATGATTGGATTTAAGTTTAAACACTTAAGAGAACATTGAACGAATGTTAACTAACCCAAATCATCTGGTCCGAGGACTACAAGCATAGTTGGATTTAAGTTTAAACACTTAAGAAAACATCGAACGAGTGTTAACTAACCCAAACATCTGGTCCGAGGACTACATGCATGATTGGATTTAAGTTTAAACACTTAAAAAAGCTGCCCATATAAAGAATTGACATATTGATTGAAGAAAAGGTTCGATTAATAATAGTACCTTTTAAGGTTGTTTACATTCCAAGGGCGTGGTATTACATGACTATCCAGGTCTTCTAAGAAATACGCCCCAATGCCAGCCCCTGAAGTAATACGATATAGCCCTTCCCAATTGGGTCCCAACTTTCCCCAAGTTGGGTTCTTTGCAGTGCCGACAACTTTTTTTAGCACCAAATCACCAAGTTCCAGAGGTCTTAGCCTTACGTTGGTGTCATAGCTTTGTCTGAGCTTTTGTTGGTAATGTGCCAGTTTGACCATTGCATTTTCCCCCCTTTCATCAATCAGGTCCAAATTCTTCTCTAACTGCTCATTGTTGTCGGTCGGACTGAATGAACTAGTTCTCAGTGTTGGGAACCCAATTTCCAAAGGTATGACAGCTTCAGCCCCATAGGTCATTGAGAAGGGGGTCTTTCCAGTAGATCTACGGGGCGTAGTTCTGTAAGCCCAAAGTATGTGTGGCAATTCTTCCACCCACTTGCCTTTCGCATCGTCTAGCCTTTTCTTTAAGCCATTTACTATGACCTTGTTAATAGCTTCTGCTTGCCCATTACCCTGGGGATAGGCAGGAGTGGAATATCTGTTTATGATTCCCAGTTTGCTAAAATAATTCCTGAATGCTTTACTATCAAACTGTAGACCGTTATCCGAAATGAAAGTATGAGGAACCCCAAATCGAGTGACAATATTCTTCCATACAAATTTCTGTACATCCACGTCTCTGATGTTGGCTAGAGGTTCAGTCTCGACCCATTTGGTGAAATAGTTTATGCCGACCAGAAGGTATTTCTTGTTTCCTACAGCTTTAGGGAATGGTCCCACGATATCTAAACCCTATTGGGCGAAAGGGCATGGGCTAGATAGTGGATTAAGGGTTCCCCCTGGTTGATGAATGTTTGGGGCAAATTGCTGACATTGATCGCACTTTTTAACATATTCATGGGCTCCTTTTTGCATGTTTAGCCACCAATAACCTTGAGTAATGGCTCAGTGAGCCAAGAACCTACCTCCAGTGTGGCTTCCACAGATTCCTTCATGTAATTCCTCTAGTAGCAACTCAACCGCTTCAGGATGCATGCATAACAAGTACGGTCCTGAATAGAAGCGTTTGTATAATTTCTAGTCCTCGGATAGCCAGAATCTGGTCGCCTTCCTTCAAATTTTGTTAGCTTCCCCCCTTTCTTCAGGTAAAATGTTTTCTTTCAAGAATTTAATTATAGGATCCATCTAGCAGAACCCGGTCCTGACTTGGTGAACTTGGACTACCTCTCTTCTTGCCTCGGTAGGCTCATGCAAGTCCTCGACGAGGATGACTCTCGGTAAATTTTGCGCCGAAGAGGTAGCAAGAGTGGCCAAAGAATCAGCATGTGTGTTACCACTTCTGGGGATGTGCAGCAAACTGAAAGATTCGAACTCCGACCGCAGACATTTAACTTGGCTCAAGTATCCATGCATTCTTTCATCCTTCGCCTCAAATTCCCCTTGTACTTGACCCACGACTAACCTTGAGTTCGAGAACAACTCCATTGCCTTTCCTCCCATTCTTCGGACCATAGCCATTCCCATCAGTAGGGCTTCATATTCCGCCTCATTATTTGTTGCCGAAAAATCCAGCCTTAATGACTTTTCAATGATAATTCTTTCGGGGGATATCAGCACTAACCTCACTCCAGAACCTTTCTGGTTCGTTGCGCCATCCACGTACACTTCCCAATGGGAGGGGCCTTGTTGAGAAACTGTGCCAACCGATTTTTCATCCATGTCCGATGTCGGCATCACTTCTTTTAATTAGGGCTCCGTGAACTCGGCTACCAAATCCACAAATACCTGGCTCTTGACCGATGTGTGAGGCATGTATTTGATATCGAAAGCCCCCAAGATCGTACCCCATTTAGCAACTCTTCTAGTATAGTCCACACTTCGGAGTATAGCCCTGAGTGGGAGTTGAGTGAGGACAACGACCGTATGGGCCTGGAAATAGTGAGGTAGCTTTCGTGTACCAAGCACTACTGCTAGGATAGCCTTCTTCAGCGGCAAATAACGGATCTCGGCTTCGTGCAGCGACTTACTTACGTAATAAACTGGTCTTTGCACACCACAATCTGCTCGTATCAACACCAAGCTCACAGCATAGGGAGCTACAGCAATGTAGGCGAACAAGACTTCATCTGGCTCAGGACTGGACATGATTGGTGGCCGAGCTAGATAATCTTTAAGCTGCTGAAAGGCCACAGCACATTCTTCAGTCCACTCGAATCCCTTCCATTTGTTGATCAGAGAGAAGAAGGGCCGACACCTGTCTGCTGATCGAGAAATAAATCGATTCAGGGCAGCAGTCATTCCAGTCAGTTTCTGAAATTCCTTGGGATTCCGAGGAGCTTGTAAATTGTTGATGGCCTTTATCTGGTTGGGGTTAACCTCAATTCCCCTGTGAGTCACCATGTACCCCAAAAACTTGCCCGACCCCACACCGAATGAGCACTTGGAAGCGTTTAGGCGCAGCTTGTACCTCCTAAGAACTTCAAAGGTACTTTCAAGGTCTTTCACATGTTCAGCAACAATCTTGCTCTTCACCACCATGTCATCTATGTAAATTTCAATATTTTTACCCAGTTGTGATTCAAACATCCTCGTCATCATTCTTTGATAGGTAGATCCCACGTTTTTCAGACCAAATGGCATCACCTTATAGTGGTAATTACCAATAGGGGTGACAAAAGCAGTCTTCTCTTGATCCTTCAGGGCTAGTGGTATCTAATGGTAACCTTGGAAAGCATCCAAGAAACTCATCCCAGGATGGCCAACAGTGGCATCCACAAGCTGATCAATTTTTGGCATGGGGAATGGATCCTTAGAACAAGCCTTATTTAAGTCAGTGAAGTCTACACAGACTCGCCATTTCCCGTTTTTCTTCTTCACCACCACAGTATTTGCTAACCACTCCAGGTAAAAAACCTCTTTAATAGCTCCAACTTGTTTGAGCTTTGCTACCTCTTCTCTCACTGCATTTGCATGTTCCTTAGATGGGCGCCGAAGAGACTGCTTCTTGGGGATAATCAATGGATTGACTTTAAGATGGTGACAAATGAATTGGGGATCCACTCCTGGGGCTTCGTAAGCGTTCCAGGCGAATACATCAAGGTTTCTTTTTAGGAATTCTACTCTTCCTTCTCCTGTAGAGGTAACTGAGATCCAACTTGGAAGAATTTTTCTGGATTGTCTCCGATGATAACTTTTGTCAAATCTTCGCACCTAGCGCTCTCGCCTGTATCTTTGACGGGCAATACCCGAGATTTTAACTGCTATAAACCCCTCTCGGCCTTAGACGAGGACTCAGCTTCAGGCTTGTGTTGGATGGCAGCCACTAAGCACTGTCTAGCTGCGGACTAATCTCCTCAGATCTCACAAACTTGTCCTTTACATGGATACTTGACTTTCTGATGCAAAGTAGAGGAAACAGCCCCTAGCGTATGGAGCCAAGGTCTGGCTATAATCGCCGTATAGGGTGAATATAAATCTACAACTATGAAATCCACCTCTACCACCTCTGAGCCGGTTTGCACAGGTAATTGTATCTGGCCTTTCGGGGTGACAATTCTTCCTTCAAAACTCACTAGGGGGGAATTGTATGGCATTAAGTCCTGAGGTTTTAGGCCTAGCCCCTTGTAGAGATCAAGGTACATTATCTCTACCACGCTACCCTGGTCCACCATTACCCTCTTCACATCATACTTTCCAATTCTGAGGGTGATTACTAAAGCGTCATCATGGGGCTGGATAGTCCCAATCTTGTCCTCGTCCGAGAATCCTATAACTAGTGGAGCACCCGACTTAGCTCTCTTCTGACCTTGGCCGAGATCCCCTGCGGGTGATCGGACTACCGACATAACATTCAATGGCTAGGATCCTGTTCTTTCCGGTGCGGCGAAGACGACGTTAATAGTTCCCAATGACGGCTTTGAAGAGTCATCTTTTCGGGGCCCCGAGCTCATCTGCCCTCCTCGGCCACTGGAATGGTGCAAGAGGTGTCTTAGTTTACCTTCGCCGACCAGTTGATCTAAATGATCCCACAGGCTCTTGCAATCCTCTGTGGTATGCCCATGGTCTTGATGGTACTGGCAGTAGAGATTATGATTACGCCTCTCAGGGTTTCCCACCATCTTATTCGGCCACCTGAAGAATGGCTCATTCTTAATCTTTTCCAAAACCTGGTGTACTAGCTCTTTAAATATAGTGTTGATTGCTTGAGGATTTGTTGATCCTGATTGCCCAGCAAAATCTCTCCGCGGTTTGCTGCTATTGTAACTGTCCGACCTGAAATCCCTCCTCTCCTGGGGGATAACCTTATCCATTCCCTTCCTTTGCTGCTGATCTTCTTCGACTCTTTTATATTTTTCAATACGGTTCATGAGCTGACGCATGTTAGTAACTGGTTTACCAGATAAGGACGTCCTTAATCTGTGGTCAGCAGGGAGGCCGAGCTTGAACGTGCTGAGGGTCATTCCATCAAAGTTGCCCTCCATATCATTAAACATCTCCCAATACCTATCTGAATATGTCTTTAAAGTCTCACCCTCCTGCATGCTCAAAGATAGCAGTGAAGATAAGGGCTTGGCCACTCTTCGGCATGTGACAAAACATGAACCAAAAGCTTGAGTGAGTTCCTTGAAGGAATTGATGGAGTTTTCTTCCAGGCTATCAAACCACCTCATTGCAACCGACCCAAGGCTGGAGGGAAAGACCTTGCACATTAGAGCTTCATCTCTGGAATAGATAGCCATCCTTTGATTAAAGTGGCTCACATGTTCCACAGGGTCCGTCTTACCATTATAGATGGTGAACGTCGGCTGGTTAAAATGCCGAGGAAGTCCCGCTTCTTCAATCCTGCGTGTGAAAGGTGATCTGGAGATTTGATTCAAAACCCTGCTAATAGCATCGTTCCCTACACCTCCATGTGATGGACTTCGAGGTCGCCTCTTCTGGTGATGCTCCTCTTCATTGGAAAAGGATTCACTAATTGGTGTTCGAGACTTCTGTTTGTAAGTGACGTCCCGTTCGTCATCGGAATCTTCATCAGAGTACGAAGAAATCCGTTTTCTCTTTACATGGCGCAGCTCCCTTTTTAGCTTTTCAATTTCTAGTTGCAAATTCTGGTTCTTCTCTGCATGAGACACGTGACTTCTACCATGTGACTGGCTTTAATCAGTATGCATAGTGTGCACACTACCTTCACGATCTTGTCTCTGCTCCAAATTAAGAAAAGGGTCTACGTGTTGGGACGCCCTGGATTCTGTTGGTTGTTGCCCTGGTCCAGCCATTATCAACTATTGCTCCCACTTTCGCTCAAGCTCTCCCCACAGACGGTGCCAATTGTAGGGTTAGTTTTTGTAGCCCAAGCCTAAGAGGTTTGGATTATAAGCCCAATAAACCCAAAACAATGAATTTGTAGAGAGTTGGTGAAAGAGCTAGGCTGGTTCTGAATTAAACAGTGATAAACTATGGTATTTAAGGATGAATTAACACAAAATCATACTTGAAAAGCTGAATCAATGAACGTCCGAATAGATGTTTTATTGAATGATAGTTGATTACAACTCTTAAAGCTACAGTAAAGTTATTTTCTCCTTCCCTTTCTTTTTTGTTCCCCCCCCCCCTTATTATCAAAGGCCTCTTCCCTTTATATAGCACCCTCTCCCCTCATTTTCATCGTCCATTTGTTCTTTATCTAAGCATCAACTTGAGTGCATGTCCCTGAGTGCATGTTCCATCAACTATCTTCTTTAACCCTTTGGGAGTGGTGGTAGCTGAGATTATACTGTTCAGGGGTCTTCTCCACATTAATGCGGCCAGAAAAGCAGCTGTAGTGCATTTAATGTGGTGGTTGAAGTTTGTCTTCTAGATATTTCTCCGTTCCTATCATCTCCTTGTGTGCCTGAAGTCCATCCTTATCGGTAGAATTGTTAGGAAGATCACTTGAACCTCCTAGGTATCTACTTGACCAAAGCTCTTTATATCCGAGGAGAATGGCCTCTTCGGACCATCGATGCTCTCTTCGGAATACACCCCTCGTTCGTCTCCAGGTATGTTTCTTCCACATGGACTCCTTCTCAAACATTTTCCTCTCTTCGGACACACAGTAGTCTTCAAATAGGGCCCTACACCCAATACATTAGGTTGGGCTTTTACCCCCCACAATTACAATCTTTAAAAAAAAGTGCACTTACTGAAAATTAATTGCGTAGAACGTACAAATTAATTTGTTGTGACTAGCTATGATTTTTTTAAAATTAATGGATGAACAGTTTAATATTATTATTATTATTATTATTTTACTTGTACTCTTTAAGACTTCTCGTAAGTGTTAACACTTAACAAAACTCTTAGAAGATTCTCAAAAAAAAAAAAAAAAAAAAAAAAAAAAAAAAGCAATACTCTTTGAAGAATTAAAGCCATTTTTCCACGTGGAAATGATGAACCTCACTCTTGAATATCATCTGGAAATTATTTATATATATCTATGGAGGTCACGAGTTGTGAATGTCAAATGATGAAATGAAATCAATGGTAAATCTAGTGAGATCCAATAAAAACATATTGAATTAAGGGTTATGAAAATTATTGTGTTTGTACTTTGTATTGTTACTCTTCATGCATATAACATATAAATGTGCATTTTTTTTTTCATAGCTTTTAGGGATTTCACGGTTGTGTAAGTTTCACACTTTGTGAGAGGAGATGCACATTTTTAATATGCATGATAGAATTACGAATAAAAATTGTCATTTTCTCACTTTAATCTGCTAGATAAGACTGGATATGAAGTATGAACCTTGCCATCAATTTTATAGTGAAAAATAGTGTCTATTGACTTACTCTAATTTGCTCCTTAACGCATACAGATCTTGGATCACGAAGACAACGAGATGATGAGGCCCTTCAAGCTCATCAAATAATATTGGGCATGAGAAAGATATATGAGGATCCTAAATAAGGTTTGTCACTCTGAGCCTCCCTAGTCTTTTTTTTACTTATCAGTATGATACATGCCTGAAATTTTGAAAATTCTCTCTCTCTGAATGCTGGATCTTACTTGTTCTCATGCGCAAATTTGAATAATCAAGAAAAGATTTCTCATCTTGGAGATCGATTTGAATATTCAAGAAATTAAGAAAACGTTTACAAAACGTTTACAAGTGTATAAATATTTATTGTGTTTTACAAAACGTTTAAAATAACTTGCTCAATTGTGGGCATTTGGTTTCAATGTTTAAGTTTTAGATAGACCAATTTACGCAACTTTATGTTGAGGGATATGTACCAAAACAAAAGGACAAGCACCTAAAACCTAAAAACATTTTTTTATCCAATAATAAATAATAAAAAAAAAACAAAAAATTTGAACAACGTTAATATGAAAACCATATAAATTGCAATTACATTTAAGATATACAAATTTGGATAATTTATTAATGTAAATTTTATATGGGATTCATGCCAAGAGTCTTGTATCTCAACGTCTCATTCCTAGTATTTTTAATGGAAATATCCAAGTTTAAATAATCTCTTATATATATATATATATATATATATAAGGGATTATTTTGTACTATGAGAGACTGCACTCGCGACCTAAACCTTCCAATGGTTTTCGCAGATGGAAAACCAGTGATGGGGTACCCCATATTTTTTGTTTTTGGTTAATTAGTAAATTTATGTTTATCTAATAGAAGCCGAGTTAAATAGAAAATAATTAAGCCATGTGATTCTCTTGGTACTTGATATCCTGGCTCTATAATGAAAATTATGGCTCTCTGATGCTAACAATGATTAACTGTGCTAACTTATGTTTATCTATCCTATGGATAGATGAATGCCTATTCAACTGGTACTGTAGGAGAAAGAGGGAGAAAAGGGGTGCTAAGTGCTAACCTGTAAATGATGTCGCGGAAGCCTGAAGAGAAGCACACACGATACTCTCTTGATGAAACAGAAACTAAACTGTTAGTTCTTGGTAGTAAACCTCAAATCCACGAGGGGTTTTTCCTGAATCTATAAGGAGATAATTAAAACTGGAATCCACCAGAAGAAAATTTGACAAAAGACTTGTGTTTATTGATAATAGTCTAATAACTGAATTGCCTTTGGAAGCTACAATGTGTTTAAATAGTAAAAACAAAACCTAGGGCAACTAGAAATCCTAAGGCGGCTATGAAAGCATATAAAACCCTAATTTGACTAAACAACATTAAAAACACCTAAAAACAAGGAAATAAATGCCCTAAACCTAAAATAACAAAAATTACATAAAAATACCAAATATAAAATATTACAAAAATTAATTAGAATATTTTGTCCTACATCAGACCCCTCCACTTGAAATAAACTCGTCCTCAAGTTCATTCTTGAAATCTGAAATCTTCCACTCCAAATAAACAAATACTTTGAATGTTTTAATAACTTGATCCAGTTCTGAAACTTGAATCTGTCATAAAGTGTAGCATAAAATTCCTTCTCATCTATCTTCAATTTATTTGCAGCATCAATCAACAAAGGGTTGATAGTAAAATTAAAATTTTCTATTCCAAGAAAATTAACATATTGTGTAGTCATCTTCAACAAATCAACTGAGACCTGAGGATTGTGAGTTGTGGACTCATCCTCATATTTGACCTCAATTGAATCTTTCACAATGTTCTCAATAATTACCATCTCTTCATTCCTGTCATTATTCACAATCAACTCAACCTTCGTTTCTTTGACCTCTTCTTCAAATTTTTGACAAGTGGTATTTTCAATCTTCAATTCAATAACTTGTAGCAAATCTTGACCTTTTTTAACCACTTCAAAATTTTCTTTAGAAATAGGCTACTTCTTCTCAACCCTCAAACCCTTTCCTTTACTTGACACATGGACTTGACTGTCATAATTTTGGTTTTGAATATATTGCTTTTCATATGAATATACAGATTTATAATCAACACTTATATAATCTAGTATAT
Source organism: Quercus ilex subsp. ballota (assembly GCA_032727855.1). Classification (NCBI taxonomy): domain Eukaryota; kingdom Viridiplantae; phylum Streptophyta; class Magnoliopsida; order Fagales; family Fagaceae; genus Quercus; species Quercus ilex. The sequence goes on along the minus strand of CM064908.1, from coordinate 3,308,733 downwards.
CATAATAGTCATTAGGAAACCATAAATCAATTAATACTCTTTTCATTCTTTGCCAAGAGTGAATTGGATGCTTACCTCATTGCTTTCTATCAATTTGAATGTCTTCCCACCATTCTTCTTCTTCATTGTCTAATTTATTAGATGCAAGCTACACCTTTTCTTCATCACAAATCTTCCAAAAATTAAAATACTCTTCCAAATCAAGAAGCCAGTCAATAAAATCCATCTTACACATATTTCTGTCAAAGAATGGAATTTTCTTGTAGTTAGGAGTGCGTCTTTGAATATATCGAACATTGTTGTTGCAAGATGATTTCCTAGGAAGAAGAGTAGCAATCTTTTGCTAGATTTCACCTATAATTTTTTGACTCTTTTCACAAAATTGGTGATTCTCATCGCGAAAATTAAGAAACTCAGCCTTAGTGAGGACTGGGTTGTTGACGTCGTCACCTCCGTCATTGTTGTGGTGGTCACCGTCTCGCCGGTTAGCCATCAGACTAGGGTAAGTCAAGGCTCTGATATCAACTGATGTCGCGGAAGCCTGAAGAGAAGCACACACGATGCTCTCTTGATGGAACAAAAACTAAACTGTTAGTTCCTGGTAGTAAACCTCGAATCCACAAGGGGTTTTCCCTGAATCCACAAGGAGATAAAACTGGAATCCACTAGAAGAAAATTTGATAAAAGGTCTGTGTTTATTGATAATAGTCTAATAACTGAATTGCCTTTGGAGGCTACAATGTGTTTAAATAGTAAAAACAAAACCTAGGGCAATTAGAAACCCTAAGGCGGCTATGAAAGCATATAAAACCCTAATTTGACTAAACAACATTAAAAACACCTAAAAATAAAGAAATAAATGCCCTAAACCTAAAATAACAAAAATTACATAAAAATATCAAATATAAAAGATTACAAAAATTAATTAGAATATTTTGTCCTACATCAGTAAATTTCATTGTTATGTGATTTTAATAGATGCTGCATGCATGTTTCTTTGTTATAATGGTATGAGTGAACATTCAAAGAGAGCATTTTTTTCCCCCTCTTTTATGGCAGGTACCACCTTGAGGTGTGCAAGTAGATAAAATCATTGAAATCTTGAGGCGTGCAAGGAGATGTCGACTTTTGTTTTTTCATTTTGATATATTCACGTTATCATGTTAGGATTTTAGAACCATTGTGGACTTTGTAATATGTCGTCTTTTGATATATGTGTGGTTAAACATTGAAAGAGATTTGGACTCCGTTATATAATATTAAGTTTTGGCATAATCTAGACTTTGTAATGTGTTTCTTAAAAATATATATGCATGGTTTTTTTTTTTTTTTAAATAAAAGAAAAACTTTATTTTGAGGGTTGGGAGACCTTAAAAAAAGGTTATTCCTTGCACTAGTTGTGTAACTTAGGACCAATGACAGAATTAAGGAGGCAAAAATAGTATCTCTCTCACACACACATATATAGACACACACACAAAGCATCCATAGTACTTATGACATTAGGAAAAAGAGGACATTCATTTAAATGGCAAGTGATATTTTAAAATAAGAAAATGCATAAAAAGATTGTATATTTATAATATTGTGTATAATTACTAGGTTTTTTTTTTTTTTTCTTCACACACATAAACTTTTTAAATATATATAAATATGGACTTTGATAATATTTATATCTTATGGATATCGGAGTTGTGGTTTCTTAGGGCTTCATGAGTTGTAAACTCCCTAAATTTGTAGTAAATACACAACGCATGTTGTGCTTGTTGTTAAAGGATGACATTTGAGGCTTTAGGCTATAGAGCAGATTGCAGTAGCAGTAAATAGAAAAGGAAAAACAGAGAAGCTACAAGTCATATTGTATAAATAGTTCTAGAGTTACAAGTAGTTTAACCTTGATGTAATTACTTAGTTAGTAGTGGACACGTGTTAGCTCTGTATTGGTAGATTGTTAATTAGTTAGGTTGTTAATAGTCAGTTAGTTTCTCACGCCTATTCTCATTGTATATAAGGAACATATTCATTTTATTTAGTTCCACCATTGTTGAAGGTGTATGTGCTTGAATTCTAACATGGTATCAGAGCTGAACTAGTTAAGAGCTTCATCTGGTACTCTTTGAAACTCTCTGAATTCACTAGTTCAATCTTTTACTTGTTTCTTTACTTTCACTGCTTAGTTTTTCCGGATCAAGTAAAAAATTTCTTCTTTGTTTTTCTCTTGATTCTTGATTCTTGCATTGTTTTTGTCTCTTCCCTATTTCGTTCTTGAATTTCATTTGCAATTTCTGGCAATTGAGTTCAGAGCCTAGGGATTGTGAGATTGGATTTGGGATTTTCTTCGAATCGTGTTCTATGCTAGAAGGGTTTCTACAGTTGAATTTTGTTTAGATATTGATTGATCAGTGAGATTCATCATTGAATTTTCTTAATTTCTTCCAATATCTCAACGACTGTATATATTGAACACTTCTTTGCAAAAACTATCAATTTTTTTTAACAACTTTAACCTCAATTAAATTAGTTTCTTTGTATTAATATTAGTATGATCATGCTAAAATAATGAAATATTAGCCATGCATGTTATTGACATGCTCAATGCTTTTCATGCAAATTATAATCGCATTTCTATAATGATTTTTCATATTCATAGAGTATTTTAATTATAAAATAATTTTTTTTTAAGAATTTGTAATATTAATACTAGTAGGTACCTTGCAAGAAGGTAGTTTTAATCTACTACTATTTTTCTCCCTTTAAAAAAAAAAAAAAACTTTTTGGGTTGTTTTCAAATAACTAATTTCATTTAAAATGGAAGGAAAATAAAAGAGCGCCCCAAACTCTTGGGCCTTGATAAAAATGGGCCCAAACCCAAACCCAAGATAAAAAAAAATTAAATTTTTTTTTTTAAAAATCCAATAAAAATGTCATTTTTAAAATAGACAAGGTCAAAATCGTCAAAGAAAAATTGTAAAGAACAAAAGATTCTTTATATTCTTCGTTCCCTCTTTTGCAAGAGACAGAAATATAAACACTCCACCAAAAAAAAAAAAAACTAAATGGCAGTCCATCTCGGCAGTCCATTTCCCTTTATCACGAAATCCCAACCGTCCAATAAACTAAGAGTCACTCGCAGCTTCAATCCGAAGCACACCGTCAAGGTGAGCTTAACAACTCTCTTTCTCTCTCTTCCTTTTTTTTTTTTTAAAAAATTATTTTTCTTAAATAATTGAGAAAGCAGAGGACATAAATGGAATTTAATGAAAAAAGTTGTGGTTGTTGGGTGAGTTTGGAAACGCAGTTAAGGAGGGAGTACACGAGCATAATGATAGTCCCGACAGGGATAGGAGCTGCCATTGGTGGATACATAGGTGACCCTCTTCCTATAGCTCGCGCTCTCTCCTCCGTTGTTGATTGCCTCATCACTGACCCTAATGTATGTAGTAATGTATTGTGCTTCTACGACTTGTCGATTTTCTTTTGGTTTTGGTAATTTATGTGTTTTGGATTAGAGTATCTCAGTCATTAAAGCCCAGTTTTATTTGTTTGGGCTTGTAATATGGGCCTAGTTTTGGTTTTAGAAGAATGGCTATTTTGCCTTGTTGGGCTATACTTGATAAAATTTTACAGCCCAGCCAAACTTAATTAACTTGACCAACGGGCCCATAGGCCCAATGGGCCTCCGAAGAAAAAAAATATACTTAAAACGAGCCAGATTTGTTTAAATAATTTTACAGGTTATTTGATCACAAAAAAAAAAAATATATATATATATATATATATATGTGCGCGCGCGCGCGTAGAATGATCATTTAAATTATTAGATGATGGATTGATGAAGGGTTTTTTAAAATGGTTCGGACAAAAACTTTGTCCTTTTTTTTTTTATAACGCGGCCAATATTACATCTTTGTTTTTGGGCACATTTTGTATGATCATAATATGTTGGGTTGTAAATTTTGGTAATTTAGAATTTAGATTGCTTAATATATATTTTTATTTGGATGTATATTTTGACAAATATGCTATTAGATTATATTTTCTTTGATACTTGCAAAATTTTAAAATGATCAAAGATTAATAACACAAATTTGGTGCACATGTTAAGAATAAAATATTAATCCAATAAGACCATGTATCAGTATAATTTGGTGGCATAAAATAATGGCAGGTGCAACCAAATTTGTATCACATTATTTATGTATTATTATCAACAACATCATATTAGCTTTATGTTTTTTGCAGGTGCTTAATGCAGCAATGCTGTACTGGCCCATGCCTAATGTTTTGTACGGTGGAAGGTTATGCTCTTGATCGGTTTGCTGAAGGATTATGGGCGCTTCAACCTGTTAACCAAAATAGGGTGTGTTTTTTATGTGTCCCTTTCAATTTGCAGTACTGTATGACTGTATGTGTCATGTCATATTCCCAGCCAAATAAGGGGGGGAAAACACAGTGTGACAAGGTGCTGTCAGATTATTTCCCTGACCAATGTTATGCAATTATGTATTGAACTTGTGATGTGAAGCAGGTGGGGTTGGTTCTTGATGCTGGATTGGAGGAGGAGCTTCGGACACGCCATTTACAAGTAGCTGATGCTGTGAGGGCTTCCCTTGGATTGCCTGTGGTGGAATATATTGTGACTGACACCCCTTTGGAGGTACCCATTTTTTATTTTAGCTGAGATATGCAGTAAAATGTAGTGATTTCACTCACCCAGCTTGTTTTTAAATAGGGCTATGCTCACTCACCCCTTTGGAGGTACCATTTGCTAAGTGTTCTTTGTTTGAGGGTCAAGTACTTAGTGATTGTTCAATAGGCTGCATCACATATCTGCTTATGATTTTTAACTTCATGAGAACCATTAAAGTCTGTGAAGAAAAATAGGAGCTCTGATTGGTATATAATACGGACAAGACACCTTGGTATATAATACGGTTCTTCATAGTCATGTCTTAGGTAGATTGATATGTTGGTAATTGCAATTTTCCACAAAAATGAGGAAAACGGATAAAAGAATCAATGCCCCTATAGGCCGTCAAAATCTCCTTAGTGACCATTGGAATCCATTCTTCCATCCAAACAAACTAAAATTTTTATCATTTTTCTGACATTACTCCCTAAGGAACCATATATATGGTTATTGAATGGGATTTCACCTCTCATACAGATAAAGGTCTCAAACTATTGGGAAGCCATAGGTGTTATTGCAGCTCACAAGGCAGGAATAGACCCAATTTCACTCAGAAGAAACAGAATAAACAACATTCCATGCATTTCCAATATGCTTTCTAATGGTTATGCGTATTCCAGGATTATGCCCATCACCTGATTAATGCTTGAGACTATTTGTTCAACTTATATTCAAAACAAATATTTAAAAGTTATTCTTTTGACCAATTCCAAGCTCTAGCTGGTTCACACTATAAGTTGATGTAGCCATCTTGATCATGAAAGAAGAGCCGAAAAGCTTGGCAGGTCACATTGGAGTAATCAACGTGAGGTTAGTCAGCATTTTGTTTTGAGTCTCGTCAATGTTTCAGAACATTTGGACATTTGTTATCAGTTGTACACATCAACTTTTCTTAACGTCAGAATAATATGGTGGTTGGTTTTGTAATGTTTTCATCTTTTAGCTGGCAGTGACCCATATGAAGCTTTCATGATGCTTATTTATATAATTCTGCAACAACATTGTTCTGTCCTATTGTTTTTGTTTTATCTTCTGTGATGAGTTATTTTGTGACTGAGTTCCTTATGTCGCATCCAAACGACCTTTATATCATGGGTTTGTGTGACCCTGAAAAATCAAGCAAAATTTTCGTCTAGGAAGAAGGAAAAGAAAAGATTGAACAAATAACCTATACTGACTACAGATTATGTTCATGTTCATCTACCCTTGGAAGAGGAAAGGGACTCCCAAAAAAATGAAGATGTTATTTACACATATATCATTTATTGCTTGTTCGGTTGAATTATTTTTCATTGGTTGAGGGGATTTTTTTTTTTCATCCTAAAGGGAATGTACATTAAAAAAAAAAAAGGTATAACTATACTTTTACATAATAAACAAGATAAACTAATGAAAATAAGTTCATTTAAACGCATTCTTATGTTACAATATAACATATTTTTCACAATCCAAAAAACCCAATGCTAACACATTCGTAGGTTACAATATAATATTATAATGTGTTCACGAGAGTCTTATGGTGCACGCTAGCCCCTATGTGCTAATGTGAACTGGAGTCCTTAGCCCTGCTACGAGTGCCGCTCCCAATGTAAGCTTCCCCCTGCCCTCTTAGAGAGCTTTGTGCCCCTCTCATGGGTCTTTCCGCCCTTATTGGTGGCTTTCTCCGTTCACTTTGTGGGTCTTGAGCTAGCCTAGATTAGTTGTCTCCCTCACTGACTCACTGATGATGGTTAAATCACCCTCAAAAGCCTTTGGAGGTATTTTTCAGCCCAAATCTGACTCAAGCTGGTTTAGATCTAAGTTCCTTTTGCACCAAAACTTGGACCTTTTTCATAGTGCAATTTTTCGAATGTCACTTTTTTTAATTTACAAATTTTTTTTTTTTAAATAATTCATTTTCAATTTTAACAAAAAAACTACATTGACTAGACATTAGGTTCATCCATCCTCGGAAGAGGAAATGAACAAAAAAAAAAGGAAAAAGAAACAAAATGAAGATATTATTTGTACATATAAATCATTTATGGCTTGTTTAGTTGAATTTATTTTCATTGGTTGAGTTTATTTTCATCCTAAAAGGGCCTGTAATTTTTTCTCTGGGGGCCTAGTCTCTCCTAACATATACTATTCTTGTAATTTTTTTTTCCTTGTAATTCTTTAGTGATAAATAATGTCGTTCTCTCTTCCAAAAAAAAAAAACCCCATTTTTTTCTTCCAATTTGGAAGAATAAGAAACTAAATTCAACCCAAAAAAAAAAAACTTGCTAGACCAAGACCAAGAACAACCAGCGGCTAAACTGCGCACAAGCATACCTAACTACACAACTACAATAAACCAAAAACCCACATAAAGCAAATATTCCAACAATATCATCCATTAACAAAATCTTTTCACCTTGTAAAAACAATGAGTATATTTTTGATGCAAAATTATTCAAGAAAAAGCAACTGTAGCACTATAAAGTCCAAAACAAATCAACCTATCTGGCATTTGGGTACTACTGGGAAAAATGCAAAGTGCACAATAATCGACAAAATTCCCGTCCGGAACTACTACAAATTAACAGTATATTAGTTATCTAAAAAAAAAACAATATGTTATAATGACCCATTGTGTCGACCGCCTAATGCCCTTCTCACCCCAAAATAATTTTTGGAGGACCTAATAAATGACTGCAATAACAATCATTGAGGTTACAAAAATTAAAGTAAGGCAGGTCACGGGCATGAATGAGGGGCCAATTGTCACCATCATCTTTTTCACAACACGTGTTCCATAATTGTGTGTGCTTTATATCTTGTGAGAGAGATGATACATATATCATATGCATAATTTTTTGAGGGCCTAAAATAAATATCTGCGACAATAATCACTGAGGTTACAAAAATTAAAATAAGGGCAGGGCATGGGCATGAATGAGGGTCCAATTGTCACTGTCATCATTTTCACAGTACGTATGTTCCATAATTGCGTGGGGTTTATATTTTGTGAGAGAGATAATACATATATCGAATGCATAAGATAATTATTGCATCTTTTTATAGTTTGATATATAATTGTGTGGTGTTTATACTTTATATATTGTGAGATAGATTATACATATTATGTATAAGATAATTATCGTCTCTTTTCATAGTTTGATATTTTGTTTTCTATTATTTTTTCCTTCATTTTTATTATTTTTTTTATATAGTCAAATCATCATTTTTTTATTAAAAAAAAAGAGAGAAAGGAAATATTTCATTTTTTAAATTTAAAAAAAAAAGATAAAAGAAAAAGAAAATAAAAAAGTAAAGTTTAAATTAAAACTAAATTCTTTATGTTATAGTTTATTATTCTTCATAAAAATGATTGCATAAGTGATATAAGTTGAATATAACTATATAATACTTCACAACTTGATATTGTTTTTTAAGTTAAACTTGAAAGTCCTGAATGCACAAGTGGTTATTATACGGTTTAAAATTATTATAATTTAATCATTTTATGAGTTTAACAAAAAAAGACATAAAGTTATGCTTGGTGTTTTTTCTAGTTAGTAGAAATCATTTTATGAGATTTATGTGTATTTTTTACAATGAAATAATTATAAAACAACTTATTCATATATAAAATTATCATAACAAATAAACATAACATAATGAATATATTATATCTTTCTTTGAGTTTTCTAACAATAGAAAAACCGTTTGATATTCATATGGTGACATTTTTGAATTATTGTATGGATTGGTTTAAGTGCATGTATATATACATTGTGTGCGGGTGTTGTGCACATGTACATACGTATCTATGTATGTTTGTAGATGTAATGAGATATATGCATGTTAACAAGGCAGATTATCTCTTTTTTCTTTTTCTTTTTGTGTTTTACTTTATAATCTACCAATTACAACTTGTTATGCATTATTTTGACTTTCTATATAAAATAACTAAAATTTTAAAATAAATAAACACATGACAAGTTGTGATCGGTGGAGCATAGAGTGGTACACAAAAAGTGAGATGGAGGATTTGTGTGTGTATACAAAAAATGTTGTATCCACAATATTTTCACAACAAATTCTAAGTAGCAAAAATATTTGTATTCGGATATGTATATTAGTTATAAAGTTTAGTACTTATCCTTACTTTGCTACTTTATTAAATATCAAACACGATCTAATCTTGTTGGATAGACTTTTTATCCACTATAGAAGTCTAGAATTAATAGTTGAGATTCATTTCCTATAGATAGGTTAAACCAACCCTTCTAATACAGGTGCAATATGGGCAACTAAACCACAGTCAATGAAAACAAGTGAGAAGGTCTATTAATAGCCCATCTGCATGGTGGGTGTTGCCTGATGGTGATTACTTCATCCACCCGCTCTTTAGTCCTATTGCTTTTGAATTCTTGCTCGTGATGTGCTTCATTTTGTGGTAGGTATTATATTCTCTCCACCCAAAAAAAAAAAATTATAAAATGTTAATTAATTTTACCATTCCTTATCTGTTTAAATTTTTGGTTAAGTAATTTACAATGATAGTAGAACATGTGGTAAAATTCCCTAGATAATGGAAGCCTGGAAGGAGAATTCAAATAATGATGAAGTAATTGAATTTATCATTTATTATGAGCTTAAACATTTGGGGAAAAGCGATATATATATTTTTTTGATGAAAAGTGATAGTTTATTGAAATAGAACCAACATACATAGGAGCAATCAGGCATAATAGTTTTTATTTTAAAAAAGAAAAGCAAGCAAAACAGCCTTGCTTTTCTATTTTGGTAATCATCAAAGAGAAAGCATTGCGTAACCCATATTAGTATGAACAATCCAAGTTGTAACTTTACATCAAGGGAGACAAGAAACAAGAAGGCCAATCTATAGTGATGCCAACCTTGACTTTGCTACTTAGAATTGAATTATGAAGAAAAAACATCCATTAGAGCATCTCCAATGGTCTATGTAAAAGCAAAATATTCTCTATAATAGAGAATGAGACCAAAAAAAGCCACTCTAATGGATTCTCTATACTTGAATTTTTTTTTTTGGCTTATGAACAGTAGCTCATCAAGTCTGATGGGCTACTGTTCATTCTTCAAATGCTTTTTTTCTATTATAATAATTAGGTGTTGAATAAAAAAATGTTGGAAGATGTGTAGTTGTTAAAAAAAAAAATAATAATGAATAAAGAAATAATATTTAAATGAGATAGAGAATGCGATAGAGAATCTGTTGGAAAGTGTGTTTGAAAAAGTAGATAAATAAAAGTAAAAGATACTGTTTATTTTCCAAACAATACAAAAATTTAATAAATTTACTGAAAATGCTGACACTTTCAATGGGTCCTCTTTCACTGGGTATTAAATTAAATTGATAGTGGCCGGGTAGATAGCACGTGATCTCGGCAACCAGCACGCCCACCATGAATATCCACCTGCATGTACTTCTGTACGTTTCTACAAAACAAAAGGTTCTCCCATAATTAGGTGAGTTTTGGATCATATTAAGAATTAAAAGTAAATAAAAGTACATTTATATTTTGAAAAAAAAAATAGACTCTATAACAATGTAAATAAGCCAAATAAGGAAAAAAATTGATTTGTAATTAGGATGTGCAAGATTTAAACCAAATTGTGCAAAAATATTTTTAAAAGTAATTAAATTAATAATAAATATTTTTTATATATGATGAAGTCAAGAATTTCACCAATGAGCCACACGGTACCTTTGCGCTTAAACGTCAACCTGCACAGCACAAAGAAGGGGAATCCTCGTAGAGAGCACCGGTGTGGTGCCGGCCGAATACCCTCCGAAGGTTAAGTCAGAAAATATGCTCACAACTCTAGAGTGCTAGAGAGGGTAAATCATGCGTACCTTAATGCGTGAGGGTAGCGGGGCTTTTATAGTAGTAGAGGGTGGACTTCTCTTACTTGGAGTAGAAGTCGTTTCCATGTAAGAATCCTCTTGATCGTAGATCGCGGAATTCCTTCCTTATAGGACTCTTACACCAAACGTGGACCGCAAGCATCTCATACCAAGGGTCCTTATGGCCTTTAGGCCTACTGACATTTCACATTGGGCCTATTTACTATCGGCCCATAGTAACTGACCGTCAGGCCCATCTTGTGCCCAAATTCGTCCTCTTCAGTTGCCCCCTTCACCTCATGGGTCCGTCATACATTAGTGGACGGAAACATGGGGTGACGATAATACTGTGGGGATGACGGTAAGAAGGTTTTAATCAGTTAGTAATTTGGCAACCGACAAGGCCTGAAATGCATTAAATGGCCGTCGACACGTGTCACCTTTTTACAGGCCATTGGATGGGATCGAAGCGTCGCTTCGTCTTCCGTGCACTTCTCTTATAAATACTGCTTCCTCCTCCTCTCATTTTTCATTTTCAGAAAGAATTTCATTGTCAGAGAGAGACCGTCGCACCTGTCAGAGAGAGCCCGTTGCACCTGTCAGAGAGAGACCGTCCACCTACTGCAACCGTCAGCGGTATCTCCGTTCCATCTACTTTTTCCAGGTAAGCCATTTCCATCCGTCTTATATTCAATTCCTTATATTAACTATGAAAAAACAACTCCCTTTCTTTCCCCGTCATATTTTGTAACCTCCATTATAGCCCTAGGTTTTGTCCTTACCTGTAGGAAAATGTCTAGTGCGTCAAGTAACCAGTCCGTCATGCGCGACGGAGAGTTTTATGAGGAGGTGTATCCGTCAGGTCATAAAGACCGAGAGGATCTGAGCGAGGATAGAAGTACGTCTGCATCTTCTCCTTCCTCAACAAATGAGGATATGGAGATTGTAGAAGTAGAGGAAATTAGACCCGTCGTGGGAGCGGACGGACTTAGGCTGTTCGTCATGCTGCCGGAGTGGACGGTCAATGCATTCACATCAAAAATCAAGGAGCCACATTTCAGCACTATTAAGGACAACTACCAAATCCCTGACCATATTCCCATCCGTCTACCGTATAAGTCAGAGAAATGTTATTACGAGGGGGTCGACGGTGTTGGGATATATGAGCAGGTGCTCAAGGCTGGCCTTAGATTCCCTCTGAGTTCCCTCCATCGCGAACTCCTACAATATTTGGGATTGTCCGTCAGCCAGATATCCCCAAACGCCTGGCGAGTCTTTATTGCCATGGAGGTGCTGTACGGAGCCATGTCAGGTGGTAGGCGTAGGCTAACGGTGAGGGAATTCCTTCACTGCTACCGTCCGGATGAGATAGATAAGTCGAGGGGAATGTATAGCTTCGTCCCCAGGAGCTCCGTCTTAAAGGTTATCTTTGAAACCCCAGATTCAAACAGAGACTGGAAGAGCCGTTACTTCTTCATAGAAGGAGACGGTTGGATGTGCCGTCTAGGGGAGACGGATTACATGCCCGTAGACACAACGTGGGGCATTTTAGCTGAGTCTGGTATACCCGTCATACAAAAATAACTTAGCTTTATTTTTATCACTTTATCTAGTTTTCTTTAACTTGGCGCCCGTCTACTCTTTTTTCAGTCCATCAGCGCCCCCAGATAGAGCTAGAAGAATTCAGCTTTTTGGAAAAGATCTTCAAGAAGACCTCGCCGGAGGAAAGGACCTGGGCAAAGCTCGTCACCCTCGATACTATTCATTGGTATTGTGACGAACCTGAACCATCTCCTGCAGCAAGAAAGTACGACGAGAAAGTCCGTCAACGTAAGCTTCCATCCTAGTCCTTTCAATTTCGTCCGTCTATTACAATATCTTTATAGTTTTCTCCGTCTACTTTGGCAGAAATGGATGACGCTAAGAGAAGGGCACTGATCAGAGCAAATGCTGCCAAAAAAAGGGGGGCGGGTGATGCTGACCCGAAGGAGACGGGTACCCAAAACCCTTTAGCGAAGAGAAAACAACCTTTGAAGGGAGACCGTCCATCCAAGAAACCAAAGGTTCCTCTGGACCTCGTCCTGGGTCTTATGGCTGGAGGAGCTAAATCCGTCACCCCAGCCAAGCATGGGGCTGGTAAGGGCTTTATGGTGGGTCCGTCGACTAGTGACAAGAAACCACCTCCCCTTCTTAGGGACGACCCTAAATACGCCTTGGAGCAACTCTCCTCAATAATGTCCTCCGAGGACTATGAAGACCTGAGCAATCACTCGACGGAGGCCATGGCCGAGACGGGCCTCTTCAGCATAGCTCAGGTAATGGTCCTTCCATTTATTTATTTATTTATCCGTCTATACTCGTTTGCATATGAGACTAATTTTTCCCGTTCTTCAGGCCATGGTGATGATGAAGGGTCTTTTTGGACGGTGTTTGAACCATGAGACGACCCTGGGCCGCCTAAGGGAGAAGGCTAAGGTGACGGAGCACGAGCTGGCCCAGCTTCAAGCCTGGAAGGTTGTTCAGGAGAAGAAGCTCAAAATGGCTGAGGAGGTGCGGGACCAATACCTCGAGGCGACGGAGGAAATGAAGAAGACCATTGAGAAGATGGATCTAGAACTCCGTCAGGCCAAGGAAGTTGCTGTGCTCGAGTATCGCGACTTCGACGCTCTCCTGACGGAGCTAGGGGTCTCATATGCTGACGGATTCGACGAGGCCCTCCGTCAGGTTAAAGCTCTTTACCCACAGCTCGACTTGACATCCGTCAGTATAGATGCCGCGGGACAAACGTCCGTCCAACCTGCGCAATTTGAGGACACGGAGGAAATTTTTGGCGAGAAAGCTGTCCCCGATGCCCCACTGGACCAGGCAGTTGTGGACGGTGACCCAAAGGAGGCTTCTGCCCGTCGTACTGAGGATGACATAGCCCCGTCGTAGAATAATTTTTTTTAGTGATTTTAACTTATTGTAATACATTATTAGAACAATACATGACTCCGTCATGTATCCAACTTCTGTAAGCACTTGTTTTTGGATATGTTTTTTGTTTACACGTTTGCTTAATTTTAAAGTGGCTTGATATACTCCATCGTGTTTTGAACTTTTGCATTGTTATTTGGATACGATTTACAAATGACTCCGTTCATAAGGACGGTTATAGATGAGTGTTGACTCCGTATTCGATTTTGTTAATTCATAACCGTCGTGCATTTTGTATGTCAAGGACACAATGTCAGTCAATGCTGGGATGGTAATAACCGTCCACTTCATGGAAATTTGCTTATCCTCCATCTTCTAGGATCCGTCGCTTATAAGATTTCTTTTTAACCTTCTGAATTTACTTTCTGGATCCATCAATTATTTTATTGCCCAATTTGTTGATTGATCCATTATCTGTCTTCTGCTGGACTTTGAACGACCGTCCATTTGGGCCGATCCGTCCCTTTGTGAAACAAGTTTTGTTCGTCCTCAACGGGACCTTGGATTTTAATTAGCTTGGGATGAGCCGTCACCTTTGTGGGCAAGTTTTATCCGTCCACTTTGTGGACTTAATTTTATCCGTCCACTATGGGACTTAATTTTATCCGTCCACTATGGGACTTTGGATTTTTCATCCCTCTGGGGTGATCCGACCACTTCGTGGATCAGTTTTATCCGTCCTCTATGGGACTTTGGATTTTCATCCCTTTGGGATGATCCGTCCACTTTGTGGATTCAATTTTATCCGTCCACTGTGGGACTTTGGATTTTTCATCCCTTTGGGGTGATCCGACCACTTCGTGGATCAGTTTTATCCGTCCTCTATGGGACTTTGGATTTTCATCCCTTTGGGATGATCCGTCCACTTTGTGGATTCAATTTTATCCGTCCAGCACATGGACTTTGGATTTTCTACCCCTTTGGGATGATCCGTCCACCTTGTGGACTTAATTTTATCCGTCCAGCTCATGGACTTTGGATTTTCCACCCCTTTGGGATGGTCCGTCCACCTTGTGGACTTTGTCTTGTTTATGTAGAGAACACAGTAGAGTCTAAACGCTTCTTTTTATTGAAAGAAAATAATGCTGAGGAAAATGTACCCGCCCCCTCGGGCTTAAAAAGGTACTTGTAGAAAAATTGTTCTAAGTAGAGAGCAAAACTCCGAAGATGCTCTGTGTTCCATGGATGTTGAAGCTTCTGTCCGTCCATGGTCTCGAGGTGGTAGGTCCCTTTTCTTTGCCAAGACGAGATCCTGTATGGTCCTTCCCAGTTGGGGCCGAGCTTTCCTTGCGCTGGATCTCTGGCCGCTCCCATTACCTTTCGCAGCACAAGATCTCCGATCCGGAAGTCCCTGTTTTTGACATTGGAGTTGTAGTATTTCGCCATGAGGTTTTGGTACCTTGCCAATCTCTGTTCCGCTGTAGCCCGGACCTCGTCTATCAGATCCATCTGGAGCCGTAAGGCCTCTTCATTGCGATCCTTGACGTAGTTCTCTACCCGATAGCTCGTGAGCCCGACCTCTGCTGGAATGACGGCTTCACTTCCGTAAGTCAGCCTGAACGACGATTCTCCAGTGGGTGTTCTTGTCGTTGTACGGTATGCCCATAAGACGCTCGGCAGTTCGTCAGGCCAGATGCCTTTTGCCCCCTCGAGCCGGGTCTTGATGATCTTCAGTAAGGACCGGTTCGTGACCTCTACTTGCCCGTTTGCTTGAGGGTGCGCGGGCGACGAATAGTGATTTTTGATCCCCAGTTCTGAACAGAAGCTCCTGAATGCTCCGTTATCAAATTGTTTTCCGTTGTCGGAGACAAGCACCCTGGGTATCCCGAACCTGCATATAATATTTCTCCAAACGAAACTCCGGACGTTCTTTTCCGTGATAGTGGCCAGGGCCTCTGCTTCTACCCATTTGGTGAAGTAATCGATTCCAACTACCAGAAATTTTAGCTGTTTCGCTGCTATCGGGAAGGGGCCCATGATATCTAGTCCCCATTGGGCGAACGGCCAAGGGGCCGTCATAGGCGTCAGCTCCTCGGTCGGTTGCCTGATTAGGTTACTGAACCTCTGGCATTTGTCGCATGTCTTGACGTATGCTTGTGTGTCTTTTTGCATTGTTGGCCAGTAGTATCCCGCTCTGATCAGTTTGTTCACTAAGGATCGTGCCCCTGAATGGTTTCCACAGATGCCCTCATGCACTTCCCTCATTACGTAGTCGGCTTCGTCTTGACCTAGGCACCTCAGGTACGGGCGTGCGAACCCTCTTTTGTATAAGATATTGTTGATTAGTACAAATCGCGAGGCATGGACCTTCAGCTTCCTGGCTTCGTTTTTTCTTCAGGTAGTGTGCCCATCTTTAGGTATGCTATCAGCGGCGTGGTCCAACAATCCTCAGAATTCAGCTCCTGCACTTTTATTCCGTCATCAATGATTGAGTAGAGTTGTACAAATGACAATACCTGTTCGGGAACGATCATGGGCTCTGCTGAGGCTGCCTTCGCAAGACGGTCGGCACATTCATTTTCCTCCCTTGGGATTTGAACGAATCTTACTGTGAGATCACCAATCCGTTTCTTTACTTCGTCCAGGTATTTTCTCATCCTCTCACCCTTGCATTCGTAGATGCCATTGATTTGACATGTTATCACCTGGGAATCGCAGTGTATGATCATGGATTCCGCGCCTGCTGCCTTCGCGAGGTCTAGTCCTGCTATCAAAGCTTCATACTCGGCCTCATTGTTGGTCGTGGGGAAGTCCAGACGAATCATGCATTCAATTTTATCTCCGTCGGGGGTATGGATTAGTACACCGGCACCTCCTGCATGCCTGTTGGAGGATCCGTCCGTGTAGATGTTCCATTGAGCCTTTATAAGTTATGGTCAAAACCTCAGTATGTTGGGCAACCGCATTTAGTGTTGATGGAACATATATTCTCAAGATGGAATTCATAATCTCTTAATGGAGATATAAAATATTCCCTTGAGATAAGTTTAATGGGTTTGGTTATTCAGAGTGTTGGGCCCAACCACTTTAGTAAGGAGTTACTAAAGTATATATTTATGGAATTGGATTTCATAAATATATTATGAATAACATAAAGGATTAAACCGGGTACTCAAGGATTAAGATGTAGTAATCTTCAAAGTGGCAGTCAATATTTCATGACTTTGTATTACTACGAATATTTTAATGAAGGGGTTGAATGTACAATAAAGTCTTGGGAAATAATTTATTGATAAGGCCTAGAGTGCAACTATATTTATATAGTGGTATTAAATATAGTTAATGGTAACTTTGGACTTGTCAAGAGTTGACAGAAAAGTCCAAGGCCCATTGGAGCTAGTGTCTTATTGGTCCCTTTTGGTCCCACTCCAAGCCACAAACTTAAGCCCAATTGGAAAGGCCCAAAAGGCCAGCCCAATTAGATAATTGGTTAGATACAAAAAGGGAAAAACGTTCAGAATATTATAAGAGAGAAACATCATTGTGAAATGGTGTGGATGTGGTTTTTTGTCACTCTCTAATCACCCTTTTTGTTACCGATTGAGAGACCACACATCTTGGGTATCAAGTGGAATTGGAGTGAAGATTAAAAGTCTTCCCAAGAACGTTTGATCTTCGGTTTTGAAATTCACCGCTTCAAGGTACGCTCTCTTGTTCTCTAATTCTGAAAATTTACTTAGTACGTGTTATCAATATCGAATGAAGTAGATCCGTTTAAAACTTAATTTCCGCTGCATTTATCTTTATTTCCATCAAATGGTATCAGAGCGGTCTTCTATTTCGTATTGTTTAACATGTTTTGTAAGTTTTAGAATTGGAGAAGATAGTTTCATATTGTTAGAAGATTATGTTTTAATTTTCTGCATGTTGTTGAAACTATGATTTGATGAAAACTGGAATTGATGTTATGATGTTGTTTAAATTTAAATTTAAGTATGTTAAATTGAGTTTTAAGGCTATAGCATCAATAGAATTCAGTTTTGACATCAAATTCTGTCTGTCATGTTCGTTTGAAGGATGTTTGTTCATGAAAAACGAAGAGAACTGTCTTAGAAAAATTTCTGGAAATTCAAGTTTCGCGATTTTCGATCGATCGAAAATCATTTTCGATTGATCGAATGAGACAGTGATCAGACTTCTTAGAACGATAGATTTTCGATTGTTAGTCGATCGATCGAATTTGTTTTTCGATCGATCGAGAGTCGATCGAGTATCAATCAAAGGAGTCAGAGGATCAAGTTTGAATTTCTTAATTTTTTTGATCAATCGAGGGGCACTTTATGTGTGATTAGATTACACATAGTTCTAACTAAAAGACCTAATGAGATCAAAGGTATTAGTTAAATAGAACTCTTAGTCCTAAATAGTTTAGGACTTGTCTTTTAAGAAACATTCTAATGAGATTAGAATTGTTGTATGATTAAAAGTCATTAACTTAATTTATTTTAATTAGAAGTTTTAATGAGATTAAAGCTTAATTAAAAAGTTATATAGTTTCTAATGGGATTAGAATACTTTATCTAGTAAATTAAGTAAATTAAGGATAGAGTTCTATATAACTAATTTTTGATTCGTTAGTGTTTAAGGAATCCTAAATAGTTTAGGACTTCCATTTTAGTTAGTGATTCTAATAAGATTAGAGTCTTTATCAAGTGCAAGGTTATTAGTTGTGATGGGATCACAATTATTTAAGAAAAACCCAAATAACGAGTGGGAGTGATGAAATAACCCTTTTGTTAAGTTTATTGTAATGTGAATAGATACCTTGTCTTGACTTCGAGTCTTGCATTCCATGCGGAGGGTATTTACTTCACGGATTACAAGGTTAAACTTCTTTGTGATTGCGCAAATGTTCGTTACGCTATTGTGACGTGACATAGTTACATCACATTGAATTTAAACAATTAAACACATTTGATGTGTAGGGTTAAAATTGTGATTAGGTCACAATGTTTTCAAGACAATCCACTTGTTTTAAAATTTCTAGTGGGAGAGAGATTCAAGGGTTGATTCTCACGGCCTCCATTGCTAGTTTATAGTAGTGTGATTAGGCACCTCGCCTTGGCGTATATGCCTTGCTCCCTTCGGAGGGTGTTTAATTCATGGTGCTACAGATTAAACTTCTTAATGATAGATGAAGTGTGTTTTTATATTGAGAACGACCACGCTTCCGTGGAGTTACTCGGTGACTCACATTGATTCTAGGCAATGGTGTACATTAGACTAAGTGTAATGTTAACCTCCCTTCGGAGCTATGTCATTATTACTTAGAGGCTAAAGGAAAAGCGGCAAATTATTTTTGTTTGGTAAGAGTTACCATGATAGCATTAATAATGAGAATAATTCTCGCCTGATCAAAGTGATTGGTATGACCTCGCTTCCGAGGAATATTAATTGCGGGATTAGGTTGTCGTTGCACCTAGTATAGTATGGTTTTCGGGTTCCATATTATATGGTTATGGATGCAAAATGATAATGTCCTGGTATTTAAGTTCATGGTCTCAAAATAAAGTTGTCATAAATTTTGTCCTCTAGCTACTATTTTAAGTGAATCACATTAACTAAGAAATAAATTTGGACATGGTGCTTAAAGGAGCTGAAGTAAATATTCATGTTTTGATTCAGCATTGTCATAATTTCCTATACATGATGCATTTATGGAAGATAGCTTATGATATGATCATAGTCTCCATTGAAATGCTAATATGTTATATTGGCTTCTATCTCAATTGTGCTACTGCATGAGATGCAAGAATTAGTACTAGACTTAGACTTTATATTAAGTCTAAATGAGATACTTGGTATAAATCATATTGAGTGCTAAGAAAAGCTTAAGAAGTTCCAATTCTATGTCATTTTATGAAAATATTTTATTTTAAAATGAATTGGAATTCTTGGATGTTGAGATTAAATGTTAATCTCATTTGGATATGATCCACAAGTCCTTGTTAGAATCATTTGATCAATTCAGATTGTTTTGACAATAAATTCTTTTTATATTATCTGAATTGATGAGTGAGTTCTACACAACAGAAGACATCCTAAAAGCTAAGGCTAGGATCAATATGATTTAATTCAAATTCTTAGCCTAAACCGAAAGGTAAGGGTGATAAGAAGAAGAATTATAATACCAAAAGGTTTGGCAAGCAAGTTGCCCTAGTAGTTGCCAAAAGGAAATTAGACTTAAAAGTATGACCAAAAGAAAGTGTTTTTGGTTTGGTTAAACTAAGCTTTGTCCATGATTGTTTTCTAGATAGAAATTTACATGTTTTATTTTTTAAAAGAGAAAGTTTTCATCCTTTGGTGTTGTATGCTTTGGCACTTAAGTCTAGATCTTATTAATCTAAATTGTATTCAAGATTGGTGAAAGATGGGTTTTTAAAACCATTATTTTGTAATATTCCCAATTTATGAATTTTATTTAGAGGATAATATGATCTAGGACTCCTTTATTGTAAAGGAATATAGTATTAATGACTTCTTTAAGTCAGTGCATACATAAAGGAGGAATAAGACTCTTTTAGAAATACTAAAGTACATGATAAGTATTTCATTTGCTTATTTCTTTTGGAGATATACTCTAATAATTACTATACATTTTCTAAAATTGATTTCAAAAGTTTGTTCCTATGACATTAATTGTGGATTGGGTGAGAACCTAGTATATGATATTTCCACTTTTAGAGATGTCCGGCACTTGTGCTAGAAAGGAAGTCTGACAAATTGAAATCAAAAGGTAGAAAAATGTGTGATTATAATAAGTATCCAAAAGGATTGCAGAAGATTGTTTTGGTAGTCATAAAGATGACAAGATGTTTGTAAAGTGCAAATACAAAGTTCTTATAAGATGTTTGTAATGTACAAATACAAAGTTCTTGATGATGACTATGTGAATAATCTTAAAGAATCGTTCTAGAAGAGAAGTCAGAATTGTTGTAAGACAACTATAAAATACATTTAGAAATGAGGTGGTTGTATTAGATATACCACAAGGCATTATTCTAAATATATAGCTAGTACACGGGTACAATATCGTAGTGGGAGGATTGTAAATTCATACTTTTGGGATAAACTTTTGAAGTCATTCCACAAGGATATGAATTTGATCCTCGATCCTACGTAAAGGTAATAGATGATAAGAATATGAATTATTGGATCAAGGTTATGTGAATAGAATTAGATTCTATTTAAAGTCTAGAACTTGTAGAGGCGCCTATTGGCATTGAGCCTATTGTTCTCAAATAAGTCTACAAGAAATTGAGATTGATAGAATTGAAGGTGCAAACCTTCAAAGTCAAGACTAGTGGCGAAAAGATTTATTCAGAAAGAAATGGTTCGATTATGAAAAGATTTTTTCACCTATAGTCAAGTTTGATTCTATCTAGATTCTTTTATCCATTATATTTTATTTGGATGAAATATGGCAATGGATATCAAGAAAGCTTCTTTTAGTAGCAATCTTGAGGAAGACATCTATATGATGTTCCTAGACTTGTACATAGCAAAGAACCAATATTGTTTAGAATGCAAGTTGCTTAAATTCCATTTATGGACTAAAGCAAGCATATGAATCATAAAATATCATCTTTGATCAAGAAATCAAATTGTTTGATTTTGATCAAGTATTAAAAGACCTTATGAGTGTAAAGCTATATAGAATAATAAATCTCATAATGTATATTGATGACATTCTAATCATTAAGGATGATGTAGAGTTATTGTCATCAATAGAGTTTTGGTTGTCTAGTCCAGTTTGATATAAAGTACTTGGGAAAGACTAGTCACATCCTAAGAATTATAATTTTATTATAATTCAGAAATTAGGATGTTGGGTCTATCTTAAACTGCTTAAATAGATTAGATTCTAGCCAAGTATAACAAGTAATACTTTAAGAAAGGATTCTTTCCTTTTAAGTTTGAAGTTCCTTTATATAGGACTATGGTTCTAAGACATATAAAGGAAGAGCATATAAGACGGTTCCTTATATCAAATCGATAGGAAGTCTTTATGTTATGCTAAATACTAGGCTAAATGTCTATTTTGCGGTGGGCATAGTAAGCAAATATCAAGTGAATCAAAGATCACTTATTTTAGTGGGAGTAAAGCATATACTCAAATATCTTAGGAGAATGAGGGATTATATGCTTGTCCACTAAAGTGAAGTTTTGATAAATACTGGATGTACAAATACTGACTTGTAGTTTGATTGTGATTCATGAAGTTGGACTTCGAGATATGTGTTCATCCTAGGTGGTGAAGATACACATCAAGCGTAAGTATCATCTCATTAGAGAAGATATGAGTACGTGATAAGTAGTAGTAGAAAAGATAATTTATGCAATAAATCTGGCTGAAACTTGTTTCCAAGCCTTGCCTTAGAGTGACTGTGAATTACTCTATAGGGAGATAAGTGTCGGATATGTGGTATTGTCTTTGAGGGCAAGTGGGAGATTGTTAGGGTTTGTGCCCTAAAATCCAATTTATTGGCATGTCATGAATAATTAAGTTGTTTAGTTATATGAGACCATTTATGAACTAATAGGACATTATCTTAGTCCATGAGATGCATAGTATGTGATTTATGTGAAAAGTCACAGAAAGATATAAATCACAAGTTCTTTGTAAACTCAGAATTTTAGTTCGTAGTCGGTGATGAAATTGGGCATTTCATCTGCGAAGACTATAACATATCAACTAAGATGATTTGTCTTGATCATGGAAGTGGAGACTTCTAGTTGGTATGTTGATATGTTTTAAGAGTTAAGACATATTGAACTGGACCGCTGTGAGATTTATTATTCTCCTAATGACTGTCAAATGAATAATAAAGCTCACGACTTCTATTTACATCAACTCTAAATCCTGAGAGAATAATGGACCTAATCATGAGATGTAGGTTGCTTTGATATATCAGGAGTGAGATCTATAAGTTATGGTCAAAACCTCAGTATGTTGGGCAACCGCATTTAGTGTTGATGGAACATATATTCTCAAGATGGAATTCATAATCTCTTAATGGAGATATAAAATATTCCCTTGAGATAAGTTTAATGGGTTTGGTTATTCAGAGTGTTGGGCCCAACCACTTTAGTAAGGAGTTACTAAAGTATATATTTATGGAATTGGATTTCATAAATATATTATGAATAACATAAAGGATTAAACCGGGTACTCAAAGATTAAGATGTAGTAATCTTCAAAGTGGCAGTCAATATTTCATGACTTTGTATTACTACGAATATTTTAATGAAGGGGTTGAATGTACAATAAAGTCTTGGGAAATAATTTATTGATAAGGCCTAGAGTGCAACTATATTTATATAGTGGTATTAAATATAGTTAATGGTAACTTTGGACTTGTCAAGAGTTGACAGAAAAGTCCAAGGCCCATTGGAGCTAGTGTCTTATTGGTCCCTTTTGGTCCCACTCCAAGCCACAAACTTAAGCCCAATTGGAAAGGCCCAAAAGGCCAGCCCAATTAGATAATTGGTTAGATACAAAAAGGGAAAAACGTTCAGAATATTATAAGAGAGAAACATCATTGTGAAATGGTGTGGATGTGGTTTTTTGTCACTCTCTAATCACCCTTTTTGTTACCGATTGAGAGACCACACATCTTGGGTATCAAGTGGAATTGGAGTGAAGATTAAAAGTCTTCCCAAGAACGTTTGATCTTCGGTTTTGAAATTCACCGCTTCAAGGTACGCTCTCTTGTTCTCTAATTCTGAAAATTTACTTAGTACGTGTTATCAATATCGAATGAAGTAGATCCGTTTAAAACTTAATTTCCGCTGCATTTATCTTTATTTCCAACAGCCTTTGCGTCAGCCCCCACGCCTTCTGTCCTGGAAAATTCTGCAATGAAGTCGGCCACCGCTTGTCCCTTAATTGCATTTCGCGGACGATACTTTATATCAAATTCGCTCAGTTCAACCGTCCATAGAGCCATGCGTCCTGCGGTATCCGGGCTACTCATGGCTCTCCGTAGGGGTTGATCCGTTAGGACCACTATTGTGTGCGCCTGGAAGTATGGCTTGAGCTTTCTTGCCGCAGCTACTAGCGCGAAAGCCAACTTCTCTATTTGGGAATACCGTTCTTCCGCTCCTCGGAACGCCCTGCTTATGAAGTAGACGGGTTTCTATGATCCATCCTCCTCCCTAACTAGGGTCGCGCTGACTGCCGCTTGTGAAACCGCTAAATAGAGGTAGAGTTCTTCCCCAGGCTTAGATGGACTGAGCAACGGTGGGGACGACAGGTACTTCTTCAAGTCCTCAAATGCTTTCTGGCATTCGTCCGTCCATACGAACGACTTCCGTAACGTACGGAAGAATGGGAGACATTTGTCCGTCGCCTTTGAGACGAACCTATTCAGAGCTGCAATTTTACCGTTTAATCTCTGCACATCCTTGATTGTTTTCGGCGGTTCTAACTCCATGATGGCCCGAACCTTCTCTGGGTTAACCTCTATACCTCGATGGGAAACCATGAACCCCAAGAACTTTCCCGCCGTCACTCCAAATGCGCACTTGTTCGGATTTAACTTCATATTATACGTCCTGAGAGTGTTGAAAGTCTCCTGTAGGTCTTTCAGGTGATCGTGCTCAAAAATGCTTTTTACGAGCATGTCGTCAACATACACTTGCACATTCCTTCCAATCTGATGCGCGAACATCTTGTTCATTAGCCTCTGGTAGGTTGCTCCTGCATTCTTTAGCCCAAATGGCATCACTTTGTAGCAAAATAGTCCCTGACTTGTGACAAAGGAGGTCTTCTCCTGATCATCCTCGTCCATCTTGATTTGATTGTAGCCGGAGAAGGCATCCATAAAGCTCAAGAGTTGGTGCCTTGCCGTTGAGTCTACCAGTGTATCGATACGAGGTAACGGGAAGCTGTCCTTCGGGCAAGCCTTGTTGAGGTCCGTGAAGTCGACGCACATTCGCCACTTCCCTGTAGCTTTCTTGACCATCACTACGTTTGCTAGCCAGTCGGGGTAGTATACCTCCCGAATGAAATCTGCCTCAAGAAGCTTCCTAACCTCCTCGGCTATAGCTTTGTCTCGCTCTTCAGCGAATACTCGCTTTTTCTGCCTCACGGGCGAAAACGTGGGGTTCACATTCAGCCTGTGAACTATGACTGAGCGATCAATACCCGGCATGTCCTCGTGGCTCCAAGCGAAAACATCCTGATTATTCCTTAGGAACGTTGTTAGGGCCTGTCGTGTGGATTGACTGGCCAACGTTCCCATTCTAGTTGTCCGTCCGGGTCTTGACTCGTCTAGAGTTACTTCCTCTAGTTCTTCCACTGGTTCTGCTGCGACCCGCTTTTCTTCTATGCACATAGTGTGCTGGTGGTCATCCATTTCCAACATGGCTACATAGCACTCGCGGGCTGCCACCTGATTCCCTCGCAACTCGCCGACCCCATACTCCGTGGGGAATTTAATCATCAAATGGTACGTTGAGGTAGCAGCCTTCCAACTGTTGAGAGTTGGCCGTCCGAGGATAGCATTGTATGCTGATGAGCAGTTGACTACGAGGAATGTTACATCCCGAGTGATCTGCTGTGGGTAATCGCCCACCGTCACTGCCAGTGTGACCGCACCCAATGGGAAGACTCTCGTTCCTCCAAACCCTACCAGCGGGGAATTCGTTGGTATTAGCCGTTCCCTATCAATCATCATCTGCTGGAACGCAGGGTAGTATAGGATGTCCGCCGAGCTGCCATTGTCAACCAGCACTCGGTGTAAGTTGTACTTTCCCACTCGTAAGGTGACAACTAATGCGTCGTCATGCGGATGGTGAAGGCGTCGTGCATCTTCCTCTGAGAACCCGACGATTGAGCTATCTATCCGTGCCATTTTTGGTACCGAGCCCGTCAGCTGAACATTCTGGACCATTCGGAGGTAAGTTTTTCGGGCTTTTTTGGACGACCCGGTTGTTGATGTACCCCCTACGATCATCCTTATGTCTCCGATTGGTGGTCTGGGACGCTCATTATCCCTCCGGGGCTGAGGCTCTTGAGGTGGCTGGTCCGTCCTCTCTTTTCTTACAAATTTTTGTAGTTTCCCTTGTCTTATAAGGGCTTCTATCTGCTGCTTTAAGTCATAGCACTCTGCTGTGTCGTGGCTGTGATCGCGGTGGAAGCGGCAGTATTTTTCTCTTGACCTTTTGCTGGGATCTGATTTCAACTTCCCGGGGAAGGTTAGTGCCCCCTCGTCCTTGATTTGCATCAGGACTTGATCTATCGAAGCCGTCAGCGGTGTGAAGCTTGTGAACCTCCCTCCGGGTGGCTTAGGGCGTCGCTCAACCCTTCGGTCGTCCACTCTCGGCTTCTTCGACCCTTGATCCCTTTGTCCTTCCTCCTGTCGCTCCCTCTTCCTTGGCTTATCCTCCCGAGCCTGCAACGCGTCTTCTGCGTTCATGTACTTTGTTGCCCTGTAGAGTACTTCTGACATGGTTTTAGGGTCGTTCTTATATAAAGAGAACAAGAACTTTCCCCTTCGTAACCCGTTCGTGAAGGCTGCTACCAAAATTTTGTCGTCAGCTTCGTCTATTGAGAGCGCTTCCTTATTAAAGCGCGTTATATAAGTCCGCAGCGTCTCGTCCTCCCGTTGCTTAATACTCATTAGGCAAGCTGTGGACTTCTTGTATCTGTGACCCCCAATGAAGTGCGTGGTGAACTGAGCACTTAGCTCCTTGAAGGTGCCGATAGAGTTTGGCGTCAGCCTGCTAAACCATATTCTTGCGGAGCCTTTGAGTGTTGTGGGGAAGGCCCTACACATGATCTCGTCAGCTATCCCCTGAAGGTGCATCAAGGTCTTGAATGTTTCCAGATGGTCCAGAGGGTCCTTCACCCCATCGTAGCTTTCTATATGTGGCATGCGGAATTTCTGAGGTAGGGGGAAGGCATTCACGGCTGCAGTGAATGGTGAGTCAGTGCGGTTGACTAAATCGTCTAGATCACTGGAAACTCGTCCCTTGAGCGCGTTCATCATCACCTCCATTTGTTCCCTCATCGCCTGCATCTCTGCGGCAATTTGTGGTGGTGTCGCGTTCGTGAGGGACGGCATGCTTAAGTTCTGTCTCTCTGGTCTGCTTGGGGCATGGCTGCCTTCAGGTTTCTCCTAGTTTTTCTTTGGAGCGCTGGTCCCTTCTTCTTCTCCCTGGTCATTCTGTCCTGCATCCTTCTGACGCAGCTGCTCTTCCAGGTCGTTATTTTGTTTGGTGAGACGTTCCACCGCGGCAGCCAGAGTTTGAACTTGCCTCTCGAGGGCAGTCGTGGGCGGTTCGTCTCCTTGAACGTCGTTGGTGGTTGCCATCGAGAGAGTGAGTACCATGCAACCTTTTAGTCTGAAAAACGATAGTATGGCTTTGGATCTCTACTAACGTTTCCCACAGACGGCGCCAACTGATGAAGTCAAGAATTTCACCAATGAGCCACACGGTACCTTTGCGCTTAAACGTCAACCTGCAAAGCACAAAGAAGGGGAATCCTCACGGAGAGCACCGGTGTGGTGCCGGCCGAATACCCTCCGAAGGTTAAGTCAGAAAATATGCTCACAACTCTAGAGTGCTAGAGAGGGTAAATCATGCGTACCTTAATGCGTGAGGGTAGCGGGGCTTTTATAGTAGTAGAGGGTGGACTTCTCTTACTTGGAGTAGAAGTCGTTTCCATGTAGGAATCCTCTTGATCGTAGATCACGGAATTCCTTCCTTATAGGACTCTTACACCAAACGTGGACCGCAAGCATCTCATACCAAGGGTCCTTATGGCCTTTGGGCCTACTGACATTTCACATTGGGCCTGTTTACTATCGGCCCACAGTAACTGATCGTCAGGCCCATCTTGTGCCCAAATTCGTCCTCTTCAATATATAAATATTTATTATATATAAATTTTTTTTTTTAAAGTCAAGGGGTTCAAATGAACCCCCTGAATTACAAGTGCAGCCGCCCCTGATTTGTATAAATTTAGATTTCAAATCTTACTGTCTTATTGTTTCAAAAAAAAAAAAAAAAAAAAACTATAATGAGAGTTTAAGTCTTTAATTAAGATCTATTTAACACGTACAAGTACAACTAACACTAGAAAGGAAAGGAAAGCACCGCTTAGCTTCAATAATCTGATTAAATTAGTTGTATTAGTCTCCTATTTACTTAAAAACATCATTCTCAAAAAAAAAAAAAAAACTTAAAAACATAATAAAGACTTGAATGAGAAGTCCATATCATCTATAACCAAATAAATTAATGGCTACGCCAGCCTTAATTTGCAGGATCTATTGAATTTGAATTGGTTGAGAAGTGTCCCAGAAAAAGTGGTTACTTTCAACAATGTACAAAACTTTTTGCTTGACCAGAGAGAGCTTTAAATATTTAAGTGTGCGTTTAAATACTACTTATTTTGTTAAAAATTGAAAACAATAAAAAAAAAATATTTTGAATTACTGTTCACTAGGAAAACATTGTTTACTAGGAAAACACTGTTCACTTGCCTTCTTATAGGACATGAACAGTGCAAGAGGCGTTGGGTTAGGGGAAAAAAAAAAAAAAAAAGGGGGCTGAAACGCAATTTTTACTTGACCAACCTCACCTCTTAATTTTTTACTTGAGTACGCATTCAAGTATTAATAGTAGTAGAACTAAGAATATAGGATTATCAGTTGTCAATCACATCTTGTAATTTTTATATGGTAGTTAGATATATAGTTATATCCATCTAACTACCATATGAAGAAAGGAAAAAAAATTTAACATAAATAATTTTACGTGTCGAATCACAAACTTGATAGTATCGTAAACCAATAAAACCATTAATATTAACTAAATTTTGAATATATATATTATATTTAGATTAATTATATAGTTGACCAAACTCACGTCTTAGCTAGAATTTCTATTTTGACCATGCATTCAAGTATTATTTGTGGTAGAACTAAGAATAAGATTGTCAGTTGTCACTGTCAGTCACACATCTCAGTAATTTTTATATGGTAGTTAGATGGTTATATCCATGATGTAATTTATAGAGAGACATTAACAATTTGATAAGCGCCAAGTGTTCTTGGATTTTTCTACAAAGTTAAGAGTTTAAAAATTGATATAACTAACCTATATATGTTTTCAACAAAGGTGTTCTGAAATAATGAATAACAAGTAGGCAATGCTTGCTAAGTCATTAATCAGTAGTATATAAATTTATTTAATTAGTGCTTGTTCAGATAATAAAAGTATAATTATATAATTTCTATCATAAGTAAAACATACAATTCAATACTATTTATTTCGTGTCAATTGTCAAGAATCTTGTAATTTAACTAATTTTCACATTTTGATATTTCTAACAAAGACATTTACGGTTCAAATTCTCTATCCTTAGATTATTGCATGATAAAAAAAATGTTATTTATAATTTATTCCCTTAACTGGGATTGTTGATTATGATGATGATTATTCATTGTTTATTTTTTTTGAAAGGGGATTATTCATTGTTTATGGGTTCAAATTATTAAGATCTCTAATTTTGACAGTTGGCTATGCTTGACCTCTAGTTAATCCAAATAAAAAAAACTTAGTTTGGCCAACACAAAATTTGGCTGTCAGCTTTAACAATCTTCCTTGCAAGGACTATTCACGTGCACAGCAGTAGATATATACTTGGTTCTCAAGCAGTAAGTACAACACTGTAATACATTTCCTTTCTATCCATATATTATGAATGAGATCCAATAATTAATAAGTACTACACTGTAGTACACGCATTTTCCTTTTTATTTATTTATATATTTTCCCTTTTGATAGGTATAGAGTTTAGTTCCTATAATCCCTTCTGAAGATGTAGTTAAAAACTTACTATAGGATTTTTCCTTGTCATTTTTCCCCTTACAATTTCTCTAATATACCAAAAGACTTACGCAGCTGGCATTGACCTTGTGCTTTATATCATGATGATCTAACAACCTACTCTACACAAAGAAGACTGGCTTGTTTGTTCTTTAATTTGGTCCTTCAATTTCAATTTTTCAAATGGGTAGTGGCAATCTCACTATGCTACTCTTGCAGAAGATCTTATGCAGCAGAAGGAAACTTCATTCTGTGGCCATAAGAATAGCTCATGCAGATGATATAAGGCCAGGTGCTCCCCATGCTATCCACACGTTAAATTGGTGTGCCTCAGTGAAAGAGAAGTTGAAAAATGATGAAATTCCTGGAGAGAGCGACTGTGTCTGCATTTACAAGGTGCCTCCAAACATGCGTCTAGTGAAGAAGAAGGCATATGAACCCAGTATTGTCTCAATAGGTCCTTACCACCATGGAGAACCACGGCTACAAGCCATGGAAGAGCTCAAATGGCGATACTTTCATCGTCTCTTTAATCCAAAACAGCAGCATGGAGTAGAATTAGAGCCCGTGATGGAAGCAATGGAAAAGTTGGAAGAGAAAGCTCAAAGCTGTTACAGTGATGAAGTTAAACTTAGCAAAGGCCAATTTGCTAAGATGATGCTTGTAGATGGCTGCTTCATCATTGAGCTCTTCAAAGAGCTCAATCAGAAGCAAAATTTCACACAGCAGAAATTGGATATCGATGAGGAGCGTTCCTTAATCAAAAGGTGGATGCTACCAACTCTGCGTCGTGATCTAATCATGCTTGAAAATCAGCTCCCGCTGTTTGTTTTGTGTAAACTGTTCCGGTTAATTACAAATAGCAGTAGTTCTACAAAAGCAACCCCATCATTGCAAGAGCTTGCTCTTCGCTTCTTTAACCCTCTCTTGCAAAGAGATCACTCGGGTACACAAGAAAATCAAGGAAACCAACCAAACTTTGATGAATCTACAGTGAAAGGGTTTGAAGGAAAGCATTTTCTTGATCTTTTCCGCTCTAGCATCCTCCCAAACCTCCCGGAGAAAGATGCACGAGGTAAGCAAACTCACATGATGCGCTCCATATGAGAGCTAAAAGAGGTTGGTGTTAAGATTACCACAGCTAAAAATCATCAGAGGCCATTGGATATAAGCTTCGGGAAGTGGAAGTTGAATATGGGAAAGATGCTGACAATTCCTCCTTTATACATTGATGATCATAGAGGCACTTTGTTTCGAAACATGTTGGCATTTGAGAAATGCCATCGGTTTTGCCATCCAGATGTCACATCATACTTGTTTTTCTTTGATGGACTCATTAGTTCAGCTAAAGATGTAGGGATTCTCCATTATAAAGGGATTCTCTACCATTCACTGGGGAGCAATAGGGAGGTGGCAATACTTGTCAACAATCTTTGCAAGGAAGTGGTTCCGGATAATGATGAGTCCTATTTATATAAGGTTGTGAACAATACCAATTCTTACTTCAATACTTGGTATGCCAGAAAAAGAGCAGTATTAGTGCACCACTATTTCAGCAGCTGGCTTGTGGGTATCTCAACTTTAGGTGCAATCTTTGCTCTTTACCTGACCCTTATTCAGACAGCCTCTGGAGTTGCTAGTGCTCTGGGTCCCTTGCATGACAACAACTTCTGTTCATATATAAGAGATACCATTTTACTACCATTTTCTGGTAATCCTAGCACCCCAAATGGTCCAACTGTAGGGGAGATTAACCAAAGCGACAAGTGTTGCGAAAGGTTGTGTACTTATTTGGAAAATTTGTTGAAAGGGATCGATGAGACGAAAAATGACTAATAATATCATGTATTTACTTCTTCTTTTTTGCTGAATAATATCATGTGTTTACTTAAAAAGCCCTTTCATATACTTTTGAATTCTGTATACCATTAACTAGACCAAGTTTTATAGTCTAATACTAAAACGTGGTAACATTATTATCTCTATAGAGAGGAGAGAGTGAAGGGAAAGGGACCACAGTATGGGCTCACTTGAGGTTTTGGAATGGAAAACACCAAGCTTTTCTATTTTTTTTAAGAATGGGCATACTTTATTGAAAACAAGAACACCAGTATAAAACAAATAAACTATAAGAGGACAAAAAAAATGTGTAAATAAGTTGCATATTCAACACTAAAAACAAGCAGCATAGAGGAAACCCAGGAAGACTCCTACACTAGATAACTCAAATCCTACCACTGTGTTCCTTAAAAACAGAAAAAACCACTCACCAGTTGCTTCTAAGAACTTAATTTAGCACAGTGAGAGTTCGTTTAAACCCTTTAAACCAGATTGTTTAACCTAATTTATTAACCAAGTGATTACTTAGATAAATTTTCAGATTTAGGTTAAATACAAATAAATCATATTATGCAAAGATGTAGAAAAGTAAATAACACCACGATATGATTATCCAGAAAAACCAATGAAACTAACCATTTCAAGGTAAAAACCTGGGGATGATTTAATCTAGCTATCCTCAAGGTAAACCAAATCCACTATAAGAGAATTGAAGTTTTTTTATAAAAGATTTAGCCTTAAATCTAATGCTACCTCCAATAGTAACTTACTGACACGACCACATGTAAGCTCTGAATCCACGGACTCCTTCTCTTCTTTGATTTACAGCAACACAAGCACACTTTTGCTTGTGACTTTGAGACTCCACTCAAGGATTTCAAATCACCTTCACTTGTTGATCTTGATGCAGCAACTAGTTCTACTAATCCTTGATTGTAGTTTAAGCTCCAATAGAATCTTGTTTAGTTAGAAGGTACAAAACTTCTCAGATCTCACAAAGAGTAACACACAAGTCTTCTTCCGCACACTCAAAACGTGGCTAGAGTTTCCCTTTTATATGTGGAGAAGCTTAAGTGAAACCCTAAACGTTTTCGTGGGCTTGGGCCTGTTTAAAAAACTGAGCTTGCGATTTTCGATCAGTCGAGCCTAATTATCGATTGGTCAAGAAAGGCAAAACTTTACTTTTCTTTTCTGCAAACAACTGGACTTCAAATACTTGAAACACCCTTATTTAAGCATTGTCTAAACACGTAGACTAGAAATGTTTTGATCTTGGTTTGCCAACACAAAACAATAATGATCCTAAATATTTAATTCTTAAATCTTTAGAACCTAACACACTGATTTCTCCACATTGTTCAATATTCAATTCTCCACCTAACATCCTTTTTAATTAGATGAAGGAGAGCTTATGTTGCCATTATGGATTCAAGCATTTCCTTGCAAACAAATGTGTTAGATTGTTGGAAAAATATATGAAGATCGGTCAAATTTATTAACAAAATTATAAAGCATAGTTCTAAGGATATTATAAAAATCAAACTAGCTAGCTTTGTAGGAACTCGTCTGTTTTGTTGAACTGTCGTAGCACGGAACCAAATTCATTGGCCTTATGGCACAAATTCAAATACTATTTGGACTTTCATTGGTGTTTGCAATTTACGATAACCATCAAGGGATTTCGTTTGTAAGACTTGATCTGATTCAAGCAAAGGAAGTGGTCTTTACGTAAAGGGAGTTAGTACAAACAGCCCATTAAAAGATTTGTGACAAAGATTTTAGTGAAATTTTCTTACATAAATTCAAATGAATCGTATCCGTTTGATGCAACTGCGAAGCCAGGCTACGTATACCATTGCCATGTAAGTATTTTCATTCTCTACTTTTTACTATGTTTTCGTTTTGTTTTATTTTTTGTTCAAAGAATGACAATAATTGTAGAAACAAAGTTATAATGGGTTAAGGCTCGAGCCTTTTTAACATAAGTGATACAATAAACCTAATTTTGTTTGGTTAATTTTGTTTAATAGAAAAAGTAAACTAAAAGAAAAATAATTGTAAAAAAAAAAAAAAAATGATGATGAGTATTAGCAAGTGTCCTATGAATAAACGTTAAAAACCACTAAATATTAACTATGAGCTATAATACAAACTTTAAAAAAAAGTGCACTTACTGAAAATTAATTGCGTAGAATGTACAAATTAATTTGTTGTGACTAGATATGATTTTTTTTTTAAAATTAATGTATGTACAGTTTATTATTATTATTATTATTATTATTATTATTATTATTATTATTATTATTTTACTTATACTCTTTAAGACTCCTCGTAAGTGTTAACACTTAACAAAACTCTTAGATCTTCTCAAAAAAAAAAAAAAAAGCAATACTCTAAGAAGAATTAAAGCCATTTTTCCACGTGGAAATGATGAATCTCACTCTTGAATATCAATTGGAAATTATATATATATATATATATATATATATGTGTGTGTGTGTGTGTGTGTGTGTGCGCGCGTGTGCGCACGCGCGCATGTGCGTTGTGCATGTGCGTGTGGAGGTCACAAGTTGTGAATGTCAAATAATAAAATGACATCAATAATAAATCTAATGAGATCCAATTAAAACATATTAAATTAAGAGTTAGGAAAATTATTGCGTTAATTTGTACCTTGTATTTTTACTCTTCATGCATATAATATATTAATGTTCATTTTTTTTTCATGGTTGTCTAAGATTCACACTTTGTGAGAGGAGATGCATATTTTTAATATGCACCATAGAATTACTAATAAAAATTGTCATTTGTTTAATATTCATGATAGAATTACTAATAAAAAGTGTCAATTTCTCACTTTAATCTGCTAGATAAGACTGGATATGAACCTTGCCATCAATTTTATAGTGAAAAATATTGTCTAGCTATTTGCGTACTCTAATTTGCTCCCTGACGCATACAGATCTTGGATCACGAAGACAACGAGATGATGAGGCCCTTCAAGCTCATCAAATAAGATTGGGCATGAGAAAGATATATGAGGATCCTAGATAAGTTTTGTCACTCTGAGCCTCCCTAGTCTTTTTTTACTTATCAATTTGATACATATATGCCTGAAATTTTGAAAATTCTCTCTCTCTCGGAATGCATACTTGTTCTCATGCGCAAATTTGAATAATCAAGAAAAGATCCCTCATCTTGGAGATCGATTTGAATATTCACGAAATTAAGAATCCCTCATCTAGGAAATTGAAGTACTAGTATTTGTTGTATTTGTTGTATCAAAAAAGGGAAATAAAGGAAAACAATTGTACAATTGAATGGTAAGAATGGAAAACAAGTGTACAATTTATTGTGTTTTACAAAACGTTTAAAATAACTAGCTCAATTGTGGGCATTTGTTTCTCAAAAAAAATTGTGGGCATTTGGTTTCATTATTTAAGTTTTAGACAGACCAATTTACGCAACTTTATGTTGAGGGGTATGTACCAAAACAAAAGGACAAGCACCTAAAACCTAAAAACTTTATTTTATCCAATAACAAAAAATTTGAACGACGTTAATATGAAAACCATATAAATCGCAATTATATTTAAGATACACAAATTTGGATAATTTATTTATGTAAATTTTATATATGGGATTCATGCCAAAAGTCTTGTATCTCAACGCATCTCATTCCTAGTATTTTTAATGGAAATGTCCAAGTTTAAATTCTCTCATATTAAAAATAAAAAATAAAAAATAAAAGAGAAGAAAAGCAAATGGATTTATGTAAAACCTACATGAGCCCCACGTACTAGTGGTCTATAGGTGCCTTGCAAGAAGGTAGGAACTCAAATGGTAAGGAATGAGAATGATATGTTTCTCTTTGTTTGGGAGTTGACATTTTTTGTAATTGAAAACATGATATATATATATATATATATATATATATATATATATATATAAAAGGGGTTATTTGGTACTTTGAGAGACCGCATCCTTGGCCCAAGCCTTCCAACAGTTTTGGCACATAAAATCTAACTATTACCCATGAAAGGGGAAAAAAATATTGTAGTACTGGTTCATAGAGATTTCCCACATGCGTCCCCATGGCCATGTTTTCCAGCTAGATGGAAAAAGGGGATGGGGGTATCATCCTTTTTTTTTTTTTTTTTGTGAATTAGTAAATTTATGTTTATCTAGTAAAAGTTGAGTTAATAGAAAATAATTAAGCCGTGTGATTCTCTCGGTGCTCGATATCCTAGGCCCTTGGCTCTATAATGAAAATTATGGTTATGTGATTAACTGTGCTAACTTATGTTTATCTATCCTATGGATAGATGAATGACTATTCAGTTGGTACTCCAGGAGAAAGGAGAAAGAGGGAGAAAAGGGGTGCTAAGTGCTAACCTGTAAATCTTATTGTTATGTGATTTTAATAGATGCTGCATGTTTCTTTATGTGATTTTAATAGATGCTGCATGCATGTTTCTTTGTTATAATGGTATGAGTGAACATTCAAAGAGAGCATTTTTTTTCCCCTCTTTTATTTATGGCAGGCACTACCTTGAGGTGTGCAAGTAGATGAAATCATTGAAATCTTGAGGCGTGCAAGGATATGTGGACTTTTGTTTTTTCATTTTGACGTATTCACGTTATCATGTTAAGATTTTAGAACCAGTGTGGACTTGTAATATGTGGTCTTTTATATGTGTGTGGTTGTAATAAACATTGAAAGAGATTTTGGCTCCGTTATATAATATTGAGTTTTGGCATAATCTAGATTTTGAAATGTGGTTGTTTAAAATATATGTGCATGATTTTTTTTTTCCTCAAAATAAAAGAAAAACTTTATTTTGAGGCAAAAATAATATCTTACACACACACATATATATAAAGCATACATAGTACTTATGACATTTGAGAAAAAAAGGACATTCATTTAAATGGAAAGTGATATTTTAAAATAAGAAAATGCATAAAAAGATTGTATATTTATAATATTTTGTATAATTACTAGGTTTTTTTTCCCTTCAGATGCATAATTTTTTCATCAACTTTTTAAATATATATAAATATAGACTTTGATAATGTCCATTTCTTATGAATATCAAAATTATGATTTCTTAGTCCTTCATGAGTTGCAAACTCCCTAGTTTCGTAGTGAATACACAATGCATGTTATGCTTGTTTTTGTAATTTTAGCTTTTTCTTTGTCTGGTAGATAGTGCCACAGAAGACACACGTCGGAGGTGTAGATTCTTGCATGGGAGAAAATACAAGGTGTTTCGACTCATGTGAGTGTGAGGATGCATACATCCGAAACACTTAATACCACCTCCTTGCATGGTAGGGATGTAGATGTAGGTGATGGTGATGTAGGTGTAGGTTCTTGCGGTTTGGTTTCTTTCTCTAAGTGCCTTTCAGAGTATCCACTCTTTAGAATGTTACTTTTTATATAGAATGAGAAAGGGGGATAGCTGGATTTACAAGTTTGGCACAAATATCCTATAAAACAATAGTGTGTTGTAGTTACTATACTAGTAAGGGTTGCACGGCACGTGTTGCCCTTGAGTGAGAAAATTTAAGATATAACTTTTTTTTGAAGTAGTATCAAACCATGTATTTAAATTTAGAATAGTTATTTAACATATGACTATCTATTTAGTATGATAATTTCTTAGGAGAAGATATTTGGTATTAAATGATACCATGTCAGCCATATCAAAATCCAATAAGTGTGAAACATGTCAGCAAAAAATAACTAACCTACTAACAATTGAAAGACATGTGATAATGGGTAGTTATTTTTACATACATGTCTCTTGTTTTTTGAATTTTGATATGAATGACGTGGGATCATTTGATACAAAATACTTTTTCATTTCTCAGAACCTATTTACTAAAAACAATATTGTACAATACTGGGTCCCCAGGCCCACTTGGGCCTTGAACTTCAACCCTGCAGTGTGGCCCATGACCCCAACCTCTCCATCCGAGACTAGGCCTTAGGCCTACTAAATCCATGAGCCCAAGCCTCATGCCGCTATGCTTAATCCAAGTCTCATTGGACACGTAATCTTAATCTGTACACATCATGATTAACGATCCGAAGCTTGCCTGGTCAACTACATCTCGGATGAGAACATGGTTGCTCGAGGATGATATACCTCAGCTGCTCAATATTGCCTTGGGCAATATCGCTGCCGAACATCCCTGTTGAAGTGGGAACCAGTTCCAAAGCCACTACTACCATTCCCACATAAACGCACACTTAGAAGCGATGAAATTGGACCCCCTTGCCCACTAATAATCTAGAATAATCATAACACCTCCACTCATCCAAGGCTATAAATAGGAGAATCAAGGGAGGAAGAGGGGTTGGCAATTCTAGAGGGGGAGAGCCATTAGAGAAAGAGCTATCAATCTAAGAGAATAAACTCATGCCGCTATGCTTGATCCAAGTCCCATTGGACACGTAATCTTAATCTATACACATCATGATTAATGATCCGAAGCTTGCCCGGTCAACTACATCTCAAACGAGAACATGGTTGCTCGGGGATGCTATACCTCAGCTACTCAATATTGCCTTAGGGAATATCGCTATTGAGCATCCCTGTTGAAGTGGGAACCAGTTCCAAAACCACTACTACCATTCCCACGTAAACGCACACTTAGAAGCGATGGAATTGGACCCCCTTGCCCACTAATAATCTAGAGTAATCATAACACCTCCACTCATCCAAGGCTATAAATAGGAGAATCAAGGGAGGAAGAGGGGTTGGCAATTCTAGAGGGGGGAGCCATTAGAGAAAGAGCTATCAATCTAAGAGAATAAAGGAGTAACTCTGTGAGGAAGAGAGAAATACTTGAGGAAACAGAAGCGTATTTAGGTGTGCCGAGCATAGGACCACCCACAGTAGGAAACCCAAAAGCTCACAAAATAAATAGATTGTAAGCCCAAGTAGAGGTTATGCCCAATAGCCATATTTTGGGTACACACAAGTATCTACTCACCCAAAAAAAAAAAAAAAATCTACTAAGAATGATAACAAATGTCGTCATCTTTCAACAATTAACAACTAAGTTTTGATAAAACATTGTCACAATATTTAAATTTTCAAATGATGACATATACTATAATTGAAACTTTTCATCAAATTAAATATCTGCAACCATTTGCAATGAATATTTTGTTATTCATACTTTCTTGTTTATCATTTTATTTTATGAGCTTAACTACGATGCTTAGCTTACTCAATTTTTAATAAACACCATTTTAAGAAAGAAAACAAATAAAAAAAAGAAAAAAAATAACAAAAGACATATGTCATTAAAGTATTTATTAGATAAAATTATAAATGTAGAAGATTTAAACCACTAATAAATTAGTGTTCTCTAGGCAACAAATAGAATACCATACATCATCGTATTTACTTTCTAAGTATGACTAACACATAAAACTCAAAATACATGAAGAAAATTTTTGGGACATTAAAATTTAATCAGGCATTTTAGTTATTGCACAATGAAATATTCTAAGAATCATAAGATTTTGTTAGAGTTTAACTAAGAGAGTAATAGTAGGAACTATATACTTGTCTATAAAATATAAAGGAGGAAATTATTCAACTTTAAGATTGGAGGGGATGAAACTACCCCAAACATAAAGGGGGAAAGTACTTTTTTACTAACTCTTTTTTGTTGGTAAAACCATGTGTTTTTTACTTTAAACAATGTGTTAAAAAAAAAAAGTTAGCTTAAGAAAACTGTCCGTAAAACTATGAATTTTGGCTCAACAAATTGGCTTTAAAAAAAAAAAGTCAAGAACACAATAAATGTTACGATATTTTTTCAATACCTTTATTTTAGATATGGTGGGCCCTGGTATGATATTTTATAATTTTATTTTAGAATAATACTAAATCCACAATATTTTCACAACAAATTCTAGATGGTAAATTGTTATTGGTTTTAATTGGGACAAACCACTTTAAACTATGCATTAAAAAAACAACAATCAAAAAATCAAAAAAAGAAAATTGTGTATGAAACAATGTATTTTTGTTCACCAAATATGACTAAACCAAAAAAGAAGTCTAAGAACACAACAAATGTGGTAAATTGTTATTGACTTTAATTGGGACAAACCACTTTAAACTATGCATTAAAAAAACAACAATCAAAAAATCAAAAAAAGAAAATTGTGTATGAAACAATGAATTCTTGTTCACCAAATTTGACTAAACCAAAAAAGAAGTCTAAGAACACACCAAATTTGTCATAATATTTTCACAATACCTTTATTTTTAGCCATTGTAAGTTTCGGTCTGATATATTATTATTTATTTTATAGAAATCCTATCTCTATAATATTTTCATAACAAATTTTAGTTGGCAAGTTGTTACTGATTTTAAAATAGACCTACAACTAATATCACTTTTTATCCATCAATAGTAGCTTACCTATGAATAGTTGTGAAAATATTGTGTACTTAGCATTTTTTTTAATTTGATCTATAAGAAACTGAGATCTCAAAATTGTGAAAATATTGTGATAACAACAAGTGTTACAACATTTTCACAAAACATTTATTTTCATTTGTGGTTAGTTACAGTCTCATATTTTATTATTTTATTTCGACCTATAAGAAATTGACACCTCAATCATTGTGAAAATACTGTGAAATTTGTTGTGTCAGTATAAAAATATATGTGTGTGTGTGTGTGTGTGTGTGTGTGCGCGCGCAAACTCATATAAATAATTTAAAAAAAAAATAGCACAAACCCATGACTGAAAAAAAAAAAACAAAAAAAGAAGGGCAATGAACAGTATATATTGAACAAATCAGTAAGTATTGTAACTTTTACATATTCACAAATATCACAATATTTTCACAAAACATTTATTTTTAATTGTGGTTGGTCACAGTCTTATATTTTATTATTTTATTTCGACCTAAAATAAATTGACACCTCAATAATTGTAAAATTTGTTGTGTCAATATAACAATATATATATGCTAGTTGATATAAATATTTAAAAGAAAAAAAAAAGTACAAACTGACGACTAAAAAAAAAAAATTTGTAGCTACTAAGCTACAGTGCCACTTGAACAAACCAAAGTGGCATTGTTTGCGCATTGGCGCTTTTTATATATAGATATGTAGATATAGTCTTTGATTTTTTTATTCCCAAATTTCCCCTTCTAGTGTAATTGCTTTTTGTAGGTGGATTGAGAGTGTATTGTAGTCGATTTCCTATAATGAGAGAACATGCATATCTACTTCTAATGTAATATTTTTCTTAATTTCTTCCAATATCTCAACAACAGTACACATTGAATACTCCTTTGCAAAACTATCAATGTGGTTTTTCTTTTTTTAACAACTTTAGCCTTGATTGAATTAGTTTCTTCGTATTAATATTAATATAATCATGCTAAAATAATGAAATATCAGCCATGCATGATATTGACATGCTTTTTTTTTTTTTAGAAATAGTTTTAACCTATGGTATCCGCTCCTGATAATAGCTCTTTATCATCATATTAAGACACCAATTAATTTTTTGTATAATTGAACACTCCTTTGTAAAACTATCAATTTGGTTTTTTTTTTTTTTTTTGGATCTTTTATACAACTATCACAGACTTTACTAATTGAGCTAACTGGAACCCATGGTTATTGACATGCTAAATGCTTTTCATTCCAATTATAATGACATTTCTACAATGATTTTTCATATTCATAGAGTATTTTAATTATAAAATAAAAAAGTTTTAAGAATTTGTAATATTAATACTAATAGGTACCTTGCAAGAAGGTAGTTTTAATCGACTAGTGTTTTTTTCCCTTCAAAAAATATATTGGTACACTAATTTTGAGAGCAAAAGCTGAAAAAAAAAAAAAATTTGGGTTGTTTTCATAAAACTAGTTTCATTTCAAATTGAGGGAAAATAAAAGAGCGCACCAAACTCTTGGGCGTTTATAAAAATGGGCCTTTCCCATTCATTATCTGCTTAGGATTTGAAGACTAACAGTAACCAGTCACCAGCAACACAAACCCCCCCCCCCCCCCCCCCCCCCCCCCAAAAAAAAAAAACCAATCAAAATGTCATTTTAAAGAACAGGAGATTCTTTATCTTCGTTCCCTCTTCTGGAAGAGATAGAAATATAAACACTCCGCCAAAAAAACACACTAAATGGCAGTCCATCTCGGCCGTCCATTTCACTTTATCGCGAAATCCCAACCGTCCAATAAACTAAGAGTCACCTGCAGCTTCACTCCGAACTACTCCGTCAAGGTGAGCTTGACAACTCTCTTTCTCTCTTCTTCTTTTTTTAAATGGAATTTATGGAAAAAGTGTGGTTGTGGGTGTGTTTGGAAACGCAGTTAAGGAGGGAGTACACGAGCGTAATGATAGTCCCGACAGGGATAGGAGCTGCCATTGGTGGATACGCAGGTGACGCTCTTCCTGTAGCTCGCGCTCTCTCCTCCGTCGTTGATTGCCTCATCACTCACCCTAATGTATGTAATGTAGTGCCTCTCCGACCTGTCGTTTTTCTTTGGTTTTGGTAATTTCCTTGTTTTGGATAAGATTATCTCAGTCATTAAAGCCCAGTTTTATTTGTTTGGGCCTGTAATATGGGCCTAGTTTTGGTTGAAGAAGAATGGCTCTTTTGCCTTGTTGGGCTATCCTTGATAGATTTAACAGCCCAGCCAAACTTAATTAACTTGACCAACGGGCCCATAGGCCCTATGGGCCTCTAAAGACTACTTAAAAAGAGTCACGTAATTTGTTTAAATAAATAATTAGGTAAATTACAAATTATAACTCTAGAGTTTGAGGTGATTAGATTTTACACTTTTACACTCTTATATTTCAGAACTTAGATTCTATTATCTAAAGTTTAGAGTTATTTGAATTTTACACTCTCAAATTTTGAAACTTTAGAGTGTAAACTCTAAATATTCCAAAATTTTAGGGAGTAAAATCCAAACACTTC
The DNA here is from genome assembly GCA_032727855.1 of Quercus ilex subsp. ballota. Classification (NCBI taxonomy): domain Eukaryota; kingdom Viridiplantae; phylum Streptophyta; class Magnoliopsida; order Fagales; family Fagaceae; genus Quercus; species Quercus ilex. The sequence continues at coordinate 3,266,530 of CM064908.1, read as the reverse complement.
TAAAATATAGAGAGTAAAATCCAAATTCTGAAACGTCAGGGTGTAAAATCCAAACATCACCAAACTTCAGGGTTAAACATTCCAAAACTTTAGGGAGTAAAATCCAAACACTTCTAAAATATAGAGGGTAAAATCCAAATTTTGAAACGTCAGGGTGTAAAATCCAAACATCACCAAACTTTAGGAGGTAAAATTCAAATTTTAAAACTTCAGGGTATGATTTGTGTGTGTGTGTGTGTCGCACGTGCGTCTCTCAATGATCATTTGAATTATTAGATGATATTTCAAAATGGTTCAGACGAAAACTTTGTCCTTTTTTTATAATACAGCCAATATTACATCTTTGTTTTTGGGCACATTTTGTACAATCATAAATATGTTGGGTTGTAAATTTAGGTGATTTAGAATTTAGATTGCTTAATATATATTTTTATTTGGATGTATATTTTGACAAATATGCTATTAGATTATATTTTCTTTGATACTTGCAAATTTTCAAAATGATCAAAAATTAATAACACAAATTTGGTGCACATGTTAAGAATAAAATATTAATCCAATAAGACCATGTATAATTTGGTGGCAAAAAATAATGGCAGGTGCAACCAAATTTGTATCACATTATTTCTGTATTATTATCAACAACATTATATTAGCTTTATGTTTTTTGCAGGTGCTTAATGCAGCAATGCTGTACTGGCCCATGCCTAATGTTTTGTACGTGGAAGGTTATGCTCTTGATCGGTTTGCTGAAGGATTATGGGCGCTTCAACCTGTTAACCAAAATAGGGTGTGTTTTTTATGTGTCCCTTTCAATTTGCTGTACTGTATGACTGTATGTGTCATGTCATATTCCCAGCCAAATAAGGGGGGAAAAACACAGTGTGACAAGGTGCTGTCAGATTATTTCCCTGACCTGCAATTATACATTGAACTTGTGATGTGAAGCAGGTGGGGTTGGTTCTTGATGCTGGATTGGAGGAGGAGCTTCGGATACGCCATTTACAAGTGGCTGATGCTGTGAGGGCTTCCCTTGGATTGCCTGTGGTGGAATATATTGTGACTGACACCCCTTTGGAGGTACCCATTTTTATTTTAGCTGAGATATGTGGTAAAATGTAGTGATTTCACTCACTCAGCTTGTTTTTAAATAGGGCTATGCTCATTCGCCCCTTTGGAAGTACCATTTGTTAAGTGTTCTTGTTTGAGGGTCAAGTACTTAGTGATTATTCAATAGGCTGCATCACATATCTGCTTATGATTTTTAACTTCATGAGAACCATTAAAGTCTGTGAAGAAAAATAGGAGCTCTGATTGGTCAGCGACGTGGTAAGCGTGCTGTAATGGAAAAGTTTTTCTTATATTTTAGGTTGTTGCAAATAATATTTTTGTGTGAGTTTTCACTACTTACACATCTGATGGGGAGAATTGCTTTTTTTTTTTTTGGCATTTTTAATATTTTTCTTTTTCATGGCCAAAAAGTCATGTATACTTCTAAATATTATGATTTTAGATAAATTCTAAACTGCCTAGCCAAGAAAACAGAATTTTTCTTCCAATGTGAGTGCAAGAATCTGAACGGAACAAATATAACAGGTAGAAAAGTGGGTTGATCCAAAGAGTGGGCAATCAACAGGGAGGATTAAACACCCTGGCTCATTACTGAGAGCTGTTCAGTCTTTAGTTAACCGATCAGGAGTAAATGCCATCGCAGTTGTTGGACGCTTTCCAGATGATGATGTTGAAGACACAGATGAATATCGACAAGGGATGGTATGACAATAATGGTTTTGTTATATATTTATCTTTAGGTAAGGCCATCCTGCTGCCACAATTACTTAACTTTGAACATGATGAGCATGTGAAGGCATGTTGTAGGTTTTACATGGCTGAGCTATCTAAATTGTTGAACAAGACCTTCATTACAGCCACATCTGCATGAATGAGAGCCATTGCCATTCATAATTAAATTATATTCAAATATTACAATACAAGTTCTAAATAATCCAGAAGGTTGCATTAAAATAACTTATATGTCTATTTTCCTTTCACACTTGTCCATCATTATTTTTACAATTTATAATAAAATTTCAGCTAAATAACATCTCCCCTGGCGGTGGGCAGTCGTTCTTAATGGTTCTTGATGTCAACTTTGTGTCTATGGTTATTGATAGGTGTGGCTCATTGGGTGTTTGAGCACAATGCTTATGCGAGTGCTTTTCCACCCATAGACTGTAGTAAGTTTTTTAGCATAATGCACAAATTATATTTCCCATAAAAAAGGTTCAGCTTGAACTTTGTTCTAACCAATAGCTCTGATACCAATTGGTAAATGAAAAATATGCATAACTATAAAAGACAAACAGCACAAGACACAAGAATTAATGTGGTTTGGTAACTCTATGACTACATTCACCAGCAACACAAACCAAAATCCAATATCAATGGTATGAGTTACAACCATTTCACAGTCTCATAAACCTCACAAACAATAACAAACAGATAATTTTTGTATTCTAACTCCCACATTTACAACAAAATCTAGACCACCACTCTATTTATAGGGATTGTTACACCTACCTACTTCTTTTCTTTACCATTCCTACCTGGTATTATTACACCTCCTTAGTAATCTTCTAATCAATGCACGATTCCAAAACCAACTAAGAAACCTCTAAACTTATCCTTTAGTGAGTTGGACTCAAAAACTTCTTAAGTTGATCCCAAGAATTTGGTGTCTTTCAGTTTAGTTTGATGATTGGTTTAAGACGAAGCAATGTTGTTTCATTTTATTCTATAAAGATTCACACTTTGTTACACCTTGTTCTCTTTGCTTTGCAGGGAATAGATCTATTGGCAGGAGTTGAGGCAGTTATAAGTCATTTGGTGGTTCAGGAATTCAGAATTCCCTGCGCTCATGCTCCTGCATTATCACCCCTTCCCCTGAGCTTGTCTCTGTGCCCAAAATCTGCTGCAGAGGAGGTCAGGATCTCTTTAGATCATAACCAATAAAAAAGTTACTTTTGAAGCCTAGGGGTGAAGTTCTCTCTCTCTTCTTTGCATGTGTGTCTGCCCATACACGCGTGCATTGTATAATAGGATGACATCAGTGATTTAGATGCAAATGGTTTTTGAACTAAATAGCATCACCTTGCCCCATAAGCAAGAGATGGTAAGGTCATGGGTTTGATCCTTTAGGACATGTATTGTATTTCCCTAGCAAATTGATAAGTAACAAGATCATTGTTTAGTTTTGGATAATTTTTTTCATGCTGAATACATATGCAAATAATGTGAGCTATTTACTCTTTTAGTTTGCCGATAACATGTTCATACCGATTAAATGTAAAGAGAAAAAAATTTACTTATAAAAAGGGTGTGACTTGTGAGACCAACACTACTTTACGAAAGGAAACTTTTGACTGTCATCAGATGGAATATTCATGAATTAAGTTGCAGATTATCGGAATTGTTTCAGTCCAATGACATCATGTTCATTGATTACTGGAGAGGATAAATAAAAATGATTTTTCTAAACATGCTAGTGCAGTATAATTATTCTTGAAGAACATAGCCAACTAAGATGAAATAGTGCTGTGCAGATCAAGCTTGCAAGTTAAAGGATCTGAAAGGTCATGAGGAAATAAAAAAAAGGTTACATTGGTATGGTTAGAAGTAAAAAAAATTTCATGCTCTGGCTGAAGGTTAAGGCTTTTCTGTTTGTCATTTGGGGAGTAGATTTTGGAGATTGGGAAAGCCTCACTTGTGTTGCAGCGTCAGGACAGCGTATAGACACTTTGGTAAATTAAAATAAAAAGCTAGCCTATTGATTTACATGATTTCAATAGATAGCTTATATCCAAATCTAGACTGTCTCATGTGTCATTCCTACCATGTCTAGATGTTTACAGGCTGATTTTTTTTGCTTAACTATTCTCATTCACTCTATCTCATATATTCTTGTATCAAAATCCTGTGCAACAGTTAGGACACACATTCTTGCCATGTGTGCTTGCTGGGCTAAGTAATGCACCACAGTACTTGGTCAAGAACAATGAGTCCTTGGATAAGGGTTGCATGTTGGCAGGTGACGTTGATAGTGTTGTTCTTCCTATAGATGCGTGTGGAGGAGATGGTGCTCTTGCTTTTGCAAGAAGAAAAAGGAACAAGGTATAAATTCAGACAACTATTTTCTCATTTTCTTCTTTTCTTGATTAATAGTGGTGGTTAAATATGCCAAGAGCAAATTGGCTTATTCGAAGTTTTGATTCTTAGTCACCTCAATCCTCCTTATGCCCCCAATAATTTTAATGATGAGCAATCAAGTTTTGGCTTCCAGTTCCTCGATGATCACTAATGTTGTTTTTGATACAGCCACTTCTTATTGCTGTGGAGGAAAATGAAACAGTTCTCAATGATACACCAGATAAGCTTGGAATTGAAGCAGTATGTGTCTTAATACTTTCACATTCTTTTCCTTCTTTTCTTTTCATTCTTTTAGGTGTTCCCCGAAAGAAATTCGTTGAATAATTAATATTTATGTTCCATAAATCATCATTAATGTTGAAATTCTCATGTCACCAGAAGGGTAAAATAAAGGCAAAAATGCAATATATAATTTTACATTTTTTGTTCATTGTCCATTTAGGCACCCTTCAAATTTATCACCAATGGTTGGGATTTACCAATAAACCTGCTTAGTCCTTGTGAACTCTATCAATTGAGCCACTTCCATAGTTCAGTTTGCAGCAGGCATAGGAGACAGTATCTCATGAGACATCTCTCTCACAACATGTGTGCCTAGAGTTGTGAGACTGTTCTATAATTTGCTTTTGAAAGTTTTAGAGACATTTGTTTTTCTTTCGTCTTTTAGAGTTACATTATGAAGCAATACCTATGTACCTCTGATGTTCTTTTTAAATGAAGATTTTGGAGAAAATGGCAGTTAAATACTATAATATGGACAAGACACCTTGGTATATAATACGGTTGTTCATAGTCATGTCTTAAGGTAGATTGATATGTTGGTAATTGCAATTTTCCACAAAAATGAGGAAAACGGATAAAAGAATCAATGCCCCTATAGGCCCGTCAAAATCTCCTTAGTGACCATTGGAATCCATTCTTCCATCCAAACAAACTAAAAATTTTATCATTTTTCTGACATTACTCCCTAAGGAACCATATATATGGTTATTGAATGGAATTTCACCTCTCATACAGATAAAGGTCTCAAACTATTGGGAAGCCATAGGTGTTATTGCAGCTCACAAGGCAGGAATAGACCCAATTTCACTCAGAAGAAACAGAATAAACAACATTCCATGCAATTCCAATATGCTTTCTAATGGTTATGCGTATTCCAGGATTATGCCCATCACCTGATTAATGCTTGAGACTATTTGTTCAACTTTTATTCAAAACAAATATTTAAAATTTATTCTTTTGACTAATTCCAAGCTCTAGCTGGTTCACACTATAAGTTGATGTAGCCATCTTGATCATGAAAGAAGAGCCGAAAAGCTTGGCAGGTCACATTGGAGTAATCAACGTGAGGTTAGTCAGCATTTTGTTTTGATGGAACTTAAAACAGTCCCGAAATGCTTGTGGGTGTTGAGTCTCTTCAATGTTTCAGAACATTTGGACATTTGTTATTGTTATCAGTTGTACACATCAACTTTTCTTAACGTTAGAATAATATGGTGGTTGGTTTTGTAATGTTTTCATCTTTTAGCTGGCAGTGGCCCATATTTATCTTCTGTGATGAGTTATTTTGTGACCGAGATCCTTATGTCGCATCCAAACTACCTTTATATCATGGGTTTTTGTGATCCTGAAAAATCAAGCAAAATTTTCGTCTTGGAAGAAGGAAAAGAAAAGATTGAACAAATAACCTATACTGACTACAGATTATGTTCATGTTCATCTAGCCTTGGAAGAGGAAAGGGACCTTAAAAAAAATGAAGATGTTATTTACACAGATATATCATTTATTGCTTGTTCGGTTGAATTATTTTTCATTGGTTGAGGGGAATTTTTTTTTTTTTTTTTTTTTTTTTTTTTCATCCTAAAGGGAATGTACATTTAAAAAAAAAAAAAAAGGGTATAATTATACTTTTACACAATAAACAAGATAAACTAATTAAAATAAGTTCATTTAAACGCATTCTTAGGTTACAATATAACATGTTTTTCGCTATCCAAGAAATCCAGTGAGTACATTCTTAGGTTACAATATAATATGTTCATGAGAGTTTCGTGGTGCACATTAGCCCTTATGTGCTAACGTGAACTCAAGTCCTTAGCCTTGCTATGAGTGCCACTCCCAATGTGAGCTTCCCCCTGCCCTCTTAGAGAGCTTTATGCCCCTCTCATGGGTCTTTCCGCCTTTAAAGGTGGCTTTCTCCATCCCCTTTGTGGGTCTCGAGCTAGCCTAGATTAGTTGTCTCTCTCATTAATGATGGTTAAATCACCCTCAAAAGCTCTTGGAGGTATTTTTCAGCCCAAATCTGACTTAAGCTAGTTTAGATCTAAGTTCCTTTTGCACCAAGATATTATTTGTACATATTAATCATTTATGGCTTGTTTAGTTGAATTTATTTTCATTGGTTGAGTTTATTTTCATCCTAAAAGGGCCCCTAATTTTTCTCTGGGGGCCTAGTCTCTCCTAACATATACCATTCTTGTAATTCTTTAGTGATAAATACTGTCGTTTTCTCTTCCAAAAAAAAAAACCCACCTGCTAGACCAAGACCAAGAACAACCAGGCTAAACTGCGCACAAGCATACCTAACTACACAAATACAACAAACCAAAAACCCACATAAAGCAAATATTCCAACAATATAAAGTACCAACTGTGAGATGAAATGTAAACTAATCACCAATTAGAAAAGGCAAATGCAAGAAAATATGCATCCATTAACAAAATCTTTTCATCTTGTAAAAACAATGAGTATAATTTTGATGCAAAATTATTCAAGAAAAAGCAACTATAGCACTACAAAGTCCAAAACAAAAAAGTCCAAAACAAATCAACCTATACTACTGGGAAAAATGCAGACTGCACAATAATTGACAAAATTCCCGTCCGGCACTAGTCCAAATTAACAGTATGTTAGTTAGCTCCAAAAAAAAAAAAAACAATATGTTATAGTGACCCATTGAGTCAACCCTAATGCCCTTCTCACTCCAAAATAATTTTTGGGGACCTAAAATAAATGTATGCAACAACAATCACTGAGGTTACAAAAATTAAAGTAAGTGAAGATCACGGGCATGAAAGAGGGGCCAATTGTCTCCGTCATTTTTTTTCACAACACGTGTTCCATAATTGTGTGGACTTTATATTTTGTGAGAGATATGATACATATATCGGATGCATAATTTTTTGGGGGTCTAAAATAAATGTTTGCGACAACAATAACTGAGGTTACAAAAATTAAAGTAAGGGCAAGCCATGGGCATGAATGAGGGTCCAATTGTCATTGTCATCATTTCCATAGCACGTGTGTTCCATAATTGTGTGAGGTTTATATTTTGTGAGAGAGATAATACATATATCAGATGCATAAGATAATTATTGTCTCTTTTTATAGTTTAATATATAATTGTGTGGTGTTTATACTTTAATATTGTGAGATAGATTATACATATTATGTATAAGATAATTATCGTCTCTTTTCATAATTTTATATTTTGTTTTCTACTATTTTTTTCCTTCATTTTTTTTATATAGTCAAATCATCATTTTATATATATATATATATAAAAGAGAGAAAGGAAATATTTCATTTTTTAATTAAAAAAAAAGATAAAAGAAAAAGAAAATAAAAAAGTAAAGTTTAAATTAAAACCAAATTCTTTATGTTATAGTTTATTATTCTTCATAAAAATGAGTGCATAAGTGATATAAGTTGAATATAAGTATATAATACTTCACAACTTGATATTGTTTTTTAAGTTAAACTTGAAAGTCCTGAATGCACAAATGGTTATCATACGGTTTAAAATTATTATAATTTAATCATTTTATGAGTTTAACAAAAAATGACATAAAGTTATGTTTGGTGTTTTTTCTAGTTGCTAGAAATCATTTTATGAGATTTATGTGTATTTTTTACAATGAAATAATTATAAAACAACTTATTCATATATAAAATTATCATATATAAGAAATAAACATAAGATAATGAATATATTATATCTTTCCATGAGTTTCTAACAATATGAAAACCGTTTGATATTCATATGTTGACATTTTTTAATTATTGTATGGATTGGTTTAAGTGCAAGTATATATACATTGTGTGTGTTGTGCACATGTACATATGTATCTATGTATGTTTGTAGATGTAATGAGATATATGCATGTTAGCAAGGCAGATTATCTCTCTTATTTTTTGTGTTTTACTTTATGATCTACCAATTATAACTTGTTATGCATTATTTTGACTTTTCATATAAAATAACTAAAATTTTAAAATAAATAAACACATGACAAGTTGTGATTGGTGGAGCATAAAGTAGTACACAGAAAGTAAGATGGAAGATTTGTGTGTGTGTATACGAGAAATGTTGTATCCACAACATTTCTCACAACACTTTTGCAACAAATTCTAAGTAGCAGAAATATTTGTATTCGGATATGTATATTAATTATAAAGTTTAGTACTTAAAGTAAATCCTTACTTTGCTACTTTATTAAATATCAAACACGATCTAATCTTGTTGGATAGACTTTTTATCCACTATAGAAGTCTAGAATTAATAGTTGAGATTCATTTCCTATAGATAGGTTAAACCAACCCTTCTAATACAGGTGCAATATGGGCAACTAAACCACAGTCAATGAAAACAAGTGAGAAGGTCTATTAATAGCCCATCTGCATGGTGGGTGTTGCCTGATAGTGATTACTTCATCTACCCGCTCTTTAGTCCTATTGCTTTTGAATTCTTGCTTGTGATGTGCTTCATTTTGTGGTAGGTATTTTATTCTCTCCACCAAAATATATATATATATATATATATATAATGTTAATTAATTTTACCATTCCTTATCTGTTTAAATTTTTGGTTAAGTAATTTACAATGATAGTAGAACATGTGGTAAAATTCCCTAGATAATGGAAACCTGGAAGGAGAATTCAAATAACGATGAAGTAATTGAATTTATCATTTACTATGAGCTTAAACATTTGGGGAAAAGTGATAGTTTTTTTTTTTTTTTTTTATGAAAAGTGATAGTTTATTGAAATAGAACCAACATACATAGGAGCAATTAGGCATAATAGTTTTTATTTTAAAAAAGAAAAGACTACAAGCAAAGCCTTGCTTTTCTATTTTAATAATCATTAAGTTACAGATCTCTTAACAATCGATTTTTTTTTTCATCCTTCCTATTACATTAAACACTTGATTTTCAAAATTAAAGATAGTGATTACATAGGCTTGTTTGGTAAAATTGTTTAAACAATAATTTTCGATGTTTAACAACACAACACGAATTTTCATAACACTTTTTCACCCACACGTATTTCTACAATACTTAATCAATATTACTAGAGCAACATTACCAAACAAGCCCTAGTTTTCAAAACTACAGTTGTAACACAGTGTGAGTTAATATATATATATATATATATATTGCAAAAAAATTTTAAAAAAATTATTGTATGATAATGACTAAATGTTTTGCAACTTAAAAATTTGTCACCATACTGAGATGAGAACCAAAAGAGCCCCAGAGAATCAAAAGCTATAGCAGCCGTTTAAGACATGAGAACAGGGTTTAATTTTATCCACCCAGTAGCCAGTAGTCTGTTGCCAGCATTGAGTAATTGCATTTCTGAATTATTGTTCTTCAATTGTATTGTAATGCGTGCAAGGCTTAACTTCTTGACAATTTTAAATTACTAGTTGTAGCTTTCATCTTCGTCACTTTCGCACGCAAGTATACAAACCCTTGCCAATCATTCATTGGAGTTGTTGGCAGTTCCATATATTCTGAGTTATTGTTGTTAATAATATAAAGGGATATACCAGCAAGAATGGAGAACCTCTCAATCTTTTTCTATTATCTTTTGGAAGTTCTCGGTGCTGACTCAGAAACTACAACCCTATCCACAACTATTTGTATCCTATTCTTTCAGATAGAGATAAGAGATAGAGATAGAGATAGTGCAAAGTCATTCCTGAAAATTCTCTCTCCTTTTCAGTTAATTAATTATGTATAAATTTGAGGATTTAAAATCAAGAGTTAAGAACGGTTATTAATACATAAATTATACTTTTTTTTTAAAACCATTGTGGTGGATTTAAAATAATATTGAAAAAAAAAAAACATTTTTAGTGAATTTAATCAATAGCACAAATTTTCTTTTTATATTTGATTCAATTGATTTAAACTCAAAACTAAAAAAATTGGAATTTATTTATCATTTTCACTATGGAAAAAAAAGATCAAACACAAAAAACAAAAAAAAAAAAAAACAAAAAAAAAATTCCAAGTTGTAACTTTACATCAAGGGAGACAAGACTCAAGAAGCCTATCTATAGTGATGCCAACCTTGACTTTGCTACTTAGAATTGCATTATGAAGAAAAATATCCATTAGGAGGTGGCACTTTCAATGGGTCCTCTTTCACTGGGTATTAAATTAAATTGATAGTGGCCGAGTAGATAGCACGTGATCTCCGCTAACAGCACGCCCGCCATCAATATCCACCTGCATGTACTTCTGTACGTTTCTACAAAACAAAAGGTTCTCCCATAATTAGGTGAGTTTTGGATCATATTAAGAATTAAAAGTAAATAAAAGTACATTTATATTTTGAAAAAAAATAGACTCTATAACAATGTAAATAAGCCAAATAATGAAAAGAAGAAAGAAAAAAACTCAGATTGCATGTTTGTGTAGGGCATCAATCTTAATCAACTTCAATTTAAGTTGTAACCAAAGATCCATATTGATCAACCTGAAAGAGTAAGATGTTTAGTTCTTTATGTAATTCATATAAAGTACATTATTGATTATATCCATAAAGCATGCAAAACTTGTATCATGTAATTAGAGGAGGATTGAATCTCTAGATTGTAAGATGAAATAGGACATACTAGAAATTACAACCAAAAAAAAAAGTTACAATGATAATTACAAAAAGAAATTAGAACAGAGTATATTAAAAATCCAAATTTAGCAAATTGTAAAGTATATACTGTCTCTCTTTGTCAACAAGAAGATGGAGAAAGTTTTCTAATCCCTTTTTTTTTTTTTTTGGATAAGAAATCCTTCTAATCCTTTTTTTTTTAAATATATATACAAGATAAAAATTCTACTCTAGTCTAATTTTAGTATATACATATGTATGTGTGTGTGTGTGTGAAACTCCTTTCTGGAGGCTTGAACTCCGACCCTTACCTTGCACACCTTACAAGCACTTATACTTGTACAGTAATGAGTTATGTAGCATCAAAAAGAAAATGGCAAGTGTTTAAGAGCTCACTTGATCATATGCATTGCACATGATTGTTCGATACATGTTACTTTTTTGTTGTTGCCACATAACCCAATATGTAGCAATTGCTGCATATTAGTATATATGCAGTAAAATCTTTCACTTATTTAATTAGACTTATAGATTTATCAATAAGGCTGCAAATAAAATTAATTTCAAAAGTACAAAACTTGATGGATACAACGTCCTATTGATGGAAAAATTCCCACAGTAATTGCATTACTTGCAGATTAATAAAAGCTTCCAAAAATAGTTGAGATGGTCCCAACAAAATCATAATCATGCTTATGGTTATTGGTTACCAAACATGCAACAATTCAAAAGAAAAGAGAAGGCACAAAAGAAAAATAACATTAATATGATTTATTATTTAAATGTCATTTCTAGTTTAGATATGTTAGAAACGTGTTAGGCGGATCACAACACACTTTTAGCAACGGTCAGGCAACTGCTACTAAATCTTTAGAAGCAGTTTTTTGACCTTTTGCAGCGGCTAAATTTCCTGTTGTGATGGAAAGTGAATAAAACAGTGTATTTTGTGTAGTAAGCTTTGCTAATGCAATGTGTGTGAGAGAGAGAGAGAGAGAGAGAGAGTTTTGGGTTGCAATCTACTATGTATTTGTAGGATTCCTCTACATGGTAGATCTCTAATATTTTTGGAGGTTTGATATTTGATACCTACTATGGAATTATTGTTTGTGATCAGTTACTAATGGATCATGTGATAAAGTTGTTGTTAGATTATATAGGTTTACTTTTGCTTTTATATTTAACCCTAGATAATGTTCGCTTATAGCTATGGCTATTTTAGTGGCTAAAGGGATAAGTAAGTCGACTTTTAAATTTATAGTGTCTCCATGGGATAATTCCGTAGTGTGGTAGCTAGGGACGGTGGGATCTATCAAAGTTGAAGCCATTAAATTTATAAGGTTAATTTGTTCTGAAAGCACATGGACCTATAACGAGTTTAGACCTTTAGCACTATAGTATCTCAAAATTTTTCAAAATTCCAATTTAATTTCATCAAATATATTTTGACCTTGCGTCCTGTTTGCTAGATTAATGTTTTTCCTAACACTCAGTTTTTCCTTCCTTCTCTTCTTATTATCACGGCCTAAGTCCTTTTAATTGAGTGGAACTTGGGGCTTGTCCTAAATTTATAATAAAACCTTTTACTACTCCACATTCTTAAGAATCATTTAAACTAAATGCAGAGCTAGGATTTTTTTTTTTTTCCTAAGAGAAGGAGATTCAAATCTTGAATGTTTTTATTGAAAATATTAGAAAATATCATTAGAGCTAAAGATCATTTACATTTGCTGTAACATCTAACCTTAGAAGAGGCTGTTTATCGAGTTTCAGAAAAATATTTTTCATTTTTTAACTTTGCACCTTTAACATTCTTGTCATTAGTCGTTGTTTTATTGGTGACTCTGACTCTATTAATAAAAATATTGAATTTCATGAAGCGCTGTATGAAACAAGACGAAGTAGTCAGTCAACCAACCAACGTCCAACCAAACAACCACCAGTCATTTTTTTTTTTGACAGGGTCCATTTTTGATTCTATCTTTACCTATATTCTTGTATTATTTTGATACTCAACCAGTCAAGTTTTTGATCAAACAAGCTTCTACCTTCTAGTCTAAGTTTATCCCCAGCTTTACGAATCAAGTGCACTGAAATTGTGAAATCATTTGAAATTTTGTCAACCAAATTATATTATATGAAAAAAAAAAGTTCTTAGGGCCAATGAACGTAGCATTTTTTTTTTTTGTGTTTTGTTTAGAATTGTGATTGTTTGTCTTTAAAAAATTAGAATGAATTGACTTGGTTTTATAAGAATGAAACACAAATTACATCATTATTAATGGAAACTTCAGTATTTTAATGGACTTCTTTAAACTTTTAAATGAAAAGTTGATAGTACACATTCTTACTTCTTACAGTCTAATGATGGTTTAACTTATTAATTACTATATTAAATTTATAATGGAGATGGATAAGGCATTGCCCTAGTTATGAGGTAAATTCTAAATTTATTTATGGGCTCGAGAATCCTATAGACACCATTTAATAACTAAAATAATGGTTGATCAAAGGAGTTCTTGTAATGTACTAAAAGTTCACATGCAAACATATGTTAATAAAAGGAAATTCGACAATACCCTCATTGTCACGGCCCAAACCCGATACTCGGATTGATGTAACACCCCAACCCAATTTTATAATTAAACTATGTGTTTAAGTGGTTAATTACTATTTTAATCCACTTTCTTTTTATAATTAATATAAGAGTATTAATCAGCATAATATTTTATAAGAAAAAGTTTCTGATGAAAGAAAAGATGTTCATTAAAGATGAAAGTTTCTGAAGTTTTGTTGTGCTATAAAGATACAGTTTCTGATGAAAGTACAAGTTATGTTTAAAAGTTATCAAATACCTGTTCTTTATGAAATGTAAAATTTTATGACTATGAAAGTTATAATATTTTTCGGGAAAATGTTTATAAAGAAAGATTTTCTTATTGGGTCAAGATGTTTCTAGTTTAATACAAAGTTGCCGATTATCTGATTAAGTTAAAATGATTATTTTTTAATGAGAATATACATATGGTGACTTTGTAGGAAATGAAATAAGCTTAATCCAAAAGGTTTTGGCAATATTAACCTAATAAGAAAAAGGAGAACAATTATTTTCTATGAAAAGCGTATAAGCTATTATTATGAATAGTATAAAATACTATGCATGGGAAAAATGTTCTCCTATTCGAATATTCATAGAATGAAATGATTTAATTTACATGCATCTTTATTGAATTCTCATATATCTTACCTTTACTTAGCTGTGTAGCTCACCCCTTCCACTCTTTCAATTAGCAGGTTTTATTTTGGAGCAGAGGGAGCCTTAGTCGAGTTTTGGAAGGAGCTGGTTTTAGTTTTATATGTATAGATCCTAAATTAGCAATTTGATGTTTAGTTTTGTAGTATTGTGTATTTTAGGATCTAATGAATGTTGTGTTCTTTAAAGTATTAAGAGATGTATTATGTGCAAATGTGGAAATTGAATGACTGGTGGATTACGTTATTCTTTGAGTACAGTGTAGATGTTCTGAATGTCAAGTGAAAAGCTATATCATGATGTTTAAAGAAAAAAGAATGAAAATAAAGAGGGAAGTTTTCGTAAAAGCTTTTCTGAAAGTTTTGTAAAAGTTAAGTTGGTTCTTGTTAATATCAAGTTTAAACTTGATATTAGCATGTCGATCATGGTCACAAATCCAGATATCGGGTTTGGGGCATGACACTCATTATTTTTGTGGGTATGATATTTCCACTAGTAACAAAATTATACATGACAGTATATTTGTTACATGTGTTGGTAATTAACATCACATTGAGTAGTACCTTCATAATTTTTAGTATTTGTAACTTTATTTCCTTAGGATAGATTGTGATTCGGTTGCTAACAAATTGCATACCTCACTTCACTCGTGGGTATTCAGGAAAATGTAACCTATACTTAGTTCAAAACTAGATTATGACAATATGTAAGATTGCTTATTATACCTTTGTTACGACTTGTAATTGTTAGCTAAAATCACAACAAATTTCTTTTTATTTTGTTGATCTTAAACTCTGTGTTCATGTGATTTTGTGGGGGGTTTTAATTGTATTGGGTTGGTGAGGTGAAGTTATGCAAGTGCTGAAATTGAAGTTGGAAATTGCAAAATTTCACTTCTATGAAGTTGGTTTTGTCAGTCGAACTGAGATACTAAATCAAGATTTGAAAATCTATTGCAACAAAAAGGTTTTCCCTCAATTCATTTGATATGAAATAGTAATTCTAATACGAATTTATTTTCTATTCCAGTCATTAACCTTACCATATAACTCTCATTTTCCACAAATTTTAGCAAGGGAAATACCTACATTGAAGAGCTAGAGAGAACTCAAAACCTGAGAGGAAAAACCCTCTCATAGTCCTTCTCCCTCTCACCTTTGCCAATTTCTATGAGAGGAGAATAAAACCATCACGCCTATTACTACCTTTTGAGTTTTGGTGTTGATTGGAGCTTGGGAATCATTGAAGCAATCCCTTAACATCTAAGGAGACTTGTAGATTGCAATTAGAGGCTCAATTGCCAATCCGGAGACTAGTAAGAAGAAAGATTCGTGAAATTAGTTGCTAGTAGGAGTTGGAGGCTTAAGTACATAGTTACTATTTGACTTGTGACGCCCTATAAAGGTTTCTTTGCCCTGTAATTAAGTTTTTCCTCTTCACAAATACCTAGATGTTCTTGTGGGTGATTGTTTTTTTGTGGTTGGGATTAATTTTATGTTATCCATGTATAATTATGTTAATTGACTAATTACGTAAGCTTAAATTTTTTAATTTCAAAAAAATTGACATTAGTCGTAAAGTTTAGAATCTAAATCGAGTTTGTGAAACTCTCAACCTTAAAGAAAATGAAAGATTACTTTTTTTTTTTTAATTTTTTATTAATCTTTCCTTGGTCACCTTGAAAACTAACTAAGCAAAGAATAACTTAATTGTAGCGCACCCTAATCTAAGTCTGTGGTCTACGCGGACTAGCTAGCTTAATTACCTTCTATTAATCTGAATCAACTTGTTTAATTGGTGATAAAGAATATTATTATAATTGTGGGATTCAATTAAAAGATGTAATCTCTCTCTCTCTCTCTCTCGTGTTTGAAAAACTTTACCTGTCTTAATTTCTTCCATTCTCATGCATGAAAGACACATGCCCATCAAGCAGTCCAAAGTCCAATCTTTGGGAGATTTTATGCTTCAGGTCCCTAATCATCAAGCTCTTGACACCGTTCACTTCTTGTTTAATTTTTGGACAAGAGATGACATTTTATCCACAAATCATTGAGTTATTTATTTTCTCTTATCTCTTACTAACATACAGTTAGAAATCAATATATATGGTCAGCTTGTTAACATGTGCAAGATTTTTTAGACAAATCTATAATGGGTTAGTTTAATTGATAAAGTATTTTATTATCGAAAAAGAGACTAAGATTCAAGTCCTATTTACACAAATTAAAAAATCTATTTTATATAAAGTTAGATTTCAAATCTTACTGTCTTATTTTTTAAAAAAAAACTATAATGAGAGTTTAAGTCTTAAATTAAAATCTATTTAACACGTCCAAGTACAACTAACACTAGAGAGGAAAGCACCGCTTAGCTCCAATAATCTGATTAAATTAGTTGTATTAGTCTCCTATTTACTTAAAAACATAATAAAGACTTGAATGAGAAGTCCATATCATCTATAACCAAATAAATTAATGGCTCCTATCAAAAAATTAATTAATTAATGGCTAAGCCAGCCTTAATTTGCAGGATCTATTGAATTTGAATTGGTTGAGAAGTGTCCCAGAAAAAGTGGTTACTTTCAACAATGTACAAAACTTTTTGCTTGACCAGAGAGAGCTTTAAATATTTAAATTGCAATTTTTTTAAAGGATATTCTGATGAAAGACTTTTTTAACTCCATTTTCCACCGATCTAAACAAAAACAAATTCAACCAACAACAACAACAAAAAAAAAAGAGCTTTTTATTTTTTATTAACCAAAGATAGATGATGAATAAAACCAACAGCTGTTATTATCAAATTGTATACATTATATTTTAAAGCGTTTAACAGAAGGTTCATGGCAAGGAGCAAAATTAAATAATAATAGGAGTAAGTTAGACCCATTTATTTATATCATCTCCTTTTTTTTCCCTTTTAATTTAACTTCTTTTTGGTGCATTGGTAAAGTGTATATAAATTTTAATGCACACACAATCTCCATGTGAGTTCATATTGTTGATGATTGTCTCTCTAGGTAAATTAGTTATATATAAAAGAGAAATTAAGGAAGAGGAAATTAACATAAAATTTACGTGATTTGAATATATCATAATATTGAATGGTATCGTAATTCGTAAACCATTAGCATTTGCTAAATTTTGAAAATATATTATATTTAGTTTAGTTGACCGACCTCACCTCTTAAATTTTTACTTGACTACGCATTCAAGTATTAATAGTAGTAGAACTAAGAATAGGATTATCAGTTTTCAATCACATCTTGTAATTTTTATATGGTAGTTAGATATATAGTTATATCCATCTAACTACTATATGAAGAAAGGAAAAAAAATTAACATAAATAATTTTACGTGTCGAATCACAATCTTGAAAAGTATCGTAAAGCAATAAAACCATTAATATTAACTAAAATTTGAATATTAATATATATTATATTTAGTTTAATTATATAGTTGACCAACCTCACGTCTTAGCTAGAATTCTTATTTTGACCATGCATTCAAGTATTATTTGTGGTAAAACTAAGAATAAGGTTGTCAGTTATCAGTTTCTCAAAAAAAAAAAAAAAAAAAAAAAAAGATTGTCAGTTATCAGTCACACATCTCAGTAATTTTTATATGGTAGTTAGATGGTTATATCCATGATGTAATTTATAGAGAGACATTAATAATTTGATAAGCGCCAAGTGTTTTTGGATTTTTCTACAAAGTTAAGGGTTAGAAAAATTGATATAACTAACCTATATATGTTTTCAACAAAGGTGTTCCGAAATAATGAATAACAAGTTGGCAAGCTGCCTAAGTTGGTTCTTATATTATCATAATTATGACCATATATATGATGCTTTTATCTTATCCTTATTGCACAAATTTCCGATAATAGAGACAAAGATGAAACCATTAATCACTCCTAATTTTGAGTAACAACCAAACGAATAAGACTTGCATTTGAAGCCAGAGTAGCAAGATAATGACTGGCGGATGGAAATTCTTGAAATTCATAAAAACTAATATCATAAAGTAGTTGTCCTAGCTCTCTCATTGATTACTAATTTTTCAAGGGTGCGATGGCTAAAAACAATACTGTGAGTAGAAATTTTCAGACCTTTGGTAACTTTTGGTTGCTAAGTCATTAATCAGTAGTATTTAAATTTATTTAATTAGTGCTTGTTCAGATAACAAAAGTATAATTATATAATTTCTATCATAAGTAAATTATACGGTTCAATGCTATTTATTTCGTGTCAATTGTCAAGAATCTTGTAACTTAACTAATTTTCACATTTTAATATTTTTAACAGAGACATTTACTGTTCAAATTCTCCATCCCCAGATTATTGCATGATAAAAAAAAAATGTTATTTATAATTTATTCCCCTTAAATGGGATTGTTGATTATGATGATGATTATTCATTGTTTACGGGTTCAAATTATTAAGATCTCTAATTTTGACAGTTGGCTATGCTTGACCTCTAGTTAATCCAAATAAAAAAACTTAGTTTGGCCAACACAAAATTTGGCTGTCAGCTTTAACAATTTTCCTTGCAAGGACTATTCACGTGCACAGCAGTAGATATATACGTGGTTCTCAAGCTGTAAGTACAAGACCTGTAGTACATTTCCTTTCTATCCATATATTATGAATGAGATCCAGTAATTAATAAGTACTACTCTGTTCATAAATAAAAAAAGGTACTACTCCTGTAGTACGCATTTTCCTTTTTATTTATTTATATATTTTCCCTTTTGATAGGCATAGAGTCTAGTTCCTATAATCCCTTCTGAAGATGCAGTTAAAAACTTACTATAGGTTACTGTGCATGGTTTTTACGTAAAGGGAGATAGTACGTACAGACAGCCCAGGCAAAAATGGGTAATTATTTTTTTTTTCTAACTATCTAGTTAGTTGTTAATGTTTTAAAACTATATTTTTTACTAGCATCTCAAATCTAAGAGACTCGATTTAGGGGCTATAAATCGAGTTTTTGAGAGTTAATTTTCATGTTTTAATCGGGTCTAAGTTATCACTTTTTTCACGTGGCGTCTACATGAAAATCGAGTATCTGATACTCGATTTATAAGCCCATATATATCAGACCAGCTCCAGCGAAAAAGAAATCAGAGTCAGAAGAAAAAAAAAAAAAAGCCAAAGAAAAAGGAAAGAACCCAGGCCAGAACCCAGGCCGCGCGAGCTTAGGCTGCGCGACCCAGGCCTCGCGAGCCCAAGCCACGCGACCCAGGCCGCGCGAGCCTAGGTCGCGCGAGCCCAGGCCAGGCCGCGTGAGCTCAGGCCGCACGGCCTGGGTCTTTCAACTTGATAGAAATTTAGACCCCTTAAACCAACCAGATTAACCTAGTTAATTAGCCAAGTAATTAACTTAGTCAATTTATACAAATCTAGGTTATCACAATCACACAATCATATCAAGAATATAAAGCAGCGGAATAATAAATAACACAAGATATGATGACCCAAGAAACCACACGGTAAAAACTTGGGGAGGATTTGACCTATCTATCCTCAAGGTAAACTTGAATCCACTATGTGAAAGAATTGAAGTTCATACAAAAGGACTTATAAGCTCCCCGCTTGACTTCCTAATGCTACCCACCAGTAGAACTTATTGACACGACCACGCGCAAGCTCCGAATCCACGGACTCCTTCTTTCTTGGATTCTCTACAAAATACAAGCACCCACGCTTGTTTTTCTTTAAACTCCAATGGCAGCAACCGAATTGATCATCAAGGTGTAGATAACATCTCCTCCTTAAAAACCCTAAGTTTTGTGTAAAGGAAAACTCATCTAGATCTTACAAGAGATTTACACAAAACAGCAATATAAGCAACAAAGACCTTAGAGAGGTTTGGGTACAAAACCCTAGATACAAAAGAGACACTTTCTTCTCTCTCTCAAAAGTCTCAAAAACGTTCTAGAGTTTCCCTTATATATAGGAGTGTTTTACTTGAACCCCAAGACATTTAAGTAGAGTTTGGGTTGAGTTGGAATTCTGCAGAAAACGCAATCTGGTCGACTTTCGATCGATCGAATCTAATTTTCGATCGATCGAGCCAGGCCGAAATGCACCAATACATCTGCAGCCTCTCGATTCCAACTTTACATCAATTACACAACTTTGAGTAAGCCTAAACAAGACTAAACATATTGTTTTGATCATGGTTTGCCAACATTACATATTAGAGTTCTAAATACATAAATTTCTAAATCTTTAGAACCTAACACAACTGATTTGATCTGACTCTTTCTCTGATCTGACTCATTCTCTCTCTCTGATCTGATCTGGTCTTTCTCTCTCTCTCTCTCTCTCTCTTATCTGATCTGATCCGGTGAGGTGAGGCCGCGCATGAGACTTAAAATTTTTTTAAATTGTTTTGCTTTGTAAATCGAGTCTTAGAGACTCGATTTCCACGTAGTCGCCACGTGGAAAAAATGCCACATCAGACGTGAACAACCCATGAAAATCGAGTCCCAAAAACTCGATTTATAGATCCTAAATCGAGTCTCTTAGACTCGAGATGCTAGTAAAAAATGTAGTTTCAAAACCTTAACAACTAACTAGATAGTTAGAAAAAAAAAATTAGTTACCCATTTTCGCCGACAGCCCATTAAAAGAATTGTTTGGCATGCATCCAATATTTCTTTTTTCTTTTTTTTGGGTAAAATATATATAGATATTTTATTTCATGTATAAATAAGACGTCACCATAATCTTGGAAATGATCCCATGATATTATAGGCGAAAAATGTCCTAACAAAAGAAATATGAAGAAATAATTTTCAGTTAACTATATTCTATTCTCCTTCAATCCAAATAAACCATTATAGTATGGTTAAATTTTCATCTATTAAATACAACAAGTATAATTAATAATTTGAAAATTAGGCCATGTTCTCTCCCAAAATTAGGGTCGTCTTTATTTTAAGGCAAATTGAGGGATTCTATCTCACGGCTAAAAATGAAAATGATTTTTTTTAATAAATAAAAATATTGTACATTTTCATGTTTTTTAAATTCTTAGTCCATCTAATAAATAATAAATAATTTTAAAAAACAAAGCGCACTATTATATTTTAGAGAAATATTCTTGAAAAACTAAATGTTGTTTGTTAGTTTAGACCCTTGAATACTTAGATTGTTTAACTTAATTAATTAACCAAGTTGTTACTTAAATTTATTATTCAGATCTAGGTCAAATACAAACAATCATATCACTAAGTGCAGAAAAGTAAAGAAGACAAGCGATACGATGATCTAAGAAAACCAATGAAACCGTCTAGTTTCAAGGTAAAAAAACATGAGGAGGATTTAACTTAAACTATCCTCAAGGAAACAAATTCACTAAATAGAATGGAAGTTATACAGTAGGTTTTTCACTAACACCCATGTAGCTTCGAATCCACAGACTCTTTTATCTGAATTTGTCGCACACAAACACCCACATTTGTAACTCTAAGATCCCACTCAAAACTTTAAATCATCAGCTATGTATGATTTTGTTGTAGCAACTTCAAATCTACCAGTTCTAATAATGTGTAGATGGAATTTCAATAGTGATTTTGAAAGGAGAAGGCATGATACCTCTTAGATCTCAAAAAAGAACCTCCAAAATCATAACAAAATATGGCTTAGGGTTTCTTTTAAATACTTAGTAAGATAGATCTGAAAACCTAATCACTTAATGGGCTTAATGAGCTATTAGGCCAAAATTAAATTCTGCAGATCCGTGTATCAATCGGTCGAGCCTTCTTCTTGATTGATCAAACTTGGTATGTTTCGAATTTCTTGAACCTGTTACTTCCTTTTTCTTGTATTTAGACTTGCAACACCTTGAACATTGCCTAATATACCCTATAAACTCTAAGATCTATATCTAGACAAGTTTGTACTCACCATTTACGAATTGTTCTAAATTTTTAGAACTTTACAAATGTCAACTATGAAATTGTCTTTTCCTTCGAAAACAAATAGGGTGAAACCTAATAACACTCCCCACAGTCCCCGCATATCATAAGTAATCCATAAGTACTTCAATTCCCCAAAAAAAAAAAAAAAAAAAAAGGTTTCAAAAAATATAAGGAAAGTTTTTTGAATTAGTTTTAAAATGTATTAAGGATAATAATTGATAAAGTGCTTCTCTTAAATCAATAATGTGAATATTGATCAAAAGAACTATGATGATGTTTGTGTTGTCTTCATGTATATGTAGTTAGTTATAATTATGGGGTGATCGGGTGGGGATTGTGGTACATGTGTTATATGGCAGTTGCACAATCTAGATAATACTTTTGGTACTTTGATTTAGAAGGGAAGCTAAAGGTCTGAAAGAGAATGAATTCAAGGAAGAAAAACAGAAAGTATAGTTTTTAAAAATTATATAATTTAAAATGGTTGCTTCCTCCTTTATTATGAAAAGATTAAAGAAAAGAGTCAAAATTAAAAAATCACATGCACGTCATTTTTTATTTTGCCTTTTATTTTAAATATAAGATCCACAATATGTTGTATTTTTCTAAAAGTTAATTCCTTGGGGGAAAGGGGATTTTTGGTTTAGAGAATCACAGAGGGCAGGGTTTAAATTTATAATTTAATATGTATAAGATAACCTTTTTTTATTATTTATTTAGTTCATTTGGGGGGCCTCCTTGATCGGGGCTAGCTACAGCTATATATATGGTGTAAGAATTGGGTAAGGGTTAGATGACACAAAATCTTAATATAAGGGACAGGGTTTCAATTGATAAAGTATTTTGTTATCGAATAAAAGATTTGGAGTTCAAACCGCAAATTCTATCATATTTATAAAGAAAAAATGTGACAAAACCTGTCTAATTTAGGTATTGCATAGATGTCTCTTTTTTTTGGGTCAATTTTATTTTAATTGGGAAAATAAATGAAGTCATAAATAACATACGTGTCTGTAAGGACACAATTTGGCTCACAAGCCCAAAGAATGGATGAACTTCGGCCCAAAGAGCCCAATACAATGAATTTGTAGATAGTGGGTTGAAAAACTGGGCTTTAATGAGTTAGACAACAAGTAAAGTGGATCCAAATAATAAGAAAGTGAAGATAGACTGGTTTAATATAAAGAAAATCGTCATCAGCACAATCCGAGGAGATCAGTTCTTATATATTTCTCTTAAGTTTGATTACAAGTTCAACTCTTGATTACTACAGTGTTTTTCTCTTAATTTCTCGATCCCCTTTCTTCAGGGTCTTATTTCTATTTTATCCTACCTTCCTTCTTTCATCCCTACCCTCCACGTGTAGAGTAGATCGCTGGTGTTGATCCTTGTCCCATCAACACCTTCTTGAAGTTCCTGGTAGTAGTTGTAAGGCTGAAAATTACTGTTCAAGTATCACCTCCACATAAATGCGGCCAGTTGGTTAGGTATAGAGCATTCAATGTGGTGGTAGCAGTTTTCTCTTTAGATATTTTAGGATTTCCCTCTATCTTGTGCTTTTGTGATGCTCATTCATATCAATAGAATCTCCTAGAACATTGCCCCGCGTGGTAGACCACCCCTTAGAACCTCGGCTTTGATTAGCCGAGGAGGCATTCGTCCTCGAACCATCCTCATGGACCCTTATAATCAAAACTAACCCCTTCACTTACTAATACAAACTCCCCTGATAATGTTCACCCCTTCTAGGATTACTTCATGTCCTCAGATTGGACTCCCGGCCCAATATATACACAGATGCATATTGTTGGGCCTAACGCCCTTACAGTGTCAATTTAACGAAATGAAATAAATATAAAATAACCCAATAAATTAAACTAATATTTATAATTTGTGATTAGTAGGTTATACATGTGTACCTTGAACTTGTAATTTCATTCAGGACCTATTTAATACAATTGGAGACCTAAGATGATAACTTTAAATGAGTCTTTTCATATTTAAATATCATTTAAATAATATTTAGTTAATCTTAATATTATAATTTTTTATTTAAAATTCATTATTCTTAATTTTTAATATGACTAATTCACTTAATAGTGATTGATTTGGATTTTTAATCATCCATAATTTTTTTTGAAAAATGATAAAGTTATTACAAATTTTACTTCAAAAGGCTGACAAATTGATGTGCCTATGAATTACTTCTTATGATTTGTGACAAATCAATTTGTAAGACTTATAGAGTAAAACTTGCAATATTTTTAATATTACTCAATTTTTTTTAGTCTTTTTAAGAATAGATATATGTGTATATATATATATATATATAACTCATTTTTTTAATTAAAACAAATCACATATTGATATTTTTGGGGGCCTTTCTCTAACCTAGACTACCGCCTTTAGTGGCCTACGCATACGGCTGACTGTGATTTCATCCACCACCTTATTCTTACAAGAGGAGGATCTACCATTTAAACTAAATGAGAGAATATGATACAATATCATGAACCCTTAAGGATGATATATAGACCAATAGAGATAAGCCAAGACTTTTTTTTTTTTTTTTTGATGAGAAGATAAGCTAAGACTGATAGGTAGTGACTCTTCAATTGTGATAGATATTACTTATCCAACCAACAACTACAAGGTCAATACTCTTTTATTTCCTTTTTTTTGTGGGGGGTGGGGTTATGTTACACAAATAAAATGACTTTTTTTTTCATAAAAAAAAAAAAAAGACTTTTTTTTTTCTTTTTTTATTTTTGCCAAACCTTATGCGTCAAAAGTTGTGAATATAATTTCTACATAGTTTTGCGAAATTTCGAGAGAAATCTATATAATTTCAATAACAAAATGTAAATAAAAGGTAGAGGTGCCTCTCCTTTTACTCTTTCCTTTCTTCTTTTTATTATTATTATTTTTGTTTTGTTTTTTTATAGCTTTTTTGCTTCTTCTTTTTTCCCAAATTCCTCCTATTGTTGGATTATAGCATGAAAGATTCAATTTGTTTTTCTTCGACTAGTGAGTTATATAATTTATAAGCCCCCCAACTCCATTGAAAGGAAGCTTCAAGTATAAGTCTCTCTTCCTAGATCTCTAATATTGTGCCAAGAAAGTTTATCATATAAATTAGTTGGCATCTTAAACAATAAAAAGGGTTGGTTTATAGGTTGGATACCCAAAAATAAAAAAATAAAAAAAAATACTCATCACCTTTTAACAAATGGAATTTATTTTTTGTTGACATCATTGAGTCCTCCATAATTTTTATCCCGTGCCAATATCATTCTTTTTCAGAAGATGTGGCTAGGTTTAACAAAAACTACTATCACACATAAAAATTTTCCAGGGTAAAGTATTTTAAAGTTCATTTAGTAAAATAGCAAACGTTTGACACTTTCACTAAAGAGTTCTAAGGTGGTTCTTAAAGCTGAAAATAACTTTAAGGTTAAAATTGAATTTCAGAGCTTTTATGACTTCAAAGAATTATTCACTATAATTTGTCAAACACTCAAAATTTTAGCGAGCATTTTCAGTGAAAAACTCTATGGGTCCCGTTTGGTGTTAATGTAGGAAGTAATTTAATTTTTTTTTTTTTTTTTTTTTTTTTTGTGGTTCTGTAAGAAGTAAAGTTTTAGTTTGTATAGCTGTTACAATAAATAACTTTAACTGAAATGTGTTAATTTTAATATTTAGAGCATTTGGCAAACTATAGTTTTAAAATTAGTGCTGTAAAACTATTATAGGTGTCTGACAAATCTTTCTTCTTCTTCTTCTTCTTCTTTTTGTTGAGAATCAGACAATTGAATTGATAAAGAGCTTTAGAGTGAGAAATGACAATAGAGAACATAATAAATTTGTTTTGTATAAACAAATTGTTTAGTATAAAAAAATGCTACTAGAATTAACGCTTTTTTTTTAAGTGCAATGTTACTCAACCATTAGAAATGAGAATGGGTAAATATTTTAGTTGCTGGATGAGTTTTCCAATCTTATTTTGAAGCATTTTCCTACTTTGAATATTTTATTAAATAATTTTTAATATGTGATATCTTAAGTTTATGGCCAATATATTTCGGAACCATGAATATATTTCTTATGCTAAATCTGAACCACAGAATTGTTGTTCTTGATTTCTCCCTGCTTTCTTACGCTAGGAAAGGAAAAATAAAATCTTCTAGACCACTACATGTGATTTTTAATAGCAGACGTTGAAGTCTTGAAGAAGATCATCAATTCATCAATATCATGATTGTGGAGCCTAATGTACATTTTCACCAAGCTGGAGGGGTTGTTTGGTAACTTCCAATTCATAAAAAGTCTTACAGTTATAGATGAGAACTATGGGAAGCTATCAGTCAACTTGGAAAGCATGTGACTGTGCCAACTTTTTTCTTGTTCTTCCTCTGCTTCCCCCCACCCTTTTTTTAGGTTGTAAGTCTTTTTCTGTACTCTCAGTATTATCTAACATAACTGTTTTTTCACAATTAGTAAATTTGTTTAGAATTACAGTACTTTTACCTAAATTCATATTACTAAAACCACACTTTTATTATGTACTAAACAACATGTCAAGTTAATAATTATAAATAAATAAAAAATTGTGAAAAAATATATCGATCCTAAACTTACTGATATTATCCATCTATGATTATAGCTTCGGAAAATGCTTTAAATAAATCAAAGAAAATTCTATTAGCTAAATACTAAATTAAAAGGACACACCCCCCCCCCCCCCCCCCCCCAAAAAAAAAAAAAAAAAGAAACAAGGAAAATAAAAACGAAAAAAAATGAAAAAAAAAAAAAAAAAGGTAAACCAGTGAGAAAGAGATGTGTACGATAAAGACTTATACTTAACGGCAACTAACACACACAACGTTGTCAAATTCTGCCATTTCTATTTCTCTCTCTCTCTCTCTCTAAATTCAAAGACTATCGTACCCATGCAAGTCACGCATGAGCAAACCACCGGTCCAAGTCAACCTTGTTTACTCTCACATACACACAACAAACCCTAATATATATACACCTCCATTTCTCATCTCCAACCCATTTCTCATCATCCTCTTCCATTTTCTTCTATTTTCTTTGGTTATTAACAAGTTTGTATAATGAGGAAGCCTTGCTGTGATAAGCAAGACACAAATAAAGGAGCATGGTCGAAGCAAGAAGACCAGAAGCTCATAGATTACATTCGGAAAAATGGTGAAGGTTGCTGGCGTACCCTCCCTCAAGCTGCAGGTATGTGTTATCTCAAATTAACACCTCAACACCGAAGAGAAGAGCTAGCAAGGGTGGTTCAAGCTAATAGTCCAGTGGTATCACCACCTTCTGTGATGCCACTTGGTGGCTGGAGTTCGAATCACACCTCTTCTTCTCCCTAATTTCTTACCAGAATAAATAAATAAAAAATAAAGATCATAAATATATGAATTTTATTTATAGTTATGGATATTGCCTAATTTCTTCATATTTTTGTTGACCAGGGCTACTTCGCTGTGGCAAAAGTTGTAGGCTGAGATGGATAAATTATTTACGTCCAGACCTTAAAAGAGGAAACTTTGCTGAAGATGAAGAAGATCTTATCATTAAGCTTCATGCACTCCTAGGCAACCGGTGAGATATGTTATAATTATTCATCTTCTTTCATATTCCTTTTTTTCCCCCTATTTTTGTTTTTCTTATCCCATAAAATAATACAAAAAAGTATTTTGTCAATGCAATTACTCCAAAAAGTTGTCCAATTTATCAAGAATTTATTGTTGTTGCCGCCAATGGTCCCTATGGACCATTAGCAGCAGTTCTCCCTTTAATTCAGAGTCTAATTACCTTATTTACACTTAACAAAAATAGAAACAAAGAATTTATTGTTATCCCCACCAATTTATTAAATAAAAACAACTATTGTCAAGCAAAGTTTTCAGCATGGCACTAATGCATCATCTATAATTTATGCTAACATACTTAAATTATTTGGTTATAAAACGTTCTTATGTTATAATTTCTGCTAATGTACTAACAAGTTTTGAATTAATGGTGATTTTTTAGGTGGTCACTTATAGCTGGGAGATTGCCAGGGCGTACAGATAACGAAGTAAAGAACTATTGGAACTCTCACCTAAGAAGAAAGTTGATGAACATGGGTATTGATCCAAATAATCATCGGTTGAGCCACATTAATGTCTCTCGCCCTCAAACCTCGAATGCCTCCGCTGGTGCAATGTCTTCTGGTTTAAAAACTCATGCCAATCATCAATCAGAGAAATCCCAAGTTGAAAATTGTGATCAAGTTTCCGATGCTGGAAGTTGCTTAGAAGATGATTCTTGTGGCTTGCCTGATTTGAACCTTGATTTGATGATAACTATGCCTTCTTTGAATTCACTTGCTAATGCGGAAGAGGAGCAAAAACTTGTTGAGTCTAATACATCAAGCGAACTTGAATTCACTCATTCTCCCACGCTTGTTCTATTTAGATAATCAATTTGTGAAGAAATTCAACGAGATTTTCAACTGTATTAGGAACTCATTTTAATGGTAAGTCTTAAATTTTTTGGAAGAGATAATAAGGAGTGCAAGGATTTGCGGAAATTAAGGCAAAGAGTGTTGCGAAATGAACAAAGGAGAGGCATCCCCAGGAGTCACTGTCCGTCCCTAGTTTTTAGTTTACAGGCCCATGAGGTCATGCACATTGGGCACAAAGATCGTATATCTGATTACCTAGAGAAATTATTTTCTTGTAAATTTGACCATTCATTGTCGAGATATATATATATATAGTGTCCATTGTCTCAGCATACTTGTAGTAATAATATTATGCAATATATATGTTCTGATGAGATGTAGGTTCTGAATAAGAACATTTGAATTTATGGAACTTTTTTTTTTTTTTCCAAGTGTTAGTTTGATATTGTGATACAAGTGTTATCTTGCATTTCGATAATTTAATTTTTATTTCATCTTATTTTGTTTATGATGTAAATATTCTTCCGTAACTTGAAAAAAAAAAATTGTACATTTACTTTGAGAGGATGTAAATAAATGCAATATGCCCTAATATTTAAGATTTCAGTTATTTATTTATTTATTTTATGCTAGCAATTTATTTCCTGAAATTCAATGGACGCCATGCCAAATTTAGGAGACTTACGGACATAGATTGATGGATATATGATTGATTCTCCGTGAAAAGCCACTGAATATCCCTTACAGAACCAGCAATGGATAAATATAATGTTAAAAGAAATTCCTAGGATTCCGTTAATGTCAGAAGTCTTGGGAAGTTATCCATATATAAAAGAATTTCTGCAACCCCAGTTGCTTAGTTAATTTTTTATTCTACCAGAACTGGATCAGGTAATGATAGTGAAACTTGAAACCATTCTCGCAATAAGTTCAGATACACAAAAATTTAGCACATTTCTTTTTTCAAATAAGATAATGAACAATTTTTATACCTAACATTTCTATCATTGGTTAGATCTAAAATGTTGCCATTAATGGCAAGAAGAAAGAGATGGGAGGGTGGGAGCTAGCTAGCTAGGGGGGAATTTTAAAGAACTACCAAACATTCAAAAAAGTCTTAGGCTTAGGAAATTAATCAAATAATGATTATAATCTGTGCGTATTACCTCTTTTGTGAAATATAAATTCTCTATCATATCTTATGTGTTCTACTTTATATTCTATTAGAAAAAAAATTCAAATACATGACATATCATGATTAATGAAATACAAAAATAAAATACAATACAAAAAATGACACAAAGATTTATATTTCCAATTTGTGTATTCCCTTCCGAGATAGTATGCATAATCACATGTGAATCGAGCTACCAACTAATCTCAGATCAATGCTGCAACATATTAGACATTTAGACTACAGTGGGGGCCGTGGGGCTAATCAGTTAATATTTCAATGTCCTTATTGTAACTGTGCGTATTATAATTAATTGCTAAAACAACGTGACAAAATTACTTTTTACTTGCTACATTTAATTTTGACCTATAAAAGCAGCTAATTATATTGACTTTATGAACAGAAACCCCACAAGTACTAGTGGGGAACTTAAGAGTAGGAAATAAACTTTAAGCCACATTTATTGAAACGGTTTTTTTTTTTTTTTTTTTTTTTTTTTTTTTGAGAATGAAAACTGTTTTTATTTTTCATATCTATATGGAGTATTCTCTTTGTTATATGGTATGAGTAGTGATAGGAGTAGTTTGGAAATAGCATTAGTATATCTAGGCATGCGTCCTCAACGGTAACATCATGCTTGTTATATATAATATATCATATGTACATATTGATTTTGCTTTTGTAATTTTACATTTTAAAAAAGAGTTCGAATATCAAATGATGATTGTAATGTTTCTATTGAATTTTTTTTAAGCTTATAACTTTATATGAGGCGGTATCTTATGTATTAGCTAAGACATAAGATACATGTAGCTATAGCTACATGTATTATCTCTCCTACATTATATGGATCTCATAGATGAATGACATCTATATAATGTGTGAGAGATGTTACATGTGATGTATCTAAATTATCTAATTCATAATGTCCTTTACAAAGACAGGCGGTGATAATTATTTTATATGAGTGAAAGCATTTATGAGATTAAGAATTGAGGATCCTGTTTATTTCCCTTAAGAAGAGGGTTGTGGTTTGGAGCATCAAATATTGTAGTCTCAATAATAATACTACCAATAGATTTTTTTTTTTTTTTTTAACTAGTATTGAATATAGAAAGTACAGAACAATTTTTTCAACCTATTTATCCCATACTAATAATGAAGCTATGGATAAAACCAAAAAGGCTATGGCAATAACTCTACTTAAAGTTCCTAAAATTTTATTTATCCATTTGAAAATGAGTGAATTGAATTTTATCACATCATCAAATTGGTGATTTAAGTGTTAATGACGTGGTAAAATTTAATTCACTCATTTTAAAATGAATGATAAGATTTTAGGACCTCTAAAGTCTAACCCTTAAACTAGATAGGATCTCAATCCACTATACAGCCTCACCAATTAGAACATACATAAATTTGGGGGTAAAATTTCCTATTCCACAGTGATTAATGAGCATGCACGTTGAGCCATCTACCATTCAATATGAATTGAGGAGATATTTGCGATCAAGTTTTGTTTATTGCTTTAAGATAGGCATTTTGTGGCCAGGGAAGAAGGAGATCCAAGAGCATAGCCATATCTCGTTTAATTTGGAAGTCTCCCAGCTACTAAAGTTTTGGCATTGACGGTAATCTATCATGTAATCAGGGTATTCTAACATGGTCAATGATTGTTCATTACAAACAAATAAAAAATAAAATGGTAAATGATTAAATTTCTCACTTTCTAAAGTTTTTCATTGATGATAATCTATCATGTAATAAGGGCATCAGGTTTTATGTTCAATTTGAAAAGAATTGAATTGGACATGCCAAGGATGGCCGTACCCTATTGGATATTTGGATGTACCATTAATTAAACCTAAATTGGAGAGTAATGAATTTGCTATTGTAAGATGCTTGTTAAAATTATACCATGTTTAAGTTTTTTAAATAAGTAATAATCTATCGTGATAAATATCCGAATTGGAACTCTTGGGTTCAAATTATGTTTTTACTTTGGCTACCTTGTATTTAAAAGTTAAAAAATTTATATATTAGACCCACTTATTAAGGAGAGTTTAGACCACACATAATGGTAAGGGTTAGAGCTTAGAATAACTTTTTAAATTAATCTAATGATTTCCACTAGCTTAAATGTTTGGGACAATTTTATTTTCTTATTTTTCATTTTTATTTCTTATTTCCAAGGACTATGAAAGCTCAATATACAATTAGTCTTTTTAAATATATTCCAATGTATAAGTGATTCAAGTAATAGCCTAAAGGTAATGATATTCTTAGTATAGTGTCTCAGTTATGTAATTTGAGTCCCACCCTTCCTTCCCCACAATCTACTTATAACAAAAATGTACATTTTAACCGTTATTTCCATTTTTCATGATGCAAATATGTTTGATTAATGGACAACGTCAGTTTGGAGAACAATTACTGGACAATGTGTTTGGCAAATACTTTTAACTTTTTGTTTTTTATCTCAAAAATTTTTTTTTTTTTTTTGGAAGAAAATTAACAAAACTAAAACTAAGGAAAACTATATCTTTATTTAACACTATGCAACTATATCAACCTTTTGTCATTTTTCTTCTCAAAAAAAAAAAAACTTTTGTCCTTTTGTTAGAGAGTTAGAAAAGGAAAGTTCTACAAGGTAAATGCATATCTTGGATGTGATTCCTTCATTACCCTAACGATAATCATTCATTAAAATATTAAAACAACTTTTTGGTAGTTTAAACAATATTGTCCTATAATTACGTACGCTGGTGATAAACAAATTAAGCACATACCTGTAGTCCTATAATTAACTTTGTGTGTTTTTACGTAATAACTTTTTGCTAAAAGTTTATTTGTTTAATTGTTGAAGATTGGTTTATTTGTTTATTTGCTAAAAGATTTTTTATTTGTCTAA
The DNA here is from genome assembly GCA_032727855.1 of Quercus ilex subsp. ballota. Classification (NCBI taxonomy): domain Eukaryota; kingdom Viridiplantae; phylum Streptophyta; class Magnoliopsida; order Fagales; family Fagaceae; genus Quercus; species Quercus ilex. The sequence goes on along the minus strand of CM064908.1, from coordinate 3,233,683 downwards.
TTATAACTTAAAAAATAAGGTTTAAAAAAACTGTATAGAGTATATATACAAGCAAACAAATTGACTTTGGGACATGAGTTTATATTACATGAGTTGCATTTTTGTATGACTTTGGGACATTTGTACCTTGAGTTCTTATCTTGCCCATGCCTCCATCTTATCTTCTCATTGAACGTTATCCTTTGAAGCTATTCTTTTTTTTTGAAAACGCAACTTTGTATTGAAACTTAATGAGCATCAAAGTACAGAGCTTCCAAGGCCGGTTGAGGGGAATCCTCTAACCAAATAATCTCATCATTGAAGCTATTCTTAAATTGACTTTGGGACATTAATATTTGCACCTTGAGTTCTTATCTTGCCCATTCCTTGCTCGGCTGTATATACTTTATACCAGCCAATACTTTTTTTCTTTTCAAATTGCAACCCATAACATACATAGTATATTGCTGTATTCTTTAATGAAAATAAGGTACGGTTCATGCCAATTAATGCATGTGAAGGTGCTCACTGCTCAGTTTTACAAGGCATAAATGTTTCTTTTGCTCAATGATATTTAAGAACTGTCTGTGTCTGATTCTTCAACCTTGAAGAATGCATGATATTTTTTTCTGGCAAATGGAACTTTCAAGTTTCAACAATGAACGTCCCATCCCAATGAGGTTTAACTTTCTACGCTCTACAGGGGCATACTTATATTGATTTAGATCTAGGGTAAAGGAGATAGAGACACCTAAAAAAATGAAGTAAACACAAATTTAGAAAGAATAAAAAAAAGCCTAGGGGTACGTACCTATATAGATATATGATTTAACTAAAACGTGCGCTTTTAACCATTTTTAGTACCAAGGTAGTGATTGATTTCGATTTCATTGCAATGGGAATGAAAGCTAGAGAGAGCTACAATTTAGTTTGGTGGAAATTGGCTTAGATATACGAGGAAACATACTTGCGTACCTGCACCAAAGGGCAAAGAGCTCTTACAAAATCTAGCTAGATGCATGTGAGACAAAATGGGTTTTCCTTATTTTCTTACCTAGAAGTCAAAATTTTGTTTGGTGGTTCCTATTTCTATTTTGGATATAGCACCGATCAATTGAAAAGACTGCCAGCTCCAGAGTCTAGAAGACAAGGATTTGGATCCGGTGCAATACCTAGAGTATTGCACTGGGTGCAATTACTATAATCCTTCTCACATGAATTTTTATCATTCTTAACTTTTAATTTTAACTTTTTAAATTCTTTTAACTATTTTTCAACTTTTTGTATTTAATGGTTAAAGTTGAAAGTTACTTTTTTCGACTTTCAATCTTAACCATCCATTACTACTGCATCAGGTGCAATATCCTAGATCTCAATCCAAAAGACAATAAGTTATATATAAAATTTAACTAATGGGCCACTTTGATTTAAAAATAAAATTATAACATGTATATTTGCATGTATACATCACTAATGCATCATTTCTTTTTCTCCTTTATATTATTCTTATAACATACATATATAGTTCATTGATCCAAAACTATATACTCTTTTCTCTTATGTAAATGGACAATGCATCATCTTTTTCTCTTTAATTATTCTCTTATATACCATATTTGTAGCTCTTTAAACTTTAAAGCAAAGCATATATTTAATATATATATTTTTAAAAATACATAAACAATCTCTCTAATAGAGGTCTTCTTTATTTTTCAAAAGGTTTTTTTTTTTTTTTTAATCTTGCATTTAGAGAATTAAAGATAAGGACACTATGTTTTATTTTTTATTTTTAGAAGAAAGGACGATTGTCATTTTTGAGGTTAGGAATTTGTGTTGGATCAGCTTATTTTGTTAAAACTGAAAACATTTTGTTAAAACTGAAAACTTTTTGGTAAAAGTACTGTAGATAAAGGTAAAAGTTAGTTGAAATAGTACAATGAGACCTATGAATAATACCAAAGAGTGTAGTGGAACTCATGAATAGTAGCAAAAATAAGTTGGCAAAAATAATCCATGTCAAACGCACACTTAGGTCTATTTGGGATCTGCTTATTTTGCTAAAACTAAAAATTTTTTGCTGAAAGTACTGTAGATAAAGGTAAATGTTAGTTGAAATAGTACAATGAGACCCATGAATAGTACCAAAAATTGCAATAGAACTCATAAATAGTAGCAAAAATAAGCTGAATAGTAAAATAAGTTGGCAAAAATAATCCATGTCAAACGCACACTTGGGTCTATTTGGGATCCGCTTAGTTTGCTAAAACTGAAAAAATGTTGCTGAAAGTACTGTAGATAAAGGTAAATATTAGTTGAAATAATACAATGAGACCCATAAATAGTACCAAAAAGTACACTGGAACTCATAAATAATAGCAAAAATAAGTTGAATAGTAAAATAAGATGGCAAAAAATAAGTTAGCCAAACAGACACTTAGAGTCCTCATCTCATTTGTTAATTATTATAAAAATTAATGTTTTTCTTTAATTCTTATTCTTGTTATATTTTTCTTATATTGATTTGTATTCGTTTAGATATGAAAAGTAATGTTTGTTAATTTAAATTACTTAAAATTGAGACAGTTTATAAGTTTTATAATTTCTAAAACTATTAATATAGTATAATTTTGTAATCTCTAATGTATTCAACAAAAATCTTGATCTAATTTTGTCGTAAATATTAATTAATGAGTAGTATGATTTAAAAAATAATTTATAGTTTACAAACTGGCTTGATAAAAAAAAAAATATATGTTTGAGTTACGTAAAGATTATCAATATTTATTTTTGTTATATAACATAATTGTGTGTGTATGTATGTATGTATGTATGTATGTATATTATTATTATTATTATTATTATTGTAGGGATGTTAGGCCCAATATAATATATTGGGCCAGAGGCCCAGTCTGAGAATACCTCATAGTCCGAGGATGGATAAACGTGTTATAGAGGTCAGTACTAATAAATAAAGGAAGGGGTCTAGGCGTGATGTTCCAGGGAGGTGATCCAAGGAGGAATACTTCCTCGGCTGAGCAAAGCCAAGGTCAGAAAGTGCGGTCTGATATCAAGAGCAACGTTCCGGACAATTCCACTGATGAGGATAAGTATCAGTAAGGAACATGATAAAGGGGGGCTATGAAATATCTAAAAGGAAAGCTACTACCACCGCATTAAATGCTCTACAGCTAACTCTCTAGCCACATTAATGAGTAAGTGATACCTAGATAGTAACTTTCAGCCTTACAGCTACTCCCCAAAGACTTCAAGAATGTGCTGATGAGACAAGGATCAACATTAGCAATCTAATCTACATGTGGAAAGTAGAGATGAAGGAGGAGGATAGTATAAAATAGCAAGAAGACCCTAAGGGGAGGGGATGGGAGAAGAAAGAGAGAATTACTATAGCAATAAGAACAATACTTGTAACCAACTTCAAGAGATATATATAAGAACTGCTCTCCTTGGATTGTGCCGAGAACGATTTTCATTAGATACAACCAGCCTGTTTTTACTTTATGGTCATTTGGATCCACTGTAATTGCTACTCAATCCATTAAAACCTAGTTTTCCAACCTACTCTTTATAAATTCATTGTATTGGGCTCTTTGGGCCTAGATCTTTTACATTTTTGGGCCTAGGATTCAAACCGTGTCCTTACAACTATTATTATTATTATTATTATTAGAGAGTTTCAACCTAATAGGTTGTTATTTAGATTCAAAATTTCTTGACATATTTTTAACTTGGCCCCTTGAAAACCTTTTTTGAATTTACTAGTGGCTAGCCGATAGAATAATTGGACACTTATTGCAAATATGATGTTTAAAGGCCTTTTTAAAAGGACCAAGTTTCCAATAAACCTAGTTGGAGAAATTTTCATTACCAGTAGTTGATAAGATTATATATATGTATTATTCATTTAACCAATTAACCAGTATTAGTATTTAGGCATTGACATTGATCTACCCGATGAGATTCTTTAATAACTAATAACCCCTTGACTAAATTAATATTAAAAACAGGAACTGGAATTCAATTTTCGCTTACACCAAAAATTGATTAATGTTTTAGTCTAATGATAAAGAGCGCAATTATCAGAAGTGACATCGTAGATTGAAATTCTATCTCAAAAAGAAGAAAACATGCAGGAAAGGTATGGGTTTCACAATTTGTCACTCAAAAACAAAACGAGCAGTTTTACCAAACAGAGAAAAGTAAACTTTCATAGTTAAATGACATTTTCTTTTCGAAATTAATAACTTCATGTGTTAGCCACTGACAAGTTTACCCTTTCTACTTAATAAATATAAAATAAGCTCTAGAACTACAATCAAGGTTAATGCCACCAAGAAATTGTATTAATAAAATAATTTGATGAAAACACTGTCCTAGATATGCCAACATCCTTATTTTCAGTTCACACACTTCAATTTGGTTGGCATTAAGTTTGTCTCCAAATACAAGACTCATTACAATCTGTCTTTTAAGATATTTAAACATCCAATTTGGAGCAACATATATAGGTCCAGTACTCTTTGTATACAAATATAAAAATCAATCATATATGGTACTGCCAAATTTCTAGATAATGTCCAGAAGATTCTTTAAAGTCCACTACTATGATAGTCTGGATAATTATAATGCAAATACAGTTAGCTTTTTGTCCAATTGAGCTTCAATAAAACAAATGACTGTTTCAATATAAAAATCAATCATATATGGTACTGCCAAATTTCTAGATAATGTCCAGAAGATTCTTTAAAGTCCATCTATGATAGTCTGGATAATTATAATGCAATTACACTTAGCTTTTTGTCCAATTGAGCTTCAATAAAACAAATGACTGTTTCAAAATTTGTTGGTTTAAAAAATGTTGTGCCTAGCTACCTCTTTTCCCATCATAGTCTTCCTTCTCAAATTTACATGGAAATCTTTCAAACTGTATAGCTGGCTTACAATTTACAGATTACTGTTTAAGAAAGTATCATCCAAGATCTAAGTCTCAGGAACTGGCCCACAAAAGCTAATAATAATAATAATAATAATAATACTAGTAGTAGTAGTAGTAGGAGTAACAAACATAAATACGTAAAAATAAAAATCATATGTCCAATATTTGGTGTTTCAAATTTTTATTCCACTAATCACAGTTTGTCACTACACATTCAATTTTTCCTTATAAATTAACCAAAATAGAATATTGAAAAAAAATAAATGTACAACATATTGCAATTGATCAAGTATAAAGTAAAATACGAAGAGAATGATAACGTATGATTTTTATTCATATTTATAGAAAACCCAGTCATGAATCTCTATACTAGCTACTTAAATTGATATGCACTAAAGTACATCAGATCTCTCAGCGCCAAAAAAAAAAATAAAAAACGTCAGATCAGGAAACGCATCCATTTGCAGACTGCTGATATATATATACTGGCAAAAAGTATCAAATTAAGACTTTTGTCTCTCCTATTTGATAGTATAATATTGCCTTCTACATTTCTAATATTTATTTTCACAATTTTTTTTAAAACTTTATTCTCAAAAGTACCTGTGATAGCCGATTGGTGATACCTTATTCTTCAAGTAGGTAGACATATCTACTAGTTCATGGTATATATTTAATCTCGCAAAGTTTGCATTAATAATGGCAATGATCGGCACATATATAGCTTACCTTGATGACCATCCTTTTTTGAGAGATTGACCAAAATTAAGCACAAAGGTGCATCATGCACAACTGTCAAGTATGACATTTTAATGTCCTGTGTTAGGAGAATTACATAGACGGATTACTGCATTAGTAAGTGAAAGATAACATTTGAGAATTTGAAGTGGGTTCCAATTAGTTCAATTGGTAAAAATTTTTGTCATTGAATAATAGATCTGGAGTTTGATCTCTGCCTACACCAAAAACCAATTGGTGTCTTGTTTGATAATAAAACACAATTATCAGGAGCGGGCATCATAGGTTAAAAACTATCTCTAAAAAAAACATTTGAGAATTTGTAATTAGGTCTAACTTCCTTTTTTTTCTTAAAAAAAAAAGGGTCTAACTTCCTAGCATAATTAATCTTTTGATAAAATCAATATGGAAATTAAATAAACTTGCTGAGTCAAATTCTTAGGTACTTTCGGAGTATATGGATAAATGGTGCTCGCTCCCTCCTCTCATATTTATAGTAGACCATATCATAAATTTAATAAGTGGACCTCACCATAAATATGAGAGGAGGAAGCATTATTCTCCATGCTCCAGGAGTACCTAAGTATTACTCATAATTAAATACTGTCTGCTTAACCTATTTTGAAAACTACAAATTTTACCATTTCATATCTAGCAATGAATATGAAAATAAATTGTCAATTTGCTTTGTACAAAAATAAAAAGTCTCAAAATAATTAAACTGATGCAAGAGTGATCATATGATGGATCGATGGTGTGTGTGTGTCTATATATATATATATATATATATATTGGGAAATGCTAACGAGTGCTCTTAGGGCACTGGTTAATAATCTATTTTAGGAAAGTTTTAATATCACTTTTATGGGAAATGAAAAAAGCTATTAAAATATTAATTACTTTTTTTTTCATTTCCCATAAAAACTTTTTTTTAATGGATTATTAACCAGTGCCCTAAGCGCACTCGTTAGCATTTCTCATATATATATATATATATATATATAGAAAGAGAGTATAAAGTGGAACTTTATAATGGGACAAAGAATATTCATTCCACACAGTTATTATTGGTAAGGTCATATTGGGGGGTCAATTATTAAAATAAAAAATGTGTGTTTTGAAAGAAACATAACCTACCTTGGAAATTTACAATTCACTTCTTTATTTTTGTTTTTTAGGTAGAATCTGCTTGGAGATGACGAAACCGTTATACTATTACTATATACAACTCTGCTTGCAACCAAAGATAAGTGTCATAGTCATTGATAACCTCGTCGTAGTAGACGGGGCTTGAAAATTTTTCTAGGTGCATGTGATGCCAAAATTGGGATATGTATGATCAACTAATCTTCTTAACTACAAGTCTTCTTCTTTGAGTAATAGCTGTGGTCGTTTGGTACCTTATTTAATGCTTCTCTTGTAGATGTTGTATTTTTTTTTTTTTTTTTTTTTTTTTGGTTCTCTTTGTAGGTGTAGTTTAGCTTTGGCCACTCTTGCAGAGAAAACTCCCAGTTAGAAGGACCAGTGGACCAGACTAATTATAGGACTTTCATAACGATATAATTAAGTTCCACACCCCAATTTTATGTGTGGGGTACTGACAGACATTTTACCTATGGATTCATATGCAATGGCTCTTTGACATTGATTGATAGACAAGGACTTATGAACACATTCTCTCTTCTTCTTCTTTTCTTTTCTTTTTTTTTTTTTTTTTACCGTGTTTTTTCAAAATTTTCAACAAGAGACTAATCACTGTTCGCGACATACTCGTCCAAACGATATGAAATTGTTTTTTTTTTTTTTTTTTTTTGAGTGTTTTGTCCTAGGTTACCCAAAGGGCAGCGACAGTGAAGGCTCAAAACAAAAACAAAAACAAAAACAAAACAAAACAAAAAGCATTGATGATATTGCTAGGCGTGATATATTTTGGGCTCCATTCTTTATTGTATATGCCAAAAGAGTGATTTAGAAGGCTTATCAAATTTTACACATTGTGGCACTAAAATATGACTTGTGCACCAAATTATCCAGGTAGGGCTACAATCATTTTTTGATAAAATTACGTAAGTGATGACCCAAGCAGAACTAATTTGTGAGTAAAAGAATACTAGTGCCGTACATTTGGGGCATCATCTTGTGAGGTCTCTAATTGTTCATCACGTCTCCAACAGGTTTTTCCCATAATATGACAGGCTACTAAAAGATCTATAAAATAACACTAGATCCACCCATATTTGTTTTGAATAATTTGACTAAATGACACTTTTTTTACGTTTAATGACCATGATTGTTTTCATTTTGGTACCTTAAGTTTTAAATTTTAAATTTTGGTTTACCAAATTTGATTTCAATTTAAAAATGATCACTCCATCCATGTATGTGACTAATCTGGCCGTTCAAGAAAATAAAATAAACGACATTTTGTTGGCACTTAAATAGCTAGACATGAACGGAATGATCATTTTAAAAATGTAGTCAAACTTAAATACTTAATGGACCAAAATAAAAATTCTAAAACTTTTGAAATTGTCTAATAATGTTGTTAAGTGTTTGGTATGAGGCGCTCTGCATTTGTTGGTGCAAGGTTATTGTGCAAGATCTCTTCTTTTTTTTTTTTTTCATTTAACAAAATTACTCAAAAAAAGAAAAAGAAAAAAGAAAAGGACAAAGCTAATGGCTAATCATCTTTGGATTCGCTCAAGCAATTGTCCTTAGTTTGCATAATTAATGTTTTTAACTTTTTATGGAACAAAACACACAGCATTTCGTGCGTAAGATATTGGGGCCCAGACCAGCCCATGTGGTGTGCCCACCAATGGGCCTAGCCCGACTCAAGATAACAACTAATTTTGGAATTATACTCGCGTTGTAATACTAATACCCCCAAAAAGTTCTAGTTCACAAATATCATTTCGAAATCCAACTTGATAATAACCATGAAGTTTTAATTTTTCTACTTCTGGAGCTTGAGGCCCAACTCACTTACCCAATTAAGGTTACAAAGGAGGGCCTGACTAAACTATTGATGTAAATTGTGCTTCTACCTAGTATAACATGGATCCATTTGAACAGCGTCTATTTCATAGGGCCATACCTCTATGTCCTTGCTCTCAGGATCCATTTAACAAAAGAATGTCAATTATAAATGTGGTAGATATTCTGATATTACATTTTGCGTAGTATAATTTGAAGAAAACTTGGCAAACACTTATTTATATCTATATAATATCTAAAAAATTAAGCGTAAAATTTATTGTTATGAAGCCCTTATTGAGTCATATTAGCATAGCATTTCGGTTTGTTTTGGTTCATTAGGTCCAATTCGGTCCATTTGGTCCATTTAAGTCCACTTTTGTCTTTTAGGTCTATTACGGGTCCACTTGGTTCACTTCAGTCCATGTCGGTTCAATTCGGTCCATATCGATCCACTTATGCTCATTTCGGTCTACTTCGGTCTATTATGGTCCACGTGGTTCACTTCGGTCTAATTAGGTCCAATTCGCTCCACTTTGGTTTATACAGTCCATTTCAGTCCACTTTTGTCCATTCGGTTCATTTTGGTCCATTTTGGTTTATTTGGTCCACTATACTGATACTTTGGGATGAGAGGTTTTGTAGAAAAAGGAGCTACCCTTTGACATTATATCACATTTTTCAGTGTAATGTTAGTAAGTTCTTGATAAAATTAAATTTTTTTTACATTATTAAAATCTTATATTTTTTTTCTAATATAAGTGATGAATTTATTCATATATGCTTCCTTTTTAGGTCATTCAAGACGAATAGAGGATGAACCATTTACAAGGAGTACTAGAAACAAATTACAACCACACATTAGATTATTTACAAAATATCTCATCTTATATAATAATTGAATGTGAAATGCATTGTGTTTCAGTAGGAGGCGAAAATTTTAAGCCAATCATAAAATGCCACATCAAAATTTAGTGGCAAATTCTAAATTAATGTTATTAAATTAATTAAATTACATGATGACACGTGTCACCCAAATTGATATTACATTGACATATTGAAATTTGCCACATGTCATTGGGCCCACAAGATAAAGATAAATTTCCTATACAAAATTTAGGGATAATTATCTTTATTAAAATAAATAAATAAGATAAAGATAAAATTTTCTATTCAAAATTGATAGATAATTATCTTTATTAAAATAAATTAAATAGAGATAATTATTTATCTTTATTGATTATTATCTTTATTAAAATATGATATTTATCAAAATAGATAAATAGAGATAATTATCTCTAAGAAGAATTTGGGCCAATCAAAAATCTACTATATACTTTCAAGTATATCAATACAAAGTGGAGCTTATCCTCAGAAATCACTATAAATAGAGGACATCCCCTCTCATTTTAACCACCAAGTTTTCAAGAGACCCAAGCTCTGGAGAAATTCTGTCTCAAGCATCTTTGAAGAACTTGAAGAACATTCAAAGGGTTTGAAGAACAATAAATCTCTAATAAGCTCAAAGCTAGAGATTTGTTGTGAAGACCGTTCAATCCTTCTTCCAATCAAAGTCAAGGAGATCTCTTGTTCGAGTTCTTTGAAATTCTATTGGAATTAAGCTAAAAAGCCTCCATAAACTCCAACAAACCCAAATCTTTGAAGCTTAACAGATCAAGCCTCAAAAGCCCCGAAGAACTTCAACCTACGAGCCTTCACATTCAAAGACTTGAAGAACAATAAATCTCTAATAAGCTCAAAGCTAGAGATTTGTTGTGAAGACCGTTCAATCCATCTTCCAACCAAAGTCAAGAAGATTCCTTGTTTGAGTCAAGTTCAATGAAGATAGAATCAGAGGGTATTCTTTTGTAAAAGAATTAAAATAGAGATTGTACTCATTATTCATCAATACAAATTTTATATTTGCAAACCATATTTCTTTTCAATTGTTTGATTTTCTGCAATTGAGAAATTTTGTGTTTACAGTTTCCTTAAAAAAAACTTACAAAATTCTTACAAATAAAAAATATAGATAACTTAATTTAGAAAATCTAATATATTTGTGAGGTCATGGGCCCAGATCATACAATTGGATTTTGGGCTTAAGGCCCAAGCCGAGGATAAGGGGCCGTCCGAGGATGGGTAAGTATAGCCAAGGAAACTCATGTTAATGGATAAGGAAGACAATATTGAACATAATGGCCTAGGAGTTTGTGCCGAGGATGAATTTGTCCTCTACCAGCCAAGGCCGAGGTCCGTAAAGGATGCCTGCCATCTAGAGGTGCGTTCCATGAAGTTCTGAAAATATGGATAAGCATTGCAGGAACAAAAGACAGAGAAGAATCCCAAAATATCTTGGAAAAAGTTGTTGTCACCGCATTGAATGCACCCCAACTAACTCCCTGGCCGCATTAATGAGGAAGTGACATCTGCATAGTATTATTGCAGCCTTACAACCACCCCAGAAAACTTCTAGAAGGGGCTAATGAGATAAGTATCAGCATAAACCATCAACTATCTACGTGTAGGGTAGAGATGAAGGAAAATATGTAGTATAAATAAGGGTAGAGACCCCAGAGATTAGGGGGGGAAAAGGAGAAGAGAAAGCACTGTAGCAATCTCAACAATTCCTGTAACCATTATCATCCAATATATACTAGAACAGAGCTTCTCGGATTGTGCCAAGGACAAACTTTCTTGTACAAACTTGGTTCGTTTCTGTTTGATTGTCTTGGAAACTCATTATAACTGTTATCACATTCACTAAAGCCTAGCTCTTCTATCCACTCTCTACAAATTTATTGTACTGGATTCACTGGGCCAGTATCCCATACATTTTGGGCTTGGACCGAAAATCGTGTCCCTACAATATTGTATCGACTATACTTTATTAGAAAATAATCACATCATTTTTAGAAGGGTTTACGACTAATGCTTATAAGTCTCATAAGAGACTTCCTCTTATAATCGCTATGATTGTTTTCATTTTGGTACCTTGAGTTTGAAATTTTATATTTGATCCACCAAATATGATTTCGTTTTCAAAATAATCATTCCATTCATGTTTGTGATTGATCTAACTATTGAGTGCCAACAAAATGACTTTTTTTTTTTTCTTGAACGACCAGATTAGTCACCTACATGGACGGAAGGATTATTTTGAAAACATAATTGAACTTAAATACTTTATGGACCAAAATAAAAAATAAAAAACTTTTAAAATTGTCTAATAATGTTGTTAAGTGTTTGGTATGAGGTGCTCTGCATTTGTTGGTGCAAGGTTATTGTGCAATATCTCTTTTCTCTCTCTCTCTCTCATTGAACAAAATTTCTCCTTCAAAATAAAAATGAATAGAAAAGAAGAGAAAGGACAAAGTTAATGGCTAATCATCTTTGGATTCGCTCAAGCAATTGTCCTTAGTTTGCATAATGTTTTTATGCGATCATAGTCATACCCCACCAAAGCCTACATGAAAGGAACAAAATCTACAGCATTTCATATGTAAGATATTGGGCCCAGACCAGCCCATGTAGTGTGCCCACCAATGGGCCTAGCCCGACTCAAGAGAACTAATTTTTGAATTATACTCGCGTTGTAATACCCCAAAAAGTTCTGGTTTCACAAATATCATTTCCAAATCCAACTTGATAATTACCATGAAGTTTAATTTTTATACTTCTGGAGCTTGAGGCCCAACTCACTTACCCAATTAGGGTTAAAAAGGAGGGTCCGACTAAACTATTGATGTAAATTGTGCTTCTACCTAACATAGATCCATTTGAACAGCGTCTATTTCATAGGCCCATACCTCTATGTCCTTGTTCTCTGGATCCATTTAACAAAAGAATGCCAATTATAAATGTGGTAGATATTCTGATATTATATTTTGCGTTATTACTTATTAGTATTATTTTAAGACAAATAGGTAAACACTTATCACTTTCTATATAATATCTAAAAGCTTAAGCATAGAATTTATTATTGCTACACTATTGTTGAGTCACATTAGCATAGTATTTTGGTTTGTTTTGGTTTATTAGGTTCAATTTGGTCTGTTTTGGTTTATTAGGTTCAATTTGGTCCACTTTTGTCTATTCGGTATCCTTTGGTCTATTACGGTCCACTTGGTTCACTTCAGTCCACATTGGTCCAATTCTGTCCATTTTAGTCTATTCGGTCCATATCGGTCTACCTAGGTTTATTACGGTCAACTTCAATATATTCGGTCCACTTTGGTTCATTTAGGTCTAGTTCGGTTTACTTTGGTCTATTCGGTCTACTTTGGTCCATTCGGTCTACTTCAGTCCATTCGGTCCACTTCAGTCTATTATAGTGCACTTGGTTCACTCCGGTCTACTTCAGTTCAACTCAGTCCACTTTAGTCTATTCGGTTTATTTCGGTCCACTTCTGTCTATTCAGTCCACTTTATTCATTTCGGTCTAGTTCGGTTTACTTTAGTCAATTCAGTCTACTTTAGTCCATTTGGTCTACTTCGGTCTATTATAGTCCACTTGGCTCACTCCGGTCTACTTCGAGCCAATTTGTACCACTTTGGTCTATTCGGTCCGTTTCAGTGCACTTCTGTCTATTCGGTCCACTTTGGTTCATTTCAGTCCAGTTCAGTTTACTTTGGTCCATTCGGTCTACTTTGGTCCATTTCTGTCCACTTGGTTCAGTTTGGTCCATTTCAGTCTATTTGGTCTACTTCGGCGATGCTTTGGGAGGAGAGGTTTGTGCAGAAAGATGAGCTGCTCATTGACAATTATATCACATTTTCAACGTAATTTTGGTATAAGTTCTTAATAAAATTTCATTTTTTTGACATTATTAAAGTCTTGTATTTTTTTTCTAATATAAGTTATGGATTTATTTATATGTGCTTCCTTTTTAGGTCATTCAAAACCATTTACAAGGAGTACAAGAAACAAATTCCAATCACACATTACATTATTTACAAAATATCTCATCTTATATAATACTTGAATGTAAAATGCATTGTGTTTCCTTAAAAAAAAATTACAAAATTTAAAACAATTACAAATAACAAATATATATAGCTTAATTTAGAAAATTTAATATATTGTATTGATTATATTTTGTCAGAAAATAATCATATCATTTTAAGAATGATTTAAGACTAACACTTATGAGACTCATCTACTGTTTTTATTTTTCACTTAACAAAAAAATATCATCAAAACAAATTTATTAATGTGTTGGAGGGATGTGTCATCAATGTTGATATAAACCCAGTATGTCAAGAGCCGAGTTCACCAACCTACATATATATATATATATATATATCTGAATTCTCTTATTATAACTGAAAAGAAAGTGGAAAATAAAAAAGAAAAATAAATATATGAGCATAAGAGACTTCCTCCTATAATCATCATGATAAAAGAAGAAGTATGGTGCATCTAGTCAAACTCAAATGGAAGCATGTTAATAGCTGAGGTTGATTGTTGCCTTCCTAATTCCTATAGCTAGATTCACTCACAAAAAACAATTCAACAATAATATTGTTGAAATTGTTCATTTCCAACGAATAAAATAATTCAATCGCCGTTCACCTTGCAAAGAACTATGATAGAATAATTATGGTCATACAAGACGTGCTCACAACTTATAATTGGTATGAATACGTGAGTAATGAAAGTATGAAACAAGAGTTACAAGACGAAAATACCTTATTTGAACAAATATTAATTGGCATGTACGTAGTTATATATTTGCTTTAGTTTGTATTTTGTGCCTTGTGCCCATAGGATACAACAATTTTAGGGAGTTCAGACTTTCTCAAATGTTGATATGACACCCCTGTTGTGTGTTCTTTGTGCACAAAACAAAGGATGCAAAGTTGCAAACCTACTCAGCCAAAAAAAAACAAGAACTATAATAACAAGGCAAAGTTGTAAACCTTATCCTATTTTTCAATTTTTTGGAGATAAAAAACCTTATCCTTATATATATCACTCTTTGTTCTAGATTAGCTAATACTTTGCTACTGTGCCCATTTACATAAATAGTTATTTTAAAGTGAAATCTCCAAGCTGTATATATTGTTCTTTAACTAAAAATAATATTGTGTCGTGGTAATCTTTCCTCACTGCAGTAAACACTTTTCTTACTAAGTATAAATGCCTATATATATCCTCCATCTATCGCATCAAATATTTTACAAAATGAGACGACATCTTTGTATATTTTACTTATTAAATAATGGACAAAATTTAGTAACAAAATTTGTTATAGCATAAAACTACTATAATTTTATTTAATAAAATAAAAATTATTACATAGTTTAAAAATATAACTGTTGAATTGTATGTTCTTTACGTTCTTAATACACATGTCAAATTTTGTGTTAATCAGATATTAGTTATTATATAATCTTTAAACTTATATTTTATGCATAATTTTAAATTACAAAAACTTGCAATTTAAATATTTTATTAATGACATAGCTATTGACCTTTAATTTTCCTATTGACCTTTAATTTTCTAGAAATTTTGCAAGTACAGAAAATATAAGAAGAATATGTAATATAATGGTGAATTTGTCAAAATTCACCTTTAACAAAAAAAATATTGAATAAAATTATAAGTTAAAGTTATAACTAATTTTGTAACTAAACTTTGTCTTTAAATATTTAGCTCTTAACTTGCAAGAGTCCACCAGGAAATTGGTTTGGTATGTATTTATAATATGGTTCAATGTTTGACATATAGTTATAGGAGGTTAGAGAAAGAAATTCTTCGACATTGTTCGTTTGGATTTGGATTGAATATGACGTGGTTCAATGTTTTGTAATGTATATCCACCAAGAAAAAAAATGTTATCTGAAATTGAATAACATCGCTGCAGAGGACTAGACAAACAACTAGTTGTTGGAGCCACGACAGCACTAGTTCATATCCAAATTAAACATATCGATTTAGTACTGTAAAGAACAACTTAGAAATTTTCAAAAGTAGATAAGACCAAAGACACTGACAGAGAAAATTGTCTGCAATCTCCGATCTACAATTAGTGGATCCCACATTGTTACAAGAAATAAGTTTTTGTTTGATGGAAAATCTTGATTATTTGATCTGTACGACCGTATCTCATTTTTGAAGACAACTATATAAAAATAAACAAATATAAAGATTGTTTAGATAATTTACCGTGGAGCTTCTAAAATTTTATTTATCTATTTTAAAATAAATAAAATAGATTTTACTACGTCATTAATATTTAAATAAATATTATAATAATAATATTTAAAATTCGTTTAAATGTTTATAACATTGTAAAATATAATCATTCATTTCTATCAGGTTTTAGTTTGGCGAGAAAATGACTTTTTTTGTCGCCTTATCACTTGTCATCAAATCTGTGTATTTATCGTTTTATTGCTTTTGCAGACTAATTTGGTGCTTGTTATTGTAGTTTATAGTATTGTAATTGTGATCACATAATTGGTTTTATTGGTAATAAATTGATAAATTTTAAAAACTCTATGGTAGAGTTACACTAAAAAATTATAAGGGATCTTAATCTTAAAATACATAACATATCCATTTCATTTGTGCGCTTGCATGTGTGTAATGTTAGATTTTGTAACAAAAGAATTGAGATATTTTATTCATGAACCACACATATCATATATATATATATATATATATATATGTACAAGCCTAAAATATTAGAAATTAATACCACTAGGATTTAAGTGTAGCTCAACAAAAATAATATCTTTCGTTGTGTCTCATATTTATGATTTGAATCTCATGATTCATCTCTCATTTTCCTACTATCTAGACGAGGGAAAAAACAACTACCATATTGAAATATCTAGCTATAAATGCTTGAGAGGCCTTCAAATAAATTGGACCAAGAGTGTTTAATACCCAAGAAAATTTTGGACAAACCTATTAAAAAAAAATTTGTGGACACAACTGCCTTTAAATGTAGCCTATCAATCCCATCGAATTAAATGATATAACACAGGTAGATATCAGTTTAAATGTTGTATACGCATCCATTCTTGCTGCCTGCGGGCCTGTCTGTTTATCGTGGTCCATCTTCCCTTTTGTACTTTGCAAGAATCCACTTTGGAGAGAAAAAAGTGCAGAATTGAAATTGGAGTGGGGCGCCTTTTGGAAATAGGGCCAAGAAGCAATAGCAATGTACACTTTTCAGAGCAATGCAATGCAAGCCCCACATATATCTATTTCAAAATCTTTTTATTGCAAATTTGCAAGCCACATATAATATATTTCAAAAAATATATATTTACAACTAGACAGGGTGAAAAGTCATAAAATTATAGTTTGTATGAACGTACAACTCCCACTATTATATATATAAAAAATTATTGACCAATTAAAATTTATTATTTCGGTAATTTATTAAAAAAATTGTATAAAATAAATTGTGATCATAAATTTTTTCTAGACTTTTAATATGACTCATTAGGCGAAGACTTTTGTAACTCGATGGTATTACTTATTTTATTTAGAATAGGAACTAACGGTTGAGTGCAATATATTGTCTTTCCACAATATAAAACTTCTATGTTTGACAAAACTTCACAAAAATATTAAAAAGAAGTAACAACTAAACAAGTGGCAACAAATATTGTGGAAATAATAAGCTTAGTTCCTATCAAAAAAAAGTTTTGTTACAATTAAACAACAACTAATTTTTAGTCCTAAAACTTTGGAGTTGTTTAGGGATTTTCAAGAGACTAATCATGGTTGATATAGTTGACTACATAAATTAATATGCCATTTTTTACTACTTTTACTATTGTTATTTTAGGTCATCGTTTACCTTTTTTTTAATTCATTCCACGTGAATCAATAACTTTTCCTTATTGAAGCATTAATTGTTTGCCTTGCCAGATGATCAAACAATCTCAAGTGATTTTTCCTCACACTTTCATTATTATGGGCTAATGATCACCCTTATCTTTAAGTGAGTTTCTTCACTCCGAATTATATCTTTCCTCATATGTCCATTAATCCATTTTAATATTCTTATTTTATAAACATGTTACTTCTTAACAGTCCAAAATTCAATACCATGAAATTTTTTTTTTTTTTTTTTTAGAGAGTTTCAACCTATGGCGTCCACTCATGATGATAGCTCTTTATCATCAGACCAAGACACTAATCAGTTTTTGGTGTGGGCGAGAATTGAACCCCAGATCTCTTATACAACCATCAGAGACTTTACCAGTTGAGCTAACTAGAACCCACAATACCATGAAATATAAGTG
Source organism: Quercus ilex subsp. ballota (assembly GCA_032727855.1). NCBI lineage: Eukaryota > Viridiplantae > Streptophyta > Magnoliopsida > Fagales > Fagaceae > Quercus > Quercus ilex. Next base: position 3,215,765 of record CM064908.1, on the reverse strand, counting down.
GTCTTATAACAATCTTATAAAATAATGGTTACGACTTATTAGTTTCAAATCTAACTAATTTTAACAAAATAATAAAATCCTTAGGCTACCAACCATGCATATAAAAAGAAAAACTTAGCTTTTTATTTTTTGTTCTTTGGGAGGAGGTGGGGGGACCAGGGGTTGCTTTGTTGCAAAATTATAAGAAAGCAAAACCACTATACTTATAGCACAACTATTGGCTATACCAAGTGATATATGGTGTAAGACAAATTTGGGCAGAGTGGCAGACTCAGAATAAGAATTTAGTTTCTTACGAATATTGTCTTTTTCTTTTTCTTTTTTTTTCTTTTTCTTTTTTCATTGCAGATTGGGTGCACGTTCGAATTTAAAAAAAAAACAAACAAACGAAGAAGAAATGAGTGATTGTACATTTTTTTTAAATAAATAAATTTGACGTTTTTGTTAGTTAATGAGTGATTAAATTAAGGATATGAGATCATTTGCTTCCCATGTTTGGAATTTTAGATAAATAAAAAATGCGATAAATACGTAATAAATTCTACAATTTGGCCTTCTTCTTCTTTTTTTGACCAGAACAATTTGATCTTAATTCTGATCCGAATTAAATTTTGAAGTTATAATTGCATCAATATCTATTGCATGGTTTCAAAATCCTTGCAATCTAAAACCTAATTGAGTTGTGGGTGCCAATAAGCTTAACTTGTAAAGTTTAATGGTTAAATAAGATATTTGAGATTTAAGCTCCACCTACGTTAAAAACCGATTAGTGTCTTGGTCTGATGATAAAGAGGACAATCATTAGAAGTGGACGTCATAGATTGAAATTCTATCAATATAAAATAAAACCTAATTGAGTCACTTTTGACTAAAAAGTAAAAACAACAAAAACCCTCTGTAAAAGACATACTCATACATAAAAACTTGACAAATAAACATGATGTAAATACAGCTTAATTAGTATTTATACGAAGGGCGGTTTAAACTTTAAATATCTAAAAAGGTTCATGAACCGTTTATAAGACTTTATATTTCTTTTAGTTAACAGATAAAGTATAAGTAATTGCTATGAATCAAAAATTAAAATTTTAAGATCTCATTTGAAACTAAAAATGATACAATTAAAAAAACTATTAAAAATATTATTCCAAAAAAAAAAAAATCTTCTTTCATCTCTTTCTTTATAACTTTTATCTTGTTTAAAAAATATTTTTGGCATGATATTTTTAGTATTAGCACAAAAACATTAGAAATCACACAAATAACATGAAGAACAAGATTAATATGGAGACAAAATCAAACACGAATGCCCAAAATAAAAACTTTGAATTTTAAAAGTCCACATAATTATTAACCAAACTTTATGGGTCAAAAGTCTACTTTAGTCTAATTAAAAAAATCAAAACCAATACTCAATCCACATTATCTACCAAGCTTGGCTATGAACTTACTAAGAGTAGAACCCAAGAAATTTGAAAGAAGCAAACATAACCTCATCCTAGCTCACCCCAAAGTCACTAACTTAAGCATATAAAGGGTTAGTGGCTAGCACCTTATGGATTTTTTTTTTTTAATTATTTTTTATGGTCTTTTTGGAAAGAGTTCTTGAATAGTTATTTATTTATTTTATAATTTGATAGGTGGGGAGGGAAAATTTGAACATAGACGTCTTCATCAAAAACACTAAAAAATACCAATTGAATTATAAGGCTCTTGGCCTTTTTTTGCCATTGTTGATTGCTATATCAATAGTAAAATCAACTAGTTTATCAATAATAATAATACTACAATTCTTCTAGTACCACAACCTTTGTACAACTTTAATGTGAGTGATTGCGATTAGGGGTAACAATTTGTGTTCCCGGATCGAGTTCATGTCGTATTGAGCCATGAGTATTCGGTTATATGGGTTGACCCAAACTCGACCTATTTAGTAAACGTGTAAGAATCCTCAACCCTAACTAGACTTGTTTATTAAATAGGTCTACCTAACACAACACGTTTAACCCATTTAATTAACAAGTCACATAAAAGTCAATACAAATAACCCGTTTAATAACTTGTTTGATTAATAGGTCATACATGACCTAATTAACCTGTTATTAATTCTCATATATCTATAATTAAAATTCAATTACAACCACAATATAGTAATAAACATATAATTATAACCATAAATTAAGTAATAATAACAAAATAATAATAATAATAAATGCTAATACCTTTATAAGTTAAATGAGCCAAAAGAGTTAAACGGGTTTGCATGTTGAACACAAACTGTTTATTAAAATGGTCAGCTATGTCGACTCAACTTGAATATGACCCAAACTCGTTTAACCTCAACCCATGACCTAATTATAAACTGGTTAGTTATGTTGGATTCGCGGGTCATGTCAAATTTTGCCACCCCTAATTGCGAGTCACTGCCTCCTACTCTTACATGAACTCACCATTTCTTTTTTTTTTTTTATCACTTATAATCGAGCACATTAGAATTGAGTTATAAAACTCTTGACATTTTTTGCAATAGTATATTGCTTATGTCAAAAATATCATGAAGAACAATAATAATACTATTGTTCTTCTAGTATCACAACTTTTGTACAACGTTGACATGGTGATTGTGAGTAGCTACTTATGAATTTCACTTAAACCTATCATTTATTATCCATCGCTCACAATTGATCGCATCACAATTATAGGAAGGGCTAAACTTATGTCTAGTGTACCCGTGCACTAGACGTATTGAAATTTGAACACAAACACGCGTTCAAACTAAATACGTGTTTGAATTTCAACGTATCATTGCATTACTGCATTGGACATAAGTTGTATCGTTAAGTAAGAATAGTCGTAAAAGTTATGTTGGTAGAACTCTTAATAAAAATAATAATAGAATGTCCCCGTCGATGTGATTCATGATTCATTACAACTAGTAAAATAAGCCGAAAAGGAAATTGCCAATTCTGGTTCGATACAGCATACAAGTCATGAACCCTGCACATACATTCCCAATCAAAAGTTGCCACGCAGAAAGCCAAACCCATCTACAAAACACACACGATTGACCCACCCAATCGTTGATCCTCAAAACTAAGCTCTAAAGTCTTACGCGGCATGACCTGATTGGTCACAAACCACCCTTCAGTAGAGAAAAAATAAAATAATAGATTATATATGGGCCATCACAGTTCACAGGCTGGCATGGATGGAAAAGTAGCACCGTTGTAATAATAATAATTATTTTATCAAAAATAAAATATTCCTATATAATATAGTAATGCTGTAAAGTAATAAGTGTAAAAGCGCGGAGGGAATTTCGTTGAGTTGTAATACAATTCATTGGATTCCAAATCCAACTGTATTTTCTTGTTTCTTTCTTCAACTTCTAATACTCCTTCCTCCTCTTCCTCTATTTTATCCCCCGAGATTCTCGCTTTCCCCAACTCACACTCTTTTTAATAAATAAAAATTCAAATCAAAACGCTTATTAGCCTTTGAGATAACAAAAACCAAATGCAAATGTATTATTATTATTATTATTATTATCAGAGACACACAGAGAAAAGTTAGCGAGTCACTGACTTGATTCGGGGGGGTCACGTGAGTGGCACGTGACGAGATGGATGATACCGGCGAAGTTTTACTGGTGCTTGAGCTCGTCAGGGAAGTTACTGCGGCCGGCATTGCCGTTGGCGGAGGTGGAAACGACGGCGTGTCGTTTAGGAAGGACTGTACGGATCTGGTGCGGAGGATTTCGCTGCTCGCGCATTTGCTTGAGGAGATCAGAGAGTTTCGTGCTCGGCCGGTGGATGATGCGGCGTCGTCGGCGGCGACGGCGACTTCTGATGACGTGGATGTGGAGTCGGAGTCGTGGTCGTCCGATCTGGTTGTGGCTCTCCGAGCTGCTAAGCGGCTTTTGTCTCTCGCCGGGAACTTCCGCTCCAAGAGCTCTTCCGTGAGTTTCGTGTTATTCTTTGTGTGTGCATGTGTTTGTATGTAGTGTGTTTGGTTGCTCGGAAAGTGAGAGAGAAAGAAAAAATAAAATTTCAAGCTCCGAAAATAGTTATACTTGACGCATTAAAGCAGTAGAGTTGAGTTTGAGACTTGAGAGTTTTTTTTTCTTTTTTTTTTTTTGAATCTCGCATTCTGGATTTTTGTTCTGTTTTGATCGTTTCCTGCATTTTCTCGGCAAACAAACGTAGCGTTTGTGTGAATTTTCATGGAATTTGCTTGCTTTTTTTTTTTTTTTGGAAATTTAGATCTATGCTATAGTGTTTTTTTTTTTTTTTTGATAGTGACAATGTGATGGTTTTTCCGTACGATCTACTGTGAAAGTAATTAGATTGATAGCAAAGTTGAGCTTTGATTGCACAGTTTCTTATTCTAAATTGATTTGTTTGGATTTGTTGATGATAAAGAATAATCAACATCACTATTGGTTTGAAATAGTTATAATTTGAAGAACAGTGAATTGCAATTCTCTCTTAAACTTTGAAAAAAAAAAAACTCTATGATAAAAGATTGTTGCGAAGTCAACTGGCATTTCCTAGTGTCTTCAATAGAGATTTTCAGAATCCTCAAATTGTCAATGTTTGAATTGGATACCAGGAAATTTCTTGCTAGCGATTTATTGATTGATTGATTGGACGTCATTAGCTGGATTTGAGTCAACCCAACAAAGCACATAAACTAGGTGGATCTATTATTTGTGCTTAATGGGCATGCCAAATTTTATTCAAATTGGAAATTTTGAATCTTTTGCATGTGATTTCAAAAATACCCACGTGAAGTTGTTATTGATCTCTAATCATCTTGATATTTTACATGCATGGAGAGTATAAGGAGATGATATAATCCAACAGTTCATATAAATAAATAAAATAAAAACTCATTCTACAGAAAGTCTATTTATAGCTAATTCTATGTAGTGTACTTTTTTATTTAGACGCAAATTGTTTGAGTTGCATCCTTATTCTTGCTAAGACTCTGTTGTTGTCATGTGCATCCTTAAAAGAATGTCTAGGTACCTCTCTGAAATTTGCTATATCTTGATTTAAGGATGGAACTACCAGGAGAATTGCCTCCCTATTTCAATCTGTGACATGGAAATTGGAGAAAGCATTGAGCAGCATTCCATATGATCATTTTGACATCTCGGAGGAAGTTCAAGAACAGGTAGGAGTTGATAAATCTATGGTGCTTTTCATATCAACTGGACTTGTACTTCATAGTTTTTCTTTTACTAGAATGGCAGAAATGAGTGCGTATAGCCGACCTTGACTAATCTGTCGAGGATCCATAGCTGACCAAAAATTTTGAGACTAAGGCTTTGTTGTTGTTGTAGGTGGAGTTGGTGAGATCACAATTGAGAAGAGCCACAGAAAGATATGGGTCCTTGAATTCAAAAATGTTATCTCATGCCTTAGCCCAGCTGCTGGATGAAGAAATTGATCAGGGGCAATTGGGCAATAGGTTGATTAGAAGTCTCCATATTCAGAATAATGGTAGTATTGACCGTGAAGTTTCATCGAAGATGGGTGCTGTTCCAGAAAGTAATGGTTCAAAGAGCCATGGTGTAAATATAATAAGTTATAAATCCAAAAGGTTCGGAAACACTTCTGATCATTCTGAAGCCTGTCTAGTAATTGACATTGATGCTGATGGACAAGACAGTTCACCCAACAAGAGTTTAGATGAAATCAAGAAGCTTGATCCTATTGCAATTCCTGATGATTTTCTTTGCCCTATATCCTTGGAACTCATGAGGGATCCAGTTATTGTGGCCACAGGGCAGGTATATTACACTTAAAATTATATTTTGACATATGTTCTTTTAAAAGAGATTTTCTTGAAATTATGGAACTCTGTTCTCTTTCATATACCCTGCCTTCTGATATATCTCTCTCTTAATTGTTCAGACATATGAGAGATCTTTCATACAGAGATGGATAGACTCTGGGAATGCAACATGTCCAAAAACTCAGCAAAAGCTGGAAAATTTTACACTCACTCCAAATTATGCTCTGAGAAGTCTAATTGCTCAATGGTGTGCTAAGCATAATATTGAGCAGCCAACAGGACTAACAAATGGGAAAATAAAAAAGAGTGACGGATCATTTCGTGATGTTAGTGGGGACATAGCAGCCATTCAAGCTCTTGTCCGCAAGCTCTCTAGCCGGTCTGTTGAGGAGCATAGAACGGCTGCAGCTGAAATCCGATCACTATCTAAAAGAAGCACAGATAACAGAATACTAATTGCAGAATCTGGAGGCATTTCAATTCTGGTCAACCTTTTAACCTCAGAAGACGTGTTAACTCAGGAAAATGCAGTTACATCCATTCTCAACCTCTCTATATATGAAAACAACAAGGGACTCATAATGCTTGCCGGAGCTATCCCTTCAATTGTCCAAGTCCTCAGAAATGGAAGCATGGAAGCAAGAGAGAATGCAGCAGCTACCCTTTTTAGCTTGTCACTTGGAGATGAGAACAAAATAATAATAGGTGCATCAGGTGCAATCCCAGCTTTGGTGGTATTGCTCCAAGATGGAAGCACTAGAGGGAAGAAAGATGCTGCAACAGCGCTGTTCAATTTGTGCATTTATCAGGGAAACAAGGGTAGAGCTGTTAGGGCAGGGATCATCTCAGCGTTATTGAAGATGCTTACAGATCCGAGCAATTGTATGGTTGATGAAGCTCTAACTATAATGTCAGTTCTTGCTAGCCACCATGAAGCAAAGGTTGCTATTGTAAAGGCTAGTACTATTCCTGTCTTGATAGACCTTTTGAGAACTGGACTACCTCGCAATAAAGAAAACGCGGCTGCAATTTTACTTGCTTTGTGCAAGAGAGATTCTGACAATCTTGCCTGCATAAGTAGGCTTGGTGCTGTCATACCCTTGACAGAGCTTGCTAAAAGCGGCACAGAGAGGGCCAAACGGAAGGCCACTTCATTGTTGGAGCATCTTCGAAAGTTACAACAGCTCTAACAGGTGTAATTGTAATAAAGGGAAATTTTTTTATTTATTCCATTGCTTCCAATTATTTGATAATGAATTTCAGGCATGACAACTGAGAATAGGAGCTTGAGATATTAATGACTTTCTCATTGCTTCTACTTATTTAATATTTATTACCTCTTGTATGAGTGTGTAAAAAGTTCATTCCTTCTGTACTGAGTGTGTAAAAAATTCATTTGATATAATGTTTATCGCAAAATTCTTCACTGGCAATTGCAGTTTCATGTTTGATCTTTTTTTGTGATTGAAAAGCTGTTACTTAGGATGTGCAATGGTCAACAGTAGAAAACACAAATGATTCTGCTACACAAGCCATTAAGGAAATGATTTTGCAAAAGCAAGCTGAAATGAAAGGGACCTATAGATTAGATTCATATATTCAAGAGATATCCAAGGCTTCATCTTTGTATATAAAAAATTTGATGACAATTGGCTGCACCGTTTTTGATTGGCACTCTAAAGATGCACTGTATCAAAGAGTGCAGCCCTAAAAGTCATTAAGAGAGGGCTTGGATTGCATTGAAATGAAATTTCAGCACATTGCAGCGCGTTGGCTTCTCTATCAGTGGATTCTGTGTACTATTAATGGGACCCACAAGTTGTCTAATTCAGCAAAATTTTCATTATAACTAAGTCTTACGATACTATTCACACATTTAAAAATTATTTTGTTACAATGTTTTCAGTTTTTAGTTTTTAGTTTTCAGCAATAAGCAGTATCTAAACGGACCTTAAGCACTTTTGCTAAATAAACCAAATTCTGTTCCTATTAAAATAATTGCCTCCTGCTTGGTGAGCTTTAAAGCATAATCTCAATGGCTGAGATTGCTATTACTCTGTGTTAGTCCAATCGAGCTACATTTTCTGCCCTTAATTGCTATTTTAATAAATGAAAAGTGGATTCTGCCAACTGTTTATTTTTGGTTTTGGGGAGTAAGATAATGAAGGAAAAAACAATTTCTTGATTTCTTCTTTCTTTTCTTTTTTCCCTTTTTCTTAATGCACATTTCGAAGTCAAGTTAAGTGCAAAATGTGAGGTCCACGACACCTTATATTCTTAAAATAAGTGTAGTAGACATGAAGCTGTATGGTATACGAGTGATAGACCAATAAAAGATAAGGAGATAATGAATTCAGTTTGAAGGTTAGTCACATCAATTAAAGATAAGATAATGGAAAGTGTTAAGTCCTATTTAGATCCCAATATTAATAATGCAGTGGATTTATTAATTAATTATGAATTAACTCAATTATGTGATCCACAATATTAATATTATAAACCACAAATAGCAACGCGCCAAATCATAAAGCAATAAACATAAAGTGATAAAAATAATATAATTATGAGAAATTTAAATCTAAAAATAATTATTGTGGGGGACGAGCCTCCTGCAATCCGATTGTCCTCTTTGGAGAGTCAAGCCCGCAAGGTTTTGTTCTAAAGGATGAGTGTACTACTACTACACATGTGGTCGTTTCAAAGGCTTATAAACCATGAATGGGGCGCATTTTTAGGCGATGTGGGACTGAGAGCAAGTCTCAAAAACTGCTAAGCTCCCAACTTTTTAGAACAAAACTTTGCGAGCTTGACTCTCCAGAGAGGACAATCGGATTGCGAGAAGCTCGTCCCCCACAATTATAATAGCAAAAAAAAAAAAAAAAAACCTTCTTTTGAAAAATACATAGACCATATGAAAGTAGATAGAACAAAATGGTAAAAAAAAAAAAAAAAAACCTTATAGTTTACATTTCAAGAAAATGTTTAAGTTAATATACTGGCTTAAAAATTAAGCCAATTTACACAGTTTTTAAAAGTTTCGTATCTTTAAGGTAAAGTTGTTCCTATATGATTTATGTTTCAAGTCAAATAAACCAATAAACTTAAGTTATTCCAAACAAACTTTAGTGTATGTTTGGCATTGTTGCGGAAAGTAGAAGTTTAGTTGTATAGCTTTAATTGCAGAGCTTTTGTGATATGAGGTTTTAATTGAAAGCCTCTTTAACATTTTAAGTGTGCAATATATAAATACAAATTTAAAATTTTGGATTTATAAAGATTGAAAAATAGATTGTAAAACTTTTTTTCCTTTCTAAAAGTTATAATTTAAATTTTATTTTATTTTTTTGCTGAAAAACACTTGAGAAATCTGAAACAGTTTCTCTAGTTGTGACTAGACGAGCTCTAAGAATTGGTTGGATCATGGATGGCTGCCAAAATTCAATGAGGATAAGGTATCAATTGACAATGCTGTCATAACCTGTTGGTGAAATGAAGGCATATAAGACTAATAAAGTGGGCCTTTTCCTTTTTCTTTTCTTTTTTCCTCTTGTGTTGTTTGTAACGTTTGGCTCAATTTTTAAGCTTTTGACTGTACTTCACCTGCAATTTGCATCAGTTTTTTTTTTTTTTTTTTTTGAAATGCTCTCTAATCGTGCCTTTTAATTTTCAAATTTTCCTTTTTTGAATTGCCCTTTAATTGTGCCCTTCTAATTTTCAAATTCGTAGCTCAAAATTCAGTTGGTTTGCATTTTTCTTCTTTTGGCTTTTACAAGTTACAAGAAGTGGGAAAAAAGAATTTGAACTTAAATTCTCCAGCATGGTCATATTAATTTATTTCAACCCTGTTAAAGATGCTAAAAATTTGGAAAGTACAAAGGTGTTTGCCAGGAAATATGGCTAATCATGAGTGCAAATTAAGTACAAACAGCTGGTGTTGAACCCAAAATACAGCTGGGTGTTATTGAAACGAAAATTTCTGATAATGTTTTGGTCTGTGTGTAAAAGTTTTCTTAATTTTTGTCAAATTCTTTGACACTTTTGATTTAAGTCTTTGGACCACAACAATATATGTATGATAGATATATTAATAACAGTAGTAAAAAATTGACGAACAGTACAATCTACTTTTCTCGGTCAGTTGTGTTTCAATTATCGTCCAAGATAATGTTAGAAAACTTGGGCAGCTTCGAATTTGATGAGCGGACCATCATTTTAGACTTGGTGTTTGATTATTCTTCAAAAACTATTACGTTATAGACTAGAGCTTAGTAAGTTTATTCTTCAAAAACTATTACGTTATAGACTAGAGCTTAGTAAGTTAGTCCCACCAATATTGGATCAACATGACAATTGATAAACAATACTTCACCTGTGTTAAAAGTCACAAACATATTACTTTACGTAGTTTTCATGTGAAAAGATACATATAATTTCACGTAAAAAAATTGATCTTCCAATAAGCACCATGAGTTAAGTCAAATTTCACATGTATTAGTAGGAATATTAACAAAGATTGTGTGAATCCACGCCGTGATCTCCGTGAATCAATTATGTTATTGAAGAATGAAACAAATATGATTAGGTAATCATCTTTCAAACCCCCACATATCACGGGGCTAGTTTTCGGGGTTCAATTTGTCCTTTGAACATTTGAGAGATGTGGTTGTTGAAAACACTATAGTGAGGACAAGAATTAACGAGTTCAAATAGGCGCCCTTTTGTTTTTTTAATTAATACCAATGAAAGTGAAAGCCTACGTATATGTTATTTTGTCAAAAGGTAGACTAATTTTCAAAATTTGCCTTCTTTTATTGACCAAAGATCATAACCAATAACAACCCATGAAACAACGTCCTTATCCTTCACACCAACCGCTATAATTTTTAAACCACGAAGAGCTGCTTCATTGTTCACTTTGTACTCAAAAGAGGGATCAAAAACCAAACTTGGTTAGTGAGAGAGAGAAGAGAGAAAAGGAAAAGCCAAAAATGGGGAATAGTTTGGGAGCTAAGAAGAGTGCAAAGGTGATGAAAATAAACGGTGAGACATTGAAGTTGAAGACACCAGTTAAAGCTGGGGCGGTAGTTAAGGACTACCCAGGTCATGTTTTGTTAGAATCTGAAGCTGTAAAGCATTTTGGCATCAGAGCAAAGGCTTTAGAGCCACACCAAGAGTTGGAGCCAAAGAGGCTCTATTTCCTAGTAGAGTTGCCAAATGCTCCAAAAGAGAAAGTTCCAAGAAGGGTTCAGTCGGGGATAAACATGAGTGCCAAAGACAGACTTGAGAGCCTAATGCTGTCTAGGAGGTCAGTTTCTGACCTTACTATAATGAAACCAACAAGCATTTTGCCCGAGGAGTGTTACAACAAAGAAGGGTCACAGCATGGGGGTGCACTTCGTGTCAAAATGAGGCTTCCAAGGGCAGAAGTTGAGAAATTGATGAAAGAGGGCAGAGACAAGGCTGAGGTAGCAGAGAAGATTATGGATCTTTGCAGGGCTAACACTGGCAACAATAATGGTGGGCATGAAATTGCACATGAGGGCATGGCCTTGGGCCAACAAGTGCATTGGAAGGGTGACCATAATCATGGAAGAGTTAGTGAGGGCATCAAGGGGCATCAGGTATGCTTTCTTTAAGACACTGATTCAATTTTCATGCCATGTTCACCGGAAGAATATACATCATGTATCCAATATATGCATATATTATTATTTTTTTACTATGTATATGTCTCACGTATATGATTTTAGAGTTCACACGTTGTAAGAGAAAATATGCATGAATAATAATTTATAAAATAATTATTAATTCACATACTAAAAGAAAAAGGTTTCTCATGCATCCTATGTATCTTATATACGCGTAATCATTTTTGTAGTATATGCATCCTACTTAACTAGAACTATAATAGAGTTTACACAAAATGAGAATGAGAATGCATTATTGATTGAATTTGACACTTTGGCTTTGTGTGTTTGGGTTTGTGTGGGTTGAACAACATTTTGAGCTGTGGTCCATTGCGAAGTTGGTAAACCTAAAATTGACCATCACGTGGTTGTGGACCAGCAAATGATTATATTATTTGTTGTGCGTTCCTTATCAATACGTGGTTTCATGTATTTTGTGAGCTATTCCTTGATTATTATTTTTCAGCAAAGGGTAATAATTTAAGCCATATATATAGGTTAAATTATATCCATAATTTTGTTCAAGTTAAGATCCAATTCCATGTGTCTACTACTCAGGGTACGTAATATTATTTAGCCAAACTGCAAGTAGGAGCTCACAAACTTTTACCATGGTGGAAACTGAAAGCTCACATATAGTAGTTTATAGTTCTTAAAGTGCAGGTTCTAATACGAGTTTACTACTTGAAAAAACCTCTTTGTTTTTTTTTTTTTTTTTTAAATAGGTCTAATGACAATATATACTTTTTTCAATCGTTAACATGATCTGTTGTGATTTTCAATGGTAGATTCATGAAAAAAAAAATGTCGATAACCTAATATATCAACAATTATGGGAGAAAAGTTATGTCCTCGCATTCCTCTTAAAAAAAAATAATAAAGTTTCACTTTCTAAACATTTGTTGGTTTCACACACACGCTACACGTGCTCTTTTAGCTATTTTAGACTTTCAAGTTTGAAAGCAGAGTATCCCCTATGACCTTTTACCCCTATTCCATTAAAAAAATAATACTTTCTTTGGGTGTTCGAATTGAGTTGCAACTGCATGTTTGACATTTTCTTTGTAGGTTAGTAAAATAAAGGAGCTAATTAAATGAGCTTCCTACTATATAAGCATCTGTTCATTGAATTTGTATCCGGCCCGAAAAATAAGAAACATGGACAGGGCTAAGTCTCACCTTTATTTACGTGGGCATGGGCTCAATGCTTGCCTTTTGAACACCTGATAAAGCAGGCTGACCATTCAAAAAAAGAAACTAGACGGCTTGACTATATATATCCAAAATTGAATTTAGTACAAGTTTTCAGTTTCTATTTTATCCTTTCTTTTGGATGACTCAAAACCAGATGTGAATGCGGTTGCATGTTTATTTTTTGTTGTTGACTAAGTGAAATTTCACTTGGGCCCACAACAAGTGCAAAACAAAAGGGATGTGTGACAAAATCAATGCAAAATTCGGTTTTTATGGACTTTCTCGGTATGGTATGAATTGATATGTATATAGGGTTTCGTTAATGTCTGCTCTTATAATATATATTTAATTATCAAATTTAGAAAAAAATTTATGAAAAATTAAAGTAGTTGTCAAAAGTTAAAATAATTAGATACTTTTTCATTTTTCATTAAAATTTTTTTAAAATGGTTTGCTAATAAAATTCATGCATGTATATATAGTCACACATGAAGTTTATCGTATCCAGTGCACAAAGTTCTCAGTATTTTATTAGACAGAATAACAAACTTCTTTTTTTTTTTTTTTTAATGCTAGAAATTGCAGAAGCGAGTGAGTTTCATGCCAATGACTGAAGCAGAGATTCAAATAGCTGTTCAAGCTTCTTAGCAGATGATCAAATAACCTAGATGGGCATTTGAAATGAGGCAGAGAACACACAATCTAGACTCTGGACCATTATGCATTCTCTACCCTCTATAACCAACCAATACTCAGTGTCATGTGTGTTACTTTTGTACATGTAACAAAGAAGATGTTGGATGCTAAATAAAAGCTTATACTGATACATATATAATCTACTTACTGAGGAGATATATATTATAGTACATGCAACAATCGCAACACTTTTATATCGGGTTGAATCATAATCTGAATTAAATACAACTAGGCTCCACATAGCCGAACAAAAACTTAAATACAAATCCTTAAATATTAAAATATTAAAAAGAATGATTGTTTCTTTTACACAATTGTGTACTTTTATAATTGAAAACGTAGATTTAACTCATGTTTTCAGCATACAATAATACATCCGTGTAAATCACATTGAATGAAAGAGTATTATTCCCTTAAAAAAACAAATAAATAAAGGAAAACGCTTAACAAATTGCAACTTAATTGGAAACCATTTGCATTAAGAGCATTAGAGGACACGATGTCTAAAATAATGAAGCACTAAAATACATAGGAACCTAAATTTTATTCGGGGCGCTTTTTTGTGTGTGGGTTTTACCCGACTAGGCCTAGACTTAGGCATTGGGCTTCCAAGCCTAGTGAGATCAAAGCTACACCACATGCCTAATGTTGTTGGGCTCTCCAGAGAATCAACAACCATTTTTTTTTTTTTAATTTCAGAAAAATAACAATTTAAATTTATTTTATATAAATAATTAGTATACCACTTATAGATAATTAATATAAGAAAATAAACACAATTATCTTATTTGCATATGACAATGAATTTTTATTTTGACATAAATACAAAGTATTGTTAAGGTGGAAAGCAAAATATATACTAATATTTCAATTTTCTTTCAAATGAGAGTGACATATGGCACAAACTTAAGTTACAACAACAAGATTCCTACTTTTATATTTAATAATTAAATTTTTCTTGGGATGTTGGTATAAGGGATGCTCATTTTGAATGTGATTCTCTTGTGGTATGTGATGCTGTGAGAGGTCTGAGTACTCCTCCAATTGGTATTAGCAACCTTGTTTCAAGTATGTGTCTTAAGTTACAAGATTTTCACTCGGTGCAAGTGTCGCATGTAAAGAGATTAGCAAATAAACCTTTGCATATTTTAGCTCAATATGCTAGGGATTTAGATTCTTATGTAACTTTGGTAGAGAAAAATTTGTTATTCCTTGAGTCTGCTTTGACTCATGATGTATTGAATTTATCTTCATCTGAATAAAGTTACTCGTCTTTTCATTATATATATATATATATATATATATATATATAAAATGATGAAAATGATGGCAATCTGACTTAATGCAATTGCCAAGATGATTACCTGGATCCAAATCCTCACTCCTTTATTTGTTGATGATGATGGAATAAAAGAAAAAAGTGGTGCCTTCAAACCCATTAGGCTATGTAAAATATGTATATATATATATATAATAATAATAATAAAAAAAGGGCTTAATTAATAAAAATCCTCTGTTCATGAAGATGGTACTTTTCAACTTGACTAATTGTCTAATAATGTTTATTATCAAAAATAAAATAATCTAATGTATATTATAGGATGCAGCAATTGATTCAATGTAAGTGTAACATATTTCAGCGCAAAGATTTCCGCTTTAAAGCAAACAAGTCATGTGAAGAAACCTTCCAGATGACTTTGGCACATGGGTAAAAAGATTTAGTACAAAGAACATTGACAGAAACTTCATATCTCTGATCTCTTTCTCTTGATATGCATGATTAATACTTTACATATATGTAAGAGAGTCCAGGACATGTGCATGCATGTGAATGGAGTTCTTGATTTGCTGGTGCCCTTTTTGGATTCGGGGCTGTTTCAACTTTCAACTTTGAACAAAGGAAAGCTAAAAAAGGAGGAAACATCGACAAAGTTGCATAAGTGTGAGCAAAAAGGAGGAGACCTTGTTCCCTAATTCTCTCTCTGCTTTATTTCAAATTTACTATTAAGCATGACTAGCCGCCTCATTTATAATTTCATATTCGTAAATGTACAACACAATTTGCTATCAAACTACCATATTATTTTTAGTTGACTCCATACTTTTTTTCTCTCTTTTTTTGGGTTTTTTATTATTATTATTATTATTATATAGCCAAATGTAATAAGCACTGTTCAGTGTTTGTTACGGTTAAAATAACGTAAGTCTCACTTAATAAAAAAAAATTTTGGGATAAATAGGAAAAAAAGAAGAACACGGTATAAAGTTGACCTCACAGCCTATAAAGCTGGCAAAAATACTGAAATAAAGTTAGGTATTAACGGGCTCTATATATATAAAGAGAGAGAGAGAGAGACATACGAGTCCTTTAATTGTGAAGAAATTTTACTAATTAAATTAACTAGAATCAATGGTAGGTTTTAAATCTAATTAACTCATAAAGTCAATCGAATGATGTATTTTATGTAATCCTCTACAATGCGCCAAGAGAGGAGAATTGTTGTTGCAATACTTTGGGATACTTGGCAAAGTTTTAATAATATACATTAAACCAATGGCCGTATGATAAGAGGTTAGATTCAGAGTCAGATCCCCATATTTAAACTAACAACAACCACCCCCCCCCAAAAAAAACATAAAGGCTATACCATGCATTTGAAGTTGACTTCCATTATGATTGATGTTACCACGATGTGATGGCAACATGAGTCTCACGTGAGACCTAATCCATGTACAAGTTCAGAGTATGAAATTTCAGTTGCAACACAACAGTCTCATGTGAGTACCACAATATTGTTTGGAACTGACCTACTTATTTATATAAAGTTATAAACCAAACCCGTGATTTGAAAGAATTTAACATTGTACCTACCTTGGCTGCTATATCAATTCATGGATTATTAAGCATTTTGGATTAACTTTCTCTTTGGCTATTGGATAACAAACTGCAATCAGGACATCCACCTTAATTTCAATACAACATCTACAACTCGCCGCAAGGACGGAAAGCGAAAATTTAATTAGTTGCAGGAAATGGCATAGAGAGTATGCACCAAACAGATGTTAGCGGTGTTAGTTTTCATATGATAAACAATTAATGGTAGAGCAATTTTGAGACAAAAAAGCAGACCAACAATTTAACCATCTCTTCTTGATTTCAGTGTAAAGCCTCTCATTTGGGCTAGTTCTGCCCATATACAGTGTACCCAAAAAAAAAAAAAAAGAATTCATAGGAGGAATCTTACTTTCCTTTTATCTGCAATTACAATCCCCCCTATTCTTTATTGACAAACAGATGCATCTTGGAGTGTCAACAAAAAAATTGCAATGATATGGTTCATGATGGCCATTGATCAGGTACAGTGAGAAAATAGGTAGTCATTGCCTTCCGGAATCTTTTCTTGTATTGTTTGGGAGAAATAATGGTTGGGGAAGCATTTTTTGGACCACCAAGTATCCCAGATGCCTTCACCCATGTCTCCAAATGTTTGTCCCAGGTATACTGTCTCATGAAATCAATGATCCCTAAAACCAGCTCTTTGCGTTCATCGTCCACCCCAACCAGCAGGGAATAGTCCATAACATCCACAGACTGAAGAAACATGAGACGGGAAAAAAAATCATTATATATTAAATAGTGCTCTAATGACAACAAAATCTAAAATCCTTTTTATGATTTTTTTGGGAATCCTATCCAATTCCAACCTTACACTTTATATTTAGGTAAAATATTGACAATAACCAGACACCATGGATTTCATATTGGCATTACCTCCCATGGACTTTACAAATGGGCAAAGATCCTGTTGGCATATTTAACTGTGTTGAACAATATGTTGACATAGTTATCCATTTCAAGTTATTAAGCTCAAAACCAAATAAAATGTTCTACATATAACTAGCTACTTGGTACGAATTTAAATTTAACAGATGCATCATTAGAAATATGAAACCAAGGGGATGTCAATGATTTCTAAAACCTCAAAAGAGTAAGTTTCAGAAACCTAGGGAATGTCAATGCGAACTATATCCACAATTATAAGACAAATTAAACCATTAACTTTTGTTCTGATTTCAGTTAGGATCAAATTTGATGCTATTATAACAATTAGAAGATTAAAAAAAAAGATTACCGCCAAAAATGATGTATCATTCCAGACAGCTCTTTCTAGGCTTCTCTTTGCCTTGCTTCCAAGAAATATAGGTTTTGTACGTAATGTTTCCAACAAATTCATATCTAGCAGTACTTTGTTTGTCCCTGTTGTATCTGAATTATAGCGTGCTCGTGCAGAGCCCTTGAGATCATAAACCCTTGAGATATTTCTCTTGAAAAAGAGGTTCTCCATCACCATCAAATCCATTTTTGTTTCCTTACCACCTTTTAGATGTTTTACAGAGACCTGCCATCACATCACTAAGATGAGAATCACAAGAAGATACTACTGTTGGTCTTTGCACCATATACCCAGATTAACCCACCCGAGTGCAGGCGCGCGCGCGCACACACACACACACACACACACCAAACAAGCATAGAGTTAGGCCTAACCTGATAAATGCCAAGAATTTTTGCAAGGCAAGTTGGGCTTCTCGAGCAAAGAGATTCTGTCAAATATTTAAAATATTGAGGTGCAAAATCTGCAAAGGAATCCAACTCTGTTTTTGTAACCTGTTTTATAATGAATCTTTCATCCAATGACTTGGCAAAATATACATTGCTTTTCCCCCCTTGTGCACTCCATGCACGGCAGCGGCTCAAGGATCGCACAAAATCCACTTCACTAGGGCAGCATTTTTTTCTTAGAGAGTCAAATTGCTTGGCAAAATAACAAGTGACTGAAAACTTTACTTTGCCTCCAGCAGTTGAAAACTCATCCTCAAAAGATATTGTTAAATGTGGAGGTCTTTTGGGATCCTTAAAAAACGTACCCATAGATGATGAAGCATCTTCAGATCCATAACTACCATAATGGATATAATCAAACTCCAACTGCCAGGCAGAAAAGGTGGAAACTGCAGAATCTTCTTTACTGCTCTCATGGGGACTCCAGCTTCCCTCATGCTCATTCAAATTATCAGCAACCCAATCATTATACTCCTTGGAACTAAGGGCATACGAAATTATACTAGTGGGTTCATTTTCATAAACAGCAATAACTAAATCGCTGTGGCCATTTTGCGTAAGCAGCAGCCGAGCACCTTCAGCCATATGAGATGCAGAGGAGATAAATGATGGTGTGGAACCGACTGTTAAGTTTAACTTCTGTGTCTCCCATGGCAGCATTTGGGAGTAAGTCCTCATTACATTGGAAACAGGATCTCTCACCATACTCCTGTAATCTCCAGAGGCATGGAAAGATCTAAGCGTCGACAAATGCGAGGAAGAGGGAGGCAATCCCTTCCGGATTCTTTCTTGGACTCGTAAGGCAGAATCAAAAGAATGAACTCTCATTGGTGACATTAACCTTCTAAAAGGAGGGTTATCATTTTGACTAATCTGCCTGACAGATCCAGCTTGGAGTTCATCTGCATGTGATGAATGAGGCTGAGCTTTCATTGCAGGTTGATTAGTACCCGTCCAAGCCAAATCTATTCTCTCAGATAGAGTAGACTCATTGGGGGATAAGCTTTCACTTAGTGTCTTATTTACACGAACTTCCCCATCTGAATGTTTTTCCTCCTCTCTGACATGATGATGACATGTGGTTAACATTGAGTCTACAGCAACAGAAGGTTCAAAGGGTGGTACATTAGGCTGCTCCTGCTCTGACTGCAAATTGTTGCCAGGAGACTCATGTAATTTTGAAGAGTCAGAATCTTCATACCCATTACCAAGCATGCCATCCTTATGTGATAACTCGCTCTTAAGCTGTTTCAGCTGGGCATAAGATGCATCCCCTTGTGCAGCCTTTGAAATAGAACTCTTTTTAAGGAGAGAGTCCAATGAACAAATCCGCTGATCCCAAACATGTGAACCAACTAAAAGAGAGCGTCTCAAGCGATTCAATTCCAGAATGTCTCCAGCCAGCCAATCTGGCTGTGAAGTCTCCATGATAGCCGGTTGAAGCAAACCCTATTAAAGAGGAGACAATTATAAGCTGAGAATAATATTACTTGAAAATCAAAATAAGAAAATACAGGCACTCTACAAGGTTTTAGAACCAGGAATCCTGTAATGAGAATATTAAATATTGTCAGTACATACATTGTAATCATTTCTTTCCTTTTTAAGCAAGTCTTTCAGCTCCATGATGTGGCCCTGTAAGTCATTCGAGTCCAAACATTCATTTCCAAATGACTTACATTTTTCTTCCAAGCTATCAAGTACATCAGATATCTCAGCATACAAGGTCTCCATTTTATGGACAAGCTGTAGCAAAAGGTAGTAGGTTACTAAAATAGTGATCCCAAATACTCGCAAAAGCTACTATATTAGCTTTATGTTTACTTATTTAGCATCAGTTCAAAATAATTGTGTAAATAAAATTTCAGGTTCATAAAGACACCTCGGCAGCCTCTTTTTTTGTCCACTCATGTTGAACATGGCCATTGAATTCAAGCACTGATGGTGGCAAATGAACAGATAGAATATCGATTGGGGAATACCGGAAAAACGCAACCATGCTCCCAAACCTGTTGAATTTGATTGTCAACAACCACTAATGTGGCATTCAACAATTGAAATTTAACAAGAGTTCCAAATCTGATAGAATTTACCCATAGTAACGGAGACAGTCCCTTTGCAATGAATGACCACAGGGTGCAACACGATTAGCAGTGGCATGGTTTGAAAAGCTAAGTTCCAAGAACTTTCCAAAAGAAAGTCCCCAGGCAGCATCTGACATAACAACTCTACGAGTAGCTGGTGGAACTCCATCCACATGGGCACACCTTAGACATCGGTGCCACATCCAGATCTTGCCATCCCGTTCCCCAGGTAGTGTTATATCTGGAAGGCATCTAACATTGATTGTGAGATTTCCCTGCTGATGGGTGTAACATAGGACATGGGCCTCAACTGGCTCTTTACATGATCGACAGCAACATGCCTGGCAATTACAAGTTCTATTAACCAACATAATTCCACTTTATAACTGAAATTTAGTAAAAGAGAATAAATAATAGAAGTTTAAACCAAAGGAAACCCAAAAGATTTACCTGGTCAAACAGGTCATCACGCAGATATCTCCCAAGAGGCTTATCAAAACAACCATAAAACTTTATGCGCAGAAGCTGAGAGCGTTCACATACAATTCCTTTCAGCACACAATGGCTTGAAAATGATACCAATATACTCTGGTGAGTTTCAGTGGCTGAAAAGTATTCACTAGAGACTTCGTTTTCATCAGCCCTTTCAGACCTTGTAGATCCATTCATCTCCCCAGCAAGCGTCTCATCTTGGGCCATTGATTCTTGTGGTTCTTGTTGGGAAAGATTTCTCATAACAGAAGGAAGCACTCTGGGCCCTTTAAAGTCCTCACGCTGATTTAAAGTGCTTGACTCCAAACCCACACTAGATGCTAAATCATCATAGCATGCATCAGTTGGTGCATTTCCAACCCTACAGTTCATGGAACCAGTTGCATGAACAGGATCAAGATGCCTACCCAATAATTCCAATCCTTCAATTTCTGGATTGAGACCCACAATTTCTTCATCTTGAACAGAGTCAGCAGTCAATTCTGGGCAACTGGTTGAAGCAAGAGAATTAGGGACTACAGAAATAGCTAGATCAGGTGTTGTTGTTCTCTCCGGTACAGAAATTGAGTGTTTAAGGGTCATCTTAGGCAGACTAGCACCCTCATCAGCAAGAAAGGATGTCTCAAGAGATAAATGATAGGCTGCAAACACTGCATATTGAACAACATGTTTAACTTTCTTTAGTTCGTCACGACATGTGCCCTTCAGCAAGACCTGCAAATGAACCACAACAATCTGATCAGAGACAGAACCTAGTATTTTCATACTATGGAGTATGGACTTAACCAATACATGCAAATTCCAATCATAAGGCAATACCAATAAAAGTGGGACAGCTTGAAATACTGGCAGATAGCCCCAATCAATTTAACACGCAAAAAATAAAAAAATAAATAAAAATAAAATAAGAGAGAGAGGAAGCATGCTCTTTCCTAAATAGAAAATATTACCGTGCAACCTAAGCGCCTAGGACAACCTTCAAAAAACATGAAGGTTTTAGATGGTTTTTTGTTGAACTGATTTGCAGTCTCATGTTCTTCAGACACTCTCTCTAACCGGAACAGTTCACAATGTCCCAACCGTGCTGTAGATATTTTATCAATTGATGGAGTAATAATAGCACCAGTACACTGTGCTATACGCTCCAGTAATGGCTTCTTAACATTCAACACTAACGAGATTTCCCTAGCTAGCAGTTGTTCTTGGGCATATGAAGATACACTTTTTTCTACCAGCAGAACGTTTGGTCGAAGAGTCTCAATTCTTGAAATAATCATCTTGAGATGATCCTTTTCCTGTCAAAAAAGCAAAGCTCAGTAGTTCATTCCTATAACCTTTTTATTTCACTGAACGAATAAAGGGACCGGTGCATTAAAAATAAAAAATAAAAACCTGCTGTAGTAATGTATCGAAAGAAGCCAACTCATTTGGAACTTTCTGGTATTCAAGGGCTCCTCCTAAAAGAAGTAATCTGGGATTTTTGTATTGCGAGGTCATGCGCTTGTGCTTGATATTTTTGGTACAAACTACTCCCTTTATAAGGGTGCTGCACACAACAAATCCACAACTTTAATGGCATAGACCTGCAAAGGAAAGGATCTGAACTATTTATAAAACGAGTATCTGAAAAACCTTAAACACATCATACCTCTCACTTGGACTTCCTGATGCTGCACATTTAACCTTTACATAATCAACAGGATCCATGCTGCCTCCTCTGCTAGTATCTGGTTTAACAAAATTTGCTGCTTGCCATGCTAATGTTGTAACTATGTCGAGCCAGTCCTCAACATCATTCTCTTTGCCCACTTTAATACCCTCCCCCTGTAAGAGCTGTGACACAAGAGCCCTAAAATGCCCATGTACCACTGCCCTGAGAGGTTCCTTATTACCCTCATTTTGTTTTTCCTTTGCTGGAAACACACTAACAAGGCTGCTACTGGATGAGAACATTGCACCTGAATCCCCAATATCATCGTCATCATCGTCGTATGAAAAGAAATTACTCTCCACCTCATCATTTTCATCACCAGGCAGTGGGGGAAACCAGATAAGACCATTGTTTTCAAAATCCAATGGCCTTTGAGACTTCTGATTCTGGTTCCGAAAAATTGCCAAGTCATCAGAGCAATCATCATTGTTATCTGGATCCTCAGACCCTAAATCAGGCTTTCTCAAAATAGCCATGGTTGGTTGATTAAAGGGACCAACATTCTGAGAATAAGGGCTTCCCTCTTGCCCCTGCTGTACAGAATTCCCAACCCTATTAGAAGTAAAATTAATCCTAGAGGGGCTGTCTGAAGGGCTTGATCCCACTGACCTACAACTGTAAAACTCATGTCTAGCACTAAGACTACTTGAATCTATATCTGCGTTATCATGACAGAATTCACTTGATGGGCTGAAAAATTGCTTCCCAGAATCCTCTGCTTCGTCTTCATCACTCCTACATTAGTAAATAGAGATTTACTCACACGTTGACAAACTGACTTTAATAAAAGAGAATGGGATTGTTTTCGTGACACAAGGGAATCATATGTCAAAATTTAGAGTTCTAAAGTATCAACACATTAGTTTGTCTTACAAAATAGGACTATTGACAAGATAATAATAACATCAAGGATACTCAAATAAAATTCAATTATCTTTGGTAGTACACATTTACAAAGCAAACAACAATACGAAAACTAATTTCACTTATAGGTAAAACATATAGCAAACTCTAATACCCTTTTAACTTCATCTAACTAAACAAACTTTCAAAAGCACGAATAACCATGTGGTATTACCTGTAGGGAGATCGACGAACAGATACAGAAGATGGGTGACCGCTAAAAGAGGACAGCATCATCATGCTCCTGCTGCTGATCGTTGCATTTGGCGAATACCCATATTCCCGGGTTTCAAGATAGTGAGCAAGACGATCACTCCGAATAGATTCACTCCTGATTCCTTCACCACTACTACAAAAACAAGGTGGTGGTGGTGATGGTGGCTCAGGGCTCTCTCGCGGGCTCTCTAGCGGAGACAGAGTAGGATGCACTTTCTTACTACTACCACCACCCTTCCTCCCTGTAATAACATCTTCTCCACGCTTTCCACTACAAAGCTTGCACCACTTAATACTCATACTCCCACCACTACCCAATTCAACAACCGGAAGCTCATAGCCCCGGATACATTTCCCACACACCCACCTGCCACAACTCCGGCAAGAGTAACTATTTTGACTAAGCTTCATATTGCACTCACAACAACAACCACCCATTTTGGAATCACTAGTAAGCATTTCAAATCCCTTAGAATCACTTGCCACCCAAGAAATCCAAGACCTAAACTTCACTATTAGATCTATTAGGGACCTATCAGGTATTCCCATAGAATTTCAAAACTAACCCAATAGCAAAATCCCCTTCACCTCTTCCTCCTTCTAAATTTAGTATCTCTTAACTCTTTTTTGGTATAATAAAAAAAAAAGAAAAAAACAAACAAATTTTGATAATAAAAACTAAAACCCCACAATAAAAATAGCGGGTGATTCGGATGTGTGTCTTTTTTTTTTCGTTTTTTGTTTTTTGCTTTTACATATATTTCTCCAAAAAACACAAAATATGTTTATTTACAACAACAACAACAAAAAACACATCACACATCTCTCAATAGTCAATCCAACAAACAAACGAACATCAACGAACAACAATAATATATTTTTCTTTTTCACCTTAAATTAAAAATCAACCTTTAAAAAAAAAAAAAAAAAAACAGTTTGCAAAAATTAAGGAAAAACCCTAACCGATTCCGGACTCCTCAAGAATGCATCCGGTAACCAATTCGAGCATCGCAACAGTGATACAACAGTGTAAGGAACCATCCAAAACTCGAAAACGACCCCGTTTTTGCTGTTGTTTGAAGAAGAAGAGAAAGGAAACAGCGTGTAAGAGAGAAAAGGAAAAGAAAAAGAAAGGAAAACAGAGTGTGTGTGTGTTTGTGTTTGTTTTAAATACTGGGTAGAATGAGAATCAGAAGAAGGAAAAGAAGAAGTACGGAGAAGGTTCCCTTTCTATCGGAGGAGGAAATGGCTCGTTTCTCTATAAACATTTCTTCTCTATTCTCTAAAACTCTCATTCAAAAAAAACCCTATTTTTCTTTCTTTCTTTCTTTCAACTTGTTTCTTCGCTTTTCTTTTCTCTTTGTTTTTCTTTTCTTTTCCCTTCTCCACCTTATTATTTGTTTAAGAAAGGAGAGAGAGAGAGGAAAAGCACTTTTCTTTCTTTCTTTCTTTCTTTCTCTCTCTTGCAATTGCTAGCTTGCTTTGGTTGAATATTAGTTTAATGTTGAGATGATTCTCTTTCTACGATTTTCCTAATGGGGGGGTTTGGTTTTAATTAATTACACATTAATTGGGAACTGTTGATTGGTCACCATGATGCTTCATACAGGTTTTTTCTTTTCTTTTCTTTATATTTTTCTTGTCTCCTACTCTACCTTCCAGCTTTTCTTTTCTCTCTCTCTAGAATTCTTTTGCAGTGTGTTCTTACAATTTTATCCATTTATTTTAGAAGAATAGATTGGATTTTACAATCTACTAAAACTTAATCTTTTTATTCAGTAAAAAATATTTCAGTTCAACTGACATCTTTTAAAGTTTCTAATAAAAATGATAAAGTTTTCCTTTGAAGGAATTTTCCTTAATCTACTACATAATCCATAAAACTATCGAGGTTTATTATTAAAACAAGTCATATGATTTCTTTAAAAAGTCATATTATTAGGCTCCGTTTGTTTCGATATTAACATTTTCACAACAAATCCTAGGCGGTAAATTGTTGTCGGTTCTAATTTGAAACCGCCGTTAAATTTACTTTTTTACCCACCAATAATAACTTATAACAACTTGCTATTTAAAATTTGTTAGGAAAGTATTGTAAAAATATAGTCGACGTGCATTTCTCTTTCCAAAAAACATTCTTTAGAAACTATTTCATTTTCCTATGTTTGGTAGCAATCTTAAAATAAGTTGAAAAAATATAATTTTACTTTCCTTATTTAGATTTGTGTAAGATAGAGTTGTTTTCAAAAAAAAATTCATGGAAAAACAACTTTACCTCATATCAAGTTTAAAAGTCAAGATATAATTTTCTTCTAATCCATTTTTCTATACTACCAAACACAAGAAAAAAAAAAAAAAAAATTTATATAAGATTTTTCATCGAAATAAATAGAGCGTAACAAGTTAAAAGAAGTTTGTGAAAGATTTAAAAGTAAACTTTTTCTAATGTAAATGTCCAAGTTCAAGTTCATCCCCTAATTATCATATTATAAGAAAAAAAAAAGTGGAGTTATCTTAAAAACTTTAATCAATTGGAATCATAATTTATAGTTGAAGATAATTTTATAGAATAATTTTTGAAATCCTATTAATCAAATTTGAATTTAACAAATCTGATTTTGTCACATCATTAATATTTTAAATAGATCACAATAATAATAATAATATTTATTTAAAAGTTGATACAGCAATCAAATCCAATCAGTCATATAATAAATTCATCATGAGCATGAGATGGTATAGATATTATGTAAAAAACAAAAAAGTATTTGGCAGCTTAGTCAGCATTAATACATGGATTTTGCGGGCGATTAATAAGGGTTTTAATTTTGGTTGTCAAGGCAGGTGTGACTCACGCGCTTTTGACAGCGTCTAGAACTGGTGTTGTTGGGCTAGGTCAGGACTTACGACTTCAGGTTCTACCTGAATTTTTTTGTGTTAGTCTTAATTGGGAACTTCTAGTTCTAGTCCATTTAGTTTGGTTTGACTCTTAGAAAAGTAAATACATGCACTTTTACAAAAAAGGAAAAGAAAAATAAGATATTTATTTATTTATTTATTTATTTTTATAGATAAATGACTGTGATATGCTTCATCGTTTTTTTTTTTTGAGAAGACACCTAGGACGGGGGGGAGCAATTTATCCAGGCAAATCAGAAAGATACACAAATGCTAAGTCTGGGAGAACATCCTCCATTTAGACTTGAAAATGAGAAAAATTACAAGCAACTTATGTTGTTCCTATGTTGTTCTTATATTCAAAATGATGTTCCTATTTTAAAATAAAAAATATTGTTTTTGTATTGAAAATTTGGAATTCATTGAAAACTCCTTTACAAAAGCAGCCTTAAGACATTGAACGAGTCTCAAGAACTCCTATAATTTTTTGTTTTGTTTTTTTTCTATTTGAAAACTCTCATATGAATTAAAGAAAGCAACTAATATTATTCTATTAGCTAGATAGTTATTTAACAAAAATGAAAATCTAGTCAATTACTCAAGCTTCAATATGTTCAGAGATGGAAGACTTGATAACAAATGAGAAAGAAGAAAAAATACATTAAGATTATGATTATTGTAAGGAAGAGTATATCTTTAAGTATATAAAATTATTGTAGGTATACAAATGTGACTTTCTAGTATCATTTCTTATTTGAATCATATCATTTCTTTTTTCTTTCTAAATTTGATACACAAAATAAACAACAATAAACAATTGATCTCAACACATTTTTATATGTGGTACGACTATATGGTAACTTTATTAGAATTAATTAATTTTTTTTAAGTGGGTAATCGTAACTCTCAAATCTTAACCCTAAAAGAGGGATAAAATACTATTAAATCATATGACCATTGAAACATATAACTTCATTAAGAGCATGCAGTATAACCTCTCCTCGAACCATACCAATAATTGTTTAACCCTAATCGAGCTCCGATTCCAATCCACAATCTTAATTTTGAAAATTATCATGGTGGAATCATTTGAGAGATCCCTTTGAAAAAGAAAAGAAAAACACCAATATTCTAACACATATATGGATATGCTACAAATTAAAGAGAATGTGAGATCTTCCAAAAAAAAAAAAAAAAAGGTATGCAATGGCATGTGTCATGCACATTTACAGGTAGGAGTGTTTGGTAGCATTAGTTTGGCATTAAGTTTGGTGAGAGGACAACATCTGCCAAGGTATACCAAAAGTGGGGCTTTTCCCTCAATTTTCTATTGTTTATCTTCTTGGCATTTTCTTTTGCTATCTAGATTATATATAATTTTTCCAACATACTAAACTTTTTTTTTATTATTTGTGTGTGTGACCAAATTGGCATTTCTTATAACAGTCTTAGATACACTTTCATTGTTACAAAAGCTACATCATTCCTCCACAAAACAAGTCAGTATGGGATAAGAAAGTAGGGTGAGAGAGAGCCGCCCATTCTCGACAATTTCTTCATCACCATCATCATTCATGACTCATCTCCATGTGAAGGATATGTTATTTTGTTGATTTTGCTTTTGGATGGTATTTGGAGAATCCATACATACCCACACTCTGCTTTTATAATAAATCAATGTTGTCAAATTAGGGCTACAAAGGCCCCACAAAATACAAATTGCATTTCCTCTGCCTTAATAAAGGCCTAGAGAAAGACCTCAATTTTTTTTTTTTAATTGTAATTAAAACCCCTTTAATATTCTTCTTGTATTTTAGAAGTATTTTATTACCTTAAGTCAATGTCTCACAATTAAAAATGAAGAGACCTTGAATCAATATATACATACACACACACACACACACACACACACACACATATATATATGAAGATACATATATTTAACCTTTTGTTTGAAGTTTGAATTACTTGGTTGGGATAATTTCAATGGGCTTTAATTTTTTTTTAGAAAATCAATGGGCATTAATATGAATGTCAATTTAGTACTTAAGACTTTTAATTTGAACAATTTACTCCCTACACTTTAGTTTTATAACAAATTATAAACATTTGATTAGTGTTTTCCATTAAAAACTAGCACATTTAGATGCTCAAAAAAAAAAAAAAACTGGCACATTTAATCATATAATATACACATAGTTTAATCCACATCATCAATAGTTTTAAAATATCATTATCATATCATATACACATTATTTGATTTATTTAATTCAATTTAATGGAAAATATCAACTTAAGGTATTATTTGTTACAAAACTAAAGTGTAGGGGGGTTAATTGTTCAAAGCAAAAGTTCAAGAACCAAATCTAAGGGTGATATTTGTAAAAATCTTCTTCTTCTTCTTTTTTTAATTATTTAGGGGTGATATTATGGTATCAATGTATCATCATCCACTTTTAAGAACAAAATCAATTCCCTAAGTGAAAAACACTAGCAATAGGAATTAGGATTTTCTCGCTATGTATTGTATCTTTAAACATTATCCTTCAAATGTTCTTGTGCTTTCTATTTTAATTAATGATTCCTTGCAAGAAATTAGAGACATGTATTGTGCTTGTATTTTCCTTCAATTTGGTCGGCTAGAACATCCACATGACATGACTGGGACAAATGAAATCCCACTAGCTTTTGTGTCATATCGCATTCACAATTTTTCTAATTTTTTTATTCTCTTTAGAATCAGTGGGTAAATATCTCAATCGTAGTGTTGGAAGTGCTAACACCATGTAGCTTTGATTAGGCTTACATTGCATTCATCGTTGAACTTTGCTTGTTAATGACAAAGCAAAAGTGATAATGGGAGAAGAATTAAGGTTCTATTGGATAAAAATAAAAGTGACATTAAGGTCGGATAGAATAGTACACTTTGCTTTTTAAAAAAGATTCAACGCATACTTTATAGCTACCAGTCATCAAAACTATATTCACTTCTTTTTTATAATAAAATTTGCTCTTGTAAACATAGTCCCAAAAACCGACAGACCCACTTTGTTCGGAAAAATAATTGTACAATTTTTTTTTTTTTTGAAAGAGTTCCATAATCTATGGTGTCCGCTCCTGAAAATAGCTCTTTATTATCAAATTAAGACACCAATCGATTTTTGGTGTAAGTGGAGATTGAACTCCAAATTTCTTATTCAACCATTAGAGACTTTACCAGTTGAGCTAATTGGAACTCACACAATTGTACAACTTATTTAACTACAACTTTGCTATGGTTTCAGAATGTGTTTTGGAATAGTAGAAGAGGAATCTATATTATTGTACCCATAAAGAGTCAGAGCATGATAGAACTTTGATCAATCAGGTAAGAAAACTATTTCATGAGATGGTCTCATAAAACATCTCTCCCACGAGAGAGAGAGAGAGAGAGAGAGAGAGAGGTCTCATGAGATGTCTTATTCAATTTATTTGATTTATGTATGATTTTTATTAACTTTATTTTTTTTATAGGTGTAATTTTTTCCAACTTATTTCTTAGCTCAATAAACCAATAACGACACTCAACAATTGGAATAAAATTAGGTGCAATTTGTTTTAAAACACTAAAATTCTGTACATCTACAGCTGATGTGGACTGACCAATTTCCTTGGTTAAGATGTACTATCTGAGTTAATGTGAATATTTAAGTACCCAAATGGTTTTCAGCCAAAAAAAAAAGTACCCAAATGGTAGGTAGGTCTAATTTTGGTTCACATTTTGCATGTGTGCTACCTTCCCGGCAAAACTAGACGAACCAACTTAGTTTCCAGTTACACACTATCTGAAATGAATACCCTTTTAGTAAAACTTGTAGAAATCTTGAATAAATTTTTCTAGAAAACAGAAAATTTATGAATGTTTACTGCGTACTGTTAAGTTCAAGGTTATTAACTTCTCTTAAGAGGAAAAATGTTTTGAGATTTGATCAAAGATAATAAGTATGTGATCTATATAGGAGGAGATTTATATGAAAATAGATATTTTCATGGTTGAGAACAAAAACATGCAAGCACTAATAGTTCAGTGGAGAAGACTCTTTTTCCTTCTAAATCCTCATGGGTCTAAATGAAGAGATTAGCCTAATGATTACTAAATCTCGTGCCAAAGGAATTAATCAGGGTATTTTAAAAGCTCTGAACACCCATGTCGAAAACATTAAAATAAAAGAAAAAATTTCGAAGTGTAGCATTTGGCAACCTCAAGTTTTTATGGCCTAAAATGAATTGTTATTTATTGGTCTCCAATTTCCAGTCCATACTTCACCATTTAGGAACAAAATTGAAAAGAGGCCAAATGCACATCGCTTAATTTATAATCTAGCCATTTTTAATGAGTAGAAGGATGTAAGACAGGAGGTGACTTTGGAAAGAAATTTAGGGAGAATTAGTTAGAACCCAGTTTAGAGAAAATTCTTCCCAAAGCAATGACAAGTGTTTAGATTGGCACCTTTAACTCAAATTTAAGGACTTAACATCGTTTTTTTTAACTCAAATTTAAGGACTTAACATCGTTAACTCTCTGAGAGTCAGACACATTTTATTTCTCTCTCTTTAGTTCAAACTGCCGAACACCCCCCCCCCCTTCTCTCTCTCTCTCTCTCTTTCCTCCTCCTTCATTCCCAGCCCTGCCACATGCTCTCTTTGTCAGTCCCACCAAAGTCAAACGCCAGACTTGATTGTGAAACTAGGCAACGACTCCAAGGGGCCAAAGACAACAAAGGAGATTAAAACAGCTTATACTTCAAGAAAATCAACAAAAAAATATGCAATACATATTGTTGACAAGGTATGAATGTGAGAACCAAGGGGGAATGGGCAGACTAACAATGTAAAGGCCAAGTATGTAGTAAGTTAGGCAAAGGTTTGAAGAATCAAGGAAAATAGCATCTCGAGTTTTAGAAACTCGAGTCCTAAAAACTCGCTTTGCGAGTGTTGTTGGAATAAAAATGCCACATGGATCTCGAGTTTTAAAAACTCGAGTTCTATGCAAAAAAAATTTTATTTTGATCGTCCCTATAGTGGCGTTTTTAAGTCCTATGGTGACGTTTTAAAGCCTATAGCGGCGTTTTTCTACAAAAAAATTTTTATAAGTGTTCAATACCAGGTTCAGGGAGCCCTATAGTGGCGTTTTTAATCCCTATAGTGACGTTTTTAAGTCCTATAGCGGCGTTTTCCTGCAAAAAAAATTTATAACCCCATTTTTAAGCACTATAGTGACATTTTTAAGCCCTATAACGGCGTTTATGGAACTCGAGTATTTAAAACTCGATTTTCATGTGGATTTTTTTCCACATCACAGTTATCTGCTTACAAATCGAGTCTTAAAAACTCGATTTTTATCTTAGAACTCGAGTTTTAGACACTCGAGATGCTAGTTTTCTACATTCTTTTGAAACATGACACGTAACTAAATTTTTTAATATTTATTGTTATTTAGAAAAAAAATTCGAGAACCAATACTCAAGCCCAAATGCTTCATTTGAAAAATAAAAAACTCAAATTTCCTTTTGAGAGTCAGAGAGGCACAGTGAATAAAAAAGGCATTGAAATCATTGAGGTTAGCTCCACAATATGTTCCTCCACCAAACACTCAAATAAACAAACTAAATATTAACTTTTCACTATAAAAAGAAATGGAAATAAACAGGCGGAGTGAGAAAGGGTTGGAAGGGGCTACACCAGCAGAGAGGAAAGGGGTTGGAAAGGCAAAGACATGAGAGAGGAGAGAGAGAGAAGGGGTTTGCTGCTATGCAATGAAGAAGAGAGAATGATTTTGTACCTTAAGAGAGATAGCTTGTGTGTTGTTATAAACTAAAAAGGGTCATGCTGCCATTAAGACATTATTAATAATTTATTTTAAGAAATTTTTTATACCACTTTCATAGAAAATAGAAAAAACTGTCAAAATATTAATTGTTTTTTTTTTCTTATAAAAACTTTCTTTAAATAAATTATTAATCATTACCCTAACGATATCCGTTAGCATTTCCCAACAAATATATATATATATATATATATATATATATATAAACACACACTATGTAAAATAACCAATGCCTCAATTATGTTTACTTTTTTTGGGGGGAGAAAGAATTTAGTTTACTATTTTAGTTCATTAGTCATGCACAATGCACATTACCTAGGACAAATGTCAATCTAATTAACAAAATATTTAACATTTAATACATGTGTGTTTAAAACAATTTTAAAATTCTTGCGTTATTCTTATCTTGAGAGAAAGTCTTAGATTGTGTTTGTTTTGTTTAGACCCCTTTTTGAAACAAATTAGTTTAATCTAATGAATTAGCCCAGTAATTACTTAGGTTAATTTTAAGATCTAAGTTAAACATATGCAAACATATTATTTAGTGCGGAAAAATAAAGAAGACAACAATATAATGATTTAGGAAAACCAATGAAACCAACCATTTCAAGGTAAAAAATCTAAGGAGGATTTAACCTAGCAATCCTCAAGGTAAACAAATCTACTATGATAGAATGAAAGTTTACAATAGATTTAAACCCTAAATCTAAAGTTACCTCTTGTAGAACTTACTAACACGACCACGTGCAGCTCCGATTCCATAGACTCTTCTACCTTGAATTTGTTAAACACAAACTCCCACGTTTCTGACTTTGAGATCCCACTCAAAAGTTTCAGATTACCATCAGTAGTTGATCTTTATGCAGCAACTTGTTTCCACTAGTTCTTGATTATAGATCTCATTCCAGTAGATGCTTGTAGAGTTAGAAGGTTACAGAAACCTCACAGATCTCAGAGGAATAACTCACAAGTCTTCCAAGAGCTTCTAAAACGCAATTAGGGATTTCCTTTTATACCTAGTACTGTTGGACTAAATCCTGCTGAACTCAATTTTCGATCGGTCAAGCTTCACAATAGCTTGCTTCTTCTTTCTGTAGCTTGACAGTTCTTGAATCTTGATTTGAACAATCTTGAGCAATGTCTAACACCTAATCTAGATATGTTTTTGTTCTCAGTTTGCCAACATACATAAATTTGGAAACTAAACATTTAATCATAAATATTTAGAACCTAATAGATTGGAAAACACAAAATAGAATTTTTAAACTTAAAAAATTGTAAACAATTAAATTAATACTATTTAGAGATTTATCACCAACAGAGCAAGACCAAATCTCTTAAAACAAATTACTTTAGCAATATTAAATGCTACACTTAAGTTATTAGATATTATTATTATGGAGGTTCTACCCTTACTACCCTAGGCTTACTGGGCCTGAAGAATCCCCAATTAATTTGTATTCTATTATGGATTTAACCCACAATAAAAGGTCTAAAATAACTTTGGCCAATGACTAATGATTTGAAAAGGTGGTACAATGGTTTTCTGATGGAAATATGACTGTCCGAGGAGAATTTCAGACAACCTAAGTGTCCCTTTGGGAATCCAAGCTAGATCTCCTTCCCCAACTATTGTCTTCTGATCTCTCACTCTTCACTCGTGTTTCTTTCCGCAGAGCTCTATTCCAACCCCTTTCTCCTTCCCCTTGGTCTGTTTTTATTGGCTTACTCTTAATAGGTCTATCATGATTAAAGAATCTTTGGCACGTACATGGGTCCCTCCACTTATGGGGCTTAGGTGGTTTCTTGAGTCTGGGCTACTGTTTTACATGTCCAATCACGCATCAGTGATAGAGCCCACAACAATGCCATTGAAATAATTTTTTGGTAACTTGTGTGTAAACACCTCATTTTGTACCCAATTAATAAACTTTAGTCTTTGGTCCCAATGACTTGACATGTCTACAAAAGATAATTGAAGTTATTTTGATAGTTTGGAAATAATCACAATTCAAAAGTGCTAAAATCACTTTGAAAATGATGCTGAAATATGACCTTTGCTCACTCTTTTGACTATAACTTTTGATCCATAAATAATATTTTAGTGAGATTTTTTTCACTGGAAATTGGAAATCCTGGGCTTCAATTTGAATACATATTTTGCCTAATATTGAGTGAGTTATGTCCATTTCAAGTTGGGCCATCAAAGCTATCAGGAATTAGGGTTTTAGAAGTATGCGTACGCTTGAATCAAGTGTGCGTGCCCACACTTGAAAGATGCACACACACTCATTTTCTAGGTTTTAGAACTTCAATTTTAGGGGTCCAAAACATTATTCTTTGATGTGAGCTGGCCCCTAGACCTTTGGGAACATCCAAAGACATCTAAAAGACCCTGAAAACCCTAGTTTTAACATATAAATACAACCTTATGCCTCCAAACTCAAATCCTAGCTAGAGAGAGGCTCTTTTTCACCAAAACTCATCCAAGAACATTCTCATCTCTAAATCTTCTGCACTCACAGACACCATGCACGTTTTTGGTTCTTTAAAACCTCTCTCTATTACTCATTAAGGTAGAAACTATTGATCGCATTTCAAGAAACATTTTTCAAATATTCTTTCTAAAGCTATTTTCAAGAACATCTTTTTATTTTGAGTTGTGATTACCCTTAACTATTGAATCCTTTGATTTCCTTGATATCTCATTGAATCTTGTTGTGTAGGTATTAAAGGGTCGGTCAAATATCAACCAAATAGTGTTCTATAAGCAAGGTGAGTCTCTTGTCATGGTTATTCTTTAATTTGGGTATTTTATAACTTGTGTTCTTGTTTTTCTTAATTGATTTATATGTTATGCATGCTTAGAATATGATTTGATTTGTTTGGTTTTGATTTGTTGTGTTTCACCGTGTTTGAATGAGGAGTTGAATTAATATATTAGAAGTATGATAGGTTTTATTTGATTGTCGTTTGTTTGTATTCCATAAGCAAGGTGAGTCTCTTGTCAAGGCTCTTCCTTAATTTGGGTTTTTTATAACTTGTGTTCTTATTGTTCTTGACTGATTTATATGTTAAGCATGCTTAGAAATATGATTTGATTTTTTTGGTTTTGATTTGTTGTGTTTCACCATGTTTGAATGAAGAGTTGAATTAATATATTAGAAGCATGCTAGGTTTTGTTTGATTGTCATTTGGTTGTGCTTTAAAACTGTGTTTTTGGGTGTGTATGCATGCGAAGCATTGGGTGTGTATACATGCGAATGCTTCATGCATGCGTATGCGTACTTGAGGCATGCGTACGCATATTTCATGTATGCACACACATACTCATGCCCAAAAACCTTGCTATTTTGTTTGTTTTGATTAGTTTTAATCACGTGTTTAGGTTCTTTTTAGCTTAGTTTTCACATGTTTAGCATTAGGGTTAGTAGAATAACATGTTTCACTTGTTTAATTGATAAATTAATAATTATGGTTTATGTTTTGGTTTAACCTGAACATTCATGAGAACTTAAACATGCATTGATGCATAGGTGCTATGATACAGTGAGGTAAGTAAAGGTAAGTCATGCAAATTAATATGAACACGCATCTTTGAACATGATGATTAGTCTCCTTAATTGATGAATACCATGATGCTATGTTTAAGTGATTGGATGCGTTTGATTGATGCCATGGTGTTGTGTTATTGCCTTGTTGATGTTACTACCTTGTGATATACTTGCCGCCCTTGGACTTTTTTGTATTAAATGAATGGTGCTATGGATGAGTGTGGAACATATGCTATGTTTGGATGTTAGATGCATGTTAGTGTGTGTGAGTATAGAATAACGTATTAGAAGACCCTTTGATGGGATTAGGATTTAGAACACAATGAATGAAAGCCAACCTATAGGTCGGGTGGGGTTGGGTGCTTAATACCTTTCCATCCCCATACTTAAACTTCGGACACGTGATCTAGTAAAGATTAGTCCTTCCATAAGGGTGCTATATATATGGTTCCTAGGCCTAATTTAGGTGACGACTTTATTTGCACCCTCCGCCATGGTCCACCCTAGGCCAAAACGTACTTCTTACAAGGAGAATCAAAACTCATCGCGAGCACTTACGCCCACATTATGTTAGACGCCGAATCTTGTGTTCGGCAGGCAGATTTCCTCAAGGCACTACCTTCCCTCTTCAGGGATAATGGGCTTTTTTTCGGATATATTTGTCGGGGACGCATGGATTTGTGTTTTAGCTTGGCACTCATTAGACTTTAGGCTAAACATAAATTTATTAGCCTCAAGCTTAGGCCTAGCATAGGCTAAGCTCTTGTCCACCTACAATTATATATATATATATATATATATATATATATTGTTATAAAGTTTGTCAAGAACGTTTTTGTGACAATGGCCAAAAATGTGAGAATAGCCTAAATCTCCCTTTGGGTTCTTTAGAAGTAATTATTTGTGGAGAGTCAAGTCCAAAATTCCAAATGTATAACGAATAAAAGCTAATGGCGCTTTAACAAGAGAGAAATCAAAATGCTATAACTGAAATACAAGAAAACGCAGAAAAAATATACAAGTCCGATTGACCCACAACTAGCGAGAATAAGAAATTGAGAGAGGTTGTGAGGAAGAGAGGGAAGGTTCCCCTATAACCATATTTCCACCCCTAAACTTTAGAATTGTGAGAACATTAGCTGACTGGATAAGCTTTTGCTCTAAAATTTCAACTCTAAAAGTAAAATGTGGTTGGTCCCTTTTGAATATGATTGGGGCCTTTTGTATTAAGTTTGTGGTGGTCTAAGTGACTGGTTTTTGGTCAATAAAAGAGGCTGTGAACCCCAAGTTCTCAATCAAGGAGGTTATGTTCAGATTTGCTTCAATTGGGGTAGAGGGTTAGCTTACTTTTTGCATCATTTGGGAAATGAAGTGGCCTAAATTCATGGAATGATGTTTCCTAGACATGAAAGGCCTTTGGAGTCTACATTTGGTTGCTGTAGATAACAAGGCTAGCCACTTAGGGTTAGCTATGTGTTTTAGGTAAAAAAAAAATGTAGAGCAAGGGTTACAGTCAGCTAGAGCATAAAAGCTCTTTTGGGGTGGAAATTTTGGGTACGTGTTAGGAACCGGTGGTTCCTAATGGGGATGGATAAGAATTATAAGGGAATTGATGGAAATTTGTAGGGAAATTGATTTAATTAGAGGTAGTCACCCTTCGTAGAGAAAGAAAGAGATTAAGAGAGGGAGAGAGAGAGATGCATTAATGCACTTAAGCAATGAGTTGGTTTATTCTTTAATGATGGAAATGTGATTATACAAGTAGGTATTTATTAAACCATAAAACTATTCTATTGGTCCACATGGCCTTATCCTAATGGTCCTATTATTCCCCATGTGCATTAATAATTCCAACATGTGCTAAATGTGATTAACATACTTGGAATTGTAACTAACTAAATAACTAAGTCTACAACAATTATTATCTATATGCTTATATCATTCCTAACATTTCCCTCCCTTTGAAAACATCTTGCCCACAAGGTGTTGTAGTGAAATAGCATCTTCATCAAGGGAGATCTTTCAATAGACCAATACCTTAGTGACAGTTTGATCACCATATTCATGCATTTCTCTTTGACAAGCAGTCCCATGCACAAGAAGGTTTCTTCTTCGTAGATCTTCAAACTTTGCTCGAATTCTTGAGCCTTCAATGGTTCTTCAATCTTCAAGGTCTCATTGATTCTTTGAACATTGGAATGTTCTTGTATCCCCAAGACCTCATTTGATTCTAGAACCATTAAAATTGTTGGCGCTTGCATCTTGGATTCTTGGATCATTGACACTTGGATTGCCAATTCTTGAATCATAGACTCTTGAATGGAAAACTCCATTGGTGCATCAAGAATTGGTTCTTGGAAGATCATCATAACCTTCTTTGTTGGTTCTTTGGACTAAACTTCAAGGGCAATGTGTACATGTATATCATCATCTACTTTGACACAAAAATCAACATCCCGACTTACAACAACAGCTGTAGATTCTTAGAACTCGATTTGTTCTTTGAGTTTCATTGAATCAAGAGATTGTAACTCCTCTTCTGTCATATTCTTGAGACCCTCTTGCAATCTTGAGAACTCTTCATTCATGGCCTTGTTAGATTCAGCCAATGCCTTGACCTTCTCTAAAACGACATTGTGAGATTTATACAAAGTCTTGACATCCTCTAAAACTTTGTTCATCATTTGCCGTAATTCTTTCCAAAGTTCTCTTCGGTCACATTCGTCCGTATCAAGATCGACGACTTTGATACCAATTGTTAGAAACTCGGTGGTTCCTAATGGGGATGGATAGGAATTATAGGAGAATTAATGGAAATTGTAGGGAAATTGACTTAATTCAAGGTAGTCACCCTCCATAGAGAAAGAAAGAGATTAAGAGAGAGATATGTACTAATGCACTTATGCAATGAGTTGGTTTATTCTTTAATGATGGAAATGTGATTATACAAGTAGGTATTTATAGAACCATAAAACTATTCCATTGGCTCACATGGCCTTATCCTAATGGTTCTATTATTCCTTATGTGCATTAATAATTCCAACATGTGCTAAATGTGATTAACATGCTTGAAATTGTAACTAACTAACTAACTAAATCTACAACAGTTATTATCCATATGCTTATAGCATTCCTAACAGTACAAGACCTCCTTCATGAGCTTGAGGGACTACTAGTGTCCCTTGCTCACTTGGTAGCGCGCATGCTGGGATCATGCAAAAGGTCTAAAA
This sequence comes from Quercus ilex subsp. ballota, assembly GCA_032727855.1. Lineage (NCBI taxonomy): Eukaryota > Viridiplantae > Streptophyta > Magnoliopsida > Fagales > Fagaceae > Quercus > Quercus ilex. Next base: position 3,176,808 of record CM064908.1, on the reverse strand, counting down.
GAAACTAACTGATACCTTCCAAACCACACTTCCTCAATTTTTCCAATATGTAACATAGGCTTGGGCCATGTTTAAAAGAATAAAATATAATGTACACATGAATTAGGCCCACAACGAGATCGGGCTCGATTGAATCAGAATGTGTCGCGAAAATTGGTTTAAAGACTCTACACAAAGTTTGAATAAAATTAATTATTATGCTTATAAAAAAAAATGGTTGTTATGCATATATATATATATATATATATATAGAAAGTTTATGCATTTGGAAAGGGAGAGATTACGTTTTTATGATTTTTTTTATTTTTTAAAAGTGTTATGCGATTATGGAAAGTTCATATTTTTAGAAATATTTAATTTTAAAAGTTATTACACCTAATAAGTAATAGCTATTACAGTCCTTATAAGAGCATCTGCAATGAGGTTGCTATATTGACTAAGAAGTCAATTTAGCAACCAATACCCTCAAAAAGTGCTATATAACAAAGAAGGGAAACTCAAAATAATTGAGTATGAGCTATAATGAGCTGCTAGAGATAGCAACTTATTGTAGCTTAAAAAATAAAATAAAAAACAAAAAAAATTAATGTGTGGTGTTAAAAAAAATAGTATTTTAATGTGTTGATAGTTGCGATTGTTATTTATTGTAGATATATTATTTTATTATGTTGTTTATATTATTTTAATATGTTGAGTGTTAAAATAAAACCTTTGGCGTTAGGTATATTATAAAATGAGGTATTAAAATAGATAAAGTAGTGTTTTGACTTGTTAAAAACTATTTAATTTTTGGGAAAAATTTAAGTACGGTACTTAGGTGTTGTTCCTTAGGTTCCCTTCTTAAAATTCAATAATGTGGCTGTACTTAACTAAAAATACGCTTCCATTTATGAGAAAAAAGTCACATGACTGAATTTTAAGAGTGGAACTTACGAAGTAACACTTCAGCACTGTACTTAAGTTTTGTCCTTAATTTTGGACCATTCAACAATTAGTTATGTCAATTTATTCTATTACCTTTCAAAATCAAGTCGATTTTATCCTTCAGTTTCAATTTCTTCTCCATTCAAATTTTATCGAAATTAATAATTATAATTGTTTTGCTTTAGAAATTTTAAAACTTTCTACAAGATTTTTTTTTTTTTTTTTTTTTAAGTTGTACTATTTTGACAACATTCAATAATTTGGTAAATATTTAAATGTAAGAGGATATTTAAGGATGAAATTGGCTTTTTTTTTTTTAAAAAAAAAAATAGAGAGACTATATTGGCATAATTGATAGTTGAATGACCGAATTGACACAATAAATAATTAAGGGACTACAATGAACTTTACCGTTTCACTGAAGGACCAAGTCAGTAATTTAACCATAAATAGTTTTGATTTTACGTAGTAAACATAGGTAACATTCTTTAAAAAAAGAAAAGAAAATCTAATTCAACTGATAAGCCTTATGGTTCTTAAAACAATGGGATAAAAGAAGCATTCTTGTGTAATTAGGATTATACATGTGGTCACTTTATAACATAACAAAAAAATCTTCTAATCTAATTTTATTGTTCCATTTAATATAGTGAAAATTGCTCATCTACGTTGCAAAGGTTGCAAGAAACACGTTAGGTTTTATTAGTTCAATTGCATAAGTGGTTTAATCAATAGTAATCAATAGTATTTCCTAAATTGAATAGGAATAGGTGCATGAGATCGTTTAGCTTAATTACAATTTGTTATGTCTGAGATCTTCGCATACAAAATATCTAAATAGAAATAGTATATAAATGTAGATCAAATAAAAAATAATAGCAAAATATCTAAATAATTTAATTTGTATGGAGAGCTAACAAAAGCAAAATTCAATTTTGATTCTAATTGATTTTTTTCTAAGTTTTGGTTATATATATATATATATATTACCTGGTTAGTAATGGACCGTATATAGTCATGGTATATTACATAAATGACTTATAAATTTAAATTATTTTTTGTTACACAAAAAAATGGCTCATAAATATAAAAATCATTCAAACTCTCACTTCCTCTAATTTTATATATAAATTTAGATATATAGTTAGGTTTTTTATGGTTTATTTATATTGAATTCATTATTTTCTACACTGAATTAACTCACTTGACATAAAAATTTAAAAACTTATATTAGATGGGACACGTGGTACAAAATTAAATTCTAATTGAAACTCAATTTTTACACTGAATTAACTCACTTGGCACAAAAATTTAAAAACTTTTATTAGATGGAACACGTGGTACAAAATTAGACTTTAATTGAAATTTAATTTGAAATTTAATTAGATTTTCTCTCAATTTTGGCTTTTAATATATAATAATATAGATAAGATGGAAAACTCATAAAACGGGATTGGAAAGCTTATTCAATTAGAAACTTGCACCCTTCAACAAACCTTTAAATAAATTTCCTTCTAAAGAGAGAACCATTATTGCCAAGTTAATGCACCAATTTGAGTCATGATTTCAACTTTCATCTATATATATAGCCTATGACATATTTTTAACACATAACTAAAGAACCAAACAATGGGTACTAGAAACCTTTATGATGTTCCAATTGTATTTTGGTCCTTATTTACTTTGCTCTTTCACATGCTCATTTGTCTTGGAACAAATGGCTTTAGCATCAAGCTCATCCCAAGATATTCCATTGATTTAGTGCTCTTTCCCAAAAATTTAAGTCAACCGGAAAAACACAATAGAATGGTTGAACTTTCTAAAACTCGAGCCCTTCATTTTCAATCCATGAATTTTGCAAATGTGATCAACTCTACAAAGCAAGGCATTAAAGTACTACGTCCAATGGTGCACAATTTTGGAAGTTTCTATGCAGCTAACATTGAATTTGGCACACCACCATACTCTGAACTATTGGCTATGGATACTGGTTCCGATGAAACATGGGTTCAAGGTGAAGGATGCCATATATGTTTCCCCCTAATTGTTGGAAATTTCAAGTTCCAAGAGTCCATGACATATAATTATGTGCATTGTGATCATCCCATTTGTGTTCCTAGAATATTTCAAGAGAGCAAATGCATTTTTTATCGTCGCTATTGCCTATTTTGATGGTAGTCACACTACGGGTTATCTATCAGGTGAAACATTCAAATTGCCTACAAGTGAGGGGGCATATGAAACCTACGAAAATTTAATTTTTGGGGTTGGCTTATTCAATGAAAATATACAATTTAGTCGATATATGGGAGAGTCAAATAAAGTAGCAGGGATATTTGGTCTAGGACTTGGAGAACGATCAATCCTAAAGCAACTAAAAGATGACACTGACCTACGTTTCTCATATTGCCTTTCTGATTGGACCATTGAACAAAATCCCTTCATATACTTACATTTTGGCAGTGATGCACAAATTAGTGGAAATGATCAAGCAATAGTACAAAGAACACCATTGTTGATGCTCATTTTGAGTAGCCCAGTAGAAAGAAGAAGCTCAGTAGCATGGGCAGAAAAGAGTTAGTAAGTGGAAAGAAAAACCATTAAGCCCAAACGGCAAGAATAATGGATCACAGGCCCATGAAATAAACAAATGGGCATGGAGGAAGCAAATGGGCCTGAAGGAGCCCGAAGAGAGAGAAGTAGCAAACCCGTGAGCAGTATGTGATGTAGAAAAGTGAGAATAGGCCATAGCAAGCCCGAAGTAATGCAAGTAAAGAAAGTAAGGGGTTGATGGCAAGCCCATGAGCCCCAAGGATGAAGGATGAGGTAATTGGGCCAGGGAAGTCCAAAAGAGTTAGTAAAAGCCCATGAGAACACAGAATTAGGAAAAGAGGCCAAGGAAGCCCAAGGAAAGCAAATGGGCCGAGGATGCCCAGGAAGAAATAAATGGGACAAAAGAGCCCATGAGCCATGTAATGCCAAGCCCAAATGACCATATTGAGTCATTGAAAGAAGAATAAGCAGCAGACTTAAAAAGGCCCAGCAAGCTAAGGTCAAATAACATCACAACAGAAATGGCAAAATGGACCGGCAGGAACAGACAGCAAAACCGCATAAAGGATTAAAAGGGAAGGCTGAAAAGAGGAAAAGCTCGCTATCAAATAAAGCCCAGCCCCTAAGGGGAGCAAGCCATAAAAGGATGGGAAATCAGAAAACAGCTCACACCATAAGAAGTCAAAGACAGACGGCAGACTGTGCAGACGACCCTCCAGACCACGGTGAACGCATGAGCGGCAAACAAATTTTGGACATACATAGAGATGAAGCACGCGCAAGGCCCAGACATCACCAGCCTGTACCCAGTCAATACAGGACACGGTGAGGTCATGGGTCAGAGGTAAGAGGGCATGGTCTGGCGGTGGGGAGAGGGGAAAACCTATTTTGGGGCTCCTGCTTAGGCTCTTTTTGGGGAAATGTCCTGCTGGGATGACATGCCGCCCAAAAGAAGTAAGGATGAGTTGGAGCCACTAGGTGCATGTCACGAGGGATAAAGAGAGGGAGAGCACCCACACCTTAACAGGTAGGAAGGCCACGACAGACAAACAAATAAAATAGCCTTATTTGTCTGGTAATAGGAAGTGGCATAGCCAGCACAGGTAAGTGGTGATGGTTGAACGACTGACGAACCAGTAGTGGTCGGCAAGGACACCCATACCAGAAAAAGGTAGTTAAAGACTAAAATAGTAAAAATTAATCACGCCAGGCACTATAAAAGGGGCCCTTGCCGTGCACAGCAAAGGGGGATCACAATCACGGTAATAGTAATCTCTAAGAGAAAATCATAAGACAAGAGTAAACACTAAGAAAGGAAAAGGAAAAACAAAGGAAAAAGAGAGAACTTAGAATGGTAGGCATGCACCAATAGTTTGATCTCCTCCCTCCTTCTAAAGCCCTGCTCTCTATCAAAGAAACAGGATCCTCATTGAACATAAACCATTTAGGCCCATTCCCTCAAAGCAATTAATTTCTTTTCCTAGGGAGATTATTCGCATTAAGGAAGTGGTTTCCCTTCTCGGTTTCAAGCTCCGTAGCCTTACTTGGCGTGGCAAACTGATTTTTCCTTCCTTGATCCAGGAAGCCCGTTATTATTATTTCCCCATTTATTTCTGTTACTTTTGTGTACGGGGGTGCTTCTTGCCACTTCCTTTTATTTATTCTATCTAGTATTTCTTGTGTTATCTTTATTATATCTGTTTGCCATAACTTCCTCATAGCAGCTTTGCCTGCCACGAGTATGTGATCAAAACCTGGCAAAAGGGGCATAATTTGTGCACAAGCCGGACCAAAGTGAGTTACAGTTGGACCGGTCTCAACTCCCTTACTCAGAACACTTGGGCCCAGTATCAAATGAGGCAGCCCAATCCAACATTGTAAAAAAGGCCCACTACAACCATTAATACCCGGCCAAAATCACTACAATGTAAAAGTGTTGAGTATTTGGTTGGATGGAAGGAAGCTTCGAATAGATCCAGCAGAGCTTCAAGTGAGAGGTGATTCTAGTGGTGGGTTTATTATTGATTAAGGAACTACAATTACTTTACTTGTTCCTAATGCATATAACACTGTCAGAAATGCAATAGTTAGATACTTATGGGCATATAATTGGAGTCCTATGGCGAATACTGGAATGATGTATGACCTTTGCTATAATGTCCTACCAACTGAATATTAACCATTTCCGCCATTAGCAATTAAATTTCTCGGAGCAAAACTTGAGATTGGTTCTCATAAACTCTTCAAATCAGTTTATAAGAATGTGTATTGCTTGACGATCATTCCTACTTCTGAACAAGGGGTAAATATTTTAGGGGCAATTCATCAGATAAATTATCGATTCTTATTTGATGTTGGAACAAGTGAAATGTTTTTTGTCCCAGAGCTCTGTCAATTTAATTAGAATGACTCAAATAATTAAAACAAAATAAAATAAGAAGTCTTAACATTCACCTTAATTTCTTTTCTCTTGGGGTTGGGGAGTTATGGCATGATTCAAACCCAATATTCATTCTTGTTTTCTTTTTTAACTAATGAGGGTTTCCCAAGTTCTTTGAGCACCAAAATCTTCCTATAGAGTAAGGAAATTGCCCTTAATATCATCCTTCCAAAAATACCCAACATTACAACAAATGACCTTGGTGTCACCATATATAATCGAATTTCAATTTATAGTGTTTGTTCCATGATGATTGTGCTTTATATTAAGCCAAGACAGATTAGTTTTTTGTGTAGGTGGAATTTGTACCCCACTACAATTTATTTGTAAATCACCACTTGGATTTCAAACAGACTTAAATTCAATAATAACCAGCCTACATATAGCATATGTAACATATAAACCTCTTTACTGCTCATTCAAGATATTGCCAAAGCCCACCAGTCACAAGCACAATTTGCAATCAATGAATGAGAAGAAACATGTTCTAAGAAGGTAGGTAATACATAAGATCATGACTAGTTGATGACATTAGAAACTTTAGTAATGCATTGGGCAAAAGCAATGCAGTTTATAATGACCCTTAGATATCTTGCACTCAATTAAGTATGAATTCATTCAACAAAGCCACAGGAATTTCAAGCCACCCACCTCCCCACCTCTTTAATCATTACAGAAACTCACAGTAAGTTTGATATCTTAAGATCTTGATCTCAATCTCAATCTCAAACTCATAGGAAATGCAAGTTCCTAAAACGACAGAGTTGGAAATTTTAAAAACTCACTTTTTCTAGGCACAACTTTACAGACTTTAAAATCAATATTGAAGTATTCCTAAATAACAAACTCCATTATTCCACAAAAATCTGATAACCGAAAGTGTGAAATTACGAAATACAAAGAAACTCACTCTTGGAGCTGGGTTCAGGTTCAACTTACCTGTCGTGATATACAGTGCAAACGAAATTAGAATTGTTAGGGCAAGAAAGAGCAACAGAAGACTTACCATGTATGGCATTTCATTTTTGAAACGGTTTCGATTTATTTACGATTTTGCCATTTCCCACACTGTTCCCACCTTTTCCCTAGTCCCGAGATTGAAGGACGAACTAGAACCCTTCAAACTTTTCTTATATCTTTTTATTGTATGATTTCGTTGTTAAATTGCATATATATCTTTATAATATCATCTATGGTTGCAAAACTTCAAGAAAATCAAAGATAGATAACTATATCATCAAATAAATATTTGAATTTTAAGTTTTTATAGTTTTAAATTATGCATAAAATATACGTTTATAGATGGAATAATAATTAACATCCGATTTGAACAAAATTTAACATGCATGTTTAGAACATAAAGAACATGCAATTTAACAGTTAAATTTCAAAATATATAACCTTGTTAATTTTTTAGGAGCTTGAAGGATTTCTTTCCAAACTAGTTTGGGGAGAGAAATTTTATCCTGAATTGAATAACTTTCAGAATTTTGAAGTGTCTTCAAAAGTTTGTACATCTTAAAATGGTGAAAGTATTTTTTTTTTTTTTTTTTTTAGGTAAAAACTTACAAAGGAGAAAATAAAATCATATTCCCAAAAAAAAAAAAAAAAAATCTCAACCATAAGGTTCTTTATTATTATTATTTTTTAGAAACAACCATAATGTTTTTTTTAGAAGTAGGTAATTTGAAATCTAGATGTCTCCACTCTCCATACGAATATTAGGAAGTATCAACCAATTGAGCTACAGGCTTTTGGCACCATAACATCCGTTATTTTGACTAAAATGAGTACACATTTTGAGTACCACTTTATAGGTGTTGATTAAAAAAAACACCACCCACCCAAACATATGTTTTGAACTGATTTTTTTTTTTTTTTTTTTTTTTCTTTCCCCAATAATGAAAACAACATTCTATATATTTGTCATTAAAAAAAACATTATGAAAAAAGTTTTTAAAATCTGATTTGAAGAGAAAAACTAATAACCCTAATAGTTAACTTGGACATAGGTTATTCATTATTGCCTAATTTAATACTAGTTAATCTAATAGTTAACCGGTGAAAGTCAAATTGTACAATGGAAAAATGAGCGATGGTAAGAATACAACATTTTTCACAATAAATTTTATAATTGTTAACTTGGCAAGTTATTAATTCTCATATGAACCCACTAATGACATTAATTTATATACGGACAAAGTGATGTAGGGAGGAGAAAATAAGAGAACTGCGGTTCAATTCCCGCCTACACCAAAAACTGATTGGTGCCTTGGTTTGATGATAAAGAGTCATTGTCAAGAGCGGATGCCATAGATTAAAACTCTCTCAATAAAAAAAATTTATGTTGTTCTCTCTTTTATAGCGGAATTAGGATTTTAACTTGAAAAGGCAAATAAATCTTAATTCAGCTAAATAAGAGAAAACAAAACTGTCTAAATTTGAATTTGATAACACTCTCACTATTTTTGATGAGTGCACATAATATTTTTCTATTGGCTATGATCCGTATAGCAATATGAGATTGGCCTCCATGATGAAAAGGATAAATTATTTCCTAGACATGAGACTAGGAAAAAAGAATCAATATGTTTTAGAATTTCCTGATTACCTTTGTGTCACTCCTCCGTTTGGCCTAGGACATCAGCCTACTGATTAAGATTTATTGAAAAAAAGAATAAAGAGTTAGATATCGCTTTTTTTTTTCTTTTTCTTTTTTTCTTATTGGGAAGGCAAAAGGGCTCCCATATGATCCAATACCTATGAAACAATACTCTCCAGTCTCCAACCCTAAATGGAAAATTCATCAAGCATGGTGAGACCCACTTTTACTATGACTTTCTAGAGCCTTGGTGTGATTGCAAGGGAGGAATAAAAAGCAAAAAAAAAATCGATTATGGATTTCTAAACTTTCTAATTTTTAAAAAAAAAATAAGTCTTAAGTAAAAAAAATTCCAAATATATTTTTTGATTTGAAAGAAAATAGAAAAAAAAAAGAAAAAAAAAGCATTGTTTGGGTGGATTTAATGGCGCAATTTGATGTCAGTGAATTCAAATAATTACATTAGAAATGAATACAAATTAACGAATTAAAGTGAAAAATAAAAAAACAAAAACAAAAAACTTTTTTTTTTTTATAGGCAAAACAAAACTTTTTATAGACATTGACATGCTCTTTTCTCAGTTACGTGGTTCACTCATATATGTCATAGTGCAATTAGGCCGGCTATGATAGTACCCATTGAGGGACACAAATGACAGTAGTTTTTAGATTCCACGTTTCTACACAATGGAAAAAGGAAATACTAACTCTTATCAACATGACATTATGAAAGATAGAGAGACCAATACGTCTGTATTGTATTGGAAAAATAATGAAAGGCTCCAATGGTGGTAGGCTGAACCTACTTTAGTTATAGAACCTCTATCCTTTTATTGAGGGAAAGCTCTTCGAATTGACATAAAGGAGGGACCACGATAGAGCAAAGATTACCCATCACTGCTATGTACGGAGTATTAATAAAAAACAGGTAAGGATAATAAATAACCCCAAAGTCAATATAAATTGATTTTAGAGTAAATGCTCTCTCTTAGCTGTGGCCTGTGGGAACCAACCAAGCTTGTCTCCAGGATTTAATTTTAGAGTAACTTACAAATTGTATTCCTATAGTTTAAGAGTATGTATTTAGATTTTATACTTTGAAATTTCATAATTTAAATTTTACCCCCCTAATGTTTGGGGTATTTGAATTTTACACTAAAACGTTTGAGCCCGTTTGGTAGAACATCTCAAACACCCATTTTCAGTTTTTAAACAACATTACACACATTTCCGATTCTCCATACACTTTTTCACCCACACGAATTTTACACCCTAACGTTTTAAAATTTGGATTTTACCCCCTAAAGTTTAGGAGTGTTTGAATTTTACACTCTAAAATTCTAAAACTTTAGGAAGTAAAACTCAAATTTTGAAATGTCAGGGTGTAAAATCCAAACATTTCCAAATTCATGAGGTAAAATCTAAATTTTAAAATTTCATGGTGTAAAATCCAAATACCCTCAAACTTTAGGAGTGTAATTTGTAATTTACCCTTAATTTTATAATCTTCCATAACAAAGCATGTTTCTTAGTTAAATGAGTTACCGTTAAAGCTTAACTACTTGCTATTTAAACGAAACAAGAGTTTGAATTAGAACTTCATAGTTAAAATTATCCAAGTAGAATATAAATTGAAAATACAATTAAGACTTTTTTAAATAGAGGGCACGGTTTGTGTTTAGGGCCATGAGCTATTGAGCTCACATGCATGTACAGACAGCATACTAATGTAACTGTACCTCTACAGCACTAATCAAGGGATGCCTAGCACAGTTCCCAGAGTTCTTAATGGTTTGCCCCAAGGACCTGGGATCTTTCTTACAACATGTGAATCCCATAAATGTGTGGACTTCATATATTGTGTGAGAGATGATGCCTATACAAGATTCATGAGAAAAATTATTGCTTGGAGCTAAGGTTGAATATGTCACTCTTGAAATGTATAGGGACTCAACTATATTGGCAATAATTTAATTTTCAAAGAGGTAATAGATATGAGATTGTCTTACAAAAATCAAGTTCACATTTTTATTGAAATGTATGCTTAGCATGATGTGTAGTCTATACATACCACATTTCGTGTCCAATGCACAAGAAGGATGAAGTGATCTGATGTTAACAAGACAAAATGATAAGGGTTACCAGCAGGAAACTGATTACATTAACAAGAGGACCCAAAAAAAAAAGAGTAATATGAAGGACAGTCAAGCTCGATTTGTCCGTCTTCCAACTAAAAGGGCCAACTCTGTATCAATCTTGAGGGAGATGTCAAGTGCTTTTACAGAATGTGTTAATGCACCGCTGCAAAACAACATCAAGTGGAATAGTGTAAATCATACTATGACTATTAGTATATCATTAGTAGCTTGTAAATTGATGGCAAGTACTATGAAGAAAAAAATACTTTGATTAATATAACAAGCTGTCTCCAACCTTCAGTGTTACTAATTATATATGAAGTGAATCAGATTCAACTTCTAACCAAAAAGAAAATGAAACTGGTGACACTGGCAACCCGTGTAATGCATGCATTTCTATAGTAGTTATTATGGACTGTATTTATAATCGGAGGTAGAGTTGCAATCCTGTCCCATGCCATGCTTTCCCATATTCTAAAATTACTAACCGTGTTCAAAAGTAAATTCAACTAATTTCCATCATTCTAGACATAAAGTTTATCACGGAATATGTGACTCTCCTATGCCATGACACTGACACGAAGCGACAGTACACCCTGTCAATCAGCAGTTGTGCCACTAAGCTCACACCAACATAACATCCTAATTTTTGAGCAATACTTCTACAACCAATGCAGCCAAGAGCCGCAGTGGCATTACCCAGTTCTTCCCATAGGGAAAGCTTAGGTTCAAATGCAGTGGTACACTCTGGGAAAGCTAGGATTTTAGTCAGGGGGGATTAAAAATAAAAATAATTTTAAAAATAGAAATCTATATGATCAAAAAAGAAATGTAATTTTCATGAAAAATATATAATAAATGTATTTTATAATATTCTTTCTCAAGTGTATACATACAAGTGTAAATTTCATAAAATTAAAATAATTTAAAAAAGTAATTGATATGTACAGTTAAACACTTAAAAACAAGTTAACTCAAGTGATCAATCTATGTATAAAAGTTTAAGCATGTAATTTGATTACTTAAAAGTACATTGAAAAAATAAATCAATATAGAACGTGAAAAGTCTTTTATGTGCCTTGATTGTTTTAAAAAATTTAGAGCATCTGAGCATCTAAACTTTATCTCTTCCAATTATTCAAAATTTTGGTTTTATAGCAAAACACATTGAAAGCATGACAGAGGTGGGCAGAAGAATTAAGGAAAAAGAAAAACTGACAAATTTTCCTAAGTGGCTGCACTGGCTTGGTTGTGGAAAACCATTGTTCTTTTCTTTTCTTTTCCTTTTTTTGAGTTTAAAATGCAGGTCCCACAAATGCTTATAATAAACAAGAACGTTGGGTTTGGGTTTGGGTTTGGGTTTGGGTTTGGGTTTGGGGAGGCAGTGGATCCCATGATGTAGAACAATGAATGCTCCTATATAAAAAACGCTAAACACTGTAATCCAAAATTCCAAATTGATGTGAAACAAAATTCTTCAAGAAATTTTAGGAAAATAAAGCAGAAAATAAAATAATCTAAGAATCAGCACTTAGGATTTGCTTGGATTCTGCGTCAAGCAGGGATAGGAAATCTAGAAATCCAGCACCTAGGTTGCCTGGAATTAGAACCAAGGCATTGGAAAAATCCCAATAGAAATTTTATTCATCATAAACCTGTACTCATAGGAGTACAATTTATTTTTTGATAAGTACTCGTAGGAGTACAATAACACACTTACATAGAATACTAGGACTATATCCTAACCCTAATTGATTTTTGAGCTCGATTTTGGGAGGTTTTCTTTTTTTGCTAAATGGTTTTGGGGAGGGGGTTGTACTAGGCACTTGTGGGGTTTTGCGTGGAGGTGGGGGAAGTTGATTGCCTCCCCTTGGCTCCACCATTGGTGAAACATCTACATTATCAATGGAACTAGCTATTCCTTATGCAGCAACATGACAATTTAAGGAATCACACTATATCTCACTTCAAAATGAGTACATGAGTTGTAACTTCTATACACAACCTGTTGCTCTTGTCAATTAGATAATCTCCATTGGACAAGTTGAACAGCATAGCTCATATAAAAAACAACTCTATGGTCTGATTTTAGTAATTAAGGATTAAGAGTTGCAACAGTACCTGGAAATATATGTCACTCCAGTTTGTCCAATTTTGTGTATCGTTTCAAGAGTAACATTTCCTGATGCCTGTCACCATGAAACAAACCCACCCCTAATTAGCTTTGAAAAAGGTGCACAATAAGCAATTCATCTTAGAAGTTATCATCAATTCATCTAGAAGCTATTATCATGCAGTTACAAGATAGAGTTCATAATATATAGTAACAAAGAATATTGCAATCGATGCTCTAAACCAATAACAATGACGATGAGGAATTGAGTGCTGGTTAAATTAGAATTGAAGTGATGGACAAATAACGCAAAAAATCAAATACATGGGATTAAGGCTTGAATGACGATGAAATGATAATGAAGCAGTTATTCAGCAATGAAAAATTGTTATTGTTGCACCTCTCCTCACAGGCTTCAATTAACCATAAAGAGCCATTACATTGAGGTAATATCATGAGAATGGAGGAAAAGTAGAATGTCGCTAAGGAAGCGTAAAGATTATGCCTGAAGCTTTGAGTTCATGTTAGTCAAAGAATACACCTAATAAGAGATCACAGAACTGAATAGACAAAGTGCCTCTCTTTCATTTGTGCTAGACAGAGAAATATTTATGCACATGGGTGAAAGCATGATAAACTAGACAATATCAGCATTTTTTTTCCCTTTTGAAAAATTAATAATCTAACTGGAAGATAGACATCAGTCACAGCTCCTGTTAAGTCCACAGCTAACATAATACACCAAGATTTTGGTACTGAACTACGTATCATTCCCAATTTCTTCCATGAACCATCGATTGTTTCAGTTGTTCAAATTGCATCAATACTACCCTTACACAGCCTTACCAACTATGCAAACAACAATTGCTGATGTGAGATGCTTTGTCATACACATCATTATAATGTTGATGTGTCGTATGTCAGTCCACGATAGTCTCACAAAATTGAAAGATATGGAGATTTTTAATTTAACATAAAAAGAGAGTAAATAAATAAATAAATTGTGCTTCCTAATGAGCGGACCTATCTAATCTAATTACTAATACTTTGTGTAAATTTGGTTTTGTGCCTTTGTATGTCCTAATTTCATGAGAGTAACATGTTTAATGTGCCATGATAGCATCATAAAGATATGTGTACAAAATAAATGTCTACCACATTAGTGATTACAATTTGCATGGTAACAGTCAAGCAATGTAAAGATAGCATCGAAGTGCTTTTAACTTCAAGGACTGAATTGGAACAATGAATAGTTTAGGGATGACATTGATACCTGACACAGAGTTCACTGACCAAAAATAAATGAATAACTTAGAATATTAGTTACCTCAGTCTCAAATCTCCCATTAATCACATTCACAGCTTCTTTAAGCATAGATACATCTACATCACCATTTGGTAGTGGCACAACCATGTTATCCAACATTATCCGAGTCAAGGAAGTCTTTGTTTGAGATGCATAATGTAACACCTCATGTACTTCCTCAAGTGTCCTAGTTTCAACCTGTGGGGAATTTTTAAATAAATAAAAATTGTGTTGTAACAACCATAGTTCCCGCCAAAACAAATTCTGCACATGCATGTGAAATAGATAGATGCTACACACACACACACACACACACACACACATATATATAGAGAGAGAGAGAGAGAGAAATCTGCTGGAACACTTGACAAAATATATGGGAGGACACATTAAATACAAAGTTGATATCAAACAAATCATTGATGAAAACTTCACTTAAATGCAACCAAGAAACAATTTCAATAAAGAAACTTGACAATTTTCACCTTTGCTTGTAGATACATGACACACTTTAAAAACTGTTTAAATTTTAAAGGTAGAGAATACTACCTCAACTTCCATTTTAAGGTTCTTCTGCTCTAAATACAAGTCAACAGATTTAACGGCATTTGTGACGCCTCCAGCTATTGATATGTGATTATCTTTTATCAATACCATATCAAATAAACCCATTCTATGGTTCCTCCCTCCACCAATCAGTACCTATAATGACAGAATACTAAATGGTCACAAAAAAATTTTGAACAGAAATTGGAGGAGAATTGTAACATTCAAGTTAAAGCAATGAAATGATCTATACCGCCCACTTATCCACCAAACGTAAACCTGGAGCAGTTTTCCTTGTCTCTAAAATACATGCAGGGTATGCAGCATCTGCCATTTCCTGCAGAAAAACAAGTACATGACCATAAATGTCTCCTTCAGGCTTTAAACATCTGTCAGTGAGTATGCCAATAAGATTTAGCTCAGTTCAGTTTGCCTTAAATTGCTGTACTATAAATCTAACATCTAATTTGGATATTTATATAAGGAAAAAAATTTTAAATAATTAGAATATACCTTGTTCAATCTTAGCCACTCAACAACAATTATGTATGATCATATTTTTTAATCATATGTACAGGTATATGAGTCCCATATTCTGTTATCACCCAACTTAAAACCTAAAACTTGACAGATGAGCCACCAAGGAAAAATTGTAAAACTTCAAGAAAGGATATAGAGATCAAGTACTTCTTAAAATACAATTTGTCCTATATTAGTCTTTTTAATAAGTAATGTGGAAATATAAATTAAAAGGAAGCTCTTAAAAAGAAGCTTCGCTAGAATTACAATAAAAGATTCAACATATCCATGAAATCAACTGTAAATTTACAGGAACCGCCCCCCCCCCCCCCAAAAAAAAAAAAAAAAAAGACTTAATTTCCAATACAGATCTCTCCACTTTGTGAGCGTTTGGGAAGTGCGTTTTGCGCTTCCCATGTCCTGCATTTGCCTTTTTTTTTTTTTTTTTTTTTTTTGGAGCCGTGATGGTTGACTTTTCTGTGTGAACAGTGCACACCAGGGGGTCCTATGCACTATTCACGAGACCCACAAACCTCACTTTTTAGCAACTTTTTCATTAAAAAATGGTCTCACGGTACTATTCACACATTTAAAAATTATTTTGCTACAGTGTTTTTAGTTTTCAGTTTTCAACTATATCCAAACGGACCCTTTATCAATTATTCCACTCCCTCCAAATTAACCACATAATACAATGAAAGTTCGCAGACAACAGACTACTGTTTTGATGCTTTCTATACATCCATATCCAACAGGAGAAGACATCTATCGCATTAAGGCAGCATCACCCAATCCACCCAAAGGACCATAACTCAAGCACAACAAGTCGATGGTGCAATAAACCATCCATAGATGAAACCCCACTAGCCATATACATGCAACACTGGTTAACCAACACCCTTTTCCTTTTAATTTGGTTATCTATGGTTAAAATCTTACCCTACACTGTAGTCCACACATAGAAAGCCACCATTTTAGGTATCTTATTATTCCAGACCTTTTACTAGCACCTCCCAGGAATTCATGGTAAAATCAAACACTACACATACCAGAAATTCAGAACTATAAGGTCTCCATCTCATGCAATCATCCCCTCTGGAAAGAGAAATATGAGAATATAAAGAATCCATCAGAAATTCTATTCCCTCTAGTGCCCAATCATGAAATTTATGAATGGCCCTGAGATTCTGAAAAGAAATTCTGTCCTCTCTAGAACATAACAAGATGGATACCGAGGCTTCCTTATTCAACACAATTGAGTATCATTCCAGGTATACTTCTTTTAATGCTAAATCATCACACCACGCATTGAGACAAAATCTGATTGTCCTACCATCCCCAACTTTAAAGTATATGAAATTGTGAAACTTGTCCCAGTCAGCTCTAATTCCTTTCCATAGACTACACCCATCACCCGTGTGGCCTACGCATTTCCAAAGTATACCAACCAGCTCCCAAAACCCCATATTTAACGACTACACATCTCCAGAAATGGTCTTCCTCCCCATAACCACTAACCAAGCAGGGGTAGGTTAAATATTAGTCTGATCAAGCAATTACAGTAGGCTACACATATGGGCATGAAAGGCTGGCATTTTTTCCCAATCCAAGTAAACATGATTCACATTGAAATAGTTTATGTGCTATAGTAAAAATGCATGTGAAAAATCATAGCAACCTGTTAATCAGTTTCATTTACCAGGGGGGGGAAAGGAGAGAACTATACCTTTGTTAGAGTTGCTATTCCACTCATCCTCTGCATAAAATTTAGTGCAACTCTTTCAGCTACAACAATGTTGTGTGCCCGTCCTGCACATAAATTGGTAAGGATTATAAGCTTCTTTTTTTCTTTTTCTTTTTTTAAGGAATTTCTAAGGTACTGATAATTCCTTTTCTTCTTGCCTTCTTGGCTTACCATAAACTTTTCCAAACTGCAGTCCTTTATGAACACAATCTCCATCTTTTTGAGACCACTCCACCTGACATTAAAATGTACATTTAAAAATGACCAAGCATGCAAACCAAAATAAACTACATACGTATTGCAGTTCCTTGATACCTTTAAAGAAGGATCAACCTCATGAAATACCATCTCTGCAAGTGCAATTCCAGCAATAATACCATCTTCCTTTGCCAAGAAATTAGCTTCCACTTCCATGTCAACAGGAATAGTGGCCATACTTGTCACATCCCCTATAAATAATAGTATCATACATTATTAAATATTTACTGTTGGTTATAAGAGCCTTTCCTATGTTAAAAATGTAAAAATCATTACAAAATGACTCTGCCTTAAGTCATTGACACAGAAACAAAATAAGACCAGATATTATATTCATTTGTTAAATGGTAAGTTATAGACACACCTAATTGACATTCAAGTCAGAGCTCATTGGCTGAAATATTAGATTCATTAAAATTAGTGAAGGTAATTGGACAAAAACAATAGAAGATGAGATAAGAGAAGATAAACCTTGACCCCCGGCATCTTCAGCAAGGGCTAAGTTGATGATTCCCTTCAAATCATAGGTAGGGTGCAATGGAGGCTTCAAAGCCATGGATTCAAATGATATGCTGGGATTTCTGGCAGTCACAGCCACCCTAACAATCCGTCTGCAATGTCTGGATAATTAAAACAAGGTGAACCAACAAATTTATTAAACATACTTGAGCAATACATGCATAAACGAACCTTGATGTTGTAAATAAGCAAGGCACAACTATTGGAGAAACAGACAGGATCCGAGCCATTAATTGTTTGTTTTTGATGCTCTTAAGAAGTATGCAGTGTTTTGCTCAGCTCTTTTATTCTATTCGTCAAGCATCTTCGATTACACAACACCACTCATGTTCTTTTGAGTGATGAGAAAATTTCAAGAAAAGATTAGACTAACAGCTTGTCTCTTATTCAACAAAGTCAAGGTGAAGCCCATTTCCTGAAAAAAAAAAATTACCAAAAGGCATATATATAAACAACTTTTTTCCTTTATCCCAGCCCAAAAAAAAAAAAATCCAAAAGTATTAATGCATTATTTTCAGAATTCCTTTCCTATCTAAAGATTGTAGTATTGGACATTTAAGGACACAACCATTGTGTCCAGTTGTGTATGGACAATTATCTACAATTTAACTCACTTACCTAAAGCATATTGTACTACACAAGAATGGTTTACAATTTTTTAATACGTAGATTACAGTTACACACACCTAGAGGGTTTTGAACCCATAAGCCATAACCTCTCTCCACCTTATCATACATGGTGTCAATGAAAAATTAGAACAGAAAAACAATGTATGCTCTTGTATCCTAATGACATATGCTGTAGTGTTGTGAAAAGCAATCAGCCAAATGCGCCCTGAGTGAGTATTTTGTGCTAAGGGACCTTGATTTCCTTTATCCACTGTGAGAAAGTAACAAAGGTTGGGAGATTTCCCCTATAAGCACTTTTTTTTTTTTGATAAATAACGAAATATCATTAATCAAAAAGACCCAGGTACACTGGGAGTGTACATGGATAGGAGTACATCAAGATCGTAAATTACAATGATCAAGCATAACAAAAAGATTAGACTTTCCCCTATAAGTTCATATGATCTAGTTGCCTGTTTTATTCACCAAAACTGTTCTAAGTTTCTGTTAGCATATTGGCAGAAAATTTGTGAGTAAATTCTGCCCTGTGATACAGGGAGAGGAGGTGTCATTGGCCAAATGTGTCATACAATGTTTTCAATAGATTTGAACAAATTCATCATTTCTATAGCAGCTTTATACAAGCTATGGTTCTTCAATCAAACAAAACACTAATAAACACACATGAACTCATGCACTTTTTTTTTTAATTCTTTGTTCACAACCATTTCTCTCTCTCTCTCTCTCTCACACACACACACACACACACACACACATATAATAGATTCTTGTTTTGAGTATGAAAAGAAGCAAGAAATATGCTAAATGATTTATTGAGTTCCAATAATAAAAAAAATTGATAAGATATTCAGAAAATTCATCACAAACATCATAAGATAAGATTAGAATATAGGCACAAAGAGGTGTTTATTTTTTGTTTTACCTGATTGGAAATCAGATAGTGAACGTTCTGTGAGTGTGAGGCCTAACTGATTATATAGAGTCTGAAGCAAAAACCTTAAAAAAAAAACAACAATGGGAGAGAGACCAAATTCATATCCACAAATTGACTCGCACGTGACTTTCAGAAATGACAAAAACACCCTCAAGTGAGATTGTGGGGGCTGCGGCGCCAAGAATGACATAAGAGTGGGGCCGGAGCAAAGAGCATGTTACGTTACATTTTTGCTTGTTTGATGAGAAACTGATCACAACATTTTAACGGCGCAGCTCAGGGTTTGTCTGTTTGTGCCATGATTTTTTTTTTTTTTTGGGAGAAAGATTTAGGCCATGATTGTAAGGAGCAAGTTAATTTTTTTTTAATAAATAAATAAAACTTACTTTTATTATCTAATTAGTATTATCCCTATGCGATGCATGGCTTAATTAAAATTTATATATAAATAATTTTTTTTAGGGATAATTAGAGATTATCAACCTATGATTTAGCCCAAATTTAACTTACGCACCCGTGATTTCATTTTTGATACTTTATCTACTTGTGTTTCATTTCGTTACTACTCCGTAACCTACTTCTCTTTCAGACGTTATTCTAACACATTTTTTATTAAAAACAAAACCCAAAACAGATTAAACACTCCTCTCTCCCAAAACACACTCCCATCCACATGAGGCAGGTCTACTAATTTGCTTGAAAATCATGAGTACATACAATATGAACATCTTAGCATATCAATAATTATGATAAAGTAGAGAACAACTGAACTGAAAGATGTACCACAAAATCAGCAACTTGCGCTGCGTGGGTTAGCATTGAGGTTGGGGCAATGTGGATTTGCAGCTGCGGCAATTGGTGTTATGGTCACTTCCCTTGGATTTTCTAGCTTCACTGCTTACTGGTATTTCCTTATTCTCTCTTTGTTTTTTGGGTTATTTTTGTTTTTTTAGCTTACCATTGTGTTGGATGATCAATTTTATTTATCAGATGGGGAAAAAAGAAAGATGGGTATTTTTTTTATTTATAAGAAAATGGCTGTATTTATTTCAATAATTCCATCCAGAGTGTAAGTTTGAATTTGTTTCAGTAATTCCTTTTGATATGTGAAATTAATGACAATGTTCAAAATAGGAAGAAAGTAGTAAACATGTAATCCTGGGTTTGCTGATTTTAGCGACACATATGATGTGGCAAATGAAATTAATCCTAGGAGAATGGCTCATTAAGATGTCAATGTAGAGTTGTTGATTCCTAATAAGTATGGAACTTCTGGTGATGTGATAGCATTGCACACCTAACTTGGTATCTGAGTTCATTGTCATTGTACCCTTTCCTTTGTAGGCCACAGAGAGTCATAAATATAGTGAAGGTTCTTCAAAACTGGGAATTTTTTTTTTGTTGTTTTGCAGGCTGGCTTTCACGATGAAGGTGATTATGGTGGTCTTCTTGTGTTCTGGGTTTGAAATTTTTTTAATTTGAGCCATGATTTAAGAAATGGATATTCCTAGGTTTAAAATAGCCC
The DNA here is from genome assembly GCA_032727855.1 of Quercus ilex subsp. ballota. Lineage (NCBI taxonomy): Eukaryota > Viridiplantae > Streptophyta > Magnoliopsida > Fagales > Fagaceae > Quercus > Quercus ilex. Next base: position 3,156,057 of record CM064908.1, on the reverse strand, counting down.
ATTTTGATCTTGTTTTCTTTTGCTTTTTTTGTTTTTCTTGTTTTGAGATGAAAGAGACATAAAATGAGAGTAAAAATACTTATTTACCCCTCTTTTTTAACAGAGGTGGGTAACAGAGACTAAACGGAAGTAATCTCAGGTGGGTAAAGTGTCAAAAATAAAACCACAGATAAGTAAGTTAAATTCGGGCTAAACCACAGATGAGTAATCTTTAATTATCCCTTTTTTTATTAATTTACTTAAAATAAACAATAAAAATAAATGAATATTTTACTTTTAAGTTACATAATTAATACATGTTGTGTGAGACTAAAGTATCATAATATATATATATATATATATGAACAAAACTTAGGTACAGTACATTAGGTATTGTATTTTAAATTTCCCTCTTAAGATTTAGTCATGTGACTATTTAACTAAAAAATACACTTTCATCCTATGAGAAAAAATCCACATGACAGAATCTTAAAAAGGAAACCTAAGGAATAACACCTAAACACTATACCTAACTCTCTCTCTCTCTCTCTCTCTCTCTCTCTCTCTCTCTCTCTCTCTCTCTCTCTCTCTATATATATATATATATATATATGTAATATTGAATGTAAGATGATAGAGGTACCTAATATATATATATATATATATATATATAAAATGATTTTCAATAATACATTGAAGTTTAAGGTTCAATTAATCACATATATTTAAATGGAAAACTCTTGAATTTAATAATTAAAAACTATCCAAAACAATAATTGAAATCATGTTTAAGTGAAACCTCAATTCAATAATTAAGAACAATCTAAATTATTAAAATTTTAAAAATTTGAAGGAGAGAGAGACTCATATGAGAATTTAATTTTTGTCCTTGAAAGTATGGAAGAAGGTACTGAAACTTGAGTGAGTTTCACCCTACCAAGTTTAAGTCTTGTGCGTTGCATGCTACATGTGTGTGTATATGCATGAAAAATGATCTAAATTTAACATTTATTGTAGAAAAGAAATAGTGTAGTCTTACCCCTATCTAGCTAATTCTTGTTATAATCCCTTGTGTAGCTTGTGTATGTGCATGAAAAATGATCTGAATTTAACATTTATTGTAGAAAAAGATATGGTGTAGTCTTATCCTTGTCTAGCTAATTCTTGTTATAATCCCTTTGTTTTGCAGGAAGAGAGAGAAACCCTTCTTTTGAAAAAAAAAAAAAAAGTCAGCGTATAATAAATAATAGCTAAGACATTACTCTTTGAAAGTAATATCTCATACAAATTTGTATTTCAATTGTGGGTTTTGGTAGTTAGAAGTTAGCGCATAGTAGTTAATAATTAGAAAATTACTTTGAAATTTTTTAAACCAATCCCTTAAAAAAGTTTTAATGGAGTTTAAATCACATTAATAAATTGTCTCTCTATTATTAGTAAACATTTCTTAGACTTATCTATTTAGCTTTGTTGCCAAATTTATATAAACTCTTTTATTTCTTTTTTTTTTTTAAGAATATAACACAACCAAAAACTTATAAACAACAATTTACATTCAATATAAAGAATATAATCAAACTTATTCATAATTTAAAATTAAGAAATTAACACAAATTATAAATTTAGAAAAAGAATAAAGAATAAACCTGTTTGTTTTCTCTATCACTTTAAGAGATGAAAGTGTGAGTATGTAACTAAATTCTGAACCAATTATTGTAGAAGATAATAAATGGGTACAAAAGTTTAATATTATAAATTGGGCTAAAACGTATGTAAGAAGTTTTTATTAATTTTTTTGAAGTTAAAGAAAAATAGCTTAAACAAAATGAAAAAAATAATACGGAGTAATGAAGAAAGAATGCATACTTGTCATGGGAGGCATTCACATATTGGAATAAACTTCACTTCAAAAATGATATATATATATATATATATATTAATATATTAATATAAAGGTAGAGTTTCATTCGATATAGAATTTAAATCCTATTGGAATTAAGATTTATAATCAATTTGTTTGTTGCTATCTCATAAATCCCATAGAAGGTGGATTAAAAAAAAAGGGTCATATGAATGGAAAGAAAAAAGAAAACATTTTTTTTATGGAAAAAATGAAACGTTTCTTTTATAACCAAAAAAAAAAAAAACAACAGACAAACGTCTTTTTTTAGAAGAACAAACATTTATTATATATTGATACTTTTTTCTTGGGAGAAGAAAGAGAAGGTGTTTACTTTAAACTCAAATACTTATTACATTATTTACAATTTAAAAAAAAAATTATCCAAAAACATTTTTGGTAAATCGGTATGAACAATAATTATCTAAAAAAAAAAGTCACGCGTGAAGAGAAAGATTTTGCTGTTAAATATGTTAATTTTTAAAATTTTTTTTTTTTATGGGTGTAACGGCAAAAAAGCAGTTGGTCAACAAATGGAAATAAATGAAGGTTTTACTGCTTGCAATCACAATAAATTTGTTTAGAGATGGGAAGTCAAATCTTATTATGATATCCTGTGCACAAAATCAGAACATTTATATCATAGAGTTGAATAAGAAAGGGTGTCACTTCTATTAATTCACAACTTAAGAACTGGTTAAGAAAAATTACAAGTGTTGGTCCTCAGGTCTAGTCCGAGATTGGGTTTACAAATGAATAGATTCTTTTCTCTCTGTTTTCTCCTTTTTCTTCATCCTTTTTATTTATCTGGATCTTCCTCTTACTTTTATATCTAGCTACAACTTATTTGAATCTTACACCTTAAGGGCTGAGATTACCCTCCTAGAACTCTAGTTCCCTCCAGAACATACTAGTAAGCTTTACCTTATAATCTTAACTGTGCCACCACTATTCATGATCATTTTCTTATTAATGCGGCCAAAGGAGTGGTTGCCTTGTATTTAATGCGGAGGAGATGGCTTCTATACCCTTCTTTCTTCATCCTTCTCATACTCCGTGCCAAGTTTGCTTCCTTTCCTTTTTGATGTTTTAACTTTATGTGCCTCACATAACTAGTGCTAGTCTCCGAGGTCCGAGATGCATCCTCAGAAATAACCTTGACTGTCTATTTAAATTAGATTTGGGATCCTCATCCCCATAATGGGTATTATGTTGTTGTGTTGTGTTGTGTTTTGTGTGTGTGTGTGTGTGGGTTATTTATTTATTTATTTTATTTTATGTGTACTATGTTTTTTTTTTTTTTTTTTTACACGTAGTAATATAATTTAAATAAAAAAAAGTATTAGATGAAGAGTTTGAAGTGTAACCAAATTAAAATTTTTTATCAACTTATAAATTATAATAACAAAATGATTAGATGAAGAGCTTGGATTGTAATCAAATTAAGATTTTTATCAATTTAGAAATTATAGGAGAAGAAGATTAGTACAAAAAAATTATATATATATTTTTTTAAATTCTAAAAAAATTTCTACAATTTAGTGCAACCACTTGGCGCAATCACGGTTTCTTAGCCCAACTTTGATTATCTAGTATATGATTTTTAGATTTTTTTTTTTTAAATATATAATTTTCCTTCTCCTATAATTTCTAAGTTGATAAATATCTTAATTTAATTACAATTCAAATTCTTCACTTGATCCATATAATCCTTATTTAATTATTGTACTCTACTACACGTAAAAAGAAAACATTTATGTATAATTAAAAAAAAAGGTAGCAACGCGTATTATAAAAATTAAAAAAAAAGCAACATGTATTATAAAAAAAAAAAAAAAAAAAAGCAGCAACGTAAAAGTCTAATGCATTGAAGAAATTTTTAAAAATTTTTAGATTTTAAAAAGAAAACATTTATATAAAAAAAAATCTAATGCATCTTAAATTGCAGCAACGTAGAAATAGTGTAATCTAATTCTTCTTACTTTTTAATTATTACCAAAAAAAAAAAAAAAAAGTTTAATGCATCTTAAATTGCAGCAACATATACTACACTAAAAGAATAGTGGTTTAATGCATTTTGAATTGCAGCAACTGATATTATATTAACATTAGACTTTTTGTTCATATCAACTTCTAATTACAAAGATCAGCAAAAACTAATTAGATAAACCCAATCTGGATCAAATATAACTCCCAAAACTAATTAGATAAAACAGGAATACAAAAACTTCTAATTAAAATGAATTACAAGGAACCAAAAAAAAAAAAAAAAACTAATTAGATAAAGAGTAAGACGCATAAAAAATAAAAAAAAACAGAAAGGAGAAGATGAATTTGATCACAATTGAAATCTTATTCGCATCAAATATCACTTCCAAATATTAATATTATACTATTATATATTGACTCCTTTAATCTATATTACTATTTAAGGGGTTTCTCCTTTTTGGATTTCTCATTTTTTAGTTCAAAAATGTCTCTACACCCCTATGTTTAAGTAGAGATAAAACTAAAAGATAATCCAGTAAAAATGCAACTCTAACTCCCACTAAAATATTGTCTAACTCTCCTGTTAATTTTCAAATTGTTTGATCCACTTATAAATTAGATTTTCAAAATAAAAATTATATATATAAAAAATAAAATAAAAGCTATGTTTTTTTTCTCTACAAAATAGGACTGCTAAAAAAAAAAAAAAACCTCGCGCGTGTGATGAGGCTAGTTTTCAAGCTAAGTCTCTCACTCGGTTAAAAATATATATATATATATATATATATATCTTTCTCTCTTCCCCTCCTAGAAGCAGCTTGACATGGAAGACATCACTAACACCACAGACAAGTATTTTTTTTACACTTTACATGCACTTGATTTGTCTTTCAAATATGCATACAGTTTGATTGTGTTTTTTATAATCATTAGCAAGATTAAAATGAAAATCCATTATGAGTTTAAGACTATCAAGATCTGTAGATCCAGCCAACAAAAAGCAAAGAAACACTATTCTTGCAAATAGATAATATAAGTAATGAATAATTGAAGGTAACCAATATAGTCATACATTTATTTTACATAATAAATTTGTATCGAATTACAAATTTATCTGCTTTAATTGTCTCCATTTATTTTATAATAAACTTATTTTAATAACTAATCTTCTTGAATTATGAGTACTTCAACAAACCAAGATGCTAATTCTGTTGCAATAAATTTGTTGTAAAAAAAAAACTGCAAACTCGTCTACTTCGATTGTGCACATTAATTTCATAATAAATTTGTTGTAAAATACAAATGAAGGTAATAAACTTAGTCATGTGTATTTTTCATATCATTTTTCTTTGCAAGTACTTTTTAACATTTTTTTTTTTTTTTTTACTTTTCTTAATTGTATCTTTATTTATTTACTCAATGAAAATTCCTACAATCCTACTAACAGATGGAAATTTTAAAAGATAAAATTTTGTAAACTAAATCATTATCTTTAAAAAAAAAAAAAAAGATTTTAATCGTTTGCACTATTTCATTATGTTTGCTTATGCAAAAATCTCTATCAGTTATGCCTACCTTTATCTAAAAATAAGGTTATCAACAATTTATTATTTTCATATTTATCTTCAAGTATATTTACAACTTGAGATTAGATCATAGGGAATAATTTGATGAGATTTTATTTTAGAGTTTAACTTGAAACTGTACCATCTCTTAATAGTAAATTAGTCGGGAAAAAAAAATATAAATATTTGCAGCTAAACAAAACTTTAAGGATGCCTACACTGAAAGCTAAAAGTTCTCTTTTTCCTCTCCAAGGTTATTTAACTCAATCATTTCTTCTTCTTTTTTTCTTTCTTTCTTTTTTCTATTTCATTATTCACATATATTTGATAGGATCTTTTTTATTTTTTATTTCACAATACACATATATTTGATAGGGTGAAATTTGGTGCCTCCTCCCTCGCTTTCAAAGAAAAAGAAAAAAAAATCAATTCTTATGTAAGTCTCTCTACTTTTATTTTTTAATGTTTAATAATCTAGGTTTTTCTTAATTCTTAACTATTAAATTGAGGTTACCACTTAAATTAACTTTCAAATATTTTTTTATCATTTTTAATTATTGAATTCAAGATTTTTTTTTTCATTTAAATATGCAGTGGTGATTACTTGAGCTTTAAAGCTTAATATATTATTTTGCAGACCCTATAATTTTGGACTTATATATGATTTTTTTTTAAAAATAACTTAATCTTACACGCATGCATTCATTATATAACTTAAAATAAAAGATTACTTCTCTTTACTTATTTTTTTAATTATCTATTTAATTATTTAATTTTAATTAAATTAAAAATTATTTTCTCATTTTCTTATTTTCTTTAGTTTACACATGATTCTTGATTAAGCCATACACCGCAAAGACATAATACTAGTGAACAAAGAAAGAGGAGCTCGCCAAAGGCCCGCTTAATTTCCATGATGAAGATCTTATGTTAAGTAAGAATTTTGAACCTAATCTCAATTACCTATTTTTCTTCTTTTTGGAATGGGCCATAAGAGAGAGCTTGCAAAGGCCCACTTAATTTTCATGGTGAAGTAGGAATTTTGGACCCAATGTCCCAAACCCAATTATTGAGCTCAGTAACAAGTTTGGCTGCCAAAGGGCCTAGAGCTCCAATACGCGGAGGTTGTGGGCCTTGTGGCCTGTACAATATTTGTAAGAAAGTAGGAGAGAGTTTGGTACATATTATTGCATGGCTCATTCAGATTGAATTTCATGAAATTAGATTAGATTAGTGTTTAGTACCATGGCTCAACTTTGAACACGTTACTTTGACGCCCATAGTTTTAATTTGAAGATACAATTGAATAGTCATTTTGTCACGTTTAAAGTTCTGCTAACAGTTAAGAGAGTCCCCTAAGATCTCTAAGCCATCAACCTTGAATAGTCCAAAGGCCATGACTAAAACAATTACACTTTAATCATATAAACGTTTACTACTACATATAGTACTCCATAGATTATTTTTACTAAGTCTTAATTGAGATATATTGGAGGTAATGTTGCTTAATTACCACTAATTACCTCTCCTATACCCCGTTAAAGTAATAATTTTTTTGTATGGGTGCAACCTTTAGTCTTAATTGTAATATATTTTAAAGAAGAAAAATTCTCCTATTGCACTAACGGTGGTACATTTGTGTGAAATGATTTCATTTTGAAAGAGCAAGTAAGCATGGAAGACAAATTGGAGATGGTATAGTAGATGAGAAAGCCAGAATTTCAAAGTTCAATTTACTGTGTTTCCAAATTGGCTGCTATTGCATTGTTCAAACTTACATTATTCAAAAAAGAACAATTAAATTCAACTTCTTAAAGCACCCTACGTTTCTTGGCGTTGAAACTCATGCATTAGCATTCTAAAATATTCCTTTTTAGTTGTAGTCCAATACAAAAATTCAACCTTTTCTCTCTCCCACTACTCCCATATTTGTGTATATATATATTGATAAAACTCTCTCTCCCTTCTGATAAAAAGAAATCTTGCTACCTATACAATTTGAATTGGAGGAAGAAAGAGATCAAGTAATTATATAGCCATGTCAGGTTCGAAAAGATGGTTAATGGGTTTAAGATTTGTTGTTTTTCTATTCCTCGTACTTTTGGCAATGGCTTCAATGGGAGATTGCATCAGAGAGTTGAAGGAATGGGACTTCAAGAGCACATTTGAAGGACAACTTCCCAGAGGGCCAGTGCCTCCTTCAGGACCTTCTCCATGCCACAACAAACTCAGCCCTTACAATCAAAGTGAATACTCTCTTCCTAATGATTACGTCATTTGCCCATAACATTGGATATATATATATAGCACTTTTTTTTTTCTTTCTGTTTTTGCTTTTGTATTTTGGAAACCTTGGAGAGAACATTATTTAGATTTATTGAATTATTTCTCTTTGATTAATAGGTCAGTTGAGACTTGAGAGTTAGCTTGTGCAGTGGTTAATTGAATTATTGTACAATTCCCTTGAAATTAGTGGGACTCCAAAGATAGAAAGATAGTAGGCAACTTTCATGTTCATTTGTTTGTTCTTTCACTAATAATTTGCAAATAAGCTGCTCTTGCTTATACTATTCTTTATTCATGGTTATGGGCTGTATTCGATTCACTTACTCAATAAATCTGAGTCATCGGACCCAACTCGATAGCTCGAGTTGATTTTTCGTAGATTGATAAGTTGGGTTGAGTTATAATATACATTAAATTTGTTTGCTTTACTTATTTTAGACTTTGAGACTTTGCTTAAATCATTAGTTCCATTTATTTTGATATTTTGAGGCTTAGTTTTGATAAAAATGAAATATTACACTCAATTATGTAAACTATAATCATTTATCAAATGACGGATTTAAATAGTTGAATGAAAATAAAATTTTTTTTCTTAGGCATGACAAAATTATCTCAACAATTCCTATGAATTAGGTTGGATTGGTTTTTTAGAGTTCTCATAGGTTATTAATTAGATAGGATTGAGTAGAAAATCTCTCACTCCAAGAATGTAGGGGGTAGAATTGAAAATAATAAGCTGCTCTAATTTATTCTGTTCTTCATTCTTAGTTTATCACAATATGATACAATCACGATGATTCAGCACTTGACATTGAGTTTTCATGTTTGTACTGCAATAATCTTCATGCCATTGTTTCACTTAGCAAGAAGCCCTTAAAGGGTCCAGCCCATCTTGCCCTAGCCAAAGACCCAAGCTGGGAATGGATGAGATGGGAGCATCCGATTAGAGCCCAATATGTTACATGAAGCAGGGCCCAGCTGCAACTTTGAGCCACTGGCTTCTTTCACGTATAATGAGACTTACTCAGTAAATTATGTGACTATATATATATATATATGCCTACTAAATTTCAAATATTTTATTAATCCTTTAAAAAATAAATAAATAAAAAACTTTGATTTTGTTTATTTATTTATTTTAACCAGGTTCAATATTTTTTTTTGATAGAAAGTTAGAACCAGTTCAATCATTTTATAGTGCCCTAGCATGGTACACCAAAAATTCTCTTACAACAAGATATTTTAGGGTCAATAGGAAAGAAAGTGGAATGGTGGTTGTAACTTGTAATTACTAATTTCCAAAATTCAAACAGCTTTTTTTTTTTTTTTTGGTTGTTGTGGTGGTGGCAACTGGAACCCAATTGCAAAATAAAAAAATATTTCCAATTCAATTGTTTCCCAAAAATAGGTTATACTTATTGGGACATATTGGGTATGTTGACTTTTGCATTATTTTAACCATAATGAAGCAACTTGCATGTTATATCACATCTCAGTCTTAACTCTTATGAAACATATTTGTGGATTATAAAAAATAAAAAAGGGTAAATTAAAATATTGGTCCCTACCCTTTACACCATATTTCAATTTGGTTTCTAACTTTCAATTGTGTCAATTTGATCCCTAACATTTTTAGTGTCGTGTCAATTTAATCCCTACTATTAAGTGTTGGATGAAAAATGCTGATATGGCTAACGGCCCAAATAAAAATCTTTTTTTTGGGTCAACTAACACTTGTATGGCCACGTCATATTACATTTATAAAATAAAATAAAAAAGTAATTTTCCCTTGCAATTAGGGTGGCATCAATCAATTTTGCCCTTTTTTTTTATACTACAAACAGAGTTGATCACAGAAGCCCTACAAAAATGCTGGGCTAACCCATTGATTTTGCTTTTCGATTTATAAGAATTTTTTTAAAAGTAGAAGGAATAATTGAAGTACACACTAGGGTAGAGTTTGGATAACGCGTCTGGAGCATTTCTCAGTGTGGCTGCGTTTTTCTGTGGGCCCCGTGCACTGTTCACGGGACCCATAAGTATTTTTTCACCAAAAACAACTTTAAAACTGGGTTCTATAGTACTATTTATACATTTAAAAGTTATTTTGCTACAGTGTTTTCAGTTTTCAATTTTCAGTTTTTAGTTTTTAGTTTTCAGCAATAAGCGGTATCCAAACAGACCTTAAGTGTATCGTTTCCTCTCAAAAGTAATAAATTATAAAGACAAAAGATTAAAAAATTTTCCCAAGGAAGAAGGTATACTGTCATCTGCAAATGTCCGCTAAACCAAAGAACTAAAAGAATAGGTATCTGTGCCTATTAAGAGGAAGCTCAACCCCATCAAATTTCCTTTGACACCAAATCATCCATGAGAGACAGCACTACATTCCAAACCTTTTGCTATTCGATCGCCCAAAAACCCATATCAAACAAAGAAGCAACTAAAACTTAAGCTGCCATGCCGCCACCATCTCAAAGTCCAACCCTCAATAGATCTCAACCAAGCCCCAAAACACGACTTGAAATGAACAAATCCAATGACCCATTTCAATTGAGAGAGAGAGAGAGAGAGAGAGTATACCATCGGGCCAGTAAAGGAACCGAAACAACCTCAACACCAATCCTCACCGCCATTCCTTATCGTCGGGCACTATAGTCAGTGATCTTCAGGCCTCACCCTTTCTCTTTCGACCAAAACATGAAACTCTGGATTGTGGGCCGTAACTGTAACAGAGATGGATTTTCTATATGAGATTTAGGGATTTTGATCATGTTGAGTAATATTTTTTAATTTTTTTAAAATTAAATATGATGTGGCAGTAAGTTAGCATGGCAAAAAAATAATATTTTATTTGGGCCATTAGCCCCATTAGCATTTTTCATCCAACACTTAACGGCAGGGATCAAATTGACACGACAGGTTAGGGACCAAATTGATACAGTTTAAAGGTTAGGGACCAAATTGAAATATGATGTAAAGGATAGGGACCAAATTTGTAATTTACCCAAAAACAAACCTATTTGTGATCCTCCATGATCATGCATTATTGTGTGGTCTTTTGAGCCTTTTCTTGTAATGCATTTTGGCCTTTTCCCATCTCTTTACTCTCCTTTTTTTCCTGGGCTTTTTGAAGAAAGGTCATGCTGACCCTTTTGGTTCTTTATAGAGAAATAAATCATTTTATTTAGGGGAAAATTAACACACACACACACACACACACACACACACACACACACACACACACAAGTGTGAGATTTTGAGGTTTAATTTTGGACATGATATATTGATATGTGTGTTTGTATTTTGTACACCACGCAAATTCAGTGATACAATTTTGGACACTGCCCACCAATCCAACTAATCCATGTTCAGCAGATCTTAGGGGAACAAGTATTAGGCCAAAATGGCCAAGTATCACTATTTGGTAAAATATGTATGAATCTATCACTGTTTGTGAAATAATTAGGGATCTACCACTTTTTTAAAACTTGAGCTTGTGAAACTCAAGTTTCATGGAAATTTTTTTATGAAACTTGAGTTCCATAAAAAATAATACGGCAAATTTGAAGGCTATTTTTTTCAAAGAACTCAAGTTTCTAGAAATATTTAGCAATTTACCTAAACTCGAGTTTCAAAAAGATGGTAAATTGCTTAATATTTCACAAACAATGGTATATTGTTAAATATTTTGCAAAACAGTGGTATATAGCCATTTTGGCCCAAGTATTACTGGTGAAAGCAAACAAAATTCGAAACGCGATAAATTTTGTGCCAACTTGACCTTAGAAGAAAATGTTAAAATTATTATCAAAATTTTTTTTTTTTTAGAAATAAACACATACACGGGAGACAAAAATGAGTTCTAACATAAAGACAAACCACAACTCTATTCAAAAGTCATGGTAATTTTTAAAACAAAATGTCATGTTAATGAGTGCCCTTAAGGAAATTTTTAATAAACAATTTTAAGAATATTTTGACATCACTTTCATGAAAAATGGATACAAAAGATGAATGTGATTTGTGTCATAGGCTCATAATATTTGATTTTTTTAAAAATTAATAATAACACAGTAATTTATAGAATTCATGCAGTTTTATCGGAATATTAGTAAAGTTAGAATAAAAGGGAAAGAAAGACAGGTAAATAAAAAAAAATTAACAAAAACTCTAAAAAGCCCCATGCCATTAAATATATATTACATGTCCGTTAATAAATGTATTAATATATATTTCAAAAGCAAAAAATTAAAATGAAAAAAAAATATAAAAATAACTGAGATGTATATGGTTGATGAGGCGCATCTAACTGACTTATAAATGATTACTTTCACCAAACTAACATGTATAGTTCTTAAAAAAAGGAAAAAAAGAAAAGAAAAAAAAAGACATATGGGTCACGATGAGCTACATGCTTAAAAATAAATAATAACAAAATATATAAAGTCACATGTCAATAATTTGCAAAAAAGAAAAAAAGAAAAGCTGCAAAGCCTGCTTTTAAAAGCATGAATTTATTAAACTAATTTTGGTCGAAACGTGAATTAAATAATTTTATATTCTTATCATCAAAACATCACGAGCCAACATGAACCGACATGAATGATGCCTAAAGTCCCAAACTAAAAGCATAATCTTTGCCTTCTCAAAAAAAAAAAAAAAAAAAAAAAATGCATAATCTTTGTACCTAGTATGGGCACAGATTGTCAACATCGCAGCCGCAGGTGCCACCCCACTACAATTATTGTACAATAACAAGAAATATGCATACCAATAATGAAAAAAAAAAAAAAATTAGAGGAACAGGAACAAAAAAAAAAAAAAAAAAACAATAATTCCCCCAAAAAAACAAAAAAAAAATACACAGAGAAATGGGATAGTTCATGTGGTGGCAATATTCTTTATAATAGTTTATATATGTAATTTGAATTTCACTTCTCCCTCCATTATTATTTATTTGTCTCAAAATAATAATGTAGGTAGAAAGGCTACCTTATATTTGAATAATTACCTTATTTATAAGAATTTTGCTGTGGATTACCTTATTTATAACATTTTCCATTTTTTTTTTTTAACTTTTATCTTATTGATTAAGGGACCATTTGTTTCAACAAATTCACACACCTTTTTTTTTAATTTCACTTTTTGTTAGGTATAAATTTTTTAAAATAATTTATTTTTTTTAAAAAAATTGAAAAATAAATTGTACCAAACATGCATGTGACTTTCCCCAATGAAATCCAATCACTTTCGTTAATTTGCACAAGGAAATTAGAAACTGGCAATTGTGTGAGTCATGTTCATGATTCCAAATTTTATCTTGTAAACATAGTTCCTAGCTAATATATGGGACGAAATACGTACATTTTCATTTCATGTAGTTTAAAATTTTAACATTAAAAATTCAGCATAATAAAGAAAATGGAAAAAATGTAAATATATATATATATATATATGGGTGTATATCAATTTTTTTTAGGAGGATACTTATGTTATCTTGTATAATTTCATAATATATTATAAAACCTAAGTAATTAATTTTTTAATATATTTAGGATATTTTAAATGTCTGGTTGTGCTTTCAAGCAAAAAAAAAGTGAATGGGGGAGATGATTTTTAATATATTTATTCATTAATTTAAAATAAAAAAGAATAAAAATGAACAAAGTTATTTATTTTCTCGTATTATTTTATTTTAAAATTTTTTTGTGTATATGATTTATAATAAGTTAATAACATATATATAAATACATATTATGAAATTAAGATCTAATATCATCTAAATCATAGAAAACTCTTAACAGATCAAATAAAAATAATAATCAAGATTATGATAAAAGTATGAAAATGTTGATGCATGTTTAATCTAAATAGTAAAAGATGGACCTAGAAATATTGATTTTGTTAATTTCGTCTTATATATTGATACATATTAGCACAAAATTATATAATGATACATATTAGCAAAATACAATTAATTTTTTAATCGGAATATTAAAGTTTAGTCAAGTTCAAGTATAATAAGAAAAATGTTTTATATATGTTTTATACATTTAATTATAAAAACCATTTATTTTTAGATGTTTGTTATATGTCATAATTAAAAAATAAATAAAAATACTTGCATATAACATTCGATATCATATGGTACTTTTTTTTTAAAGATATAATTAATCTGATTTAAAACTTATGACTTCCACTTTATGATAATTATCATTTATTATTAGACTAATATATCAGTTCATTTATTTTTAGTGTACGTGAGATTTGAACTTATATCCCATATTTGTCAAAAAAACTTTATTAGTGAAACTAATTGAAATCTAAGTTAGTGGTGAGGTGTACTCACAAATGTGAGGTGACTCTCACACAGTGGTACAGAAAGGCCCCTAAGATCGGGCTACCTCGACTGAGACCACTGGCTCCCTGCCCGGAGGTGTAATATGACCATAAAGACCTTCTTTTTTCTTTTCTCAAAAAAAAAAAAGAAAAAAAGAAATCTAAGTTACATGTATTCTAGTAAGTATATATGCTTGTAAGACAAAATTTCAAACGAATTTTACAAACAAAATTAGAAGACTGACATTCCTTTTATCAAACTAATGGTCAATGTCTTGTTAGTACTTGATTAGTATAGTTAGTACATATATAGTGATATAGCTAGTACTAGCTATATATACGTCAATTGAATTATAGGGTTTGATCAATGGAAAATTCATCCCCCGTGATTGATGCAATAATATTGCACTCCCATCAATTTCCTCTCCACTCAGTTTGGTATGACAGTGGCCAAAATAATTAAAATATGACACCCAAAATACAAGGATGTTTCACTCAGATGTTCTTCTGTCAAATATTTCCGCCGAATTCCCAATTGAAATGAAACGACAACCTCTGGTTTGAGTGTAGGAAAAAAGAGTATTCTCTCTCAGATAACTTAAGAGTACAAACCAATAGTTTACATTCTTGTGAAAAAAAGAGAGGAAAAGGACGACTAATTGGACCATTGGGAATGATTTTGTTTTTGAAGAAACTGAACAATTACTTAGTAATCTCACTTTCTTGGTCCCACTTGGGAAAATAATGAAGGGCCACACCTAGCACTATATGCTTGAGAGTGAAAGCCAAAGTAGGTTGTATCTGGTGGAGTGCATTGCTGCATATATGTCTGGTCCATTATCGTTCTCTTTCAATGGCTTCAACCCTATGTTGGTGATTCAATGCATTTGTACGAGCAAGTATGCATCATCAATCCCCTTTTAGGGTATGGAAGATATTAATTTTTTTTTTTAAATAATGCCAAAAATTGGAATAATGATTAAGAAATCTTCGATAAGATCTCAATCATTGCTAATTAAGATGAAAACAAAAAGGTGAAACTTTTTAATTATATCATCTAACTTTGATGCATGGTTATTCAATTCAATCATTTAAGGGTGTTTTTTCTTCAATTTTAGGTTTTTTTTTTTACTATAATAAGTTTTCAATTTGATCTTTCTGTTGAGTTCTGTCCAATTTTGTTGTTTTGGTTTTAATATTTTTTTAAAACCTTTTAAAATTGAAGTTGTAGGAGCTGGATTTGAGCACTTTGCCTTAAGGATAAGTGGATTTAAGCCCAACAAGCTCAATACAATAAATTTATAGAGAGTGGGTAGAATAATTGAGCTTTAGAGAGTGTAACAACAGCTGAAGATGATTTAAGGCATGAACAAGTAAAACAAGCATGGATTTAAGCCAGTAATTCAGTCCTCGGCACTAGTCCGAGGAGCTTCTACTTATTGCTTCTGGACTGATAGTGACAAAGCTAGTTCAGGTTGCTACAACGTTTCTTGTGGCAAAATTCCGATCCCCATTTTTAGAGCTCCTTCCTCCTTATATACTACTCCCCCCCCCTATCTCCACCATACACGTGCATGTCAGATCTACTGTTGTTGATCTTTGTCACATCAACCTTCCTCCCAAAGCTCTTAGGTAGTAGTTGTAAGTCTAAAAAGCCACTGCTCAGGTATCACTTCCACATTTAATGCAGCCAGAATGTTAGTTGTGGAGCATTTAATGTGGAGGCTGTGACTTTTCCTGGAATTACTTTGCTGCCATGCTCCATAGTGCCTGCTTGCTGTACTTATATTCTTCTCTGGGGTACTTTGGAAGGTTATTTTTGTCAGTATTCTGTCCTCGGCATAGTTTCTTGGGCTACCATGATTTTCATTGCCTTCTTCATATGCGATTATGGGTCTTATCATGGGCTTCAGACCTAGTACAGAAGGTGGATGCATTTTATTGGGCTCTATGACCCCACAGAAGTCATTTTATAGACTTAACCATTCAAATTGGACGGAATGATTACATTACAAATGAATATAAGCTTAAGAACTTAAATGAAAAATAAAAAACTAAATTGAAAACATGTAAAAATTAGAATGTGTAATTTGTAATTTACTCAAAAAAAAAAAATATATATATATATATATATATATATACATATATAAGACTTTCAAAATATTTATGGGAATATTGGTTCGTCTCTTTTGTAAAGTAAGAACAAATAATAAAGTTATTTTTTTATATTGATGATGCCGAAAAATTACCAGTGAGTCACGCAGTACTCGCACACTCGAAATGTCACCTGCACAACAAAAAAGAGAAGACCTATAGAGAGCACCGGTGTGGTGCCGGCCAAGTACCCTCTGAAGGTTAAGTTAGAACTTCTCACAACTCAAGAGTGCTAGAGAGGGGTTAATTATGCGTACCTCGATTTGTGAGGGTATTGGTGCTTTTATAGTAGTCGAAAGTTGACCTCTTTTCCTTGGAGTCGAGGTCCTTTCCTTATAGGAATCCTCTTAAGTAGTCCTAAACGTGATGGACAAGTCTTTTCCTTATAGAGAAGATCCTCATTAATATGCGCAGTTTCCAGAATCCTCTTTGCGCTAGGATTCTACTTACCTTAAGGTTCTATGGTGTGCGCCGCAAGTGTTTCCCATCTAGGGTTTCTTGCTGCCATGTGGACAATTGATCCGTCTATGTTGTGCTCGTTCATGATGGTTCCGTCCACAACAGGTCTTGCACGCAATGGACCCGTCCTTCATCTGCCCACGGATGAGAAATCGTCAGGCCCACTTCATGGGGATCCGTCAACCTATATTTTTCCTCTTTTGTTGTCCTCTCACCCTATGAGTTCGTCATCTTTTGAACAAAAGGACCCGTGGGGTGACGGTTCAAGGATGGGATGACGGTTCAAAGTCTTGTGGGTCGACGGTTTCAATACAAACTCCGTGAACTGTGCTTACCCTGACAGGTTGTTCGGAATGCATTTATGTTGCATGACACCTGTCGTTCTTCCATTGGATATTATCTAGGATTGAGGCGTCGCTTCGTCTTCCGTGCATCTCCTCTATAAGTACCTCCTCTCCTCTCCTCTCATTTCTCTATTCTCCGCTGAAATACATTGTCAGAGCGCATCCGTCAACCTTGTCAGAGATTACTCCGTTCAGTTGTTGAACCTGTCATCAACGCTCTTCCTCCGTTACTTATCAACTTGGTAAATACTTTCAACTTAAAGTTTCTTCTACCATCATATATAATCTCTTTAATTTTCTTGACTTTATTCACCCGTCACCCACTTTAGATCCATCAGAGTCTTAGGTTTTGTCGTTACGTGTAGGAAATGTCTAGTGCGTCAAGTAATCAACCAGTCGTCCGTGACGGGGTGGATTACGAAGAAGTATACCCGTCAGGTCACAAAGACCAAGGTAGTCTAAGCAAAGAGAGGAGTCTGTCTGCCTCTTCTCCATCCTTAACAAATGAGGAAATGGAGATGGCCGGCCTAGAGGAGGGTTCTGATGACGGTGAGGAGCAGCTTGTAAAGTCCGTTGTTGGTGCTGATGGACTTAGGGAGTTCATCATGCTACCGGAGTGGACGGTGAATGCTTTTACATCCACCATCAAGGAGCAACACTTCAATACTCTTGGGGTTTGTTAGGTTCTAAGGTCTTAGGATTTTATGTATTTAGAACTCTAATTTGTAATGTTGGCAAACCATGATCAAAACATTGTATTTAGTCTTATTTAGACTTGCTCAAAGTTGGTTTATTCTTGTAAAGTTGGAATCGAGTGGCTGCAGAAGTACTTGGGACTTTCGGCCTGGCTCGATCGATCGAAGAATAGACTCGATCGATCGAAAATCGCACAGGTTGATTTTTCTGCAGAATTTCCAACTCAGCCCTACTTCATTAAACGTTTAGGGTTTTATGTTTTTACCCTAGGTATATAAACGAAACCCTAGCCACGTTTTTGAAGGTTGTCCATATTGTATTGTTGCTCATACATTGCTGTTTTGTGTGAATCTCTTGTGAGATCTTTGAGGAGCTTTCCTTTACACAAAACTTAGGGTTTTCATGGTAGAGATAATTTCAACATCTTGAAGATCATTACTGTTGCAACCATTGGAACTTAAAAGAAAAGCAAGCGGGGAGCTTGCAGCTGATTGAGGAATTCAAGAAAGAAGTAGTCCGTGGATTCGGAGCCTGCGCGTGGTCGTGTCAGGAAGTTCTACTGGTGGGTAGCATTAGGAAGTCGAGCAGGGAGCTTGTAGTCCTTTTGTATGAACTTCAATTCTTTCATAGTGAATTCAGGTTAGCCTTGAGGATCGGTGGGTCAAATCCTCCCCAGGTTTTTACCGTGTGGTTTCCTGGGTGATCATATCTTGTGTTATTTATTTTCCGCTGCATTATTATTTTTGATATGATTGTTTGGATTGTTTTAACCTAGAATTGCTTAATTTGACTAAGTAACAACTTGGCTGATTAATCTAGGCTACCCAATCTGGTTGTTTAAGGGGTCTAAATAACCTGTCAAGTGGTATCAGAGCAGGTAGCTCTTTTTGAGATTTTTAATCTCTGAGCTGATCCTTGACCCCTGTTGTCATGGAGCATGGACACTCTCTGTTTGTTCCTCCTCATTTTGATGGGAACAACTATGCCTACTGGAAAGTAAGGATGAAAGCATTCCTAAAATCCATTGATGAAAGGGTTTGGAATTCCGTTGAATACGGATGGGTGAAGCCCGCTACTCCTGTAAGTGAGTGGCAAACTTCTGAAAAAGAAGCAGCAAGCTTCAATAGCAAAGCTATGAATGCTATCTTTAATGCTGTTTCTATGGAGGAATTTAAGAGGATCTCTAATGTTGAGGTTGCTCATACTGCTTGGAAAATCCTCCAAACTGTGCATGAAGGCACAAAGGCAGTTAAGATAAACAAACTGCAGCAATTAACTTCTAGGTTTGAAAGCATTAGGATGTCTGATGATGAATCCTTTGATGAATTTTATGCCAAACTGAATGATATTGTTAATTCTGCTTTTAATTTGGGTGAAATCTATGATCAACCTAAGATTGTTAGGAAGATTCTTAGATCTTTAACTGAAGACTTTAGACCCAAAGTGACTGCCATCACTGAAAGCAAGGATGTGGACTCCATCCCTGTTGATGAGCTTGTAGGATCTCTTCAATCCTATGAGTCTGACCTACCTAAAGTGAACAAATCCAAATCAATGGCTCTTAAGTCAGTTGATGATGTTGATGGTGGTGGATTTGATGATGAGCTCTCTGCTACAGAGATTGCCTATCTTGCCAAAAACTTTAAGAACTTTCTTAGGAATACAAATAGAAAGGCAAGAGGTACTTACACTGCTGAACCTAGAAATTTTAGGAAGAATGATCCCACTAAGGTTAACAATTTTGAAAAACCTAGAGAAAATTTTGGTCAATCTTCTAATAACTCTTTGGGTCCTCAGTGTTTTGGCTGTCAAGGGTATGGTCATATGAAATCTGAATGTCCTACATTCTTGAAGACTAAGGGTAAAGCTATGGCTGTAACCCTTAGTGATAATGAGGTTTCTGATGATGAGTCCGGTGGTGACGAGGATGGAAACTTCATTGCTTTCACGGCTACTGCTATAGTCAATGAAAGCATATCTGCTGAAGAGAACCCTTCTGATGGGGAATTCTCTGAAGATGCAGATCTCCAAGAGGCCTATAACAAACTTTGTAAAATTGCTGCAAAGGATGCTATGAAAGTTGATCTTGGCCTAAAGAAAATTGATTCTCTTGAGCTTGAAAAGAGAAATTTGCTTGTTAAACTGTTTGATGCTAATGAGCTTTTGAACAATGTTAATTCTGAGAACATGCTTTTGCTTGATAAAGTTAGAACTTTGGAACATGATTTATCTGTTGCTAGATCTGCTAGTTCTAAACTTGATCACGTGCTGAATGTTCAAAAGTATCCTTCTGATAAAACTGGTTTAGGATATGTTGAAAGCATCTTTGAGTCTGGACCACATTCCACTACTTTTGTTCCTTCTTCTTCTTCTGAGCCTTCTGTGAGTGAGGTTGTGAGTGAAACTGTCAAACCACCTGTGAGTGAGGTAGCTAAACCTGTAGAAGTTTCACCACCTAAGAAGATTAGGGTAGACTTAAGAGAATCTAAACCTAAGGAGCCTACTAAATCTAAGGACAAGATGCATGGTAAACCTGCTTGGGTTTGTCATTATTGTGGTAAGTCTGGACACATTCGTCCTAACTGTTACAAGCTTCAAGCTGATAAGAGAGCAAATAAACCAAAAGTGCCTGTGACTCAAGCACAAGATCCTATGGCATTAATTGGTGAATTGGTAAAGGTGTTAAACCTTTATTCCAATCCTGGAGTTGGTAATCACTCGAATGTGAATAAGAACTCCAATGCTCGTGGTGCATCTAAAAAGTTTTGGATGCAAAAGACTCGAACTAATTGAGTCTTTCTGACATGGTCCTTGTGCTTCATTGCTCTATTCTTTTGTGACCATTGTTCTTTGTTTTTTTTTGTTTTTGTTCTAGGACTTGCATTGCATTACATTCATGCATTTCATTCTAGGATTTATTTGTTTTCTCTTTTAATTAAAAAAAAAAAAAAAAAAAAAGAGGAAGCAAAATTTATGTTGAACATGATGTTTCTTGATTTTTGAAAACAAGGTTGGTCAATTTATTTACACATAACATGTCTTATGTACCTTGTTTAGCTTTGATGAGCTTATTTATTGCACTTTACTAGTTGAAGCTTTGTAGTGCATGTTGTGTGGGAAAGATGTTTATGGTTATTAATTACTTTGTCTTGATCTTGAAGTCACATGTTATTTGACTGTCGGACTTGATCCTTTTGAGAAAGGCATAAATAACCATCTCACCACTGTTCACTAGCCAATCATGAACACCTTAGTGCATATCATAAGATTTTGTGTTCGAGAAAGTGTAGCACATGCACAAAAAGAACATAAGGTGTAGCCTCTGTTAAATGCTTAGTAATTAAAACTGGTGTGTACTATTAGGCTTGATGCCAATTCACTTAATTCAAACCGGTGTGTACTATTAGGCTTGATGCCAAATTTCACCTAAATAATGGGGCAAAAATACAAGAAACTTACATGATTGCAAGCTTTTGTTCTAGGAGATGTGGGAGTTATAGGATGTAACTCTTTAGGTGATAGTCTCTTTTAAATTCTATGTGATGAATTTTGTAGACTTTGTGATTGATTGCTATTCACATATCACCTCACATGTATCTCAAATTTTTGCTAGTATCACACACGACACAAGTTACTCTTTGTTAAACACTGTACATGCTAGTGTGTGTTTTTGGTCTGACCAACCAAATTTGAAAATATCTTGAGATTTATGCACAACATTTTTGTTGCTTAACAAAATTCAATGAGAGAATGATTGAAATACGTTTTGAGAAAATTGGGTTTAAAATTTTGGGTTTTTGAAAAAGTATTCCATCTCATACTTATGCATTTTGTTTATTCAATTTAATGCTTTGAGGAGTTATTTTCAAAATTAGGCTTGTGTTTTCAAAAACTGTGATTTTTTCAAAAATTTAGTGAGCCTCTGCCCATTTCGATCGATCCAGCCTGTTTTTCGATCAATCGAAAAAGTGCTCTCATTTGTCTTAAAATGACTGTGCTTTTCGATCGATCGAATGTAATTTTCGATCGATCGAATATCGTGGAAAAGCTTTTTAAAAAAAAGATCAAATCTGACTTTTTCAAATACTTTTCAAATCTTTTTCAAACTTTTCCTTTCTCTCTCCGACGAGGCAAGCCAAATTTTTTCAATTTTTGTCGTTTTCCTCCGAAGTTTTTGCAAAGAATCTCTTTCCTCAAGCCGGTAAGACTCTTTTGCCCTTCCTTTTGAATTTATTTTCATTATTTCATGCATAAATCCATGCATTTAAGGGAGATTTTCGGACTTTACATTTTTGGGATTTTCTGTTGATTCAAGCCTTATTTTATGAAATTGATCATTGGGTTTTTGTGGGGACACATCATACTAATGATCCTTGGTGGTTAATTTGATCAATTTTGAGTTTGATGAAAAATTGAAAATTCTAGGGTTTGTTCTTGATCCGAATTGGGGCTTTTGTTAATTTGAGTAGAATTTGTTGAAATTGGCTTGTTGTATTGATGAAATTGGTTATTCTAATCTATTCTTCAACCTTGTGTAATGATCAATTCATCAATTTGTTGCAAAAAGTTTTCAAGTGGTTTCAAATTTTTGGGATTTTTGATAGAAATTCCTTGTTCAAGCCAATTTTGTCAAATTACTCTCAATTAAACTTCATTGATCACTGCATTTAGATCATGCATCACAACATTTTATTGTTCATGCATCATATAGATTTTTGTTCTATATTCTGTATTGTGCTAATTTGCAGTCTGCCCTTGGTTTTGTTTTCTCTTTGTGGTTTTCTCTTTGTGTCTCTGTCCTTTCCTTAGCACTATGCCTAGGAAAACTAGAGCCCGTAGGAATGTTCCCTCACCTTCTCCTTCACCCCCTCCATCCTTTGATAGTGAGAAGTTTTCGAGTGAGAAAAATCAAGAGATTTTTGAGACGCTAAACCTTAAGAGAAAGATTTGGGCTGAGCGTTCTGTGCGGTTAGATGAACTTGATCCTGCCATTAGGGCAAATTTTGAGTGTCGGGGTTGGTTACCCTTGGTGGATGTTTCTGATCCTCCTCCACCTTCTGCCTTGATTAGAGAGTTCTATTCGAACATCTTTATCCGCATCTATGATTCCAACACTCTAGTTAAGAGTTGGATACGAGGCGTAGAGTACACCATTACTCCTCGGGTAGTGGCTGATGCTCTAGGGGTACCATTGGTCCAGCATCCTGTCTATCCATATGATGAGTCTCCCAAGATTAGCGATGTTTTGTCTTACATCACTGGTACTGCTGTCCAGTGGGGTTCTGATCCTCGGATCACTTCTGCTGAGCTCTCCGGGTTACACTATCTGTTCTTTAGGATAGATTGTCATTCGATCTGGCCTATTTCCCATGTTCACACCATTCCTCTTGAGAGGTGTGTATTTCTGTACGCTCTAGTTACTGATGCTCCTATTAGTTTTCCCCATCTTTTTCTTCGTTCTTTGAACGAAGTTTATAGGAGTTCATCTACTGCTCATGCTCTTGTACATCCTATTTTCATTCATAGGATTCTTCTCTATCTTGATCTTAGTGGCTTTCCTTCCTCTGAGCCCGTTCATGTGATAGCTCCTATAGGTGCGTCTTTTCTTAGACAAAGGGCCGCTCATCTTCGAGCTGGTTCTAAACACCCTAGGTCTGAGCCCTCGAGTAGCGCACCTCCTCCTTCTTCTTCTGCAGGTCTTGCTGGTAAGGATATTACTGATCCAGTTGGTGATGATGATGCTGCTGCTGATGTTCCTCCACCTCCTTCGGCCGACTTCGATGTTCGTCGTACTTTGGAGACTGTCATGACCGTTCAGGCGGCTCATGGTCAGATTTTGGTGGACTTGATGGACGAGATTCGTGCTCTCCGAGCTGATTTTGCACGTCTTCATTCACACTCACCACCTCCTTTTGATGGTGACTTGTGATTGCCCTTTGGCATTCCGTCACAAAAAGGGGGAGTGGAGTTTTTGACTTGTAGTGTGTTTTTGTAGTTAGGGGGAGTTTTTCTTGTTTTAGAGGAGCTTGTGGAGTTTTTAGATTGTATTTAGGTGCTTCACTTTGTATATCATTTTTGGGGTTATTCATGTTAGGGGGAGTAATATTGATTGATATACATGTCATATTCATTGATTCTTGTTGCTTTGTGATTCACTGCTTATTGACTTATATTTATGAGTTGTTCATTCATATATGTCTTTATTTTGTGTTGTGTGAATCTTACAAGAATGTTATACCTGTTGTTTTACTCTTTTCTGTCACACATGCGTTTATGTGTTTGTTGAGTATTTCAGGATTATACAGGTTGATTCAACTAAGCTGCTGTCTACACTTGCAACTATGGATAGTAGTTAGGCTGAATTGAATTTTATGAGCATTATTTTTGTAAAGGGCTTTTCATTTGTAAAACTTTGAGCTGTTAGTTAAGGTTTTGTCACGGATTGCCAAAGGGGGAGTTTGTTAGGTTCTAAGGTCTTAGGATTTTATGTATTTAGAACTCTAATTTGTAATGTTGGCAAACCATGATCAAAACATTGTATTTAGTCTTATTTAGACTTGCTCAAAGTTGGTTTATTCTTGTAAAGTTGGAATCGAGTGGCTGCAAAAGTACTTGGGACTTTCGGCCTGGCTCGATCGATCGAAGAATAGACTCGATCGATCGAAAATCGCACTGGTTGATTTTTCTGCAGAATTTCCAACTCAGCCCTACTTCATTAAACGTTTAGGGTTTTATGTTTTTACCCTAGGTATGTAAACGAAACCCTAGCCACGTTTTTGAAGGTTGTCCATATTGTATTGTTGCTCATACATTGCTGTTTTGTGTGAATCTCTTGTGAGATCTTTGAGGAGCTTTCCTTTACACAAAACTTAGGGTTTTCATGGTAGAGATAATTTCAACATCTTGAAGATCATTACTGTTGCAACCATTGGAACTTAAAAGAAAAGCAAGCGGGGAGCTTGTAGCTGATTGAGGAATTCAAGAAAGAAGTAGTCCGTGGATTCGGAGCCTGCGCGTGGTCGTGTCAGGAAGTTCTACTGGTGGGTAGTATTAGGAAGTCGAGCGGGGAGCTTGTAGTCCTTTTGTATGAACTTCAATTCTTTCATAGTGAATTCAGGTTAGCCTTGAGGATCGGTGGGTCAAATCCTCCCCAGGTTTTTACCGTGTGGTTTCCTGGGTGATCATATCTTGTGTTATTTATTTTCCGCTGCATTATTATTCTTGATATGATTGTTTGGATTGTTTTAACCTAGAATTGCTTAATTTGACTAAGTAACAACTTGGCTAATTAATCTAGGCTACGTAATCTGGTTGTTTAAGGGGTCTAAATGACCTGTCAGGGTTAACTATCAGATCCCTGACAACATCCCCATCCATCTACCCTACAAGTCAGAGAAATGTTACTACGAAGGAGTAGAAGGCGTCGGGGTATATGAACAAATGTTAAAGGCAGGGCTTAGGTTTCAACTGAGCTCACTTCATTGTGAGCTACTCTGATACCTAGGCCTTTTCGTCAACCAAATATCCCCCAATGCCTGGAGGGTCTTTATAGCTATGGAGGTACTGTATGGTGCTATGACGGATGGTGCTAGGAGGCTAACGGTGCGTGAATTCCTTCATTGTTACCATCCATATGAGATAGATAAATCAAGAGAGATTTATAGTTTCGTACCTAGGAGTCCGTTGTTGAAGGTTATATTTGAAATCCCAGATTCCAATAGGGACTGGAAGAGTCGTTACTTTTTCATAGAGGGTGACGAGTGGATGTGACATCCAGGTGACACGGAACATATGCCAGTAGATACGACTTGGGGCATATTAAGTCCGTCTGGTACATACCCGTCATGGTGTATGAAGCCTTTTCGTAACCATTCAGTTCATAGTATCTTTAATAATTCTTTCCGTCTTCTTATTTGCAGTTCGACGGTGTCCACAAGTTGAGCTCGAAGAGTTTAGTTTTCTTGAAATTTTTTTTCCAAGACTAAGCCAAAAGAAAGGACTTAGGCCAAATTAGTCACATTAGATACCATCCATTGGTACTGTGACGATCCTAAGCCAACTCCAGCAACCATTAAGTACGACGCAAGAGTACGCCAACGTAAGTTTGTCGTCCTTATTTCGTTTGAGAGGTTTTGTTCTTTGTCATTTAATTAACATCGTCTGTTCACTTCCACAGAGATGGGTGATGCTAAGAGGAGAGCTTTGATTAAGGCACAGGCTGCAAAGAAAAAGGAGTCCGTCGAGGTAGACCCCAAGGGGACGGGCTCTAGCCATCTGTCCAAAAGGAAGTAGCTGCCCAAGGGGGATCGTCCACCAAAGAAACTTAAGGTTCCTTTGAAGCCCGTCGTTGGGCTAATGGCAGGAGGTACCAAAACCGTTACTCCAGCCAAGTATGGAGCCGGGAAGGGCTTAATGAAGGGTCTGTCCACGCAGCTGGAGAAGCCACCCGTTCTCCTTTGGGAGGACCCTAAGCACGCGTTGGAGAGGCTCTCGTCCATCATAACATCTGACGATTATAAGGACTTAGGCAACCACTCCACTGAAGTAATGGGGGAGACGGGTCTGTTCAGTATTGCCCAGGTAATTTGTCCGTCCTCTATACATCTGTTTTCTCTTCAATAGATTGCTAACTTCTTTTCATTTCTCAGGCCATGCTCATGATGAAGGGGCTAATGGGACGGTGCTTGAATCATGAAACCACCTTGGACCGTTTACGTGAGAAGGCAAGGGTGACGGATGATGAACTGACCCAGCTGAAGGCTTGGAAGGTGATTCATGAAAATAAACTTAAAATGGCAGAAGAGGCTAGGGACGAGTATTATCAGCAGACGGAGGAGATAAAAAAGGTTTTAGAAGACAAGGAGCAGGAAATCCGTCAGGCGAAGGAAGCTGCGGTACGAGAGTACTGAGACTCCGACGCCTTTCTATCCAAGCTCGGAATCTCTTATGGTGACGGTTTTAACGACGCCCTCCGTCAAGTGAAGATTCTATATCTAGATCTAGATGTCTCAACCGTCAGCATTAATGTCCCTGAACAAACGTCTATTCAGCCTATTCAGTCAGAGGATACGGAGGAGCTTTTTGGTGAGAATGCCCCTGTCAATGACGCCCATGGAGACCGGATTGAAGTTGAAGGCGATCCCAAGGATGGCCAGGTCCGTCACGACGAGGAGAAAGAAGCCCCCGTTGAAGACTAAATTTTCTTTATTATTTTTCTTTTTCATGTAAGATTATTTGGAGAACAATTTGTGACTCCTCCGTCATATTTTTTGGATTATGTAAACACCTCCCTTTGAGGGCTTTTATTATTTTTGTTTAACTTTGCTTGATCCGTCCATTATAACCACATGTTTGATATTTTGTATGTGGAGTGCTTCTGTCTACTATTGGTTTTTATGTTCCCCTTTCTAGGACTTGATAAGGTTTTATTTATTTATTTATTTTTTTTTTTATGGTCTACGGAAGGTCCGTTCACTTAACTTGATGGGGTTTGTCATCTATTTAATGATAGACTCCGTCTATTCTGTGATCATTAAAAAAAAAAAATTTCATCCTATTTGGATGATCCGTCCAATTTGTGTACTTCAATCCTACCCGTCCACTTTTGGACTTAGAATCTTCATCCTCTTGGGATGATCGTCCATTTTGCAGACTTGGATTAGATCCGTCTACTT
This sequence comes from Quercus ilex subsp. ballota, assembly GCA_032727855.1. Classification (NCBI taxonomy): domain Eukaryota; kingdom Viridiplantae; phylum Streptophyta; class Magnoliopsida; order Fagales; family Fagaceae; genus Quercus; species Quercus ilex. The sequence goes on along the minus strand of CM064908.1, from coordinate 3,128,669 downwards.
TGGACTTTGAATTTTCATCCTCTTGAGATGACCGTTCATTTCGTGGACTTAGATTACATCCGTCCACTTTAGAACTTAGAATTTTCACCCTCTTGGGATGACCGCCCATTTTGTGGACTTAAATTATATCCGTCCATTTTTGGACTTAGAATCTTCATCCTCTTTGGATGACCGTCCATTTTGTGGACATAGATTACAACCATCCACTTTAGGACTTAGAATTTTCATCCCCTTGGGATGACCGTCCATTTTGTGGACTTAGATTATATCCGTCCACTTTAGGACTTAGAATTTTCATCCTCTTGGGATGACCGTCCATTTTGTGGATTTAGATTATATCCGTCCACTTTAGGACTTAGAATTTTCACCCTCTTGGGATGACTGCCCATTTTGTGGGCTTAGATTATATCCGTCCACTTTAGGACTTAGAATTAAAGAAAAAAAAACATAGTCGTGTCTGAATATTCCTCTTATTAGTTAAAAAAGAAAACCATGTGTTCATAGAAAAAAGTACCTGCCCCCTTAGGCTTAAAAAAGGCACTTGTAGAAAGAATTGTTCGAAGTAAAAGGCTAGTAATAGTAAAAATTAAATATTAAACTAGGAAATTAGGGAACGTTGATGCTTTTCATATGGTCTCTATTGGTGGTATTTCCGAAGGTGCTCCGTGTTTCATGGATGCTGTAGTTTTCGTCCGTCTAGAGTCTCGAGGTGGTAGGTGCCCTTCCTTTGCAATGATGCAATCTTGTAGGGTCCTTCCCAGTTGGGCCCGAGCTTTCCTTGTGAAGGATCTCTAGTAGCGCCCATTACCTTCCGTAGTATAAGATATCCAATCTAGAAGTCTCTATGCTTGACATTAGAGTTGTAGTGTTTTGCCATGAGATTTTGATACCACACCAACCTTTGCTCTGCTAGCCCCCAGACTTCATCCACCAGGTCAAGCTGAAGGCGCACGGCCTCTTCGTTCTTAACCTCGTCGTAGTTCTCCACCCGATAGCTTGTGAGTCCTACCTTCGCTGGGATGACAGCATCACTTCTGTACGCTAGTCAAAACGGCGTTTCTCCAGTGGGTGTTCTTGCTGTGGTACGGTATGCCCATAGGACACTTGGCAGTTCGTCAGGCCAGATGCCCTTTGCCCCCTCTAGCTAGGTCTTGATGATTTTGAGGTAGGACCGGTTCGTGACTTCGACTTGCCCATTGGCCTGCGGGTGTGCTGGTGACGAGTAGTGATTCTTAATACCTAGCTCCAAACAGAAGTCCTTGAATGCGCTGTTGTCGAATTGCTTTTCGTTGTTAGAGATGAGCACTCTGGGTATCTCGTCCCTGCAAATTATATTCCTCTATACAAAACTTTGGATGTTCTTCTCCATTATAGTGGCCAGGGCATTTGCTTCCACCCACTTAGTGAAGTAGTAGATACCAACTACCAAAAATTTTAGCTGCCTTATTGCTGTCGAGAAAGGGCCCATGATGTCTAGTCCCCATTGGGCGAATGGCTAAGGGGCCGTCATAGGGGTCAACTCTTCGGACGGTTGCTTGATCAGATTACTGAATCTTTGACATTTGTCACAAGTCTTGACGTAAGCTTGAGTGTCCTTCAACATAGTAGGCCAATAGTATCCTGCTCGGATCAGTTTGTGCACTAATGATTGTGCCCCTGAGTGGTTTCCACAGATACCTTCGTGGACTTCTCTCATTATGTAATTTGCTTTTTAGGGGCTTAAACACCTTAGATATGGCCCAGAGAATCCTCTTTTGTACAAGACGTTATTTATCAGCACAAATCGTGGTGCTTGAACTTTCAACTTTCTGGCGACATCTTTCCCGTTTGGTACTTCGCCATTTCTCAAGTAGGATATCAGCGACGTAGTCCAATTCCTTTCGAAATCTAGTTCCTGCACACCTGATCCATCATCAATAAGCGAGGAGGCTTGAACAAATGATAATACCTGTTCGGGGACAATCATGATTTTTGCTGAGGCGGCTTTTGCTAGCCGGTCGTCACATTTGTTTTCCTCCATTGGGATTTGAACGAATCTGACTTCGAGGCTATTGATCCGATTCTTCACCTCCTCCAGATACCTCTTCATCATCTCATTCTTGCATTCGTAGCCACCATTTATCTGACTTGTTACCACCTGAGAGTCACAATGTACGACTACTTTTTTAGCTCCCGCTACCTTAGCGAGGTCTAACCCCGCCACCAATGCTTCATATTCGGCCTCGTTGTTGGTTGTGGGGAAGTCTAGTCGAATCATGCACTCGATCTTATCTCCTTCTGGGGTATGGATTACCACCCCGGCTCCTCCAGCTTGTCTATTTGAAGATCCGTCTGTGTGGATTGTCTACTGTGCGGCATTTTCTGCCCCCCTGCCTTCCGTTTGAGCGAACTCGGCGATGAAGTCGGCTACAGCTTGCCCTTTTATCACAGTTCGGGGCCGGTACTGTATGTCAAATTTACTTAGCTTAACTGCCCATAAAGCCATTCATCCAGCAGCATTAGGGCTGTTCATGGCTTTTCTCAAGGGCCTATCCGTCAAGACTACAATGGTATGTGCCTGAAAGTATGACTTAAGCTTTCGTGCCACCGTCACTAGTGCGAAAGCCAACTTCTCCATTTGCATGTACCTCTCTTCCGCTCCTCGGAACGCCTGGCTCACAAAGTAGACGGGTCTTTGAGACCTCTCTTCCTCTCTTACTAAAACCGCGCTGACTACCGCTTGTGAAATTGCTAAGTAAAGGTAGAGTTCCTCCCCGGGTTTTGACGGGCTGAGCAATGGTGGAGACGAAAGATATTTCTTCAACTCTTCAAAAGCCTTCTGGCATTCGTTCGTCCATTCAAAGGATTTTCTCAGAGTGCGGAAGAAAGGTAGACATGTATCCGTTGCTTTCGAGACAAACCTGTTTAGTGCTGCAATTTTGCTGTTCAAGCTTTGCACCTCTTTAACCGTCCTTGGCAGTTCTAACTCCATTATTGCCCGTATCTTCTCCGAGTTAACCTCTATACCTCATTGGGATACCATGAAGCCCAAGAATTTTCCCACCGTTATTCCGAATGCGCAATTGTTCGGATTCAGCTTCATGTTTTATGAGCGGAGGGTATTGAACGTCGCTCTTTAATAACATGTCATCAACATAGACTTGCACGTTCCTCCCAATCTGGTGCGCGAACATCTTGTTCATTAGTCTTTGGTACGTTGCCCCCGCGTTCTTGAGCCCGAATAGCATCACTTTGTAATAAAAGAGTCCTTGGCTGGTGACAATGGAAGTTTTCTCTTGATTAGTCTCCTCCATCTTGATTTGATTGTAACTCGAAAAGGCATCCATGAAGCCTAGCAGTCGATGTCTCGCCGTCGAGTTTACCAAGGAATCTATCCGAGAGAGTGGGTAATTGTCCTTCAGGCACGCCCTGTTGAGGTCCGTGAAATCGACACACATTCGGCACTTCTCATTAGCTTTCTTGACCATGACTACGTTTGCCAACCAGTCAGGGTAGTATACTTCTCGAATAAAGTCTGCTTCCAGTAGCTTCCTAACTTCTTCCGCTATTGCTCTATCTCGCTCCTAAGCGAACACTCACTTTTTCTGATGGATGGGCGAGGATGCGGAGTTTACATTCAACTTATGAACTATGACCGAGGGATCAATCCCGGGCATGTCCTTGTGACTCCATGTGAACACATTTTGGTTCCTCCTAAGGAAAGCTGCGAGGGCTTGACGCGTTGGCTGGCTGGCCAACGTTCCCATCCTAGTCGTCCGTTCAGGTCTCGATTCATCAAGGACTACCTCTTCCAACTCTTCAACCGATTCTGCTATGGTCCGTTGCTCTTCTATACACATGGTCTGCTGGTGATCTTCCATCTCGAGCATGGCAATGTAGCATTTGCGTGTGGCCACTTAGTCTCCTCGCAACTCACCGATCCCATATTTTGTAGGAAACTTGATCATTAGGTGGTACGTTGATGTGGCCGCCTTCCGCGAGTTAAGCGTGGGTCGTCCAAGGATAGCATTGTAAGCGGACGAGTAGTCGACCACAAGGAATGTTACATCCGCAGTGATCTGTTGAGGATAATCGCCCACCGTTACCGAGAGTGTGACTGTGCCTAACGGGAATACCCTTGTTCTTCCAAAACCAACCAGTGGAGCTTTTGTTGGTATTAACCGGGCTCTGTCAATCCCCATTTGCTCAAATGCCAGGTAGTATAGGATGTCGGTTGAGCTGCCATTGTTGACCAACACTCGGTGCACATTGTAGTCTCCTACTTGTATACTGACAACAAGTGCATCATCGTGCGGGTGGTGAAGACATCGTGCATCTTCTTCTGAGAACCCGATGATGGGGCACTCCTTCCACGCTATCTTTGGCACGGAGCCTGTTAACTAGATGTTCTGGACCACCTTAAGGTACGTCTTTCGGGCCTTTCTGGACAATCCAGCAGTTGCTGCCCCCCTACAATCATCCTTATATTTCCGATTGGGGGTCTAGGGCGCTCATTATCCCGTCGGTTCGGCTGCTCTTGAGGAGGTAGATCCGTTTTCTCCCTGCTAACAAACTTTTGCAACTTCCCTTGTCTGATAAGGGCCTCTATCTGCTGCTTCAAGTCGTAGTAATTAGCTGTGTTATGACCGTGGTTGTGGTGGAAGTGGCAGTACTTGTCTCTAAACCGTTTGTTTGGATTTTCCTTTAGCTTTCCAGGGAAGGTTAGAGCCCCCTCATCCTTGATTTGCATAAGGACTTGGTCTATTGGGGCAGTTGACGGGGTGAAGCTTGTAAATCTCCCTCTCGGGGGCTTAGAGCATCTTTCATCTCTTCTGTCTTCGGTTCTTGGCTTCTTTCGCCCTTGGTCCTGCCGTATGTCTTCCTGTCGCTCCCTTTTCTTGGGCTTTTCTTCCCGAGCCAGCAGTGCGTCTTCAGCATTCATGTATTTGGTGGCTCTGTAGAGGACTTCCAACATCATCTTTGGGTTATTCTTGTATAAAGAGAACAAAAACTTACCCTTCCGCAACCCATTTGTGAAGGCTGCCACAAGTATCTTGTCGTTGGCTTCGTCGATTGAGAGTGCTTCCTTATTGAAGCGGGTTATGTAGGATCTTAGCGTTTCATCTTCTCGCTGCCTGATACTCATCAAGCATGCCGTGGACTTCTTATATCTATGTCCCCCAATAAAGTGTGCAGTGAACTGAGCGCTTAACTCCTTGAAAGTGCTAATAGAGTTCGGCGTTAGTCGGCTGAACCATACCCTGGCAGGGCCCTTCAGTGTTTTAGGGAAGGCCCTACACATGATTTCGTCTGCTACCCCTTGAAGGTGCATCAAAGTCTTGAAGGTCTCTAGGTGATCTAAAGGGTCTTTGACCCCGTCGTAATTATTTATGTGTGGCATGCGGAACTTATGTGGCAGGGGGAAGGAATTGACGGTTGCAATGAACGGTGAATCTGTTTGGTTGACTAGGTTGTCAAGATCGCTAAACACTCGTCCCTTGAGGGCGTTCATCATTAGGAGGCTCATATTTTGCCTTTCCGGCCTGCTTGGGGCGTTACTGCCTTTGGGCCCCTCTTGGTCTCTTCACTTGACACTAGTACCTTCTTGGTCCTCCCTTTGATTATTTGGCGCTGCGTTTTTCTAGCGCAGCTATTCTTTCAGGTCGCGGTTTTGTTTGGTGAGGCGTTCCACAGCAGCAGCGAGGGTTTGGACTTGTCTCTCGAGGGTAGTCGTGGGTGGTTCCTCTTCTTGGATGTTGTTGGTGGTTGCCATCGAGCGGGTTAGTACCATGCAACTCTTTTGTCCAGGAAGCGATAATATGGCTTACAAATCGCAAAGATCGATTCTGCGTTCCCACAGACGGCGCCAACTGATGATGCCAAAAAATCACTAATGAGTCACGCGATACTCGCACACTCGAAATGTCACCTGCACAACAAAAAAGAGAAGACCTACAGAGAGCACCGGTGTGGTGCCGGCCAAGTACCCTCCGAAGGTTAAGTTAGAACTTCTCACAACTCTAGAGTGCTAGAGAGAGGTTAATTATGCGTACCTCGATTTGTGAGGGTATTGGTGCTTTTATAGTAGTCGAAAGTTGACCTTTTTTCCTTGGAGTCGAAGTCCTTTCCTTATAGGAATCCTCTTAAGTAGTCCTAAATGTGATGGACAAGTCTTTTCCTTATAGAGAAGATCCTCATTAATGTGCGCAGCTTCTGGAATCCTCTTTGCGCTAGGATTCTACTTACCTTAAGGTTCTATGGTGTGTGTCGCAAGTATTTCCCATCTACGGTTTCTTGCTGCCATGTGGACAATTGATCCGTCTATGTTGTGCCCGTTCATGATGGTTCCGTCCACAACAGGTCTTGAACGCAATGACCCGTCCTTCTTCAGTCCACGGATGAGAAATCGTCAGGCCCACTTCATGAGAATCCGTCAACCTATATTTTTCCTCTTCATATATAATAAAATGTATTGACTGCTAGCTAGTTTGAACAGGATCATTTGTAAATAGATGGGTGATTGGGTGCTTTTAGCTATTGCAATCCATTTCACCCACTCCGGGATGCTTTTCAGGTGAGCGTTTAGTATTAATTAAACATGTGTTGTCTGAAATAAGAAAGTTTTAAAATGCAAATACGAGCTATATATGCCGTCATTTTACCCAGCTAAAAGCAACTATTGATTTGATAGATGTCCATTAGTTTTTTTTTCCTGATAGATGTTTATTAGGTGAAGCTTAGAAACCACTTCTATATTAAAACATATATTTTAAAGTTACAAATGCTTTAGGGCTTGACAAAATTTTATAATATTTAAAAGACAAAGCTTTGGTTTTGTAATTACAACCAGTAAAACACGAGCGACCCTATTTGTATTTTTTTTTTTTTTTTTTTGGTTGTCATAGGTTTTCTACCTTCTTTATGATATATATTTTTATTTTTAACAAATGAAGCATTATTTATTTAGAATAACAATTAATCAAATTAAGAGGAATATAAAATATCTTAGAAAAAGTTATGGTAAAAGAAAGATAGAGAGGATTGCTGCAATCATGTATGTAATAATTGCAACATACATGATAATGTGACAGTTAAAAAAAAGTGAGTTTTTGAACACTTGTCACTTCTCTATGACTTTTTTTATCTCACTCTATAATGTGTTATTATTATTTATTGATAAGCTATGATGTGTTATTATTCAGATGTGGATACTGCAGTTTAGCAATGTAGCCGTGGACGTCGCACAACCTTCATGTTAAATTTTCAGTCCTACAATACATAGTTTTCACTGGAATGTTCAGTGGTTGAAATTTGAGTTGTACAATTTAACGTTATTATAGATGCAGGCCCAGCATACCACAATATTAAATTGATTAGTTAATGAAGAGGGCAGTTTGTGGGCTTTGGTTCATGTGGTTGTCGGCGTTCACGGTGTCAAAAACTACAACCCCTAGTGTCTGCCACGTGCCTTAGATATACCTTGTACCTGTTCTGTCAAAGCCCAAAGGACAAGGTTTCACCAACATGAGAGGAAATCCCCTCTTTTCTGTGCGTAAGAAAACTATTTACGTGTATTATTTAAATAAATTATATAATATATTTAAAAATCTAGGTAACAAAAGATATATGAGAATAATTTCTTTAATTATCACGAAATAAATTGAAGGAATTTTTTTTTTCTTTTTAAAAGTAGTTTAGAGGTAAAATTTTTCTTTTTTTATCAGATTGAAGCATAATCGAATTATATAAGTAAAACTATTAGCTCGTTTTCTAGCTGAAACTTTGGTATAGAGTATGTTTGGATATCGTTTATTTTGTTGAAACTGAAAATTATTACTGAAAGTATCGTAAATAAAAGTAAAAGTTAGTTGAAATAATATAGTGAGCTCATGAATAATATCAAAAAATACTATGAGACTTACAAATAATAACAAAAATAAACTAAATAATAAAATAATATTAATTTTTCTTTTCAATTCAAACGCACGCATAGTATCCAACTGCACTGGAGCCCATCAAAATGTTTACAAGTATTATCATATATCTTTATGGATCCAATGTAATTAAACAGTAGACCTAAGCTCAATCACTCCAAGTTATACAGTAAAACCTCGTACAGTCGTGCCTAAATGTGAAAGGTCTTTGCCCTGTCATTTCAACTACATTAATTATAGGCCTTTTCGTACTTGGACCCGCAAATGCTAATGGGGCAACGAGTACTGGCCCGGCACCATATAAAACTGATGGTTGATGCAGCCTCATGTGAATGCCAAATTTTGGAGGTGGAATGGAATTAACCATTGATAAGATTGTTATTACAACACAGTGACAAATTGTAGTTTCTCCAAAACACTATAACGCCTTGAATAGTAATAATATGAGAATAATTTTTTTAATCATCACATAATAAATTGAAAAAAGTTTTCTTTTAAATTAGTTTGGAGGTAAATTTTTTCTTTTTTCTATTTGACCGACCTAAGTGGAATTGAATTATTTAAATAAGATTATTAGCTCATTTTCTAGCGGAAACTTTGGTATAGTGTTCAACTACACTGGAGCCCATTAAAATTTACATGTACCATCATATGATGGATCCAATGTAATTAAATAGTGGACCCAAGCTAAATTCCTCCGTGTTATACAGTAAAACCTCGTACCTAGTCTATAATGTGACAGGTCTTTGCCCTGTCATTTCAACCACTTTAATTATAGGCATTTTCGTACTTGGACCCGCAAATGGTAATGGTGCAACGAGTACTGGCCGGGCACCATATAAAACTGACGGTTGATGCAGCCTCACGTGAATGCCAAATTTTGGAGGTGGAATAGAATTAACCATTGATAACATTATTATAACAACACAGTGACAAATTGTAGTTTCTCCAAAACAATAGAACGCCTTGAATAGTAATGATTTGGTCACACACTAGCATTCGTGTTAGTTTGGAGTAAAGATGTACTTCATATTCTTGTGATTTTGAGACTAGTGGAAACATTTTCACACAAAAATCCACTATTAATCAAATGGATTATGATTACTTTAAAGTAAAACTCACAAACCAAAGGTACAAATTCTCACAAACAACCAGTACAAAAAAAACTAAGACACTCTTACAAGCAATGCTCACAAAACACAAGCAAAGTATAAACAAATTAAGTTACAAAAAGTGTTATTAAAAAAAAAAAAAACTCGCAAACCTCTCTCACACACAATAGTTTCAAAACCCTAATACATCCAATAATTCGTTCAAACTCATATAATAAATAAATTCATTAACTCGTATGCGCAAGTATCTTTCAATCCCCCACCCCCACAAAAAAATAAAAATAAAATATTACCGCATAACACCCCACACAAGAGGATTGCTTTGGACGGAGCCCTCACCTAGGACTAAAATCTCCAAATCAATACCTATTTATTAATTTATAAGGCTTGAATTTTATTTTTTTAATAGACAAATTAAGAATGGCCAATAACCTCTTCAACAAGGAAAACTATTTCCTTCCTTAATAAGGAAAATCATTATCTTCCCCACCTTTCGTTCCACACCGAAGAAATCCGTTTAGATACAGCTGAAAACTGAAAACTGAAACTAAAAACTGAAAAACACTGTAGCAAAATAATTTTTAAATGTGTGAATAGTACCGTGTGACTCATTTTTAATGAAAAAGTTGCAAAAAAATAAATTTGTGGGTCCATGAATAGTGCACACCGTGTACTGTTCATTGGAAAAGTCAAATATTGCTGCTATTGTTCAATGAACAGTAGCCGTAACAGTGAATGAACAGTAACAATTTTGGCTAAAACGTGTGGAAAAAAAAAAAAAACTGAAAACGCAAACGCCCAACGTGGACGCGCAAAACAAACATACACTAAATCCAAATAAGATTTCGAGGCAATTTGTAATAGAAATACAATTTATTTGATGTATTTTGTTGGGCTCACTTTAAAGTTCTTACAACTTTTCAAAGTAGTAGTTGTGGACCTTATGGTTGTTTTATATACTAGAATGAGGGTCACCAAGCCCTGAATCAAAAGCTTCACCGTTAAGTTTTAGTACTTGTTGGACATATTTTTTGAAAATGTACAAAATCTTTAGCAATGAAATAAGTTCAATACAAAAAATCAGCAACAAGAGCAGAAACCCAAATTAAAGTTTAGGAACAATCTCACTAAATTATAGAATCACACAATGCATCGTCTTTGGGGAACAATTCCACAGAATTAGATTGTAGTCTCGAACTTTGTATGTGACGCATTTCCACACAACAAGAATCAGAAACAACCTTGTATAAAGAATTTCCTTAATGATCAAAAGAGAAATTCAAAGAGCCAAAGAGACCTGTGTGAGACAACAAGAACACACTTAAGAAATTAAGACAAGAAGTCAGAGAAGTCAAATAAGTCTGTTCGTGTGTGTTTGAGAAATCAAAGTAATCTGACGGGAAAAGTGTCTAATGGTGTTAAGAAATAACGATTTTGTGTTTTTTTTTTTTCTTTAAATTTTTTAATATTTAATACTGTGGGGGGAAAAAGCCCAGGTCTACCAATTAGGCCTGGGACCCTGTTTTTGAGATTACTTTGTGTCCGAAGAGTAGTAACGGGTTGGGATAGAGTTCATCTGAGGGCAACGAACCCAGAGATGGTGGAAAAGTACAATCCGAAGAGGTCACCCTTTGTCCGAGGAGGATTTTCTCCTCGAATACGAGTAGTTCTGATCAAATAAACGTATAGAAGGCCCGAATGCCATTCCTGGCAATTTTGGTGGCAAAGATAAGCTCTAGGCATTCCTGGGGATGATAAGGATGAAGAAATATCTCAAGGAAAAGCTGCTACCACCGTATTTAATGCCTTGCAGCAACTTTTCTGACCGCATTTATGTGGAGAAGACCCCTGAACAGTGCAACCTCAGCCACCGCCACTCCCAAAAAGCTATAGAAGATGCTTGATGTGACCTATACTCAAGTATGTAAGCAGATGAAGGACAAGTGGACGATTGAGATGATTAGGAAAGAGGCTATATAAAGAAGAAGAGCTCCTGATAGAGGGGGGGACGAGAAAAAGAGAGAAGAACAAAAAATCATTTTACTGTAGCTCTGGAACTTGTAACCTAATTTCTATCAATAAAACTCCTCTTCGGACATTAAGTCTACCATGGTTTTTACGTGATTGCATGTTAGATTACTCGTAAATACTATAACCAACTCTTGTTTAATTCATATCCGGCCCAGTTCTTTCACCCACGCTTTACAAATTCATTGTCTTGGGTTCATAGGGCCCACACTCCGTACTTCGTGAGCTTGGGCTACAAAAATTGACCTTACAATTGGCGCTGTCTGTGGGAAGAGCTTGTGCAGGGGTGAAAACAACCGTTGGTGATGGCAGAACGAAGTCAACAACAAGCAGAATCTAGGGCATCCCAACATGCTGACCCTTTTCTTAACTTGGAAAGAAGGCAAGATCGTGAGGGTATTGTGCACACTATGCATACTGGCCAAAGCCAGTCACACGGCGGAAGTCACGTGTCCCATGCAGAGGAGAATCGGGGCTTGCAACTAGAAGTTGAAAAACTGAAGAGGGAGTTGCGCCATGCAAAGAGGAAACGGATTTCCTCGTATTCTGACGACGATTCCGACGATGATCAGGACGTCACTTATCAGCAGAAATCTCGGATACCGGTCAGTGAATCATTTTCCTACGAAGAAGAGCCTCATCGCAAAAAGCGATCTAGAAGTCCTTCACGCGGAGACGTGGGGAATGATGCTATGAGCAGGGCCTTGAATCAGATCTCTCGGTCACCTTTTACTCGCAGAATTGAGGAGGCAAGACTCCCTCGGTGTTTTAGCCAGCCAACGTTTACCATCTACAACGGTAGGACAGACCCGGTGGAGCACGTGAGTCACTTTAACCAGAGGATGGCTGTCTACTCCAAAGACGAAGCCCTGATGTGTAAGGTTTTTCCCTCCAGTTTGGGGCTAGTGGCAATGAGATGGTTTGACAGCTTGAAGGCAGACTCTATTAATTCATTCAGAGAGCTCACTCAGGCATTTGGTTCACGCTTTGTCACCTGCCGAAGAGTAGCCAGGCCCCTGTCTTCATTATTGTCCCTAAGCATGCAAGAGGGCGAGACTCTGAAGGCGTATTCGGATAGATACTGGGAGATGTTTAATGATATGGAGGGCAATTCCGATGCAATGGCCCTCAGCACGTTCAAGCTAGGCCTCCCTACTGACCACGGTCTAAGGACCTCCTTATCTGGCAAACCAGTCACTAACATGCGTCAGCTTATGGACCGTATAGAAAAATTTAAAAGAGTTGAGGAAAATCAGCAGCAAGGGAAGGGAAAAGACAAAGCAATCCCCCAGGAGAGGAGGGATTTCCTGTCGGATCGTTACAATAGCAGTAAATCGCGTAGAGATTTCACTGGACAATCAGGATCGACCAATCCTCAAGCGGTCAATACTGTATTTAAAGAGCCGGTGCACCAAGTTTTAGAAAAGATTAAAAACGAGCCATTTTTCAGGTGGCCAAATAAGATGGTAGGAAACCCTGAGATGCGTAATCATAATCTTTATTGCCAGTATCATCAGGACCACGGGTATAGCACAGACGATTGCAAGAGCCTGTGGGATCATTGGACCAGCTGGTCGGCAAGGGTAAATTAAGACACTTCTTGCACCATTCCAGTGGCCGAGGAGGGCAGAACAATTCGGAGCCCCGAAGAGATGATTCCTTGAAACCGCCATTGGGAACAATTAATGTCATCTTCGTTGCACTAGGGAGAACAGGATCCTGGCCAGCGAAGGTTATGTCAGTAGCCCCATCACTAACAGGGCATTTTGGCCATGGTCCGAAGAGGTCTAAATTGGATGCCCCCCTGATAATAGGATTCTCGGACGAGGACAAGATAGGGACCATTCAGCCCTACGAAGACGCTTTAGTAATCACCCTCAGAATTGGAGGATACGATGTAAAGAGGGTGATGGTGGACCAGGGCAGCGCTGTGGAGATAATGTACCCTGATCTCTACAAGGGGCTGGGCCTAAAACCTCAAGATTTAACACCATACAACTCCCCCCTTGTGAGTTTTGAAGGAAGAGTTGTCACCCCGAAAGGCCAGATACGCTTGCCCTTGCAAACCGGCCCTGAAGTGGTAGAGGTGGATTTTGTAGTTGTGGACGTGTACTCACCATATATAGCAATTGTAGCCAGACCTTGGCTTCATACACTGGGGGTTGTTTCCTCTACTTTGCATCAGAAAGTCAAGTACCCATCTGAAGGGCAGGTTTATGAGATCCGAGGGGACCAATCTGTAGCTAGACAGTGTTTAGTGGCTGCCATCCAGCACGAGCCTGAAGCTGAGCCCTCGTGCAGGGCCGAAAGTGGTTTATAGTAGTTAAAGTCTTGGACATTACCCATAGAGAATTTGAACGAGGACGCTCACTGCGAAAATTTAGTGAAAGTTGTCATTGGGGACGATCCTGAAAAATTCTTTCAAGTCGGATCTCAACTGCCTCCTCAGGAGAAAGAAGAACTAATAGAGTTGCTCAATAGGAATCTTGACGTGTTTGCCTGGAATGCTTACGAAGCCCCAGGGGTGGATCTTCAATTCATTTGCCACCATCTTAAAGTCAACCCATTGATTATTCCTAAGAAGCAGCCTCCTCGGCGCCCATCCAGGGAGCATGTTGATGCAGTGAGAGAAGAGGTGGCTAAGCTCAAACAAGCTTGAACTATTAAAGAAGTTTTCTATCCAGAGTGGCTAGCGAATACTGTGGTAGTGAAGAAGAAAAACGGAAAATGGCGAGTCTGTGTAGACTTCACTGATTTGAACAAGGCTTGTCCTAAGGATCCATTCCGCATGCCAAAAATTGATCAGCTTGTGGATGCCACTATCGGCCACCCTCGGATGAGCTTCCTAGACGCTTTCCAAGGCTACCACCAGATACTACTAGCTCTGGATGACCAGGAGAAGACTGCCTTTGTCACCCCAGTTGGTAACTACCACTATAAAGTAATGCCGTTTGGCTTAAAAAACTCGGGGTCTACTTATCAAAGAATGATGACGAGAATGTTTGAACCATATCTGGGCAAAAATATCGAGATCTATATAGACGACATGGTGGTGAAAAGCAAGATGGTTGCTGACCATGTGAAGGACCTGGAAAGTACCTTTGAAGTCCTTAGAAAGTACAAGCTCCGTCTAAACGCTTCCAAGTGCTCATTTGGCGTGGGGTCTGGTAAGTTTTTGGGGTACATGGTAACTCACAAGGGGATTGAGGTTAACCCCACTCAGATTAAAGCCATCAACGATTTGCAAGCTCTTCGGAACCCCAAGGAAGTTCAGAAGCTGACTGGAATGACTGCTGCCCTGAATCGATTTATCTCTCGATCTGCAGACCGGTGTCGGCCCTTTTTCTCTTTGCTCCATAAGTGGAAGGAATTCGAGTGGACCGAAGAATGTGCTTTGGCCTTTCAGCAACTTAAAGATTATCTAGCTCGGCCACCAATTATGTCCAGTCCTGAGCAAGATGAAGTATTATATGCTTACATTGTCGTAGCTCCTTGCGCGGTGAGCTTGCTGCTGATACGATCGGATTGTGGTGTGCAAAGACCGGTTTATTACGTGAGTAAGTCGCTACATGAGGCCGAGATCCGTTATTTGTCACTGGAGAAGGCCATCCTAGCAGTGGTGCTTGGCACACGAATGCTACCTCACTATTTTCAGGCACATACAGTCATTGTTCTTACGCAGCTCCCACTAAGGGCTATACTCCGAAGTGCTGACTATACGGGGAGAATTGCTAAGTGGGGTACGATTTTGGGGGCTTTCGATATAAATATATGCCCCGCACATCGGTCAAAGGCCAGGTCCTTGCGGATTTAGTGGCTGAGTTCACGGAGCCTCAACTAGAAGAAGTAATGCCCATGTTGGACATGGATGAAAAATCAGTTGGCATGATTTCTCAGCAAGACCCCTCATGTTGGGAAGTGTATGTAGACGGTGCTGCAAATCAAAAAGGTTCTGGAGTGGGGTTAGTGTTGATATCCCTTGAAAGAATCATTATCGTTGGACTTCTCGGCAACGAACAATGAGGCGGAGTATGAGGCCCTGCTGACGGGAATGGCTATGGTCCGAAAAATGGGAGGAAAATCTGTGGAATTGTTCTCGGACTCAAGGTTAGTCGTGGGTCAAGTACAAGGGGAGTTCGAGGCGAAAGACGAAAGAATGCAGGGGTACCTGAGTCGAGTTAAATGTCTGCAATCGGAGTTCGACTCTTTTAGTTTGCTGCACATCCCCAGAAGTGGTAACGCACATGCTAACTCTTTGGCTACGCTTGCTACCTCCTCGGCGCAAAATTTGCCCAGAGTTATCCTCGTTGAGGACTTGCATGGACCTATAGAGACAAAAAAGGATGTAATTCAGGTTCATCAAGTTAGGACCGGACCTTGCTGGATAGACCCTATAATTAAATTCTTGAAAGAAGACATCCTGCCTGAAGAAAGAGAGGAAGCTGACAAAATTCGGAGGAAGGCGATCAGGTTCTGGCTATCTGAAGACCAGAGATTGTATAAACGCTCCTATTCAGGACCATATTTATTATGCATGCATCCTAAAGCAGCCGAGCTATTGCTAGAAGAATTACATGAAGGAATATGTGGAAGCCATACGGGAGGAAGGTCTTTGGCTCATCGGGCTATTACTCAAGCCTATTGGTGGCCGAATATGCAAAAGGAAGCCCTCGAGTATGTTAAAAAGTGCGATCAGTGTCAGAGATTCGCCCCAAACATTCATCAACCGGGTGGAACTCTTAATCCACTATCCAGCCCATGGCCTTTCGCCCAATGGGGCTTAGATATCGTTGGACCATTCCCCAAAGCTGCAGGAAACAAAAAATACCTCATTGTCAGAACAGACTACTTCACCAAGTGGGTCGAAATTGAACATTTGGCCAACATCAGAGACGTGGATGTGCAAAAGTTTGTATGAAAAAATATTGTCATTCGGTTTGGGATTCCTCATGCTCTAATCTCGAACAATGGCCTGCAGTTCGATAGCAAGGCATTTAGGAACTATTGTGGTGAGCTAGGAATTGTAAACAGATACTCCACCCCTGCTTATCCCCAGGGTAATGGGCAAGCAGAGGCTGTCAACAAAGTCATAGTAAATGGCTTAAAGAGAAGACTTGACGACGTGAAGGGTAACTGGGTGGAAGAACTGCCACACGTACTTTGGGCTTACAGAATTACGCCTCGCAGATCTACTGGAGAGACCCCCTTTTCAATGACCTATGGAGCTGAAGCTGTCATACCTCTAGAAACGGGGTTCCCAACATTGAGGACCAGTTCCTTCAGTCCGACCAACAACAATGAAAAGCTAGAAAGGAGTTTAGATCTGATTGATGAAAGGAGGGAAAGTGCAATGGTTCAGTTGGCACATTACCAACAAAAGCTCAGGCAGGACTACGATGCTAATGTAAGGCTAATGCCTTTAGAACCTGGTGACCTGGTGCTGAGGAAAGTTGTGGGTACTGCAAAAAACCCAGCTTGGGGAAAGTTAGGACCCAATTGGGAAGGGCCGTATCGTGTTACTTCAGTGGCTGGCATTGGGGCGTATTTCTTAGAAGATCTGGATGGTCATGTAATACCACGTCCTTGGAATGTAAATAACCTCAAAAGGTACTATTATTAGTCGATCGTTCTCTTCAATTAATATGCTGGTTCTGTATATCTTACTGTTCTCTAAGTGTTTAAACTTAAATCCAATCATGCCTGTAGTCCTCGGACCAGATGATTTGGGTTAGTTAGCACTCGGTTACTATTCTTTAAGTGTTTAAACTTAAATCCAATCATGCCTGTAGTCCTCGGACCAGATGATTTGGGTTAGTTAGCACTCTGTTACTGTTCTCTAAGTGTTTAAACTTAAATCCAATCATGCCTGTAGTTCTCGGACCAGATGATTTGGGTTAGTTAGCATTCCGTTACTGTTCTTTAAGTGTTTAAACTTAAATCCAATCATGTCTGTAGTCCTCGGACCAGATGATTTGGGTTAGTTAGCACTCCGTTACTGTTCTCTAAGTGTTTAAACTTAAATCCAAGCATGCCTGTAGTCCTCGGACCAGATGATTTGGGTTAGTTAGCACTCCGTCACTGTTCTTTAGTGTTTAAACTTAAATCCAATCATACCTGTAGTCCTCGGACCAGATGATTTGGGTTAGTTAGCACTCGGTTACTGTTCTTTAAGTGTTTAAACTAAAATCCAATCATGCCTGTAGTCCTCGGACCAGATGATTTGGGTTAGTTAGCACTCGGTTGCAGTCTTCTAAGTGTTTAAACTTAAATCCAATCATGCCTGTAGTCCTCGGACAAGATGATTTGGGTTAGTTAATACTCCGTTGCAGTCTCCTAAGTGTTTAAACTTAAATCCAATCATGCCTGTAGTCCTCGGACCAGATGATTTGGGTTAGTTAACACTAAAATATGTTCATTCCCTATGGTCCTTGAACCAAATGACACAGGTTAGTCAACACCCCCACACAGCTATTGTCACTACGGCTTAGCGCTGAAATTCTTGATTGTGTTTAAATTGATTCTAACTTATGATTGGTTCCTTAGTTATGGTTAATTCAAAGCTGAGGGGTAATCACACTCTCTTTGTATATTTGGAAAGACATGTAAAACTTCCATAATTACTCGCTGCAATCATTGTTATTACTCTTATACGAATTGTTCTTTTCACCATCAATTTCGATTATTCATACCATCAATATGATATAGTAATCAAGTTTATTCGCATTATTATAATTGCAAAGTACAGTTATATGCGGCAATAATAAGTCATAAGGAATGTAACGAAAACATTAGAAGTAAAAGGGAAACTGTTTCATTAATTAAGATAAAAGGGTTTACAATTCCTTAACATAAAAACAAAATTAATACAAGTATAAAACAAAAACCCCTATATCTAAGTCTTCAATGGAGGCACCACAGGGTCAGCAGCCTGGCTTGTCCGAGTAGCAGCAGCTTCTGGGGCCTGGTTCTTGGGCTCGGAGGAGGTCTTCCCTTCTTCCAAATCCTTGGAGACCTCAGGATTAGCAGGAGGGACTTGACTGGCCAGGAGTTGAACTGAGGCCTCTGGGAGTTGTGAAGGAGGAGGATCAGCCACAGGGAGCTCTCGGATCTCAGGATCGTAGTATATGCTCCCAGGCAGTCTCAGCTTCGAGTCAGCAGGGACTCCAGCAGCATCCATTGCCTTGTTCCAGGTTATGTCACAATAATCTCGGCTAACCGAGGCAAATTGTTCCGTAAGCTGGGACCCGATCTCATCCACCCCCAGCCGGTATGCTGCTTTTCTCTCAGCCTCGACTACCTCCTTGGCCAGTTGAGCATTCTGCTCGGCTAGTCAGGCACTCTCCTTGGCTTTTTTAAGCTCATCTCTGAGCCCTTTTGCCAGCTCCCTCTCAGTAGTCAAGTTGATCTCGGCCATGTTTAGCTGTTTGCGCTGCTCCTCGGCCTGCCTTTCAGCAGTTTTCAGGCTAGCGTCGAGTCTGTTCCTCTGATTGGTCATATCTTTGAATTGCTCGGATAAGAGAGCATATTCTTCCTTCAGATTGCCCAGGGATTTTTCAACCTCGAACCGAGAGTGGGCCTCCGCTTGGGTTTTGAGGTAGGACTTCTTGTTCCACTCCTCGGCCACATAGATTTACTGGGTGACCTACATAATGGAAATTTCGAGTATAAGGCAAAAAAAAAAAAAAAAAAAGGATTGAAAAGGCTCAGTGGTTTAACTGAGCAGACTAAGTCCACTTACCATGGCTATATCCCTCTTAAGGGATAGGAAGAACTCCTACTGATTGAAGCGCCTGTAGGACTCCATATCATGTGGGAGGAGGAGTGGCTGTTCCAACGCCTCAGCAATGTAGCCTGCCCTTCCCCCATCGTAGTTCCTGAGGGAGGTGTCCCAAGGGATTGGAGCGCCATCCAGCTCCAACCTCGGAGACCAGGTGCGAGACCCTCCTTGGCGGACGTCTGCCACGACGGCCTCGTCCCGGCTCTCAACAGACAAGCCCCTTCTGCTCCGATGGTCTCTGGCCACCTTCTGTTGTTTATTTGTCTTAGGTGGCACCACCACCACCTCCCTCTCTTCAGTTTCGAGAGGCTTTTTCTTCCTCAAGTCCGGTACGGGCTTCAGTCCGGGGTCAGGAACTTGGGGTGGCGGCGGAGGCAGATTCGCCACAGGTTGAGAAGTCCCAGGGCCTTTCGGTTCGGACTTCTTTCCTCTGTTCTTCATTAATGCCCTTAGATCTGCCATGTCTTCCTCGTCCGAAGGGACTTCCGAAAAGGTAGTTGTCAGAAGAGGTGGATGGACACTGGAATGCCTGTCAATCTCCTCTTCGGAGTTTGAGGACGGTATAACTTGTACCCCGCCTGAAGCTTCTCCTCTGAATTGGAATTTATCTATCTGCTCTTCTAGTGAGGAGGTCGAAGAGCCAACCCTTTCACCTGCAACCACCGGTTCAAGGGGGACTTAGGCAACTGGTTGGACGAGCAGCGGTACACCCCGTGGGTTGGGGTGTGGCACTGGTGCAAGGTCGTGTGGTGCTAGAAACCCCTTTCGAGCAACGTCTATGCGATTGAGACGATGATCTCCTTGGGTTATAGCATTGCCAATCGGTTGACAGTCTTTCTTTTTTGCTGTGTACCCGAGAATAAGAGGAGCCGACCGCAGCTGCCCGTCCTTGCTTACAAAGATCTTTGATCTTAACAGGTAGTTGAGGGCGGCAGTATTGGTAAGGCTGAGCCGAGGAGAAACGCGGTTCCTATCTGTTAAAAATCACGGCAAAACTTTATCAGAAACTCGAAAATAGCAACACCAAGAGAATTAAAAATTGTAAAAGGGCGGAGATCCTAAGTCTACTGTTAGTGAACCTAAATCTTTCCGTCTTCTTATTTGCAGTTCGATGGCGTCCACAAGTTGAGCTCGAAGAGTTTAGTTTTCTTGAATTTTTTTTTCCAAGACTAAGCCAAAAGAAAGGACTTGGGCAAATTAGTCACATTAGATACCATCCATTGGTACTGTGACTGCCCTAAGCCAACTCCAGCAGCCATTAAGTACGACGCAAGAGTACACCAACGTAAGTTCGTCGTCCTTATTTCGTTTAAGAGGTTTTGTTCTTTGTCATTTAATTAACATTGTCCGTTCACTTCCACAGAGATGGATGATGCTAAGAGGAGAGCTTTGATTAAGGCACAGGCTGCAAAGAAAAAAGAGTCCATCGAGGTAGACCCCAAGGGGACGGGCTTAAGCCATCCGTCTAAAAGGAAGTAGCTGCCCAAGGAGGATCGTCCACCAAAGAAACTCAAGGTTCCTTTGGAGCCCGTCGTTGGGCTAATGGCGGGAGGTACCAAAACCATTACTCCAGCCAAGTATGGAGCCGGGAAAGGCTTAATGAAGGGTCTGTCCACCCAGCTGGAGAAGCCACCGTCCTCCTTCGAGAGGACCCTAAGCACGCGTTGGAGAGGCTCTCGTCCATCATAACATCCGATGATTATGAGGACTTAGGCAACCACTCCACTGAAGCAATGGGGGAGACGGATCTGTTCAGTATTGCCCAGGTAATCTGTCCGTCCTCTATACATCCGTTTTCTCTTCAATAGATTGCTAATTTCTTTTCATTTCTCAGGCCATGCTTATGAGGAAGGGGCTAATGGGACGGTGCTTGAATCATGAAACCACCTTGGACCGTCTACATGAGAAGGCAAGGGTGACAGATGATGAACTGACCCAGCTGAAGGCTTGGAAGGTGATTCATGAAAAGAAACTTAAAATGGCGGAAGAGGCTAGGGACGAGTATTGTCAGCGGATGGAAGATATGAAAAAGGTTTTAGAAGACAAGGAGTAGGAAATCCGTTAGGCGAAGGAAGCTACGGTACGAGAGTACTGAGACTCCGACGCCCTTCTGTCCGAGCTCGGAATGTCCTATGGTGACGGTTTTGACAACGCCCTCCGCCAAGTGAAGATTCTATATCCAGATCTAGATGTCTCAACCGTCAGCATTAATGTCCCTAAACAAACGTTCGTTCAGCCAGTTCAGTCAGAGGATACGGAGGAGCTTTTTGGTGAGAATGCCCCTGTCAATGACGCCCATAGAGATCGGATTGAAGTTGAAGGTGATCCCAAGGATGGTCAGGTCCGTCACGATGAGGAGAAAGAAGCCCCCGCTGAAGACTAAATTTTCTTTATTATTTTTTTTTATTATTTTTCTTTTTCATGTAAGATTATTTGGAGAACAATTTGTAACTCCTCCATCATATTTTTTGGATTATGTAAACACCTCCCTTTGAGGGCTTTTATTATTTCTGTTTAACTTCGCTTGATCCGACCATTATAACCACATGTTTGATATTTTGTATGTGGAATGCTTTCGTCTACTATTGGTTTTTATGTTCCCCTTTCTGGGACCTGCTAAGGTTGTTTTATTTTTTATTTATTTATTTATTTTAAATTTTTTTTTATGGTCTACAGAAGGTCCGTTCACTTAACTTGATGGGGTTTGGATGATCCGTCCAATTTGTGTACTTCAATCCTACCCGTCCACTTTTGGACTTAGAATCTTCATCCTCTTGGGATGACCGTCCATTTTGCAGACTTGGATTACATCCGTCCACTTTGGACTTTGAATTTTCATCCTCTTGAGATGACCGTTCATTTCGTGGACTTAGATTATATCGGTCCACTTTAGGACTTAGAATTTTCACCCTCTTGGGATGACCGCCCATTTTGTGGACTTAGATTATATCCGTTCATTTTTGGACTTAGAATCTTTATTCTCTTGGGATGACCGTCCATTTTGTGGACATAGATTACATCCGTCTACTTTAAGACTTAGAATTTTCATCCCCTTGGGATGACCGTCCATTTTGTGGACTTAGATTATATTCGTCCACTTTAGGACTTAGAATTTTTATCCTCTTGGGATGACCATCCATTTTGTGGATTTAGATTATATCCATCCACTTTAGGACTTAGAATTTTCACCCTCTTGGGATGACCGCCCATTTTGTGGACTTAGATTATATCCGTCCACTTTAGGACTTAGAATTAAAGAAGAAAAAACATAGTCATGTTTGAATATCTTCTTATTAGTTAAAAAAGAAAACCATGTGTTCGTAGAAAAAAGTACTTGCCCCATTAGGCTTAAAAAAAGACACTTGTAGAAAGAATTGTTCGAAGTAAAAGGCTAGTAATAGTAAAAATTAAATATTAAACTGGGAAATTGGGAAACGTTGATGCTCTTCATATGGTCTCTATTGGTAGTATTTCTGAAGGTGCTCCATGTTCCATGGATGCTGCAGTTTTCGTCCGTCCAGAGTCTCGAGGTGGTAGGTGCCCTTCCTCTGCCACGATGCAATCTTGTAGGGTCCTTCCCAGTTGGGGCTAAGCTTTCCTTGCAAAGGATCTCTAGTAGCGCCCATTACCTTCCGCAGTACAAGGTCTCCAATCTGGAAGTCTCTATGCTTGACATTAGAGTTGTAGTGTTTCATCATGAGATTTTGATACCGCGCCAACCTCTGCTCTGCTGCCCCCCGGACTTCATCCACCAGGTCAAGCTGAAGGCGCATGGCCTCTTTGTTCTTAATCTCGTCGTAGTTCTCCACCTGATAGCTTGTGAGTCCTACCTTCGCTAGGATGACAACATCACTTCCGTACGCTAGTCGAAACAGCATTTCTCCAGTGGGTGTTCTTGCTGTGGTACGGTATGCCCATAGGACGCTTGGCAGTTCGTCCGGCTAGATGCCTTTTGCCCCCTCCAGCCGGGTCTTGATGATTTTGAGCAAGGACCGTTTCGTGACTTCGACTTGCCCATTGGCCTGCGGGTGTGCTGGTGACGAGTAGTGATTCTTAATACCTAGCTCTAAACAGAAGTCCTTGAATGCGCTGTTGTCAAATTGCTTTCCGTTGTCGGAGACGAGCACTCTGGGTATCCCGTACCTGCAGATGATATTCCTCCATACAAAACTTCGGATGTTCTTCTCCGTTATAGTGGCCAGGGCCTCTGCTTCCACCCACTTAATGAAGTAGTCGATACCAACTACCAGAAATTTTAGCTGCCTTACTGCCGTTGGGAAAGGGCCTATGATGTCTAGTCCCCATTGGGCGAATGGCTAAGGGGTCGTCATAGGGGTCAGCTCTTCGGACAGTTGCCTGATCAGATTACTGAATCTTTGACATTTGTCACAGGTCTTGACGTAAGCTTGCATGTCCTTCAACATAGTAGGCCAATAGTATCCTGCTCGGATCAGTTTGTGCACTAATAATTGTGCCCCTGAGTGGTTTTCATAGATACCTTCGTGGACTTCTCTCATTACGTAATCTGCTTCTTCGGGGCTTAAACACCTTAGATATGGCACGTTATTTATCTGCACAAATCGTGATGCTTGAACTTTCAACTTTTTGGCGACATCTTTCCCGTCTGGTACTTCGCCATTTCTCAAGTAGGATATTAGCGGCGTAGTCCAATTCCTTTCGGAATCTAGTTCCTGCACACTTGATCCGTCATCAATAAGCGAGGAGGCTTGAACAAATGATAATACCTGTTCGGCGACAATCATGATTTTTGTTGAGGCGACTTTTGCTAGCCGGTCGGCACATTCGTTTTCCTCCCGCTACCTTAACGAGGTCTAACCCCACCACCAATGCTTCATATTCGGCCTCGTTGTTGGTTGTGGGGAAGTCTAGTCGAATTATGCACTCGATCTTATCTCCTTCTGGGGTATGGATTACCACCCCAGCTCCTCCAGCTCGTCTGTTTAAAGATCCGTTTGTGTGGATTGTCCACTGTGTGGCGTTTTTTGCCCCCCTGCCTTCCGTTTGAGTGAACTCGGTGAAAAAGTCAGCTACAGCTTGCCCTTTTATCGCAGTTCGGGGCCGGTACTGTATGTCAAATTCATTTAGCTCAACTGCTCATAAAGCCATTCGTCTAGCAGCATCAGGGCTGTTCATGGCTTTTCTCATGGGCCTATCCTTCAAGACTATGATGGTATGTGCTTGAAAGTATGGCTTAAGCTTTCGTGCCACCGTCACTAGTGTGAAAGCCAACTTCTCCATTTGTGTGTACCTCTCTTCCGCTCCTCGGAACGCCCGGCTCACAAAGTAGATGGGTCTTTGAGACCCCTCTTCCTCTCTTACTAAAGCCGCGCTGACTGCCGCTTGCAAAATTGCTAAGTAGAGGTAGAGTTCCACCCCGGGTTTTGATGGGTTGAGCAATGGTGGAGAAAAAAGATATTTCTTTAACTCTTCAAAAGCCTTCTAGCATTCGTTCATCCATTCAAAGGATTTTCTCAGAGTGTGGAAGAAGAGTAGACATTTATCTGTTGCTTTCGAGACAAACCTGTTTAGTGCTGCAATTTTACCGTTCAAGCTTTGCACCTCTTTAACCGTTCTTGGTAGTTCTAACTCCATTATTGCCTGTATCTTCTCCAAATTAACCTCTATACCTCATTGGGATACCATGAAGCCCAAGAATTTTTCCGCCGTTATTCCAAACGCGCACTTTTTCAGATTTAGCTTCATGTTTTATGAGCGGAGGGTATTGAACGTCTCTCGGAGGTCGTCTAGGTGCTCATCTTCGCGCGGGATCTTTACTAACATGTCATCAACATAGACTTGCACGTTCCTCCCAATCTGGTGCGTGAACATCTTGTTTATTAGTCTCTGGTACGTTGCCCTCGCATTCTTGAGCCCGAACGGCATCACTTTGTAACAAAAGAGTCCTTGGCTGGTGACAAAGGAAGTTTTCTCTTGATTAGCCTCCTCCATCTTGATTTGATTGTAACTCGAAAAGGCATCCATGAAGCTTAGCAGCCGGTGTCTTGTCGTCGAGTCTACCAAGGAATCTATCCGAGGGAGTGGGTAGCTGTCCTTCGGGCACGCCCTGTTGAGGTCTGTGAAATCGACACACATTCGCCACTTCCCATTAGCTTTCTTGACCATGACTACGTTTGCCAACTAGTCAGGGTAGTATACTTCTTGAATAAAGTCTGCTTCCAGTAGCTTCCTGACTTCTTCCGCTATTGCTCTATCTCGCTCCTGAGCGAACGCTCGCTTTTTCTAATGGATGGGCGAGGATGCGGGGTTTACATTCAGCTTATGAACTATGATCGAGGGATCAATCCCAGGCATGTCCTTGTGACTCCATGCAAACACATCTTGGTTCCTCTTAAGGAAAGCTGCGAGGGCTTGACGCATTGGCTGTCTGGCCAACGTTCCTATCCTAGTCGTCCGTTCACCTCTTCCAACTCTTCAACCGGTTCCGCTATGGTCCGTTGTTCTTCTTTACACATGGTCTACTGGTGATCTTCCATCTCGAGCATGACAATGTAGCATTCGCGTGCGGCCACTTGGTCTCCTCGCAACTCACCGATCCCATATTCTGTAGGAAACTTGATCATTAGGTGGTACATTGATGTGGCCGCCTTCCATGAGTTAAGCGTGGGTCGTTCGTGGATAGCATTGTAAGCGGATGAGCAATTGACCACAAGGAATGTTACGTCCCCAGTGATCTGTTGAGGATAATCGCCCACCGTTACCGATAGTGTGACTGTGCCTAACGGGAATACCCTTGTTCCTCCAAAACCAACCAGCGGAGCGTTCGTTGGTATTAACTGGGCTCTGTCAATCCCCATTTGCTGGAATGCCGGGTAGTATAGGATATCGGCTGAGCTGCCGTTGTCAACCAACACCCGGTGCACATTGTAGCCTCCTACTTGTATGCTGACAACAAGCGCATCATCGTGCAGGTGGTGAAGACGTCGTGCATCTTCTTCTGAGAACCTGATGATGGGGCACTCTTTCCGCGCTATCTTTGGCACGGAGCCTATTAACTAGATGTTCTGGACCACCCTAAGGTACGTCTTTCGGGCCTTTCTGGATGATCCAGCAGTTGTTGCCCCCCTACAATCATCCTTATATCTTCGATTAGGGGTCTAGGGCGCTCATTATCCCGTCGGTTCGGCTGCTCTTGAGGAGGTAGATCTGTTCTCTCCCTGCTGAAAAACTTTTGCAACTTCCCTTGTCTGATAAGGGCCTCTATCTGCTGCTTCAAGTCGTACCAATCAGCTGTGTTATGACCGTGGTATCGGTGGAAGTGGCAGTACTTGTCTCTAGACCGTTTGTTTAGATTTCCCTTTAACTTTCCAGGGAAGGTTAGAGCCCTCTTGTCCTTGATTTACATAAGGACTTGGTCTATTAGGGCAGTTAATGGGGTGAAACTTGTAAATCTCCCTCCCAGGGGCTTAGAGCATTTTTCATCTCTTTTGTCTTCAGTTCTTGGCTTCTTTTGCCCTTAGTCCTGCCGTATGTCTTCCTGTCACTCCCTCTTCCTGGGCTTTTCTTCCCGAGCCAGTAGTGCGTTTTCAGCATTCATGTATTTGGTGGCTCTGTAGAGGACTTCTGACATTGTCTTCGGGTCATTCTTGTATAAAGAGAACAAAAACTTACCCTTCCGCAACCCATTTGTGAAGATTGCCACAAGTATCTTGTCGTCCGCTTCGTCGATCGAGAGCGCTTCCTTATTGAAGCGGGTTATGTAGGATCTTAGCGTTTCGTCTTCTTGCTGCCTGATACTCATCAAGCATGCCGTGGACTTCTTATATCTATGTCCCCCCAATAAAGTGTGCAGTGAACTGAGCGCTTAACTCCTTGAAAGTGCTAATAGAGTTCGGCGTTAGTCGGCTGAACCATACCCTGGCAGGGCCTTTCAGCGTTGTAGGGAAGGCCTTGCACATGATTTCGTCTGCTACCCCTTTAAGGTGCATCAAAGTCTTGAAGGTCTCTAGGTGATCTAGAGGGTCCTTGACCCTGTTGTAACTATCTATGTGTGGCATGCGAAACTTATGTGGCAGGGGGAAGGAATTGATGGTTGCAGTGAACGGTGAATCTGTTCGGTTGACTAGGTCGTCAAGATCGCTGGACACTCGTCCCTTGAGGGCGTTCATCATTACTTCCATCTGTTCCTTCATCGCCTGCATCTCCGCGACAATTGGAGGCGGTGTTGTATCCATGAGGGATGGGAGGCTCATATTTTGCCTTTCCGGTCTACTTGGGGCGTTACTGCCTTCGGACCCCTCTCGGTCTCTTCGCTTGACACTAGTACCTTCTTGGTCCTCCATTTGATTATTTGGCACTGCGTTTTTCTAGCGCAACTGTTCTTTCAGGTCGCGGTTTTGTTTGGTGAGGCGTTTCACAGCAGCAGCGAGGGTTTGGACTTATCTCTCGAGGGCAGTCATGGGTGATTCCTCCTCTTGGATGTTGCTGGTGGTTGCCATCGAGCCGGTTAGCACCATGCAACTCTTTTGTTCGGGAAGCGATAATATGGCTTACAAATCGCAAAGATCGGTTCCGCGTTCCCACAGACGGCGCCAACTGATGATGCCAAAAAATCACCAGTGAGTCACGTGGTACTCGCACACTCGAAATGTCACTTGCACAATAAAAAAGAGAAGACCTACAGAGAGCACCGGTGTGGTGCCGGCCAAGTACCCTTCGAAGGTTAAGTTAGAACTTCTCACAACTCTAGAGTGCTAGAAAGGGGTTAATTATGCGTACCTCGATTTGTGAGAGTATTGGTACTTTTATAGTAGTCGAAAGTTGACCTCTTTTTCTTGGAGTCGAAGTCCTTTTCTTATAGGAATCCTCTTAAGTAGTCCTAAATGTGATGGACAAGTCTTTTCCTTATAGAGAAGATCTTCATTAATGTGCGCAGCTTCCAGATCCTCTTTGCACTAGGATTCTACTTACCTTAAGGTTCTATAGTGTGCGCCGCAAGTATTTCCCATCTAGGGTTTCTTACTGCCATATGGACAATCATCAGCCCATGGATGAGAAATCGTCAGGCCCACTTCATGGGGATCCGTCAACCGATATTTTTCCTTTTCATATATAATAAAATGTATTGACTGCTAGCTAGTTTGAAAGGATCATTTGTAAATAGATGGGTGATTGGGTGCTTTTAGCTATTGCAATCCATTTCACCCACTCCAGGATTCTTTTCAGGTGAGTGTTTAGTATTAATTAAACATGTGTTGTCTGAAATAAGAAAGTTTTAAAATGCAAATACGAGCAATATATGCCGTCCATTTTACCCAGCTAAAAGCAACTATTGATTTGATAGATGTCCATTAGTTTTTTTTTTTTTTTTTTGATAGATGTTTATTAGGTGAAGCTTAGAAACCACTTCTATATTAAAACATATATTTTAAAGTTACAAATTCTTTAGGGCTTGACAAAATTTTATAATATTTAAAAGACAAAGCTTTGGTTTTGTAATTATGACCAGTAAAACACGAGCGACCCTATTTGTAATTTTTTTTTTTTGGTTGTCATAGGTTTTCTACCTTCTTCATGATATATATTTTTATTTTTAACAAATGAAGCATTATTTATTTAGAATAACAATTAATCAAATTAAGAGGAATATAAAATATCTTAGAAAAAGTTATGGTAAAAGAAAGATAGAGAGGATTGCTGCAATCATGTATGTAATAATTGCAACATACATAATAATGTGACAGTTAAAGAAAAGTGAGCTTTTGAACACTTGTCATTTCTCTATAACTTTTTCTGTCTCACTCTATAATGTGTTATTATTATTTATTGATAAGCTATGATGTGTTATTATAGTTTTCACTGGAATGTTCAGTAGTTGAAATTTGAGTTGTACAATTTAACGTTATTATAGATGCAGGCCCAACATACCACAATATTAAATTGATTAGTTAATGAAGAGGGCAGTTTGTGGGCTTTGGTTCACGTGGTTGTCGGCGTTCACGGTGTCAAAAACTACAACCCCTAGTGTCTGCCACGTGCCTTAGATATACCTTGTACCTGTTCTGTCAAAGGACAAGGTTTCACCAACATGGGAGGAAATCCCCTCTTTTCTATGCGTAAGAGAACTATTTACGTCTATTATTTAAATAAATTATATAATATATTTAAAAGTCTAGGTAACAAAAGATATATGAGAATAATTTCTTTAATTATCACGAAATAAATTGGAGAAAGTTTTTTTTTTATTTTTAAAAGTAGTTTAGAGATAAACTTTTTCTTTTTTTATCTGACTGAAGCATAATCGAATTATATAAGTAAAACTATTAGTTTGTTTTTTAGCTGAAACTTTGGTATAGAGTATGTTTGGATATCGTTTATTTTGTTGAAACTGAAAATTATTGCTGAAAGTATCGTAGATAAAAGTAAAAGTTAATTGAAATAATATAGTGAGCTCATGAATAATATCAAAAAATACTGTGAGGCTCATAAATAATAACAAAAATAAACTAAATAATAAAATAATATTAATTTTTCTTTTCAATTCAAACACACACATAGTATCCAACTGCACTAGAGCCCATCAAAATGTTTACAAGTATTATCATATATCTTGATGGATCCAATG
This sequence comes from Quercus ilex subsp. ballota, assembly GCA_032727855.1. Lineage (NCBI taxonomy): Eukaryota > Viridiplantae > Streptophyta > Magnoliopsida > Fagales > Fagaceae > Quercus > Quercus ilex. The sequence continues at coordinate 3,099,236 of CM064908.1, read as the reverse complement.
TAATTAAACAGTAGACCTAAGCTCAATCACTCCAAGTTATACAGTAAAACCTCGTACAGTCGTGCCTAGTCTATAATGTGAAAGGTCTTTGCCCTGTCATTTCAACTACATTAATTATAGGCCTTTTCGTACTTGGACCCGCAAATGGTAATGGTGCAACGAGTACTGGCCGGGCACCATATAAAACTGATGGTTGATGCAGCCTCACGTGAATGCCAAATTTTGGAGGTGGAATAGAATTAACCATTGATAACATTATTATAACAACACAGTGACAAATTGTAGTTTCTCCAAAACAATAGAACGCCTTGAATAGTAATGATTTGGTCACACACTAGTATTCGTGTTAGTTTGGAGTAAAGATGTACTTCATATTCTTGTGATTTTGAGACTAGTGGAAACATTTTCACACAAAAATCCACTATTAATCAAATGGATTATGATTACTTTAAAGTAAAACTCACAAACCAAAGGTACAAATTCTCACAAACAACCAGTACAAAAAAAACTAAGACACTCTTACAAGCAATGCTCACAAAACACAAGCAAAGTATAAACAAATTAAGTTACAAAAAGTGTTATTAAAAAAAAAAAAACTCGCAAACCTCTCTCACACACAATAGTTTCAAAACCCTAATACATCCAATAATTCGTTCAAACTCATATAATAAATAAATTCATTAACTCGTATGCGCAAGTATCTTTCAATCCCCCACCCCCACAAAAAAATAAAAATAAAATATTACCGCATAATTGTTAGGCATCTCTATTAGGTACGTGTAATGATGATGAAGTGTGTGTGTTTGTGACTGCTGGACTGTGCATAGGGAAGTGCACTGCTTACCTGGAGGTAGTTAGTTAGTTGATGACCGTTGGAATAGTTGGTTGGTTAGTTACGGATTGGATGTATAAAATGGGTGTAATTAGCTAATGGAAGGATATGTCCAGATTTGCTTAACTCTCTCTCTTTTCTTTTCTCTAAATTCTTTACCATTCTTCTATGCTCTGTTCTTGGAGGACCAGATCCCCTCGAAGTGATCTACTAAAATCAATCCCTGATTCTGAATCTTAACATTGGTATCAGAGCCAGGTTAATCCCAATACACCACCATGACGGAAATACGATCAAATTCCCAAAACACAGAGAAAATCTCCACCATGTCCAAGGTTTTGGACTGCCATGAACAGACCTTACAAGAGATTCAGAAGCAATTGCAAACCCTCAATTCGTTTATGCAAAGAATAGCTGAGAACGATGAAAGACGTCTTAATTCTTCCAGCAATGAATCACGATCTCTTCGAATTGGGAATGCCACTAACCTAGAATCTTCTTCAGTGTGTACCATCAAGAATTTGAGGCTGGATTTTCCTCGTTTTCATGGTGAAGACCCAACTTGTTGGATTTACAAAACCCATCAGTTTTTTTCATTCCATGGTACTCCAGAACATCAGAAAGTACTCATGGCTTATTATCATCTCGATGGAGAAGCTCTCATTTGGTTTCAAGATTCGGAACAAGCAGGTGGCTTTGTTAGTTGGGAGGTTTTTATCAAAGCTCTGCAAACACGTTTTGGTACCTCAGCCTATGATGATCCAATGGAAGCACTCACTAGGCTGAAGCAGACTACTTCTGTGGTTTCCTACAAAGGTAACTTTGAAATCCTTTCTAACAGAATTAAAGGATTGTCTGAGTCTCACAAACTTAGTTGTTTTTTGAGTGGTCTAAAAGATGAGATTAGATTGCCTGTGAGGATGTTAGTTCCTAAGTCCCTTAATGATGCATTTGGGCTAGCTAAGATTCAAGAAGAGTTCTTATTTAGTAACAGGAAGTCTTTTAGGCTTGTAACCGATGTTAGTAGACCTTCTATTTTGGGATTACCTAAGTTGGAAGGTAGGAATGATTCTAAGGTTAAGCTTCCATTGCAAAAGCTAACCAGTGCCCAGATGGAGGAGAGAAGGAAACATGGCTTATGTTATAATTGTGATGAGAAATGGCATTTAGGACATAAGTGTAAAGGGGCAAAACTGTTTTTGTTAGAGGGTTGGATGGATGTTGAGCATTGTTCTGATGCACAATTAGTGGAGTTAGAGGAAGATGGGGTGGTGTTGGGACCTCAAGAGCAAGGGAAAGCATCTGACCATGTACCTGCTGAGATCACCTTGTATGCTCTGGTGGGTAATCCATCTGCTCAGACTATGAGGGTGAAGGGTAGAATCAAGAATCATGAGGTTGTGTCTCTCATTGATTCTGGGAGCACACATAACTTTTTGGATGCTGCTGAGTTGTTTACTCTGAATTTACCATTAGATACTTCCCAAATTTTAGAAGTTAAGGTGGCTGATGGCAATACTATTAAGACTCTAGGGGTTTGTCATGGGGTGACCATTATTATCCAAGGGTCTATGTTTGTGGTGGATTTCAATGTGCTGCAATTAGGGGGCTGTGCAGTGGTCCTTGGTACTCAATGGCTAAGCACATTGGGTGCTATTGTATGGGATTTTAAACTTTTAACCATGAGGTTTTCCTATTTGGGTAAAGGGGTGTTTCTGCAAGGCATGCAGCTGTCAACTTCAAGCTTTTCAGAGGCAGACAGCTTGTTCTCTCATGGTGAAAAGAAGGGGTTGGTTCTTCATATTTCTGCTGTCACCAGATCCGGTCCTGAGGATCAGCCCTTGCTGCCTGCAGCTTTGTCAGATCTTTTCGCTAAATTTCCCAAGGTGTTTGAAATTCCTACTGCCTTACCCCCAATCTGTGGGCATGAACATCAAATTGTGTTACAAGATGGCAGCCCACCAGTCTGTGAAAGACCCTACAGGTACCCTTATTTCCAAAAGTCTGAAATTGAGAAAATTGTAAATGAATTGTTAGAACTTGGTTCAATACAACCTAGCCAAAGTCCTTTTTCCTCACCTGTTTTACTTGTTAGAAAGGCTGATGGTAGTTGGAGGATGTGCATTGATTATAGAGCACTTAATAAGGCTACCTATTTATTAATTTATAAGGCTTGAATTTTATTTTTTTAATAGACAAATTAAGAATGGCCAATAACCTCTTCAACAAGGAAAACTATTTCCTTCCTTAATAAGGAAAATCATTATCTTCCCCACCTTTCGTTCCACACCGAAGAAATCCGTTTAGATACAGCTGAAAACTGAAAAACACTGTAGCAAAATAATTTTTAAATGTGTGAATAGTACCGTGTGACTCATTTTTAATGAAAAAGTTGTTAAAAAATAAATTTGTGGGTCCATGAACAGTGCACACCGTGTACTGTTCATTGAAAAAGTCAAATATTGCTGCTATTGTTCAATGAACAGTAGCCGTAATAGTGAATGAACAGTAACAATTTTGGCTAAAACGCGTGAAAAAAAAAAAAAAAAACTGAAAACGCAAACGCCCAACGTGGACGCGCAAAACAAACATACACTAAATCCAAATAAGATTTCGAGGCAATTTGTAATAGAAATACAATTTATTTGATGTATATTGTTGGGCTCAGTTTTAAGTTCTTACAACTTTTCAAAGTAGTAGTTGTGGACCTTATGGTTGTTTTATATACTAGAATGAGGGTCACCAAGCCCTGAATCAAAAGCTTCACCGTTAGGTTTTAGTACTTGTTGGACATATTTCTTGTATGTGACGCATTTCCACATAACAAGAATCAGAAACAACCTTGTATAAAGAATTTCCTTAATGATCAAAAGAGAAATTCAAAGAGCCAAAGAGACCTGTGTGAGACAACAAGAACACACTTAAGAAATTAAGACAAGAAGTCAGAGAAGTCAAATAAGTCTGTTCGTGTGTGTTTGAGAAATCAAAGTAATCTGACGGGAAAAGTGTCTAATGGTGTTAAGAAATAACGATTTTGTGTTTTTTTTATTTATTTATTTTTTTTTAATATTTAATACTGTGGGGGAAAAAGCCCAGGTCTACCAATTGGGTCTAGGGCCCTGTTTTTGAGATTACTTTGTGTCCGAAGAGTAGTAACGGGTTGGGATAGAGTTTATCTGAGGGCAACGAACCCAGAGATGGTGAAAAAGTGCAATCCGAAGAGGTCACCCTTTGTCCAAGGAGGATTTTCTCCTCGGATACGAGTAGTTCTGATCAAATAAACGTACAGAAGGCCCGAATGCCCTTCCTGGCAATTTTGGTGGCAAAGATAAGCTCTGGGCATTCCTGGGGATGATAAGGATGAATAAATATCTCAAGGAAAAGCTGCTACCACCGTATTTAATGCCCTGCAGCAACTTTTCTGGCCGCATTTATGTGGAGAAGACCCCTGAACAGTGCAACCTCAGCTACCGCCACTCCCAAAAAGCTATAGAAGATGCTTGATGTGAGCTATACTCAAGTATGTAAGCAGATGGAGGACAAGTGGACAATTGAGATGATTAGGAAAGAGGCTATATAAAGAAAAAGAGCTCCTGATAGAGGGGGGGACGAGAAAAAGAGAGAAGAACAAAAAATCATTTTACTGTAGCTCTGGAACTTGTAACCTAATTTCTATCAATAAAACTCCTCTTCGGACATTAAGTCTACCATGATTTTTACGTGATTGCATGTTAGATTACTTGTAAATACTATAACCAACTCTTGTTTAATTCATATCTGGCTCAGTTCTTTCACCCACACTTTACAAATTCATTGTCTTGGGTTCATAGGGCCCACACTCCGTACTTCGTGGGCTTGGGCTACAAAAATTGACCCTACAATTGACGCCGTCTGTGGGAAGAGCTTGTGCAGGGGTGAAAACAACCGTTGGTGATGGCAGAACGAAGTCAACAACAAGCAGAATCTAGGGCATCCCAACATGCTGACCCTTTTCTTAACTTGGAAAGAAGGCAAGATCGTGAGGGTAGTGTGCATACTATGCATACTGGCCAAAGCCAGTCACACGGCGGAAGTCACGTGTCCCATGCAGAGGAGAATCGGGGCTTGCAACTAGAAGTTGAAAAACTGAAGAGGGAGTTGCGCCATGCAAAGAGGAAACAGATTTCCTCGTATTTTGACGACGATTCCGACGACGATCAGGACGTCACTTATCAGCAGAAATCTCGGATACCGGTCAGTGAATCCTTTTCCTATGAAGAAGAGCCTCATCGCAAAAAGCGATTTAGAAGTCCATCACGCGGAGGTGTGGGGAATGATGCTATGAGCAGGGCCTTGAATCAGATCTCTCGGTCACCTTTTACTCGCAGAATTGAGGAGGCAAGACTCCCTCGGCGTTTTAGCCAGCCAACATTTACCATCTACAACGATAGGACAGACCCAGTGGAGCACATGAGTCACTTTAACCAGAGGATGACTGTCTACTCCAAAGACGAAGCCCTGATGTGTAAGGTTTTCCCCTCCAGTTTGGGGCTAGTGGCAATGAGATGGTTTGACAGCTTGAAGGCAGACTCTATTAATTCCTTCAGAGAGCTCACTCAGGAATTTGGTTCACGCTTTGTCATCAGCCGAAAAGTAGCCAGGCCCCTGTCTTCACTATTGTCCCTAAGCATGCAAGAGGGCGAGACTCTGAAGGCGTATTCGAATAGATACTGGGAGATGTTTAATGATATGGAGGGCAATTCCGATGCAATGGCCCTCAGCACGTTCAAGCTAGGCCTCCCTACTGACCATGGTCTAAGGACCTCCTTATTTGGCAAACCAGTCACTAACATGCGTCAGCTTATGGACCGTATAGAAAAATTTAAAAGAGTTGAGGAAGATCAGCAACAAGGGAAGGGAAAAGACAAAGCAATCCCCCAAGAGAGGAGGGATTTCCGGTCGGATCGTTACAATAGCAGTAAACCGCGTAGAGATTTCACTGGACAATCAGGATCGACCAATCCTCAAGTGATCAATACTGTATTTAAAGAGCCGGTGCACCAAGTTTTGGAAAAGATTAAAAACGAGCCATTTTTCAAGTGGCCAAATAAGATGGTAGGAAACCCTGAGAGGCGTAATCATAATCTTTATTGCCAGTATCATCAGGACCACGGGCATAGCATAGAAGATTGCAGGAGCCTGTGGGATCATTTGGACCAGCTGGTCGGCGAGGGTAAATTAAGACACTTCCTGCACCATTCTAGTGGCCGAGGAGGGCAGATCAGTTCGGAGCCCCGAAGAGATGATTCCTCGAAACCGCCATTGGGAACAATTAATGTCGTCTTTGCTGCACCAGGGAGAACAGGATCCTAGCCAGCGAAGGTTATGTCAATAGCCCCATCACTAACAGGGCATTTCGGCCATGGTCCGAAGAGGTCTAAATCGGATGCTCCCCTGATAATAGGATTCTCGGACGAGGACAAGATAGGGAACATTCAGCCTCATGATGACGCTTTAGTAATCACCCTCAGAATTGGAGGATACGATGTAAAGAGGGTGATGGTGGACCAGGGCAGCGCTGTGGAGATAATGTACCCCGATCTCTGCAAGGGGCTGGGCCTAAAACCTCAAGATTTAACACCATACAATTCCCCCCTCGTGAGTTTTGAAGGAAGAGTTGTCACCCCGAAAGGCCAGATACGCTTGCCCATGCAAACCGGCCCTGAAGTGGTAGAGGTGGATTTTGTAGTTGTGGACGTGTACTCACCATATACAGCAATCGTAGCCAGACCTTGGCTTCATACACTGGGGGCTGTTTCCTCTACTTTGCATCAGAAAGTCAAGTACCCATCTGAAGGGCAGGTTTATGAGATCCGAGGGGACCAATCTGTAGCTAGACAGTGTTTAGTGGCTGCCATCCAGCACGAGCCTGAAGCTGAGCCCTCGTCCAAGGCCGAAAGTGGTTTATAGCAGTTAAAGTCTTGGACATTACCCATAGAGAATTTGAACGAGGACGCTTGCTGCGAAGATTTAGTGAAAGTTGTCATTGGGGACGATCCTGAAAAATTCTTTCAAGTCGGATCTCAACTGCCTCCTCAGGAGAAAGAAGAACTAATAGAATTTCTCAATAGGAATCTTGACGTGTTTGCTTGGAATGCTTACGAAGCCCCAGGGGTGGATCCTCCTCGGCGCCCATCCAGGGAGCATGTTGATGCAGTGAGAGAAGAGGTGGCCAAGCTCAAACAAGCTGGAGCTATTAAAGAAGTTTTCTATCCAGAGTGGCTAGCGAATACTGTGGTAGTGAAGAAGAAAAACGGGAAATGGCGAGTTTGTGTAGACTTCACTGATTTGAACAAGACTTGTCCTAAGGATCCATTTCTCATGCCAAAAATTGATCAGCTTGTGGATGCCACTGTCGGCCACCCTCGGATGAGCTTCCTAGACGCTTTCCAAGGCTACCACCAGATACTACTAGTTCTGGATGACCAGGAGAAGACTGCCTTCGTCACCCCAGTTGGTAACTACCACTATAAAGTAATGCGGTTTGGCTTAAAAAACGTGGAGTCTACTTATCAAAGAATGATGACGAGGATGTTTGAACCATATCTGGGCAAAAATATCGAGATCTATATAGACGACATGGTGGTGAAAAGCAAGATGGTTGCTGACCATGTGAAGGACCTGGAAAGTACCTTTGAAGTTCTTAGAAAGTACAAGCTCCGTCTAAACGCTTCCAAGTGCTCATTTGGCGTGGGGTCTGGCAAGTTTTTGGGGTACATGGTAACTCACAGGGGGATTGAGGTTAACCCCACTCAAATTAAAGCCATCAACGATTTGCAAGCTCCTCGGAACCCCAAGGAAGTTCAGAAGCTGACTGGAATGACTGCTGCCCTGAATCGATTTATCTCTCGATCTGCAGACCGGTGTCGGCCCTTTTCTCTTTGCTCCACAAGTGGAAGGAATTCGAGTGGACCGAAGAATGTGCTTTGGCCTTTCAGCAACTTAAAGATTATCTAGCTCGGCCACCAATTATGTCCAGTCCTGAGCAAGATGAAGTATTATATGCTTACATTGCCATAGCTCCTTGCGCGGTGAGCTTGGTACTGATACGATCGGATTGTGGTGTGCAAAGACCGGTTTATTACGTGAGTAAGTCGCTGCACGAGGCCGAGATCCATTATTTGCCACTGGAGAAGGCCATCCTAGCAGTGGTGCTTGGCACACGAAAGCTACCTCACTATTTTCAGGAACATACAGTCATTGTTCTTACTCAGCTCCCACTCAGGGCTATACTTCGAAGTGCTGACTATACGGGGAGAATTGCCAAGTGGGGTACGATTTTGGGGGCTTTTGATATCAAATATATGCCCCGCACATCGGTCAAAGGCCAGGTCCTTGCGAATTTAGTGGCTGAGTTCACGGAGCCTCAACTAGAAGAAGTAATGCCCATGTCGGACATGGATGAAAAATCAGTTGGCATGATTTCTCAGCAAGACCCCTCCTGTTGGGAAGTGTATGTAGACGGTGCTACAAATCAAAAAGGTTTTGGAGTGGGGCTAGTGTTGATATCCCCTGAAAGAATCATTATCGAAAAGTCGTTAAGGTTGGACTTCTCGGCAACGAACAATGATGCGGAGTATGAGGCCCTGCTGACGAGAATGGCTATGGTCCAAAAAATGGGAGGAAAATCTATGGAATTGTTCTCGAACTCAAGGTTAGTCGTGGGTCAAGTACAAGGGGAGTTCGAGGCGAAAGATGAAAGAATGCAGGGGTACCTGAGTCGAGTTAAATGTCTACAATCGGAGTTCGACTCTTTTAGTTTGCTGCACATCCCCAGAAGTGGTAACGCACATGCTGACTCTTTGGCTACGCTTGCTACCTCCTCGGCGCAAAATTTGCCCAGAGTTATCCTCGTTGAGGACTTGCATGGACCTACAGAGACAAAAAAGGATGTAATTCAGGTTCATCAAGTTAGGACCGGACCTTGCTGGATAGACCCCATAATTAAATTCTTGAAAGAAGACATCTTGCCTGAAGAAAGAGAGGAAGCTGACAAAATTTGGAGGAAGGCGACCAGGTTCTGGCTATCTGAAAACCAGAAATTGTATAAACGCTCCTATTCAGGACCATATTTATTATGCATGCATCCTGAAGCGGCCGAGCTATTGCTAGAAGAATTACATGAAGGAATATGTGGAAGCCATACGGGAGGAAGGTCTTTGGCTCATCGGGCTATTACTCAAGGCTATTGGTGGCCGAACATGCAAAAGAAAGCCCTCGAGTATGTTAAAAAGTGCGATCAGTGTCAGAGATTCGCTCTAAACATTCATCAATCGGGTGGAACTCTTAATCCACTATCCAGCCCATGGCCTTTGGCCCAATGGGGCTTAGATATCGTTGGACCATTCCCCAAAGCTGCAGGAAACAAAAAATACCTCATTGTTGGAACAGACTACTTCACCAAGTGGGTCGAAGCTGAACCTTTGGCCAACATCAGAGACGTGGATGTGCAAAAGTTTGTATGGAAAAATATTGTCATTCGGTTTGGGATTCCTCATGCTCTAATCTCGGACAATGGCCTGCAGTTCGATAGCAAGGCATTCAGGAACTATTGTGGTGAGCTAGGAATTGTAAATAGATACTCCACCCCTGCTTATCCCCAGGGTAATGGGCAAGCACAGGTTGTCAACAAAGTCATAGTAAATGGCTTAAAGAGAAGACTTGACGACGCGAAGGGTAAATGGGTGGAAGAATTGCGACACGTACTTTGGGCCTACAGAATTACGCCTCGCAGATCTACTGGAGAGACCCCTTTTTCAATGACCTATGGAGCTGAAGCTGTCATACCTTTGGAAACGGGGTTCCCAACGTTGAGGACCAGTTCCTTCAGTCCGACCAACAACAATGAGCAGCTAGAAAGGAGTTTAGACCTGATTGATGAAAGGAGGGAAAGTGCCATGGTTCAGCTGGCACATTACCAACAAAAGCTCAAGCAGGGCTACGATGCTAATGTAAGGCTAGGGCCTTTAGAACTTGGTGACCTGGTGCTGAGGAAAGTTGTGGGTACTGCAAAGAACCCAACTTAGGGAAAGTTAGGACCCAATTGGGAAGGGCCGTATCGTGTTACTTCAGGGGCTGGCATTGGGGCGTATTTCTTAGAAGACCTGGATGGTCATGTAATACCACATCCTTGGAATGTAAATAACCTCAAAAGGTACTATTATTAGTCGATCCAATCATGCCTGTAGTTCTCGGACCAGATGATTTGGGTTAGTTAGCACTCGGTTACTGTTCTTTAAGTGTTTAAACTTAAATCCAATCATGCCTGTAGTCCTCGGACTAGATGATTTGGGTTAGTTAGCATTCCGTTACTGTTCTCTAAGTGTTTAAACTTAAATCCAATCATGCTTGTAGTTCTCGGACCAGATAATTTGGGTTAGTTAGCACTCCGTTACTGTTCTCTAAGTGTTTAAACTTAAATCCAATCATGCCTGTAGTCCTCGAACCAGATGATTTGGGTTAGTTAGCACTCCGTTACTGTTCTCTAAGTGTTTAAACTTAAATTCAAGCATGCCTGTAGTCCTCGGACCAGATGATTTGGGTTAGTTAGCACTCCGTCACTGTTCTTTAGTGTTTAAACTTAAATCCAATCATGCCTGTAGTCCTCGGACTAGATGATTTGGGTTAGTTAGCACTCGGTTACTATTCTTTAAGTGTTTAAACTAAAATCCAATCATGCCTGTAGTCCTCGGACCAGATGATTTGGGTTAGTTAGCACTCGGTTGCAGTCTTCTAAGTGTTTAACCTTAAATCCAATCATGCCTGTAGTCCTCGGACCAGATGATTTGGGTTAGTTAATACTCCGTTGCAGTCTCCTAAGTGTTTAAACTTAAATCCAATCATGCCTGTAGTCCTCGGACCAGATGATTTGGGTTAGTTAACACTAAAATATGTCCATTCCCTATGGTCCTTGAACCAAATGACACAGGTTAGTCAACACCCCCACACAGCTATTGTCACTACGGCTTAGCGCTGAAATTCTTGATTGTGTTTAAATTGATTCTAACTTATGATTGGTTCCTTAGTTATGGTTAATTCAAAGTTGAGGGGTAATCACACTCTCTTTGTATATTTGGAAAGACATGTAAAACTTCCATAATTACTCACTGCAATCATTGTTATTACTCTTATACGAATGTTCTTTTCACCACCAATTTCGATTATTCATACCATCAATATGATATAGTGATCAAGTTTATTCGCATTGTTATAATTGCAAAGTACAGTTATATGTGGCAATAATAAGTCATAAGGAATGTAACGAAAACATTAGAAGCAAAAGGGAAACTGTTTCATTAATTAAGAGAAAAGGGTTTACAATTCCTTAACCTAAAAACAAAATTAATACAAGTATAAAACAAAAACCCCTATATCTAAGTCTTCAATGGAGGCACCACAGGGTCAGCAGCCTGGCTTGTCCGAGTAGCAGCAGCTTCTGGGGCCTGGTCTTTGGGCTTGAAGGAGGTCTTCCCTTCTTCCAAATCCTTGGAGACCTCAGGGTTAGCAGGAGGGACTTGACTGGCCAGGAGTTGAATTGAGACCTCTGGGAGCTGTGAAGGAGGAGGATCAGCCACAGGGAGCTCTCGGATCTCAGGATCGTAGTATATGCTCTCAGGCAGTCTCAGCTTCGAGTCAGCAGGGACTCCAGCAGCATCCATTGCCTTGTTCCAGGTTATGGCACAATAATCTCGGCTAACCGAGGCAAATTGTTCTGTAAGCTGGGACCCGATCTCATCCACCCCCAGCTGGTATGCTGCTTTTCTCTCAGCCTCGACTGCCTCCTTGGCCAGTTGAGCATTCTGCTCGGCTAGTCGGGCACTCTCCTTGGCTTTTTTAAGCTCATCTCTGAGCCCTTTTACCAGCTCCCTCTCAGTAGCCAAGTTGATCTCGGCCATGTTTAGCTATTTACGCTGCTCCTCGGCCTGCCTTTCAGCAGTTTTCAGGCCAGCGTCGAGGCTGTTCCTCTGGTTGGTCATATCTTTGAATTGCTTGGATAAGAGAGCATATTCTTCCTTCAGATTGCCCAGAGATTTTTCAGCCTCGAACCGAGAGTGGGCCTCCGCTTGGGCTTCGAGGTAGGACTTCTTGTTCCACTCCTCGGCCACATAGATTTGCTGGGTGACCTACATAATGGAAATTCCGAGTATAAGACACAAAAAAGAAAAAGAAAAAAGAAAAAGGATTGAAAAGGCTCAGTGGTTTAACTGAGCAGACTAAGACCACTTACCATGGCTATATCCCTCTTAAGGGATAGGAAGAGCTCCTGCTGATTGAAGCGCCTGTAGGACTCCATATCATGTGGGAGGAGGAGTGGCTGTTCCAATGCCTCAGCAACGTAGCCTGCCCTTCCCCCATCGTAGTTCCTGAGGGAGGTGTCCTAAGGGATTGAAGCGCCATCCAGCTCCAACCTCGGAGACTAGGTGCGAGGCCCTCCTCGGCGGACGTCTGCCACGACGGCTTCGTCCCGGCTCTCAACAGACGAGCCCCTTCTGCTCCGATGGTCTCTGGCTACCTTCTGCTGTTTATTTGTCTTGGGTGGCACCACCACCACCTCCCTTTCCTCAGTTTCGAGGGGCCTTTTCTTCCTCAAGTCCGGTACGGGTTTCAGGCCGGGGTCAGGAACTTGGGGTGGCGGCGGAGGCAGATTCGCCACAGGTTGAGAAGTCCCAGGGCCTTTCGGCTCGGACTTCTTCCCTCTGTTCTTCATTAATGCCCTTAGATCTGCCATGTCTTCCTCGTCCGAAGGGACTTCCGGAAAGGTAGTTGTCAGAAGAGGTGGATGGACACTGGAATGCCTGTCAATCTCCTCTTCGGAGTCCGAGGACAGTATAACTTGTACCCCGCCTGAAGTTTCTCCTCTGAATTGGAATTTATCTATCTGCTCTTGTAGTGAGGAGGTCGAAGAGCCAACCCTTTCACCTGCAACCACCAGTTCAAGGGGGACTTGGGCAACTGGTTGGACGAGCAGCGGTACACCCTGTGGGTTGGGGTGTGGCACTGGTGCAAGGTCGTGTGGTGCTAGAAACCCCTTCCGAGCAACGTCTATGCGATTGAGACGATGATCTCCTTGGGTTATAGCGTTGCCAATCGGTTGACAGTCTTTCTTTTTCGCCATGTACCCGAGAATAAGAGGAGCCGACCGCAGCTGCCCGTCCTTGCTTACAAAGATCTCTGATCTTAACAGGTAGTTGAGGGCAGTAGTATTGATAAGGCTGAGCCGAGGAGAAACGCGGTTCCTATCTGTTAAAAATCATGGCAAAACTTTATCAAAAACTCGAAAATAGCAACACCAAGAGAATTAAAAATTGTAAAAGGGCGGGGATCCTAAGTCTACTGTCAGTGAACCTAAATCTAGCATGTCCCACCTGGCTCTCCTGGCTTGGTTGGGCAATGGGGATCGTCGTGCCATGCGCCCGAGACGATCACATAATCGTCTTTCATCCCTTTGTTTGATTTAGGGAAGCAGGAGATGAGTCTAACCTCGTCGGATCGGGATTTGAGATAGTATTCCCCCCTTGTTGGCTGTGGCACTCATACATATGCACCACATCAAGCCAGGTGAGGCCCAATCCTAAATGGCGGTTCAGATCCTCAACCGCTCCTAGGATCCTAAACATGTTGGGCGTGCATTGATCTGGGCTAATCCTATGGTTCCTAAGATAACTAGTAGTGATGGGACCCATAGGGATGGTCATCCCTCCTTCTAGGAAGGCAATAAGGGGGATAACCACTTCGCCCGTCTTCCGATTTGTTAGTATTTTCTCTGGGGAGCAATACCTCACACCCACATTTGAGGGTATGCGATATGCGGCTCTAAACGCCTCCATCTGATCAGGGCTATCTACCAAGTACTGGAGTTTCCCCATGGCATTTAAAACGAAAAAATGGCTGGTCGAAGAGAAGACTAAGGGATCTAATGGATGACAACTTACAAGAACTATGTCGGAGAGAGATTTTCAAACTCGTAGAAGGATTCGTGAAGACTCTGGGGAAACTGGAATCGATGACTGAGAGATTTGGACGGAGTCGTGTGCTTGTTCTTGCTGGATTGTCTGAAAATTTGCTAAGTGAGGAAGAAATAACTTCTTCTAAGGATTTATACTGGGTCACATGAAGGGGCGGAAGTTATTTCGCCCAAACCCCGGGGAAGAACCGCGTCCGTCAGATCAATCATTCACCGTTGGATACGCCACCTGGTGCAATTAATGTAGCGCCTTGGGAATATGGAAACAACAGCGGCAATGATGAAACGCTTATATCTACACCTACACACGTGCCAGTTCAGACATGTGGCTGTCCTTGAACTCTTTACCCCGTGGCAAGTCAAAATCCCACTTTTCCTCTTCGGGTGCGAGGGAAAAATTAAGATTTTGAGGTGCTATTGTGGGGGGAAAAAGCCCAGGTCTACCAATTGGGCCTGGGGCCCTTTTTTGAGATTACTTTGTGTCCGAAGAGTAGTAACGGGTTGGGATAGAGTTCATCTGAGGGCAACGAACCCAGAGATGGTGGAAAAGTACAATCCGAAGAGGTCACCCTTTGTCCGAGGAGGATTTTCTCCTCGGATACGTAATTCTGATCAAATAAATATACAGAAGGCTCGAATGCCCTTCCTGGCAATTTTGGTGGCAAAGATAAGCTCTGGGCATTACTGGGGATGATAAGGATGAAGAAATATCTCAAGGAAAAGCTGCTACCACCGTATTTAATGCCCTGCAGCAACTTTTCTGGCCGCATTTATGTGGAGAAGACTCCTGAACAGTGCAACCTCAGCTACCGCCACTCCCAAAAAGCTATAAAAGATGCTTGATGTGACCTATACTCAAGTATGTAAGCAGATGGAGGACAAGTGGACGATTGAGATGATTAGGAAAAAGGCTATATAAAGAAGAAGAGCTCCTGATAGAGGGGGGGACGAGAAAAAAAGAGAAGAACAAAAAATTATTTTACTGTAGCTCTGGAACTTGTAACCTAATTTCTATCAATAAAACTCCTCTTCGGACATTAAGTCTACCATGGTTTTTACGTGATTGCATGTTAGATTACTCGTAAATACTATAACAAACTCTTGTTTAATTCATATCCGGCCTAGTTCTTTCACCCACGCTCTACAAATTCATTGTCTTGGGTTCATAGGGCCCACACTCCGTACTTCGTGGGCTTGGGCTACAAAAATTGACCCTACAAATACTATATGGATGCTTATTTGGAATATCTTTTTTTCCCTTATACTCGTCCCTTCTGACTTGAAATCCTCGATCCGTCCTTGAATCAAACCATTGGCTACTCTAAAAATTTCTTGAAGATTTGGTGTAATCTTTATGTTTCAACAACAACATTAGACACACATGTAGTGATTAGGTGTTTGGAACGATGAAAGCCTCTCAAAGATGCACGATTGGAGAGGCCAAAAGACAAAAGTAGTTCTTAGATTTGATGATGTGTCACTTTCTTCTTAAAGAACAAATATGCAACCAATAATTCTATGTAGAAAAATTTCTTAAATTGTGATTTCGTACATATTAAAAAAAAAAATCATTTATAAGCTACGGAATGAAGTTGGTTCCTCATAAAATTATAGAATATTATGAACCAATAATTTTTCAAACTTGAAATATTATCACGGGACCTATTTTGGTAACAATATTTTTAAATTTATTATAGTTTTCTGCTTATATATATCTATACGAAGGAAATCACATTGGAATCACTACTTAATTTTGATTTGGCATAGAGACCCTTTTGCTCCTTAAATATTTCAAATTTCACATTGTAAGTTAAATTTTTGAAGGGAAAAAAAGGCGTGTAGTAAAAAATAGAAGGTAACACAAAAGCGCTACGTTTGCAATGATATAAACAAAAACACAAGGGGCTTTACCAGATAAACAAAACAAAAACCATTTTAACTCTATATCTTTAAGGTTCATTTGATAACTCTAAAATCCTACCATAATAATTGATATTTTAACTAATGGGTCTAGGATCGAAAATTTTTATATTTCAGTGATATTATTTGTTTTTTTTTTTTTTTTTTTTTTTAATGAGAATACTTACGGTTCAAATATTTTTTCCTTATTATTGTAACATTATTGTAACTATTAAATTCGTAACTATTAAATTCATGGGTTTACAAGGAGAGGATAGAAGAAAAACCCTTTCGACTGCAAGCAAAAATAATCACTAAACGGCGGTACACATATTTTCTAAAGAATAATAATAATAATAATAATTTATCAAAATCATTTTCGGTCGACTTCTTTCAATAGTTCACAATATCTATCAAATTTAATATTCGAATTGATCTCATAGCTATATGAGAATGACCTCCAAACTTTGTGCGATGACGTACAGTTATTGCCTGCCAAATCAGCTATCCTAGAGTCAAGTTTTTAAGCGCCGAATAGGTGATTAGACTAAAAAAAGATAGTTATGGTCTGCTTGTTAGGTGAAATTAAGTGAATTGGTCACGGAGTATATTTTAATCGATTTTTCCAATTAAGCTCTGGCAAGTAACTCTCATGCAGTCAAATGATCAGACAAGGATACTCATCATGTAGTTAATAAAAAAACAGAGAGATAAGTGCTTGCATGGAAACAACACATTTACTTGTTGAAATAGGTTAGAAAATGAAAGCATGAGCGCATGGCAAATGTATATAACAAGCCTGTCTGTAGAGGAAAACAACATTTGGTTTTTTTAGCCACATAAATTTCTCCGTCATATGGCAATAAATGAGTATTTTTATTTTTAATTTTTTTTTTTGGAGAAATTCTAATATTTAGAGAATTAGAGACATAAAAAATTTCACAATTATTGAGATAATAAATTGTGATTGATACAATATTATTTTCACATTGACTCATTGGCCATTGTTAATTCGACAATTTTAGTATATACCAATTATAACATATCATTTTAACAGTTATAAAAAAAAAAATTTGTAAAAATATTTTTGGTTTTTAGATTTATTGCATTTCTTTATTGGCCGAATAAGGTTCACTTGATTGAAGCTAATTCTCTGGCCCACAATTTAACTGCTTGGACATCTTCATTTATTTTTGTTGGATCTATTCCCATTCGTTTCTGTCATCTTTCCTTTTTGGTGCCAGGCAGGGATATGGGCTGGGAGGAAGGATAATTTGCCACTGATCAGTATGACTAATGGAACTTAAATACTAATCCACCTTATAATCTAAACAAACACAAGCTAACGATTTTAGAATTATTAACAATATGTACATAGGAATATTTTTGAATGAAGGATGGCTCTTCAACAACCAATAAGTCCCAATAACTGTGAATCTTAGGCACCCGCGGATCACTGTCTATTGGAATATCCTTTGTTGTGCTTTTGGAAAAGCATAATTTGTGACATTTTTATAGTAAAATTAATAATATCTTTAGCGTTTTTTTAAAAAGTAACACTAGATATATTTTTTTTTATAATTGTTAACCTTATCTGTTATAATTAAAGCAATATCAATTTATTCGGATGACCGTTGATATCATGATATAATGATCATCGCATCAAGTCATATTCAGTGAAAATTCTTGTTTCTCCTGTTTCTTTGCAAAATAGAATCGATGATAAGTGGGGGAAGATGGTAGATAGGATAGGACTGGTAACATGCATGTGAGAGTTTGGAGTTGGACAAAAAGGCCAAGCCCAATTTAATTTTTGCTCTCATCAGCATTTCAGAATCACACGAGCCATCTAACCTGACTTCCTACGCTTTCTTTCTCAACCCTACTCTTCAGTCTTAGTCATGATTCATGACTAACCCCCCACAACTTTTCCATCTACTCTCTCTCTCTCTCTCTTTACTTTTGAGGACAAAATTACCCTTGCACTCTCTTTTCTATTTTACAAGGAAGGTTGTTGTTATGGTGCAAAGGCAAGCACATGCACACACCCTCAGCTATATTATGTGTCACCAGTGAGTCAAAGCTTTTCACGTGCCACAGGTTGCAGTTGCACATATACAGACTCTCACACGCTTTAGTTTCCTCAAGATATTTAGTTTCTTATCTCTATAAAAACAAGGTTGGTCCTCACCGTAGAACACACCTCGATCGTATAGGTGGTCACTCAGAATCAGTGTATCATTGGCCTCAGGGACCAGGTGCTTACTACTTCTTCATCTACCTTGTTCAAACCAACTTTGTACTTTCCTTTTCCTTTAAAGTTAAACAAATTGTTTTGATTTTCTTTGGCTTGATTTGGACCATGTCACTAACATGTTATTTACTGCTTTCAGAAGGTTTCTAAGGTGACAGTTCAACCAAGATCGAAGTGTGTTCAGATGGAGTATTGGTGTGTGGATCCATGCTATGCTTTGTCAAGTGAGTAGTCTTTTTGCGGATTAACCTTTGCTTCGTTGTCTGTTCGACCTTGAACATATTAGCCTGTCAGTTAATTAACACTATAGTCAGGAAAACCTAATCGAAATCACTTTTTGTTTTGTATTATTTATAGAAAGTGAACCAGTTTTTGGTTCCTACGCTTATGAATTTTCCCTATAGATGAAGTGAGTGTGATTAGTATCATCAGCTTACAACTTTTTGGGGTTCTAGCTGACAGCCCAATGGTACTGACACCTCTCTGGTGCAAGGGGTCTAGGGTTCGAATCCTTGATGATGAGCAGCATGACCAGAGTAAATAGTTCTGATAGCATGTATATGCGTGAGACTAAATATATGTATTTTATGTGGTACTGTTTCTTAGGTGGTTAGACACGCTTTATATGACTTACAGCTGCACTAGAAATTAGTAATATTGTAATTAAGGAATACAAGGGGTTTAATTACTTTGTTAATAATAATAGATAACTCATATTTCCAATGATTTCAATATTTAGGAACATACTTCTGTTATTGGATCAATCAAAAGCATATATAGATTTTGATAAATGGGAGAATAAGCTGCTGATTCCCCTCTTGTAATCAGAACATTCAGATGTTTTTGGATATCCAGATTTGGCTGTGGTAGAATATCTATGGAAAAAGTTTTAGGTTTCGATCCATATTAGTTGGAGGGTTATGGGTTAATATTAGTGATATGGTGCAAAGCAATCAAGGGAGTTTAAGGCATGAAACTAGTAGCTCCATCATAGAATATTTATGGTTATCTAATCTATGGCACCTATATATATATATATATATATATATCTACTTAATTAATCGTTTACATAGGATATTCAATGCTGTCTCTTTTTTTTTATCGACACCATATTGTCTTATCTAATATATATTTTGTAGTAATAAATGAAGGGTTAACATGAAGTAGGTATGGTAGATAAAAATGTGTGAACCGCATATTGAGTAGGAGGAAGGGTTGAAACCAATCACGTGTTAGTGATTTTACTTGGGTCTATAGGATAGCAAACCATAAAAGAGAAAACCTAGGTACCTGCCCTAATTTAAAAGAGAGAGCCTTTATTCTTTTTGGTACACAAAATTTGGAGGAAGAGTGTCAATGAAGTTAGTATATAGGCATTAATCCCAAGGCTTACCTAAATGATTTGTTAGTAAACTCTAGGCTTTAATTAGAGGAAATCATTTGTTGGCCTGGTGAACTTCTTTCTTATTTCTAAAAAGGTGTATAAGAGCAATGAGGAGTATCTCTCTCTTCTCTTCTGTTCGTTTTACTAGGTTAAAACACAATATCCATTCATCCAAAAAGACAAAAGCATTGGTACTTTCAAGACTTATCTTATTTGGTAGGCTGATTTTTCTAAAGGTCATATACATTCTCAGTGGTAAATAGAATAGGATAACACATGCAAAATATATAAAATCTCACTCTCTCTGTCTCTTACATCAATATATTATATGTATAAGAGAGAGACGAATGTGGTTTGACTAGGTAGCAGAAACTCTGGCTGGTAGTAAATGTGGAACATCTATGTGGGTGGATACTAGCTCATAACCCACCAGAATAGTTGAAAGACGGACCAGTTGACTGAACACACAAGTACACACACCTTCCCTCTTCCACCTAAGAAATAAATAGAGAGCAATATTATGTATAGTTGTATACTGTGCACAAAATTTTTCATTAACTATTTAGAGTGGAAACTTTTGATTCAAACGTTAGTTTCAAGTAGACCAACACTAATCATAACAGATCAGTTGTTAAAAAAATTAAAAATTGATATATATATGTATATATATATATATGAAACTAGTTCTGATCAGTCTATTTAAAATTTCATAACTAACTTAACATTTTGGAACCAATGTTTAATTGCTGTAATAAACTTATTGATAGCTAAAAGTTAGGTTTGTCGTGAATTCTAATTAGTTCAACTTGTAAAATTTTTTATTGTTGAATAAGAAATTTAAAATTTAAATTCTACCTACACAAAAAACTAATTGATGTTTTAGTTTAATAATAAAATTAATCATTATAAAATATAGTTGAAATTAAACTTCCGCGTATTATAAAAAGAAAGAATTTAGTACAAATTACAAAAGGTTAGTATTTTTTTATTTTTAGAATCAAAAGTTAGGTCTATTATAGAAGAAGAATGAAAACATATTTACTTTCGTGGTTATATATGGTCAACATGTTTAAATATCCACCACATTACTTTTTATCTTTTTTTTTTTTTTTTTGGTGGAATCTTTTTTTGATTGAGACCCATTACTAATTAAATTGTAGAAGGTGACCCTACATTAATGTTTGTGAACATTGATATACCCGTCACTCTAGTTTCTTAGTTCCCAACTTCTAGGGACCTTTGAAAAGTAGTTAAATACTTCATAGCTAGGATTCTCAAAAAAAAAATTACTTCATAGCTATTGGACTGGACAGTCTCCTTTAGATTCTAGGCTTTTCTAGCCTATACTTTTTGCAGTCTGGACACTCAGTTATCAATGAGTTCAAATTTGGCGGTATCTGTGCTCATGCTTCGTACTTATTTTGTCTGAGGAGTAATACCAGGTGTATATAAAAATATACAATTTTGTATTACAATTTATAGAGTTATAAGGGGTGAAAGTGTGTTTTCGTATAGTCTATCATTACACATTTATTAGTCATAACTCGTTACATAAAAATTATGGTACAAAATTATACATTTTTATATATCTATAACATTACTCTTTGTTTGAGAGATGTTATTATTTTTGGAGAACTTTTTGGTAAAGTAACGCTGATAAAGCTTGTTGCCCTTGCCAAACCCAAAAGTCATAAACGGACACAGGCCAAAATTAATTATTGTACATTGATTCGAGCTAGAAATACACACCTCAGCAAAAAAAAAAAGAGAGCTAGAAATACACACATCGAGGGGGTCAATATCTTTACTTCTGTACGAGTACTGATCAATTCTTTAGCATTCTTTTTGGCCCATTAGATCGAGTTGTGACTTCAAACCATCTTTGTTTATGTTTCAAAACTCATGGTGTTACGTGTAATTTATCAATTTTAAAAAATATTGATAAATATTGGTCATAGGATACCACATGTTAGTTTGCATTGGATGAGCTATTTAGATTACTTATTTAGTTGAAAGTTTGTTTATACGTTCAAAATGTGAAATTCTAAGAAATTGTACATGAATAGATTAAGCTAAAAAATTTTAGAATGTGATCAACCATACCTAGAATATTAAAGACTAGCCAGTGGTAAGGTGGAACTTACAACGAATGTGAGGTATGAGCAAAAGGGACTGATCATTTGACAAGGATTTGCATGGAAACATCACCACTTTTGGTCCTTTTATATGTTTCGTGGACCAGAGTCAGAAATCATCACCAAGAAAGTTAAAACAAATTAAGACCCAATCAGGTTTGAATCTCTCTACATATACGACTTCTTCTTATTTATTTATTTTTTGGTGTGGTAGGCATATATATGTAAATATATGTATAAAACTTTTGCTATTTAACGTACCCGTAGGTCAAAGAGAAATAAATGGTCCTCTGTGTCAACAGTCTTTCCCTTTCTCAAAGACAAATTCTGTACGAAAGCTCTTACTGACTCACATCCACATCAGTCAAGAGCATATTTGACACAGAGTAGCCTCATGAGTTGGTTTCCTTACAAAAGTTCTATGGACAGGTTACAAATATCTCTATAATTAGGGAATAGAATGAGAATATTATTTTAAGAAATATTTCATATAGTAATTCTCCTATGAGTTTAAAGAAAAGGAATATACTAATAATTAGTAGAAAATGTTACTGCATTATGTTTCTTTCTAACCATTTTTTTTAGTAGTGGGGTGAATATTTATCTTTTAATAAAATAAAGGTAAAATATTGAATTTTTTTATTTTACTTATATATAATTTACAAAAATAAATAAATAAATAAATAAATAACAGTGAAGTTCACAATAGTAAAATTATTTATTAAACATTTTTCATTCTTTTTTTTTATAAACTCATAGAATTTTATTTTATTTTAAATCATATTTTTTTACCTTCTATTTTATTTTTGGACAAAATTTAGGTATAGTACTTTAAGTGTTGTTCTTTAGGTTCCCATATTAAGATTCAGTCATGTGGTTACTTAATTAAAAAATATACTTCCATTCCATGAGAAAAAACCCACATAGCAGAATGTTAAAAAGAGAACCTAAAGAACAGCATCTAAATACTGAACTTAAGTCTTGCCATTTATTTTTTTATAATCTATTCTGCTTATCTTATTACATTTTTCGATGAACTCCTAAACGTAGTGTCACTTGTATGCATACAGAACATGGGTTCCACATGGCCAAAATCAGAGTTAAGACTTAAAGAAGGCAATAACTGAAGAAACCAGACTTTCATTGGTCCATCATGTTCTTCTTTTGCTTCATCTTCATCTTCACTCTTGCCCCAGCACAAGCTCTCAATGACTTCATACCATTTACTGTAGTATATCTTAACATCGATTACACCAAATCTCACGGTAAGTTAATCTACCCCCACCCCCATTCTTCGGTCACATGATTGGTCTTGAAGACAATAGCTGCGAAGTCCCTTAACGTGTGTTTGGCTTCAATATTTCTTCTTTTTTTCATCTCCTCTGCGTCTATTTTGTTTCACGAGAGGGAGAAGAAAGAAGAAGAAGAAAAAGAAAAAGAAAAAGAAAAAGAAAGTTGTTTGATAATTGATACATCTAACTTCAAATATCTTTTCTCCAAACTATTGAGTTATCAAAAAAAAAAAAAAAAAAATCAAGCTAATTAAAAGTTATTAAATAGATACATCATCAAAAAATTAAGTTAGTTATAACGCGTGTGTGAGTGAAGAAATCTATGATTGGCTCCTTCCCGTTAAATTGTAATTTCATGTAATCTAGCTATATCAAAAGATGTTGTACAATTATAGTCCAATATGGTTGTCTAAATTTACAAAAAACACTAGGTCAGTCGAATAAGTTATAAACTAATTGATTTTGATAACATTCTCAGGGGGGAGAGAAAAAAAAGAAAACTCAATTATTTTTGAAAGGGAAAAATAAAAAAATATTATGCACAAATAAAATGGAAATTTCCAGTATGTTTGAACCAATTTTTTTATACACATGAACTATTAAATCTTTGAATCTTTTAAATATTAAGCCCCGCTCGCTCAAGTTTGATGTACTGGGTAAATTAGGCACACTAACCCTAGCTAACAAAGAGAATCTTAATTGGAAAATAACTAGTACCTTTCTTATATATAAAAATGAATGATATGGAGAATTGGTATTCTTTTTTTTTTTTTTGAAAGGTAAGTGAAAATCGGTATTAATTGTATATGACGAATTACTGGTACATAATCAATTAATTAAAGAGGAGCCTCTATTAGGTCAAAGATTTAGTGGATTTAAAAGGAAAGGAAATTGACAAAGATAATGATGGGAAAGCAAATTAAGAACTAACACGAAACTACGAATAGCACCAGTACTTCAAGTGTAATCAGTTTAAAAGGAAAAGGAATTACAAAAGAAGAGACTCATCAATGTTATAATCTACGTATTATTTCATTGAGTAATGTTACAATCGCAAACTATTTTATAATATTTTTTCAAAATGTTGATGTGGCTATCTTTTTATTGGTTTTCATCTAAACCTACTATTAATATCAATTTTTCATTTACCAATAATCATTCACCACATCAGTAGTTTGTAAAATTTTTTGTATCTCTAGCATTATTCTTATTTCATTATAGAAGTACAACTGAGACAAAGTTATAGGTTTTCAAAGATTTCATAGGTTCACCCTTTTTTTACTTTCTCCTTATTCCAAAGAATCTCAGAAATATATATGAAATCACAAACACATATAGAGGGTGGGGGGAAACCATCTTTATAGATGAAGTTTTGGCATATGCATAGAGTGGCCTTACAAGTTTTAGATAAGCAAAGTTAGTGTACGTTTGGATAGCATTTTGCGTGTCCAGCGTCCAGCGATTTTTGGTGGGTCCCGTGCACTGTTCACGGGACCCGCAAGTACTTTTTTTTTCTTCAAAAAAAAAACTTTAAAACTTGGTCCCACGGTACTATTCACACATTTAAAAATTATTTTGCTATATTGTTTTCAGTTTTCAATTTTCAGTAATAAGTAGTATCCAAACAAACTCTTATTGTAATACTAACAATGAGAACTAATATAAATTCAAACAACAAATATCTCAATAACTACGCCACAAATAATTGGAGGCATGACTTCTGCCTTGTTCTACTCAAAAGTTCAAATGGATGCCTTGTTTAGAAAAAATCCTTACGATCACTCTAAAAATAAGTCACCGGGGTGTGATGTCGAATTTCATAAAATATATGAGTGTGTTTTCCTCATTACCAATTGATTTTGAGGTAAAGTGATACAGCTCAAAGTCTAAAAAATGGTATTATAGCCAATGTCATGGGTTCGAGTTGCAAAAATGTTATCAAGGGTGCAATGTGGAATGTCATAGAAGACTTAAGTGTGTTTTCCTTAGCACCAATTGATTTTGAGGGCGAGTGAGCCGAGTGACATAGCTCACGATTTGACAATATAGAATGATGTACATTTTTTCAGTGGTGCATAGATCACACAAATTGTGAAAACTAGAATTCCAAAAAAAAGACTAATTAAAATCTTACTTAAATAGTTTGCTATTTAACTTGTATTACTATTCTATTGTTAGAATTATGGTTAAATGATTAAATTCACTATTTCTTAATAGCTAAAGTTTTTTTTTTTTTTTTTGTTGGGTAAAATCAATAATTTAAATTCACTATTTCTTAATAGCTAAAGATTTTTTGCAAAATCCGTAATTTAACATGGTATTAAAGTAAGAAATCTTGAATTCACTGTCTCCATTTTACCTCATATTTAAAATCTCAAAAATTTCACGTGTTATGCCCTATTTGTTAAGGGGAGAGTTTAGGCTCACATATGAAAGAGAGTATTAAAATTATGATTAAATGATTAAATTTACCATTTTCTAATAGTTTAAACTTTTTAGATAATCAGTAATTTAATATTCATAGATCATTAAACAATGACTATATTTGTAACTATATATATGTTTAATGATGAATTTACCGGTTCTTAACAATTAAAGTTTTTTTTTTTTTTTTTTCAAATGTTTCTAAAGCAAAAGTTAAAGTTTTAAGGATATATATTACCATGGCATCTTAACAAATGTTTTTGGGATAAGTAATAACTTATTTCAAGTAGCAGTAGGATAACCAATAATAAAAAAGAAAAAAAAAAGTTCATTAGGTACCAAAATTAATTGCATTAAAATTCAATTAATTTGTTCAAAACCAAAATGAATTAATAAAACATCTCTTTCTCTCCAAAAATATTAAATGTGAATAATTAAACTCCTCTCTCCATCATTTATTTATTTATTTTTACAAGCTTGGATAGCAAATTAAATGTTGTGGGCTAGTGGCAGTAGTATTAGGAATTTTATCTAGAATAATACTAAAGATACAAACTATTTTACAAATTTTTTTTACAAACTGCTAATATGGTAAGTGGTTATTGGTAAATGAAAAAGATATATTAATAGTGGGCCTAAATGAAAACCAATAAGAGGTTTGCCACATCAATATTTTGTAAAAATGTTGTAAAATAATTTGTAACTGTAGTATTACTCTTTTATCTAATGCAACTCATTTGTTTCTTTTTTTTTTTTTTTTTGAGAAACAACTTATTTGTTTCAAATATCAAGTGAAAATTAAATTCCATTTCAATTTTTTTTGTTCCAAACAAATAAATTGGACTATAAAATAAATTTTTTTTTTTTTTAAATGTTGATTTCGTAATTCCATTTCCAAATCTAATTTATTTCATCTTAGTTAATTGAATTGAATTCGGATCCAAACTTCCACTCTTAGAAAGTACTGTATATATTATAACAAGTAGAGACTAGAGACTTGTATGTATTGTGTTTATATAAATTAACATACATCATCAGAATTGTAATAAATAAAGATTATAGAAAGTCAAAAATATAAAATGGTTAAATAAAAGTGATATGATATGTTTATTAAGAAGCAAATTTTTTTTTTTCAAAACCTAATTTCTCTTCCAATTTGCATACATATATGTTCGAAAGGGAATTGACTATGTTTACCTAAGTTTGAATGATGAGTGCTAAAAGCAAGGAAATGGCCTCTAGGAGATGTTTGGCATGTCATGGAAGTATACCAATTAGGAAAAGTATAACTTGTATTAATTTTTTTCATTCTTGTAAGGTTTAGAAAATCGGTTCAAAATTAGACAAGATATAATATTTCTAAAAAAAGAAAGCTTTAGATTTTTATTTTTCAAATTTGTATTCTGTCAAAAATTCTTTTACGGAGTAATTTACCATGTTTTCACATGTATATTTCTGGGAAAAAATTAGTTTTAAATTTTGCAATTCCACGTACTATTTCTTATCAAAATTGATTCTAACCTAAAGGGTGTTTGGTAAATCACAAAATCAGACCAACCAAGAACAACTTTACTAGTTTATTTGTTTTTAATTAGTTTGGTAAATTCTTGGTTCAACAAACTAGTTCTTTCAAATAGATTCCCACCAAAATCAAAATTTTAAATTATTGTATTTTAAATTTGATTTTTAAATACATATTCCAATTAGAAATTAGTTTTCATGAGTTTGATTTTCATTCTAAACTGCACGTTAACTAAAACTTGTTCTGATTTGATTCTAGGAAAACTAAACCTAATATATTTTAGAATTGGTTTTATTTTTTATTCAACTAGTATTTTAACTGAATAAATTTTGTGGTTTACCAAACACCTCTAAATCTAAATTATTTGGATGTGAAAAAAACCCAATTTAATTTTAAATTGATCTTTATTTTAGTTCAACTTATATTAAAACCAAATTAATTTTATGGTTTGCCAAACATCTCCTATTATGATATAAAAGGTAGGTTTTTATTTTATTTTATTTAAGAAATTGGAAATAATTTATATCTTATAAATTATGAGAAAATATCTTGTGCACCTGCTATATATATCATAGGTATCTAGATGCCACACACTTATAGGACCCACAAACTGTGGAACACATTTTCCGCGGTAAAAAAAAACAATTATGCGTTAATCATGTATCACTTACTTACTATAGTACAAATCTTATACATTTTCCCATGAAAGGATAAATCTTATAAAAGTATTTCAAAGTCAAGTACAAGGTGCTTATTTTTTAAATCCAAGTTTCTCACTTCTTTATAATTAAGAACTGAGACGAAAAAATAGGTAGAAATAAATAAGTACAACAACAACCGGAGTTTAGCTATTCTTTCTTTATTTATTGTTTACTATAAGGAAGGTTGTTAAAGAGAGAAAAGCACATGAACAATCTTCGTCACCTGTTAGTCAAACCTCCTCACGTGTAAAACGTAGCAGATGCACGCCATTGGACAGATTTCACACGCTTTAACCCATTGAAGAACTTTTTTTTTTTTTTTTGCCCAGGACTCTTTAATCTTTTTTTGAGAAAAGGACTCTTTAATCTTATCTCTCTTTCTCTTTCTTTTTGTTTTTTTGCCTTTTTTTATTTGGGCTAAACTAATCTTATCTCTATAAAATCGTTTGGAAACTTAACTCAGCTGCATACCCTAGATGGGGTTGAGCTCAGTACTCTCTATAACAAGGGTGCTTCTTTCTTTCTTTCTTTCTTCTCCTTCTTCTTCTTCTTTTTATTCTTTTCTCTATTAGTTTTTTTTTTGCCATTTCTGGTTCATATATTGAGCTTGTTTAGGATGTTATAAAAGCTTACTCTTTGATTTTTTTATGTATGTTTTTTTCAGATGGAATATCTTAAGCGGTTTATATACCGTGAAATCAAAGATGGTACAACCATGTTGAATATATGATCGGATGGGGTATATGTGTTTTGATCAACGAAATACGGGTGAGTGAATTCTATGATATGCTTGTCAAGTGAGCAGTCCTTTTGCGGATTATAACCTTTGTCTCATTGTCTGTTCGACCTTGAACCTATGGTTATGACTAGAGTCATAAACCCTAATCATAATTTCTTTACCTAAAATGATCTTTAAAAAGAAAAAAACTTGGGGGGTATTGAAGCTATATCTGCGCAACAATACAAGCGTGTGTGTGCATATTTTATGTGTTTTCATGGTAGGTTTAGCCTGTGTGTCATCAGGTAGGTGTAGAGGTTGTTAAAAGGATAGGTAAGTTTGTGCTTGCCTTTGATTTGTGGATACAACTTTCCCTATGACTTCGAGGTCCATTGAAAGTAAGACCGACCTCTAATTTCTACCTTTGAATTCTTATTTATGTCATCAGCTTAGTTAAAGTCTAGGAGTTTTGACTTTGATCAGTTAGGTTGAGCTGTGTTTCTATCGAGTGCATACTACATGTTCGAGTCTTTGAAGATGTAGGTATATGAAGACATATTTTTATCTTAGAACCCATGTATTACAAAGATCCATGGTTAAGAGAATTTGCGTGATAATTAATTTTAAAAATATTAATTGTTCTATAATAGCATGCATGAACTAGTTAGATCTTTGATATATTCCACAGAAATTTAGTGGTGTCATACGAAATTTTTCAATGAAAAGAGACAAGAATTCTCGATTTCAAAGGTTCTTTTGCTGGAGATATCGCCATCACTAGCTTAGATCGATAGAGCTAGCTCCAAAGAATTAAGATTGAGAAGTGTTGTGACTGGTGTGACTACACCAAAGCATCAGCTTTAAAGTTCATACAATTTTTTTGTAATAAATTTTTCCTAAATAAAAATTTATGGATGGAAAAGTGATATGTGTACAAATTTAGATATGACTGTGTATGTACAGGAAATGAGGTTTGACTGGGTAGTAGAACTTCTGGCACTTTATAGATGAAGGAAATCTTTTGATAAAAATATTTTTTTTATAAAAATTATCAATATTTGAGGTAGCTTATTGGTTGCCATAAACAATCTATCACTTTGTTTCCTGAATTCTTGGATCTTAAAAAGGATAGTACATATTATATAGATATATATCTTAAATATCAAAGCATGTCTGTACATGCATGTTACACAGAAGATCTTACTTGATTCTTGGTCTATGCTTTATGCAATGTTCAACAATTAAGTACTGATATTATCATATTATTAATGAGTTCACGTTTGTAGTTTTTCCTTTTTCAAATCTTTAAGGGTGTTCACTTCATATGATAAAAAGTTTCTTTTCCTTCTCTCTCGACCGTAGAAGTATAGCTAGGTGGTTGGCCACTGGTCACTACTGCATGTGGGGACCATAATGACCCCCTACTGCAGTTATATTCTAGGTAGCCTCCATTTATTTCTCTGCAAAATTTTCTATCTTGAGCATGGGTCTTATTCAGTTCATCTGATTAAAACTTTTTGATATTTTCAACAGAGACAGTCATAGTTCAAATTCTTCCATCTCAACTATCTATATATAAAAAAATTATTAAAAAACCTTGAAAATATCATATCTTTGAATCCAACCCAAAATCAATATCCATTTAATTAGGTGATTTTGGCTTTTATTTTTAAAAGAACAAAACTTAGGGCTAAGATAGGGTATAACTAAATATATCAATGCTAACATAAGGTCCAGATGGATCTTCAACCATATCATGCTAGAACATTAAATCATGTATGTAGGCATTCACAGCTGAAGTGCTTGAAGGTTTAATTCTCAAAAGTGAAAATCACAATGGAAAATGATAGAGTTATAAACTTTTTTACAATTTTGTTTTACAAATTATTGATGTGGTGAGTAGTTATTAGTAAGTTAAAAAACGATGTCAGTGGTGGACCTAAAAAAAATTAGTAAAATTTTTCACATTAACAATTTATAAAAATATTGTAAAATTGTTTGTGGGTGTAGCATTACTTAATTACTCAATGACAATTGAAAGCTTTTTCTCTTGGTGAAACTCTTGGCTCTACCTGTTAGGGACAGCTTGCAGCTTAGGTTCAAACCCTTAGGACAAGGTTCAAATGACTTATTGTAGCTAAAAAACAAAACAAAAAATTGAAAAAAGAGAGTCAATGATTGATATATAGTGCAAATTTTGCGGGAAAGAACAAGAGTAAAACAAGACAATACAGTACTTCATTATTGCAGACAAGAAAACTTTTCATATCTATATGAAATTGGTTATTACCTATTTACCTCTGCTCTCAAAGAAAACCCATTTTTTTTGTCATTTCTGGTGGTCCCCCATTGCCAAGCCGGGTTGAGTAAATTTTCTATGGTGTCCCTATTTTTAGTTTTTACATGTTGATTTGTGATAAGAATGGCAAAAAATGTGCTAAATAACTAATTAACTCATCTTGAAATATAAAGAATCAGGTTTAAAATGAATGACAATACCGAAGTTTATCCCATTTGGTTGGTTATTAATGGGATTAAGTCTGTGAGAATTTGAGCTTCCAACTTATTCTATGAGTCAGGTTAACAATATTAGTTGCTTTTCATTGTCGTGAATTTTTACTATAATAAGATTATTTCATGTCGTATATAAGCAAGTCAAATATATATTTCACTTACGTTTTACTTATAAAGTTGGTTTTAGAAATAAATAAATAAAAAAAAATTCCCCCAGATTTTAGGGTAGCCTTTTATACTCAGGTAGGGATAGCAGGAACAATAATACTACACTTCAACGCAAAATATATGCCTAACATAAATCGAAAGAAATTGTAAGTAGAATTCTACTTTCCTTTATGGTAGTTTACAAGAAGCATATATATAGGACTTTCTATAATTAGATGCTTGCTTTACTAATCCAACCCCCTATATATTAGCAGTCATTGACTCATTGGTGAATACTCGAAATTTTTAACTCTTTCTCAAATAATTGATACTCGACATGGAAATTTTGGAAGCAACAAAAGCTGTTCTGATGATGTTACCTTTTCACAAAAAAGAAAATGACAACTAAGATTTCCTCAATGAACACAAAATAAAACTATCATTATTATTAAACTTAAGATGAACCCTATTCAATCCTAAATTTTGAGGTCGAGTGGACAATGAATCTGAGGTATAAGCAAGGACTACTTATTTGACAAGTCTTCCCATGGAATTTAACACCTAAGAGTTCTCTTGGAATACAAATGGATATCAGCAAAATGTTTCGAGGTATGATTGCTCAAAAGCTGAACATCTCCAAAGTAACTGTCCATGACCATTCTCGTGCTCAAGGTACTCTCTCTCTCTCTCTCGGGACTTTTGTAGCAAAAAAAAAAGATATATATATTTTTTTTCATGAACAATGAATTTTTAATAATATAAGGGTTCGGTTAATGGATACCTTTAAAATCTTTTTGGGTGCATCATATGTCAATGTCCATAAATTAGCAATTCCACAATAAAGACAACCAAAATTCAAAAACTCACTTTTTAAAAATACACCCTCTAGGGTGTCATATGGTGGTGTCCACACGATATATGGGTTTCTTCCATTTTAAGTTAAATATAGACAACTTCTCCCAACAAAAAAGGGCAATAGTAATGAGATATATTTTATTTGGATTGTTATGTAACTATGGTATTGCAGTATATATAAGACCAAAGATTATTTAGCCTTCCTTAACTTGGGGTTTTAGAAAATTGCCTAAATGACCTAATACTGGAGTCAATTTCTATCTCACTCAAGGATTATTTGCATCTAAATCCAAAGCCTCATATTGTGTATTGTCTTGGTGACATTCGGGTTTATGTCCTTGTATACGTTAGGGACATTTTTGTTACCAACCATAGGTCCCATTGTATTCAAACTCGTAAAAGTTGATTTCAAAATTTGCTCTCTAGGATCTTGAAGCCATTCACTGCTTTCTTTTCATATTGAGGCTGATTCCGCAATTTGGGTCTTAATCTTTCTCAAAAACAGTACATCTCGGACCTCTTAAGAAACTTGGTATTGCGAATTCTATGGTTGTTCAAAATCCAATTTCAACGTCCAACAAGCTTTCTAAACATGCTGGTAAAAATTTTTTCAATCCCTTATATTATCACCAAATTGTTGGTGCTCTTAATATTTTACTCTCACAAGGCTTGAAATAGTTTTTGTCATAAGCAAAGTTTGTCCGTTTATGCATAATTCATCTGAAACACACTAGACTGTTGTCAAAACATATCTTACGCTACCTAAAGACACTAGTGACTATGGTCTCTCTTTCTCAAATCATTCTCCTATGCATCTTCAGAAATTTTCAAATGCAGATTGAGCTGAGTGTGTTGATGATTAGAGATCCTATAGTGGTTTTGCAAGATTTCTTGGCCAGAATCTTATTTCTTGCTCCTTTTAAAAGCAACGAACAGTGGCTCATTCCTCCACTAAATCCAAATAGAAGCCCTTGCTAATGCTGTAGCCGAAAGAACCTGGGGTCTCACTTCCCGTAGTTCTTCTCAGGTGTTATAATATTGGATTTATATCTCACTATTAATTTGGTCTTTCATGTACGAACTAAATATGTAAAAAAAAATTTAAATTTTTTTTATTATGACAAATTTCCCTGCAAAGATCTTAAAGGACGTTTCATTTCTATGAAAGACCATATTGCTAATATTATGACCAAATTCCTCTCCTCTAGTCATCTTATCTTCTTACGTGATAATGTGAATCTCTTCTCAATTACAATTACTCCCTCAACCTCAAGTTAAGACGAGAGATTACATTCATTTCTATTCTAACTATCTCTAATCATCTTTATATTTTACAAGTATGGACAGTAAAAAGAGACAATGTATTCTAATGGTAAATTATCAAAAGAAACCTAAAAAAAAGATAAGGTTGTAAGTTTTGTAACGTTAATAAGAATAAATATAACTTAAACCATCTAAGAGCTTTATTATTCAATGGCATTGCATGAAGTTATAATGATGACATTTGGGGTTGGAATCCAACTCCTTTGCTTAGATGTATTAGAAAAAGAGTAATACTACAAACACAAACTATTTTACAACATTTTTACAAACTGCTGATGTGGTTTTAGTAATTTTCAAATAAATAATTATTGGTAAACATAAATGTGATGTTAGTTGTGGGTTTGAAATTTTGTAGCCCAAGCCCAAAATGTATGGATTATGAGCCCAATGAACCCAAAACAATGAATTTGTAGAGAGTGGGTGAAAGAGTTGGGCCGATCGTGAATTAAATAAGAGTTAATTATGGTATTAAATGGTGAACTAACATAAAAACACACTCGAAGGTTAAACAAATTGTCGTCCGAAGAGATATATCATTGATTAAAGGGTGATTACAACTCTTAGAGTTACAGTAAAGTTATTCTTTCCTTCTTTTTCTCTTTTCTTTTTTCTGCCCCCCATTATCAGAGGTCTCTTCCCTTTATATAGCATCCTTCCCCTTTATCTTCATCGTCCATTTGTTCTTCATCTAAGCATCCACTTGAGTATATGTCATGTCAAGTCTCCTTTTTAGCTTTCTGTGAGTGGTGGTAGCTGAGGTTACACTGTTCAGGGGTCTTCTCCACATAAATGCGGCCAGAAAAGTAGCTGCAGCGCATTAAACACGGTTGTAGCAGCTTTTCTCTTTAGATATTTATTCGTTTTTATCATCTCCAGACATGCTCAGAATTTATCCTCATCGTTGGAACTGTTAGGAAGATCATTCGGACCTTCCAAACATTTGATTGATCAAGACTATTTGTATCTGATGAGAAAGACCTCTTCGGACAACTGATGACCTCTTCGGAATGCATTCCTCATTCACTTCCAGGTATGTTTCTTCCACATGGACCCCTTTCCAGATATTTTCCTCTCTTCAGACACACAGTAGTCTTCGAATAGGGCCCCAGGCCCAATACATGAGGTTGGGCTTTTATCCCCCACATTAGTAGTGGACCATATTAGAACTAATAAGAATTTGTCACATTAATAGTTTGTAAAAATGTTATAAAATAGTTTGTGGTTGTAGCATTACTCTTAGAAAAATATAACTTTAACCTAATTCATATTAAGAAAACAACAGGTCATA
This sequence comes from Quercus ilex subsp. ballota, assembly GCA_032727855.1. NCBI lineage: Eukaryota > Viridiplantae > Streptophyta > Magnoliopsida > Fagales > Fagaceae > Quercus > Quercus ilex. The sequence continues at coordinate 3,064,945 of CM064908.1, read as the reverse complement.
TGTTTAATATGAGAAGAGATGGATAAAAGGAAAATATGAGCTGTCTTAATTTTAGTCAACCTCCTAGAATTAGTAAGAAATAAAGACCCATAATCAACGACTAATATCTTGTCAATTTAGTTTTTTTTTTTTAAATCTTGTCAATTTAATGTCATTATTATGGCGTAATAGACCATTTGGCAAACAGGTGGGTTTAGGCTAAGTTATTTTATATTAACACTCACTTTTGTGGTTATTATTTAACGTGGGACTCAATAATAAATTAAACACACCCCTTACAGGTGAATACTCCAACATTTTATAAAAATAAAATAATAAAAATAAACTACATCAAATGAACACTAGCGGTCTATCTAGTATGGTTCATGAGGTGACTTATTTTATAAATCAACTTATGTAAAGCTTTATAAATGCTCATTTTTTTTCCAAGTGAAATTTTATTTTATTTTTTATTCAACTTATTTTATTTTTTTTAAAAGAAATGAATGAAAATAATTTATCCTGAACACATACTAAGAATGTTTATTTATTTATTTATTTTATATGTGTAGTTGTAATTTGAGTTTTGACTAGTGTTATGAACATGTTATGCACAGCTTAATCAAAAAACATATCATATTATATACTATATAATATAAATTTCTTTAAATGAATACTATATAATAGAAGTTGAGTTTTAGAAATCATATTATGTCCATGCAATACACGAATTAATCAGAAATCATTCCATATTATAATAAATGTTGGATACTAAAAATTCTGGTTACACCAAATTACTATCTTTCTATGCACTAAGTGGCCACCATTTAAAAAAAAATATTGTAAATTAAATAATTCCCCAATAGTTATGGATGGTTTCAAATTAAACCCTAAAATTTAAAATTTTGTTATTACAATTGTAATCTTTTTAAATCATTCCAATTCACACCATCAATGAGCCACAATTAACTGAAAGTGATAGAATATGACATAAAATGAGATTAGAACCTATTTAAGCACCCCCCCCCCCCAAAAAAATCTATGCCAAATTATAAAACCTCTACCATACAATATGAAAAATGTGAAATTATAAAATAATGGTTAGATATATTTATTTACACTAATCATAACATTCATAATAAAATTAATATTATATAATCTCATGTCCAAAATCATATACTATTTAATGAAATATGTGTCCTCCACTTTGTGATTATGGCAAATGGGCACCACTTCTGATGAGATCCAGTGCATTAGTATAAGTATGTTCGCACCCATTTTTTATAATTTTTTTTTTCATTCTTTTCTCTTGATCTCATGTGGCATATTGTAAGTACATTAAAAGTTAAAATAAATTTAAAAGAAGCTTTAATTCTTTATTTTAAATATTTATATTTATATTTTATTTTAAGATTTGGCTTTAAATGTGGAAACCCATTAAAAACAGAAAAGTGTGTTGAGAAAAACATTAGCCTTATGATTTCAAATAAGTCTTTATTTTTACCCCAAAAAAAAGTTTTTAATAAAGGATAGACATTTGGGTAAGGACTTTTTTAGTTTTTTATAGTGGAAAAACTGTGTCACAAAAAATGTAAAAAGTTTAGCATAACGGTGTGTATGATTTTATGCGGTTGTAAAGGTGATTCAAAAACAATCTCCAAGATTTTCTGGGTGATCGTGATCTCTAGGGTTTCAGAGAAATTTGTCAAAACTAGAATAACCAAGAAAAAGCACTAAAAGCAAAGTGCTCTATGACGTCCTATTGACCGAAATGGAAGGACGACGTCTCATCATGGATATAGAAGAAGACAAATTTCTCTGACAGACTTCTCAAACCCTAATTACCCTTACCAACCCCTATACATTACTGAATATATCTCTCTCTCTGCCAAGCATAGGAGGTGTTTGTAGGGTCTACCACATGTGAGGGAGAAAATACATGCAGCGAAAATCGCATGTATTTTCTCCAAGTTTAGCTAGGGACAAAATATTTTTCCATCAATGATCTATATTCTATGTGGTGCACCATCAAATAAAGATTAAATAGCATGCTTGGAATATGTAGCTGATTGATCCACTGAAATAATCAATTATCTAGTCATAATATATAGGGCAGTAACGGTAGTTAGTCTTCCCAGTTCCCAACATCTCTATGACAGTATGCAATTACAAAACTGATGAGACTGTACAATGATTATCGTTTCACACGTGCATAAAGTTCTTCAAACTTTCTGAAAAAAAAAAAATTTCTTTTCTTTTCTGTTTGGATGCCAAAAATAATTTACTGATTAAGTTAGTTAATTTCTCTGCATGTTCATCATTATTTTTGTAATAAGTGATACAAAAATACAGCAAAATAATTAGTACTCAATGTATAAAACTTTTACTTTTATTAAGTGTGAGAAAAATAACTGATTAGATCAATGGTGTATATTCATATTAATATTAAAATTATGTTCTCAATTATAAATGAACTTGTAAGACAAATAGAATGTACTCTCTATAAACAAACTTCTCAAGTAGTAAATAATGTGTATATCCATATTAATATTAAACTTACGATCTCAATTATAAATGAACTTGTAAGACAAATAGAATGTACTCTCAATTAACAAACTTCTCAAGTAATAAATAATGTGTCCACACATTCATGTTTCTTTCTTCTTCTTATTCTTTTCTTATTAAAAAAAAAAAAAAAAATTAGATGGTGGGGAGTTCCATGGACAAGGTTTTTGAAGGAGAAAATTCACTTTGGATTGAAACATGCGGTACACCTCACCTGTGGTTCAAGGGCTGTAGTTTCACCAAAAAGTCAAAAACTCTACTTTGTTGCACGAGAGGCACAATATTTAGCTGAATAAACTTAAGTATATAGTGTCACCTACTTTTTCTGCAAGTTGATTTTAATCCATAAACGGCATTATAGCAAACAGTCTTGAAAAGTTCATCCTTAATTTGCCATGACATTAAAGAAACGAAATCGATAGCAAAAATATGTTTTATGATGACTGCCCACTTAATTAACCAACTAGAAGATACACAATTTATTGAGCAAAGTTTTTATGCGGCCTGGGTTGCAAGAATATTTTATATTTTTTATACAAACCAATATGTGACGGTTAATTAAAAAAATTATTTGTATGTAACTGTGTATTATATAAGTGAGTCATGTGACTCATTAAAAATGTCACTTGACTATTTATCTGGAATGGATAATAAGTTTATTTCTCTCTACATAGGGATGCAGGAAATACCACTCAAGTCTCAATCCATAAGTCATTGGCATGATCATATATATAAATACTGTAAGCGGTGAACATCAGATTATGAATTTTTGTCATAGAAGTCTTGGTAAAATGTTTGGTATGAGAAAGTGAATTAAAAAAGGTGAGGATCTTGTAGAAAAAGTTTAGGACCACAAAAATTTTCATAACTTCTTGTTACAGTTGTAACGTGGCAGTGTGATTGATGAAAAAAATATGGTGGGTTCATATGTAAATGATGGTTAACTTCTCACAATCTGCCACGTCAGAATTGTGGTCCTAGAACTATTTGATTTTGTATGTCTCGATATAGAATATCACCAAATAAAATCAACATATTAAAGAGCAGTATATAACTAGTTTTAATTGTTTTAGTTTGGCAACTTTTTTTTTCAAAAAATAATTCAAAATGATTCAAGATAAATATCCTTTAAAAATTAGTTTTAACTTTAGTTACTTTTTTTCAACTATATATGTATTCCCTACAAACTCAAGTTTTTAAATTTCTGCTGTTTTCGCATGCATATTCCCACCAAAATCTGGTTATAAATTTGTAATGTTGACATACATGTTTGTTGAAATTGGTTACGATATGATTCTAGACAAATTTAATGTAAAATAAATAAATTTCAAAATTTAACTGGGTTTTTTTTCCTCCAGTTTGTATCAGAATTAAACCAGTCCTGTAATTTACCAAAAACCACCTTAGATATAAAAACCCAATGCTATCTATGAAATTTAACCTCTTCGTAAAGGAATTTTTTCTATTTCCTTTTGGAGATCAGAAGCAGATGACTTCTAAATTTTAAACATTCATCATAATAATTATGTTATATTAATATGTGTGTATGAATTATGATGCACAAGTTAATTAAAATTTTATATATAAATTAGAGATAATATTTTACTAATTACTTGACAATAAAATTGAAAGTTAAAATAAAATAAAAATACTGTCTTAAGTTGAATGACGAAGCACATCATATAAACAAATTTTTTTTTCAAAAGTAGAAATATAGTAGATTATTAATATAATTTAAAATAAATATTAAAAATTATTTTTAAATTTCTCTAAGATTTTAATAAAACTTTAATAATAAAATTTTATCTATAATAAACTATATTAATAGTTAGTGAATCGCACAATGAAATCACAGTGTATGATGTAAGGTAACATGTGCATATGTTAATTAGTAAACTACATGTTTTTTTTTTTTTTTCCCCTCTAGTCAACTAAATTTTAAAAATACATTTTTATAATATGTTACATTTATATCATTACACGGAGCATTACATGTAAAACCTAACTCCTAATATATAATAGTAAGTGCTTATGATGATGTGATATCACGGGTATGTAAGCATTCCTCTTTTCCTCCCCTTAATTGTGTTATTTTGGGCTGAGAGATGGCATTATGATTATTATTAGCTAAGTCCTTTATAAATCATGTATATTATTATTATTATTATTATTATTATTATTTGTTTCACTTAATTTAATTTGGACAATTGCAATGCAGTGTTGTTCTTCATTTCTCTGAACTTTTCTTTTCCTATCATTGTTGGATTTAAAAGAAGAAATAAAGCTATCAACTCCCTTTATTGAAGAACCCCTGTTCTAGTGGCTACAGCAACGATTTGACAAAGGATATATGTTCAGTGCATATGGAAATGAAATTATGAGATGTTTTGCTTACGAGAATTTGTCTGAGAGCATCATGTGGGCAATGACCATAGTGCTTGCATGGATAGCCAATGTGAAGTTATAGCTATAGTGAGCTTATTTTCAACATAGGAAAACAAATTTACTGCCTCATGACTCGATGGAATTCAGAAACCATTAAGAACTGACCCATTACCAAGCTTTAATAAAACCAAGTTTTAACAAAGATTTCGTAAAACTAGTTCACACAAGTTCATACTTATAGATTTAGGTTTACATGGAATTTTACTTCAGTTAACTTAGCCTTGTATATACATACATATAGTGAATGGGGTTTTATAGCCTTTAAATCAGCTGCAATAATACAACATGATCATGCCAATTATATTGACTGCGACTTGTATTTCTAAAGTACGCAATCATATCATCAATGAACCAGCATTATCGAATTACCAGCCAATGGCCAAGATAACCATAACTTTAGTTTTTCTTGGTTCTTAATTTTAGATACATATATATTGCTGTCTGGCCAAACTGAGTCATGATCATGAGTGATTGAGAGTTTTTGGGTTAATCTTATCCGATAATTAGATGTAGAATTTCATGGCTCATACGGTAGCCAATGAAATTAGTGTCAACTAATCCAAAGGGGTATGTAAATGTAACACAATTGACTGAAAAGCATATTTCGTAAAGCAAAGTTATTGGTTTTAATTTTTATATGATGCGATTACATTAGTTTTGTTTGACTGAAACCTTATTTATTGAAATTAATAAAAATATAATTGTATCTAAAAAATTAAAAATAGTACATAAAAGGCTAATAAAATATTGAAAAAAATTAATTCAAACACAGGCTTCTTTATCTCTCTTCCGCTCCTTGGTTTGGAAACAAAAGCCACTCATTAAAAAATAATGATAATAATAACAATAATAATAAATCAAAAAGTTAGTGTCAACTTCTTTTTTTGAGGAAAACTAGAGCAACATATATATATAGACAAAAGTCACCAACTTTATCTGGTCAAAAAACATTTTTAGTCTTATCTTGCTTTGAGAACGAACTCTACTTTCAAAGGAGTAACTATAATTTTTAATGAATTAAATGGTTTACAAAGTTTTTTTTGTCTCTCTCTTTTTTTTTTTTTTTTTAATTTAATCAGGTAGCCATTCATTTTATAAATATATAAAGTACTATTTATATCAACTCTTTTATTTAAAATTTTATGGCGATTTGATTTAAACCTAACACTTTTGGAAGATAGCACATATTTAAATTGAAAGTGACCAATTCAAATAATTTTGGCTTTAGCATGCGCTGTTAGTTGAACTTAAGAGGCTTTCATTCGATTTAAAATGACAAAATTAGCCCAAGAACACAACAGGGAAATAAAATTTACTGGAAGAAGTTGCAGACAATACTGTCGATGTCTGGACATTTTCTTAATTTACAAATTAATATGACTCATAGTCTACATTAATAGTGCTTGGTTTCTTTTTCTTTTCCTTTATTGATTTATTAATCGTTGTTTCGTTCTTTTCTTTCGTTATCATGACTATGCCAAAGTGACTGGATTTAGTCAAGGTCTAAATAATTTATATTAAGCAATAACAAAGAAATTTGCTCCATTAAAGCCTGATTACCCTCTTGCATGTCAAATCTGTCGATAGATAACAATGACTAAAAAATTGAAGGTTTCTAAATTTTAATGGTTATCATTGCACAATCTCAGTTTCACACGTTACTCATGGTACATTAGAACTCAGGGACAGAATTACTCAAGGGCAGAGGGGGGGCCATGCCCCCCCAACCTTTGAAAAAAAAATACTAGTATATATATTAACAAAAAGAATTTCAATTCTTGCTCTTAAATTTATATACTTGACCCCCCCTTCCCCAAAAAATTACAAACTGACCCAAGAAATCCAACAAATAGATAACAAGAAAAAACTATAAAAAAAAAATGCATATATCTAGATAATAAGAAAATCTTATGACAAATCATAAATCTAGTCTAAGAAAAAATAATAACAACAAATTAATTATAAATCCTAGCAAAAAAAAAAAAAATCATAAAAGCCCAATAGCCTTTACCCAGTTTCTCCCTCTCACTTGAGAGCTCTATGCCCCTCTCAAATGACTCCACCCTTATAGCCAAAGAGACAATTCCTATGCCACATATTGATCATTTCATCCACACATTAGTTATACCTTGAAAATAATAAGACGTATCAATTGACTTGCAAAACTCTTGATTATAAAATCTTGTAATTAATTTTTTTTTTAAAGAAAAAATACAAATAGTAATTAATAAATTAATGCAAATATGCAACTTTGTCAACCGCTAATATTGATATTCCAATTTTTTTAAATCTTTGAATAAAGAACTTCGGCCCCTCCCTAAGTTTGAATCCTGGTTCTATCCCTATTAGAACAACTTGCATTGCAGCTATTAGTATCCGATTAGATGGGTTCATCTTCAACGGTTTGTTTTATTTAATGAATAAAGCATAGTCATCTTAAAAAAAAAAAATGAAGTTAAAAAAAAATTATATATCCTCTTTTGAGGTGAAAATAAGCGAATCGAGATGAAACCTGAGAACATAATATTATAACACACCTCCCCAATCCTATAGGATATGTTACCATTGAGCCAATTTTGATTTCATTAAAGTTTTCTCCATTTCTTTTTTTTCTTTCTTTTCTTTGTGTGTGTAACCATATGTGAGTCTAAGACTTCAAAATTCCAATAGAAGAAATGAGAAAACAACTAAGATCTTTGTAGTTCAACTAATTGGCATTTCTTGGTGTTTCTAATAGAGACATCTAAAATTTAAATCTCCCCTCTCCCCTCTCCCCTCTCCTACCTATCAATTTTAAAAAAAAGAAAAAAAAAAAAGAGAGAAGTTAATAAAAATCAATACAAATTAAATTATCAATTCAAAATTTTGTATGCTCTTAAATGGATTGTAAGGAGCTAACAAGAATTTTGTAAGTTCAACTAAGATCCATTAAAGCTTGACTACCCTCTTGCGTGTAAAATCTGTCGAAAGATAATAATGACTAAAAAATTGAAGGTTTCAAATTTCAATGGTTGTCATTGCCTCATTGCACAATCACAGTTTCACACGTTACTCATGGTACATTAGAACTCAGGGACGCAACTACTCAAGGGAAGAGGGGGGCCATGGCCCCTCCCCCCCCCCCCCCCCCCCCCCCACCCCAACCATTGAAAAAAAAAAAAATACTAGTATATATATTAACAAAAGGAATTTTAATTCTTGCTCTTAAATTTATATACTTGGCCCCCCCTTCCTCAAAAAATTCACAAACTGACCCAAGAAATCCAACAAATAGATAACAAGAAAAAACTATAAAAAAAAATGCATATATCCAGATAATAAGAAAATCTTTTGACAAATCATAAAACCGGTCTAAGCAAAAATAATAACAACAAATCAATTACAAATTCTAGCAAAAAAAAAATCATAAAAACCTAATAGCCTTTACCCAATTTCTCCCTCTCACTTGAGAGCTCTATGCCCCTCTCAAATGACTCCACCCTCATAGCCATAGAGACAACTCTTATGCCATATATTGATCGCTTCATCCACACATTAGTTAGACCTCGAAAATATTAAGACGTGTCAATTGACTTGCAAAACTCTTGATTATAAAATCCTGTTATTAAATATTTTTTTAAAAGAAAAAATACAAATAATAATTAATAAATTAATGCTAATATGCAACTTTGTCAACCTCTAGTATTGATGTTCAAAATTTTAAAATCTTTGAATAAAGAACTTCGACACTCCCTAAGGTTGAATCCTGGTTCCATCTCTGTTAGAACTACTTGCATTGCAGCTATTAGTATCCGATTATATGGGTTTATTTTCAACGGTTTGTTTTATTTAATGCATAAAGTATAGTCATCTTTAAAAAAAAAAATGAAGTTTAAAAAAATTATATATCCTCTTTTGAGGTGAAAATAAGCGAATCGAGATGAAACCTGAGAACATAATTTATAACTCACCTCCCTGATCTGATAGGATATGTTACCACAGAGCCAATTCTGATTTCATTAAAGTTTTTTTTTTTTTTTTTCTTTTTTGTGTGTGTACGAAAAGCACTATTTACCAACCATATGTGAGTCTAAGACTTCAAATTTCCAATAGAAGAAATGGGAAAACAACTAAGATCTTTGTAGGTCAACTAATTGGCATCTCTTGGTGTTTCCAATAGAGACATCTAAAATTTAAATCTCCCCTCTCCCCTCTCCTAACTATAATTTTTTTTTTTAAAAAAAGAGAGAAGTTAATAAAAATCAATACAAATTAAATTATCAATTCAGAATTTTGTATGCTCTTAAACGGATTGTAAGGAGCAAACAAGAATTTTGTATGTTCAACTAAGATCCATTAAAGCCTGATTACCCTCTTGCATGTCAAATCTGTCGATAGATAATAATGGCTAAAAAATTGAAGGTTTCAAATTTCAATGGTTATCATTGCATAATCACAGTTTCACACGTTACTCATGGTACATTAGAACTCAGGGATGCAACTACTCAAGGGCAGAGGGGGCCCATGCGCCCCCCCCCCCCCCCCCAACCTTTGAAAAAAATATACTAGTATATATATTAACAAAAGGATTTTTAATTCTTGCTCTTAAATTTATATATTGGGCCCCCATTTCCCAAAAAATTTACAAACTGACCCAAGAAATCCAATAAATAGATAACAAGAAAAAACTATAAAAAAATGCATATATCCAGATAATAAGAAAATCTTTTGATAAATCATAAATCCAGTCTAAGCAAAAATAATAACAACAAATCAATTACTGTGGGGCCAGAAATAGTCAGGCAACCCCGACCCACTTCGAACCAGGCCCAAGGCCCATGCCGAGGACGCGTCCAAGGTCCGAGGACTGAAGTGTAATGCCCAGCTGCCCAGGAAACAGTGCTGAGGATGATAATGTCCTCGGAATTCCGAGATCCGAAAACGGACAAGCAGCACGCCATCAAGGGGAACCTCCCTGAGCATCCAAGGAGCAAACAGCAAGTACTAAATACCGGACATGGAAGCACGGTGGAGGAGCAAGTCCCAGATGAACTGTCACCTCTACATTAAATGCCCTCAACTAACGCCCTGGCCGCATTAATGAGGATAGGACCCTTGAACAGTGCCGTCTTGGGCGCTGCAATTCACAGGAATGATGGGAATGCGGCTGATGTGACAGGCTCTCAAGTGGTGGCCTGGCTGATCAAACAAATGTAGGGCTAGGATCAACTGAAAGAGATATATATAATGTAAGGAGTCCCTCTTGAGAGGGAGGGACGGAAAAACCAGAGAAAAGAAATACTGTAGCAGTTTATATTCTTTCAATCCTTGTAACCTTTCTCCAGAGAAATAAGAAGAACATCAAGCTCTGCGAAACCCGTCCGAGGAGCCTTATTGTGCACCCTAACCCACGTTAAAGTTACCAGCATTCGCGTACAACCATGCATGGCCGTTGCATTCCTCACTAGGGCCTAGCTCTTGAACCCATACTTTACAAATTCATTGCAGGGTAACTGGGCTTGGGTCCACTCTCTACACGTAGGAGTGCTCGAAACCGGTCCATAAAATTGGCGCCGTCTGTGGGAAGAACTTGTGCGTTAGTAAGGACAACAGTCAAGCATGGTAGGATCGGGCCCTCACCAAAGAACTCCCAATCGACCTGAACCGGCGAAGTCACAGCATCAGGATAACTATGGCGACCCCAGGGGTGGTCAGAACGACAATGGACGATTTCGAGAAGGAAGCGGGCACACTTCAACAGCGAGCGAAAACCAAGCCCAGAAGTGCGATGATGGCCAGGCCACGCAATCGGAAGAGGCCCATAGCCACTCTTCCCAGGGAAAGGATGATAAGGTGGCCATGCTGTGCGAGATAGATGATTTGAAGAGGAAGCTACGCCGGGCGCAGCGAAGACGGTCCGAACCCAGCCCTGACCTACCCTCTGACGACGAGAGTGATGACGAATACAGGCAAGGTTCAAGAACGCCCCCCAGCGAGACTTTCTCCCATGAGGAGGAGCGCTACTAGAGGCGTAGGCGTGCCGACCCAACCCCTAGGGGCGTAGGAGGTGACGCCATGAGCAAGGCGCTGGATTAGCTCTCCAGGTCGCCTTTCACGCGTCGTATAAAGGAGGCAGAGCTTCCTCGGCGGTTCCAGCAGCCAACCTTCATTGCTTACAACGGCAAAACGGATCCCGTGGAGCATGTGAGCCAGTTCAACCAGAGGATGGCTGTCCACTCCAAGAACGAGGCGCTGATGTGCAAAGTCTTCCCATCCAGCTTGGGACCTGTGGCGATGAGGTGGTTCAACGGTTGGAGGACGAATTCCATAGACTCGTACAGACAGCTGACCCAGGCTTTTGGTTCCCGCTTTGTCACGAACAGCAGGCCTCCTCGGCCTATGAGCGCACTACTGTCCCTATCCATGCGTGACGGGGAGACCCTCAAGGCCTACTCGGACAAGTATTGGGAGATCTACAATGAGCTGGACGGCAAGTATGACGCCGTCGCCATCAGTACATTCCAGGGTGGGCTACCAATAGGGCACGGCCTGAGGAAGTCCTTGACCAGAAAGCCCGCCACCAGCGTGCTGCAACTGATGGATCGGATTGATAAGTACAAGCGGGTAGAGGAAGACATGCTGCAGGGCAAGGGGAAAGAGAAGGCTATCCCTCAGGAGATGAGGGATTTCGGGTCGGACAGGTACAGCAACGCCCGACTGAGGAGGGACTTCGGTGGGCAATTCGGGGCGACCAATGCTCAGACCGTCGGCGCAGTATTCCGAGAACCCGTACACAAGATCCTGGAAAGGATAAAGAACGAGCCATACTTCAGGTGGCCGACTAAGATGATTGGGGAGCCTGATAGGTGCAACCAGAACCGCTACTGCCAATACCACCAGGACCACGGACATGCCACGGAGGACTGCAGGAACCTCTGGAACCACCTGGACCAGCTAGTCCGGGATGGAAAGCTGAAGCACCTTCTGCACCATTCCAGCGGCCAGCAGGGCCAGGCCTACCAAGAGCCTCGGAGGGACGCCGCCATGGGGCAGCCTGCTGGGACAATCAACACAATCCTGGTCACGCCTGGAAGGACAGGCACGCCCCCTTTGCGAGTGTTGTCCGTAGCCCAACTACCCGCCGAGGACCTTCGGACAGGGCCGAAGAGGTCTAGAAGGAATCTTCCCCCAGCATTGAATTTCTCGGAGGAGGATAAGATTAGGACCATCCAACCACACGATGACGCCCTAATCGTCACCCTCAGAATTGGGGGCTATGACGTGAAAAGGGTGATGGTGGATGATGGCAGCGCGGCCGAGGTCATGTATCCAGACCTCTACAAGGAGCTGGGGCTAAAACCGGAGGACCTCACACCCTATAGCTCCCCCCTAATGAGCTTCGACGGAAAGCTCGTCATCCCGAAGGGCATGATCAGGCTTCCCATACAGACAGGCCCAGTGGTGGTGGAGGTGAACTTTGTAGTGGTGGACATGTACTCCCCCTACACGACCATTGCAGGAAGGCCCTAGCTACACGCTTTGGGGGGCGTAGCCTCCATCTTGCACCAGAAGGTGAAGTTCCCATCAAGGGACCAGATTCTAGAGATCCGAATTTGCCAACCCACGGCGAGGCAGTGCACGATGGCTGCCATATCCTGTCGGCTTGATGCACAGCCCTCGGCCCCCGTCGAGGAAGATTTATAGCAATTAAAGGCCCTGGTGGCGCCTTCCGATACAGCTGCAAAGGAAGCTAAATGCGAGAGCCTGGAGAAGGTGGTAATTGGCGATGATCCGGAGAAGTTCTTCCAGGTCGGGACCCAGTTGCCTCCCCAGGAGAAGGAGAAGTTACTTGAGGTCCTCAAAAGGAACCTTGATGTGTTCGCGTGGGACCCCTGCGATGCCCCTGGGATTGACCCATCCTTCATCTATCACCACCTTAATGTCAACCCATCTGTGATCCCCAAGCAGCAGCCACCTCAGCGCTCGTCGAAAGAGCACACTGATGCAATCAGGGAAGAGGTCAATAAGCTTAAACGCGCGGGGGCTATTAAAGAAGTCTTTTACCCTGAATGGTTAGCCAACACCGTGGTGGTCAAGAAGAAAAGTGGGAAATGGAGGGTTTGTGAAGACTTCACGGACCTAAACAAAGCATGCCCAAAGGACCCCTTCCCAATGCCACGAATAGACCAGCTAGTAGATGCGACGGCGGGCCATCCTCGGATGAGCTTCCTAGATGCCTTTCAAGGCTACCACCAGATCCCACTAGCTTTGGAGGACCAAGAGAAGACAGCCTTTGTGACGCCCATTGGGAACTACTACTACAAGGTTATGCCATTTGGCTTGAAAAACGCCGGGTCCACTTACCAGAGGATGATGACGAGAATGTTCGAGCCGATGTTGGGCAAGAACATCGAGATTTATGTCGATGACATGGTGGTGAAAAGTAAAATGGTGTCCGGACACTTGGAGGACCTCGGCTGCACGTTTGCCGTCCTAAGAAAGCACAAGCTGCGCCTAAACGCCTCAAAATGCTCGTTCGGCGTAGGCTCTGGCAAGTTTTTGGGATACATGATCACCCACCGTGGGATCGAAGTTGACCCTGACCAGATCAAGGCCATCCATAGTTTGAAGCCTCCGCAGAACCCCAAAAAGGTCCAAAAGCTTACTGGGATGATCGCGGCGCTAAACCGATTCATTTCAAGGTCGGCTGACAGGTGCAGACCCTTCTACCTCCTAATCAACAAGTGGAAAGGATTCGAGTGGTCCGAGGATTGTGTCGTAGCCTTCCAGCAACTCAAGGAGTACCTATCCCGGCCGCCTATCATGTCCAACCCTGAGGCCGACGAAGTCCTATACGCATACCTTGCTGTAGCAACCCACGCAGTAAGCCTAGTACTTATACGGAATGACAATGGCGTCCAAAAGCCAGTCTACTACGTCAGTAAGTCGCTGCATGAAGCGGAGGTCAAGTACCTACCCTTAGAAAAGGCCATACTGGCTGTGGTCCACGCCACGAGAAAGCTCCCCCACTACTTCCAAGCTCACACGATGGTTGTCTTAACCCGATTGCCCTTGAAGTCTGTACTCCGGACCGCTGACTACACAGGAAGAATCGCGAAGTGGAACACGATTCTGGGGGCTTTCGACGTCAAATATATGCCTCGGACCTCCATAAAAGGCCAGGTTTTGGCAGATCTGACGACCGAATTCGCTGAACCAATCGTAGAAGTGACAGCCGAGGAGAAGAGCTGTGAGGAGAAATCAGTTGGGACAATCTCCATCCCGGAATCACCATGTTGGAAAGTATATGTTGATGGCGCAGCAAACCAAAGGGGGTCCGGAATGGGGCTGGTCCTGGTATCCCCTGAAGATCATGTCATCGAGAAGTCCCTGAGGCTCGGATTCACGGCCACAAACAACGAGGCCGAATACGAGGCATTACTGCAAGGGATGATCGTGGTGCAAAAGATGGGAGGAAAGTCGATAGAGATGTTCTCAGACTCAAGATTGGTGGTAGGACAGGTGAAAGGGGAGATGGAGGCCAGAGATTCAAGAATGCAGGAATACCTGAGCCAAGTCAAGCGCTTGCAGTTGGAGTTTGGCCCCTTCAGCTTGTCCCATATCCCTAGGAGTGGGAACAGTCATGCAGATTCACTTGCCACACTCGCAACCTCCTCGGCAGAGGCTCTGCCTCGGATCATACTTATGGAGCACCTAGAGAGACCAAGTGAAGTGCCAAGGGGAGTGATCCCCGTCCATCAAGTTGAGATGGGTCCCAGCTAGATGGACCCCATAGTGAGATTCCTCAAAGATGATGTCCTGCCTGTGGAAAGGTCGGAGGCAGAAAAGATACGAAGGAAAGCTCCTCGGTTCTGGTTGTCCGAGGATAACAAACTATACAGGCGCTCCTACTCTGGGCCGTATCTACTGTGCGTCCACCCCGAAGCGGCAGAGTTCTTGCTGGAGGAGCTGCACGAAGGAATCTGTGGGAGCCACACAGGGGGGAGATCCCTGGCTCACCGAGTGGTCACACAAGGATACTGGTGGCCGGGGATGCAGCAAGAGGCCCAAGAATATGTCAGGAAGTACGACCAGTGTCAAAGGTTCGTCCCAAATATCCATCAGCCAGGAGGGGCCTTCAAGCCTTTGTCCAGTCCATGGCCGTTTGCCCAGTGGGGCTTGGACATTGTGGGACCTTTCCCCAGAGCTCCAAGGAATAAGAGGTATCTGTTGGTGGCCACGGACTACTTCACCAAGTGGGTCGAGGCCGAGCCGCTAGCCAACATCAGGGACGTAGACGTGAAGAAATTCCTTTGGAGGAACATAGTTACACGGTTCGAGGTCCCTCATACCCTCATCTCGGATAATGGGCTCCAATTCGATAGCAAGGCTTTCAGGAGGTACTATTGCGAACTTGGGATCACAAACAGGTACTCGACACCAGCCTACCCACAGGGAAACGGACAGGCCGAGGCTGTCAACAAGGTCATCGTCAACGGCCTTAAGAAGAGATTGGATGATGCCAAGGGGAGATGGGTAGAAGAACTGCCCCACGTCCTCTGGACGTACCGGACCACGCCCTGGTGCTCAACAGGGGAAATACCTTTTGCCATGACTTATGGTGCAGAGGCAGTGATCCCCCTGGAAACAAACTTCCCGACGCTAAGGACGAGCTCCTACACTCCAGGCAGCAATGATGAACTGCTGGGGCGGAGCCTGGACTTGGTAGATGAACGAAGAGAGCGAGCAGTGATCCAGCTGGCCTATTACTAGAAAAAGCTCAAGCAAGGATATGACGCCAATGTAAAGCTCAGACCACTGGCACCGGGAGACCTGGTGCTGAGAAAGGTCGTAGGAGCTGCCAAGAACCCTTCCTGGGGAAAGCTGGGACCCAACTGGGAGGGGCCCTACCGAATTACCTCAGTGGCAGGGATAGGAGCATACTACTTAGAAGATTTAGATGACAAACCTGTACCTCGTCCATGGAATGTAAATAACCTGAAAAGGTATTACTATTAATAAAGAAGTCTTTTTGATTCAGACGTTTTGCCTGTCATAATCACACGTCTCGCGTCCCAACGGCAAGCATATCTGGGTACTAGACAGAACCTAGGTCTTGCATGGTCCAAGGACTCAAACCTATAGGGAAACTAGTTACTTACAGACAAACTGAAGCGTTAGAATGAACCTAGGTCTTGCATGGTCCTCGGATTCAAACCTATGGGGATCTGACCACTCATATCTGGGTACTAGACAAAACCTAGGTCTTGCATGGTCCAAGGACTCAAACCTATGGGGAAACTAGTTACTTACAGCCAAACTGAAGCGTTAGAATGAACCTAGGTCTTGCATGGTCCTCGGACTCAAACCTATGGGGATCTGACCACTCATATCTGGGTACTAGACAGAACCTAGGTCTTGCATAGTCCAAGGACTCAAACCTATGGGGAAACTAGTTACTTACAGCCAAACTGAAGCGTTAGAATGAACCTAGGTCTTGCATGGTCCTCGGACTCAAACCTATGGGGATCTAACCACTCATATCTGGGTACTAGACAGAACCTAGGTCTTGCATGGTCCAAGGACTCAAACCTATGGGGAAACTAGTTACTTACAGCCAAATTGAAGCGTTAGAATGAACTTAGGTCTTGCATGGTCCTCAGACTCAAACCTATGGGGATCTGACCACTCATATTTGGGTACTAGACAGAACCTAGGTCTTGCATGGTCCAAGGACTCAAACTTATGGGGAAACTAGTTACTTACAGCCAAATTGAAGCGTTAAAATGAACCTAGGTCTTGCATGGTCCTCGGACTCGAACCTATGGGGATCTGACCACTCATATCTAGGTACTAGACAAAACCTAGGTCTTGCATGGTCCAAAGACTCAAACCTATGGGGAAACTAGTTACTTACAGCCAAATTGAAGTGTTAGACAGGACCAGGGCTCTACATGGTCCTCGGACTCAAGTTTAAGGGAAAACCAACTACTTCAGAAGACCAAGCGTTAGACAGAACCAGGGCTCTGCATGGTCCTCGGACTCAAGCCCATGAGGAAGCCAACTACTTCAAAGGGATCCTAAGTGTCTCCTCGAAAAAATTCTACCTAGCCCTTAGGAAACGAAGGGTCCACCCAAGCATACATGCCCTCATTATAATAATTGATGCCGCGATTGGCCGAGATGCAATTGAAGTTAAAATCATACAAGTAAAGAAAAAGCAGATAGCGTGCAAGTAAGCAAACAACCGTAACAAACAGAAAAAGAAACAAAGCTCGCATTTCATTAAGTCCAAAAAGAATTACACGACAGGAATCACATTACAAATAAAAAGAAAAAAGAAGAAAAAAGATGCAAAAAGTAAAGTGAAGCAGGCAGAGGCGCCAAGGAGCCTACTCCTTCCACTTAATTGGCTGCTCCTGCGGGTGGCTGGACCAAGGCAGCCTTAGGGTCCTCTGAGTCCTGACTGAGTGGGATGGCCTGCAGAGGCGTGGCAGGAATAGCAACCCCCTCAGCAGAAGAAACCTGGGCATCAGGGGATGGCTTTGCAACCTGCTGAGGCGCGTCCTCGTTAGAGCCGTCACTCACTTCAACCACCAAGGGAGGATTACTCCCTTGGACTGGCTCACCAGTGGCTCCAGCGTCCGAAACCCCCCCACTTGGAGTAGCAGCAGTTTCCACAGCAGCCTCCTCGGCCTCAGGGCCATCTGGGCCATCTGGGGCAGCCTCGCGGATGGCAGAAGGGTAGTACACGCTCTCATCCTTCCACAGGACAGAAGAAGCCTCTACACCAGCTTGCCTAAGGGCTTCCATCCAAGTTTCAGAGCAGTAGCGCTTACATACACCAGGGACTTGGGATTTGTAGGCAGCTACTGTCTCAGTTGCCCCGGCAGCATAAGCAGCCTCCTCAGTTTCTTCTTTGGTGGCTCAGGCCTCCTCCCTACCCTGCTCTGCCTCGAACTTGGCTCTCACAGCTTCGTCCCTAGCCCATTCAGCCACTTTCCTGGCCTCCTCGGCAGCAGCCTCCTTCTTTGTCAGATCTGCAATCAGCTCCTTTGCGATCTTCAGCTGCTCCTCTACCTTACCCAGACGCCTCGTCTGGGTCTTCGCCTGCCTCTGGAAACCCTCAAGGCCTGCTACTGCGCTGTTCCGAGCCTGGGTCATGGCCTTCAGCTCCTCCCTGGCCTTGGCAAGGTCCTCCTCGGAGTTCTTGAGAGTCCGAGTGGCCTCCAAGTGCTTCTCGCGCTCTTCTTCCATGGCCTTTCCGTGGTCATGGGCCGCCTCCTCCAGCCTGAAGGTGGCTTGGACAGCCTACCAAACAAAACGGGTACATAATAATAAGCCAAGCTAAAAAAAAAAAAAAAAAAAAGAAAGAAAGGGGAAAGGAAGGCAGAAAAAACTGAAGCGAGAAAAGACACAAGTATTGAGGGCCTCACCATCCCCAAGTATCGCTTGAGGCTGAGGAAGACCTCCCTGCTCCTCATGGTCCCCAGCTGCTCCATGTCCGCAGGAAATAGCAGACATCTCTCCACCGCGTCGGCCACGTGCGCGCCTTCGCCCTCTCTAAAATCCCTGAGGGAGGAGTCATCCCTCAGAGGTGTCCCATGGAGCATTGGGGCAGACAGCTAGGCTTGGACCTCGGGCGGGGTATCTACTTGTTTATCCTGAGACCTGGAGCCTATCCTCAGCTGCTTTGAGGGCCGCCGAGAGTCATCCCCCTCCTGAGTGGGCCCAGATTTGTCCTCGATGGGCCTCTTACCCTTGTCCTTCTTCTGTTTAGGATCGGCAGGCTCGTGCTTGGAAGGCGGATTCGTTTGAGGCGGAGGAGGAGGAAGCCTAGATTGAGTCGAGGCCGACCTAGTCTGAGCAGGACGATTCTTTGGAGAAGGGGGAGGAAGCCTCGGTTTCGACTTCCCTGGTTGCCCTTCAATTAGCTCGAGTAGACTGGGTTGGTTCTTCTTTTTGTAGCCCATCGCAAGCCGAGAAGATGTCTCTGACGCTGAGAGGTCTGCTTCGGTCAGACGAGGATCACCCAAGTCTCCAGAAGGGTCCTCGGACTGATGAATTTGCTCAAAAACGTCAAAATTGTCCTCTCCAGGACCAAGATCTGTAGCTTCCCCTTCCTTCTCTAAGTTCTCTTCCACGGCCTCTGAGAATGCGTGGGAGGAAGAGGGGACTGCTACTGTGACACCTTCTGAAGTAGAGGGATCCTCGGGAAACTCGAACTCGTCCTCGGTCACTGTTATTTTCTGCAGCCGAGGATCCTTTGCTTTGATCACGTGCTTTGGGGCCGCGAACGACTTTTGGAGTAGCGTGTACCCCAAGATCTTGTGAGCGGCTCTGACTTGGTGATCTGCTTCGTTTTCAAAAGCCGCCGACCTGAGCACCTTCTGCAAGTCTTCCCTGTTGACCAAGTTGAAGTGACGCGCGAAGGAGTGCGGATCTGCAAAAAGAAAACACATTCGCGATTAGTAACCAAACGGTACAAAAAGAAATGACGCATAAAACAAGTTAGAATCTTTGAACCCCCTCCTACTCCTACTGCCCCACCTGGTGTCCCCTCTGTCGTCGGGCAATGAATGCCATCGTGCCACGCTCCGGACACGATGAGAAAGTCCTCGTTCATCCCCTTGTTGGACTCAGGGAGGCACTGGATAAGCCGGACCCTGTCGTCCCTCGTCCTCATATAGTAGGACTTGTTCTTCAGGTGTTGAAGATTGTAGCAGTAGTTCACGTCATGATGGGTCAACCTTAGCCCCATCTTCTCGTTCAGAGCATCTACGCTACCCAGAATTCTGAACATGTTGGAAGCGCACTGGGTGGGGGTTAACCAGAAGTATGTAAGGTAACCCCTTATCACTGGCCCCATGGGGATCCTCATCCCCCCTTCAAGGAAGGCGATGATGGGAATCACCACCTCGCCCTCCTGCCTTTGGAGGTGCCACTCCCCCTCCTCACAATATCTTAAGCCCACGTTGGCCGGTATCTTATAATCGGCGATGAATTTCTCCATTGCCTCCTCAGTGAAGACGTACTTTTTAAGTCTACCCATCCCAAATGACGCCTAAGAGAGCTAAAGAAAGAGCAGATAAAAGAGAAGGAAGAGTAGAGAGGAGAAAAGCTCAGAGAGGGATAGAGCGACTTACAGAAATGAGGAGAAGCTCCTCGGACAGGCTTTTTATGCTGGAGATGTTGGTGAAAATTTGGCTGGACTCTGAATGAAGGCGCAAGAGCTCTTGATTGTGAATGAAAAAAGGAGAAAGCGGTTCGAATGGGTATTTATACCCTGGATGGAAGAGCCGCGCAAGTTTTCCCGCCCATAAATGCTAGGCGCATCCCGACCGTTAGATTGTCATCTGCCCGTTGAACGTGGGGAGCACAAAGCCGCCCGAATTTAATGCAGGACGCGTTACGCACACCGAAGCGCCAGTAACGCACCTTGGGCAGATGAAAAGGCTCCAACACTGACGAAGGACAAGACTCGATTGGACACGGAACAGGTCCGAGGATATCAAAATCCTCCTTTCCGCCCGAGGATGCGGACAGCAAGATTTTGAGGGGTTATTGTGGGGCCAGAAATAGTCAGGCAACCCCGACCCACTTCGAACCAGGCCTAAGGCCCATGCCGAGGACTGAAGTGTAATGCCCAGCTGCCCAGGAAACAGTGCCGAGGATGATAACGTCCTCGGAATTTCGAGATCCGAAAACGGACAAGCAGCACGCCATCAAAGGGAACCTCCCCGAGCATCCAAGGAGCAAATAGCAAGTACCAAATACCGGACATGGAAGCATGGTGGAGGAGCAAGTCCCAGATGAACTGTCACCTCCACATTAAATGCTCTCAACTAACGCCCTGGCCGCATTAATGAGGATAGGACCCTTGAACAGTGCCGTCTTGGGCGCTGCAACTCACAGGAAGGATGGGAATGCGGCTGATGGGACAGGCTTTCAAGTGGTGGCTTGGCTGATCAAACAAATGTAGGGCTAGGATCAACTGAGAGAGATATATATAATGTAAGGAGTCCCTCTTGAGAGGGAGGGACGGAAAAACCAGAGAAAAGAAATACTGTAGCAGTTATATTCTCTCAATCCTTGTAACCTTTCTCCAGAGAAATAAGAAGAACATCAAGCTCTGCGAAACCCGTCCGAGGAGCCTTATTGTGCACCCTAACCCACGTTAAAGTTACCAGCATTCGCGTACAACCATGCATGGCCGTTGCATTCCTCACTAGGGCCTAGCTCTTGAACCCATACTCTACAAATTCATTGCAGGGTTAACTGGGCTTGGGTCCACTCTCTACACGTAGGAGTGCTCGAAACCGGTCCCTACAATTACAAATCCTAGAAAAGAAATCATAAAACCCCAATAGCCTTTACCCAATTTCTCCTTCTCACTTGAGAGCTAAATGCTCCTCTCAAATGACTCTACCTTCATAGCCATAGAGACAACTACTATGCCACATATTGATCGCTTCATCCACACATTAGTTAAACCTCGAAAATATTAAGAAATGTCAATTGACTTGTAAAACTCTTGATTATAAAATCCTATTATTAATTTTTTTAAAAGAAAAAATACAAATAATAATTAATAAATCAATGCTAATATGCAACTTTGTCAACCTCTAGTATTGATATTCCAATTTTTTAAAATCTTTGAATAAAGAACTTTGCCCCCTCCATCCCCCCTCCCTCCAAAGTTTGAATCCTAGTTCTATCCCTGTTAGAACTACTTGCATTGCAGCTGTGCGCACCAAAAACAAGGTTATTGGGCTAGGCCTCGCTTGGGCTCACAACTTATTTGTATAGCGGGTTTAGATTTCCTACTTTGGGTAGTTCTCGACACAGAGACTCAATGAGATCACTTTTCTCTCACTATGAAGTTTCCCTCTCTCTCTATTCTTTTTTCTGTCGAAGCTTTTCCATCCCCCCCCCTCCTCTCTAGCTTTTCCTATTTATAGCCAATTATTGGTGGGATGATTATGATTATCTCCAAACTAGTGCGATGAGAGGTCCAATGTTGTTAATTGTAAGTGGGCGTTTAGGTGGGAATAGCTTTGGAAATGGTTCCCACTTTAACAGATGTACACGACAGCGATGTTCCCAAAGGCATCGCCAGGCATGTAAAGGGTGGTGTGTCCGGACTACCGCAACCTCTCCTGGGGACGACTTGTCGAGCAATGACCATGTGACATGGCAAGACGCGGGCTAGCATCGACTGCCTGCTCCTTAAGCCTTCAAGTGACATTCAGCTCTGGGCTTATAGCCTTTGAGAGTTTGGGCTGGAATCTTGGGCCGAATGGGGGTTGGGCCCTTGGGCTTGGCTGTTGACCCATAGTCCAAGGCGCAACCGGATTTGAACGTTGTAGGGACGTACATTAGCCCCCCATTGATTTGTGCTTGGCTCTCGAGAACGAATCAAAGAGCCAGGAAGGCAGCAGTTGTCTAAGAAACTCAATGCGCGTATCTTGGACGTTTTTAAAGATCAATTAATGCGTTCCTCAAAAGGCGCGTTACATCTAGCCTTCTGACTCAACCGTCATCATCACCCATCGGTTCGTCAACCGAGGTGTGCATGTCGGTTATCCTTGGTATCTGGAAGGTTTTTCTGCTTCATTATTGCTAATTAACCCTCATTATTGCTCACTAACCAATGCCCATTCTTTTTTGGCCCTTACATATAGCCTATCTCAATTCATCTTCTCACTTTTTAACTTTTCACTCTCTGAAATTTCTCTCTACCGAGCATTCACTTGCGCACCTGTTTACCAACCCAGAATCTACCTCTCCCTTAGAGCCAAAAGTAAGTCTCCTCCTTTTTACTCTGCTTTAATTCCTTTTCTCCCTCTAATTCTTAGTCTTTAAGATGGGTTACGCATATCTTTTGAATACTGAGGCATCCCTAGTCACCTTTAGGCGAGATTATAGCATTCTTGATAATGTGGAAGTGATGTATTGCCATGAAAGTGAAATCGCTCTCCACAGAGGGCCAAATACCGCTTTTTTCCCGTTGATGTCCATTCTAGAGAGTGGGGTTAGGTTTCCCATAGACCCTCTTTTGCTTAGCACCCTTAGGTACTATGGGTTGTGTCACGATCAACTCCCCCCCAATTTTTATCGGGTAGTGAGTTGTGTGAGTAGGTTAAATCAAACATTTGGCCTGCAATTAGACCATCATGATATAAACCATATATACAGCTTGTGTGGAAAGAAGAAGTCCAATTATTACTTAAAGGTTAGAGATATGAGAGTACGGCTAATTTCATGCCTGCTGGACTTAAATAGATATTCTGTCGGGGAATTTATCCAGGTACGCGGCAATTGGTTTGCCGGTGGTATCCCTCCTCCCCTTTCACGGCGTGAAGTGGGTTTGTTTCGATCTTTAATTCGTTTTCTCCTTTCTTTTTTACAACTGCTTTACTTACCTGAATACTAACTTGTTCCCTTTTCACTGCAGATGATTCAGTGTTTACCCAAGACATCAGAATAATTCATGTACGGGACCTGAACTTTGTACTCAGGTCTAAAATTTTTTTCCATTGGGACGGTCAACTCCGAGCATCCCATCTCATTCTCGGCATACAACCCGTATATTCTACTTGGCAGCCCTTTGGTCAAGCTCTCATAGTGGACAACCCCCTTCTTTCGTACATAGACATTTGGCACGCGAATTTCTTGCCTCCAAGGTTCACAGTCGGTGAAGCTCGGGATATCGGCCGCCGTTATATTTGTTCAGATGAGCTCGAACCTATAAGGGACGAATCAGCCGAACTAGCATCTCGTCGTCTTCGGGAACGTGATCACGAGGCCGTTTAACGTGAAGCCCCAACTAAACAAGAGGCCCTTGCCGAGCAAGAGGTTCCCGTCCAAGAAGTCGAACACGCAATCGCAGAATCCAGTGACTCCTCGAGAACGCACTTTGTCCGAAGTGAAGAAATGGTGACCCACAGGACTCTATCAGTTAGCCACTTTATTCCTGGCGCACAGCAGACCGCGCAGCACTAGCCACCTCAAGGACGTGGCCAGATTCCTACTCATCCTCCCCCTCCTCCTTCCGGACGAACTTGCAAAAGGCAGCGATCAACCGAACAGACCTCCACCAGCCCCAGTGATATTCAAACTCGAACCCGCCTCCAATCGTCAAGGGGTATTGTAATCCAAGAGCCCCCGGCCTAGGTAGGGACAAACGTGGCGTCCTTTTCCCGTCCAGTACCAGCATGGCAACCCACTTTTGAGCTGGATGGTATGCCTCTTCCTGCGAGAGCTAGCATTCGGGCATGGGAGAAAGGAGAAGGGGTCGTGTTGCCCAAAGTTTGGTGCATGACCTCCTCCTGCCCGAGGACGTGAGCGTCTTCAAGGACGGGATTGAGGAGTCCATGAGGAGGAGACTCCAGTGGCACACTATTGTGATAAGCTCTTTCCTCGCAGTCTTGTTTTCACACATTCCCTTTATTATCGTACATGTTGTTTCTTTATATTACTGTGCATACCACCTCTTTACATTGCTGTCATAATCGTTGTTGTTTCATTAGGCTGCTCAACTGGCTCATGTACTGAATGAACGGTTGAAGGACATTTCTGATCAGGTTAATCGAGAGAAAGCCAGTAGGGAGGCAGCTACCAAAACCGCAAAGGAGAAAGCCAAAGCTACTGATGTTGCCGAGAAGAGAGCTGCAGCCGTGGAGAATGGTCGGGCGCTGGCGGAGAAGAGGTCGGTCGAGTAGGAAGCTAGACAGAATGAAACGAGCCTGAAACTGGCAGAAGCGGAGAGCCTCAAAGTTGCCCAAGCTGAGGAACTAGCCGACTTGCGAGCAACTTTAGAGGCTTTCAAAAATAAATGGTATGACGAGGGGTTTGCTGACGCCGAGAAGAGTGTGGAACCGGTTGTCCAGAAGGCTCGGCAAATATTCTTTCAAGAAGGCTAGATGGCTGCCTTGAATGCCCTAGGAGTGCCTAAAGATTCCCCCCTTAAGGATCCCGGTCAAATTCCCTTCTCGGACTTTTCTTCAGCGGTGCAGAACCCTACGGGGCCTATTGATGAGGATAAGGATAGCCTAAGGGAGCTGGTGGAACAGATCGACACTCATGTGGAGATGATCGGGACAGAAGCTATGAGCAACCCCTCCATCGATGACCAGTCCGGTGAAAATGTTCAATTCCAACCAACTGCACCCGATCACCAGCCTTCTGAGAGGCCTGCTGAGAAATAGTCAGTGGAACCATCGTTGCTTGTCAAACCAATATCGTTATTTTATATCGTTTTAACTAATTTTCACTTGTGGTTGATTTGCCCATATTGTTGGGTTGTGGCAACTAAACGATTACTTTATTTTCGGCTTTTAACTTTCTTGTCACTGGGTTTAGGTGACAAAACAATTGGTTTTTTATGTTTAATTTTGATTAAGGCTTATTTGCCGCACGATTTCCTCAATCATTTTCATAAACGCTTAGTGATGTGTTAGCCTCTGTTATATTTGCTTTCCCATACCGGATAGCCCCTTAATATCTGCCGGGTTCTTGAGAAATCTTTCGGCCCGATGATTTTCAAATAAAGTGTGCTTGGCTGCAGGGATTGCGCCTGGCAACACGCTTTTGTCTCTAATGAGAAATTTGGGAATGATGTTTCCACCTGCTCGGTGATAGGGATTAAACCGAGAAGCAGGTTTTTGTCCTTAACAAGAAATTAGAATAAGGTTTTCATCTGCTCGATGATTGTGATCGAATTGAGGAATGGGTTTCAATCCTTAGAATTATTTTCCAAGTTTCCACCTACTCGGTGATGGTAATCGTCCCGAGAAGCAGGTTTCTATCCTTAGAGTGCTTTTTAAGCTTAATAAAGATTAAACCGAGAAGCAGATTTTTGTCCTCAGTGCTTTTTAAGGTTTCCACTTGCTCGGTAATAGGGATCGAACCGAGAAGCAGGTTTCTGTCCTTAGGTTGATTTTTAAGGTTTTCACCTGCTCGGTGATAGGGATCGAACTGAGAAGCAGGTTTCTGTCCTCAAACTGATTTTTAAGGTTTTCACCTGCTCGGTGATAGGGATTGAACCGAGAAGCAGGTTTCTGTCCTTAGGTTGATTTTTAAGGTTTCCACTTGCTCGGTGATAGGGATCGAAACGAGAAGTAGGTTTCTGTCCTTAGAATGATTTTTAAGGTTTCCACCTGCTCAGTGATAGGGATCGAACCGAGAAGCAGGTTTTTGTCCTCAGAATAATTTGTAACTTGAGATTCTCACTTGTTTGGTGATGGAAATCTAACCGAGAAGCAATAATGGAATGGAAAGAGTCTGCACGGGTAACCATTGTCATCTTCATTAGTAAAACACACGATAGTACATTCAGCTTACAATTTAAAGCATAGTCGATCAGTAATAGAATTTCTCAAGATTATGAATGTTCCATAGCCGAGGTAGTGGCCTCTCGTCTAGGTCCTCCAAGTAATATGCTTCCGCACCGGCGATGGCAGTAACTCTGTAGGGCCCCTCCTATGTCTGGGCTAACTTCCCGGCGTTCGTATCTCGTGTATTCCCTACAGCTTTCCTCAGAACCAGGTCTCCGGCACTAAATTCTCTCTCCTTTATACCTCGGTTGTATTGCCGTGCCAGTCTTTGCTGATACTCTGCCAGTCGTACGATTGCTGCCTTTCGGCCTTCCTCCAGCTAATCCAAATGTTCCTCCATTAGCTTGTCATTTTGAGTGGGCTTGAATCCTACGATTCGCTCGCTGCAAATGTTTACCTTGACTGGTATCACCGCTTCAGCTCCATATGTCAAAGAAAACAGAGTCTCTCCTGTGGACCTCTTGGGCGTTGTTCGGTACGCCCACAGAACGTTAGGCAGCTCCTCCGCCCATCGACCTTTAGCGCCGTCCAATCTTTTCTTCAGCCCGTTCAGGATGGCTTTGTTAACGGCTTCAGCTTGACCGTTGCTTTGCGGATAGGCTGGTGTGGAATACCTGTTTTTAATGTTGAGATCACTGCAAAATGCTCGAAAGGTTTTGCTATCAAATTGTAGTCCATTATCAGATATCAGTGAGTCTGGCACTCCGAACCTCATGACTATGTTTTTCCATACAAATTTTTTGACATCCACATCCTGAATATTAGCTAAAGCTTCTGCCTCCGCCCATTTGGTGAAGTAATTGACATCCACCAATATGAATCTTCGATTTTCTGTTGCCTGGGAAAAAGGACCGAGAATATCCATCCCCTATTGTGCAAAGGGCCATGGAGAGCTGATCAGGTTTAGATGACCTGCTGGCT
The DNA here is from genome assembly GCA_032727855.1 of Quercus ilex subsp. ballota. NCBI lineage: Eukaryota > Viridiplantae > Streptophyta > Magnoliopsida > Fagales > Fagaceae > Quercus > Quercus ilex. The sequence goes on along the minus strand of CM064908.1, from coordinate 3,037,718 downwards.
AATGGATTAATGTTGCATGTTTTTGACACCGTTCACACTTTTGCACGTACTCGGCAGCATCCTTCTGCATCTGTGGCCACTAAAATCCTTGTGTCATCGCCCGGTATGCCAACGAACGTCCCCTAACATGACTGCCGCATATTCCACCATGCAGCTCGGTCAGAAGCTCAATCACCTTCTTTGGATGTAGGTAGAAAAGGTAAGGCCCCCCGAAAGATCTCCGGTATAGCTAGCGACCTGCCGACAACCAATATCAAGGCGCTACTCAGCGAACCCTATTGGCTTCCTTTTCGTCATTCGGGGCTCAATCCTCGTCCAAGAATTCAACGATTGGATCCATCTAGCATGGTTTGGTTGCTGTAATCGTGGCAACACCTACTTCAGCAATGCTAACGCCCTCTGCCATATCAATGCTCGGCTCTGATATTAGCTCTACTTTGATCAGTCGAGGGATCTCCTTCGTCATTGATGATGCTAGCGTGGCTAGGGAATTAGCATGTCTGTTTTGTGCCCGGCACACTTGGGACACCTTCGCCGTGCCAAACTTGCTCATAATTTGCCTTGCCGATTGTAAATATGCCTTCATCCTGGGATCTTGGGCTTCGAAAGTTCCCTGGACTTGGTTGAGAATCAACCGAGAGTCCGAATATACCACTACATCCTAGGCCCCCATTTCCAGAACAACTCTCAATTCGACGAGTAAGGCCTCGTACTCAACCTCGTTATTAGATGCTTTAGACCCCAACTTGAAGGAATGTTCCAACCTTATTCCCTCCGGAGAGACAATGACGATCTCAGCTCCTGACCCCAAGGCACTTGATGCTCCGTCCATAAATACCTTCCACGGGCGGCTTTCCACATGACACACTATTCCCCCGTCGCTTTTGGGAGAAAACTCTGCAACAAAATCAGCAAGGATTTGGCCCTTCACTAAACTCCGTGGTCAGTAACGTATGTCAAAAGAGACTAGCCGAGTCCCTCACTTAGCTATTCAGCCCGGGAATTCAGACCTTTTCAGCAACGATTGCAAGGGATACTCTATTAGGACATATACAATATGAGCTTGAAAATAATGCGGCAACTTCCTCGTGGCATGTATTAAGGCTAACACCAATTTCTCCAAAGGCAAGTACCTCGTCTCGGCATCGACCAAAGTCTTACTGATATAATACACGGGGTTGCTGCACTCCTCGGTCCCTGATCAGCACGACACTTACAGCATGATCAGATACTGACAAGTACAAGAATAAATCCTCCCCGGGCTCCTAGGCTGTCAACATGGGCGCGTGCATTAAATACTCCTTCAAATCTCGAAAAGCTCTATCGCATTCCTCATCCCACTGAAACCCTTTCCACTTCTTCAGAAGTTGATAGAATGGTCGGCAGCGATCGGCGAATTTGGAGATGAATCGGTTAATGGCAGCTAGCATCCCTGTCAACACTTACACTTCCTTTGGATTGCTCATCGATTTTAGACGCCTTACGCCTTCTATTTGATTCGAGTTTACCTCTATTCCTCGGTTGGTGATTAGATATCCAAGGAATTTACCAGCTCTAACACTAAAAGCACACTTCTCGGCATTAAGGCGTAACTTATGCTACCGAAGAACTTCAACCACTCCCAGAGGTCCTCTATATGTTGCACCTCCTGCTTACTTTTCACCACCATATCATCAATGTACACTTCGACTGTCTGCCCTATTTTGTCTTGGAACATCCTGGTCATCATTCGTTGGTAAGTGGCCTCGGCAGTTTTTAACCCCAGAGGCATCACCATATAATGATAATTAGCTTCCAGAAAGATGAATGCTGTATTCTCTCGGTCCTCGGGGGCCAGGGTGATCTGGTGATACCCCTGAAAGGTGTCCAGAAAGCTCATTCTCAGGTGTCTGTACATGCTGTCTACTAGCTGGTTAATTTTTGGCATAGAAAACGGATCTTTTGGACATGCTCGGTTTAGATCCATAAAATCTACGCAAACTCTCCATTTGCCGCTCTTCTTCTTCACTACCACGGTGTTTGCTAACTATTCTGGGAAGTAGATTTCCTTTATCGCCCCAGCTTCTTTCAGTCGTTGAACTTCTGCCCTCATTGCCTCAACGTGTTCCTTGGCTGACCTTCTCGGCCTTTGCTTCTTAGGAGGGAACGTAGAGTCTATGTTAAGCCTATGGACGATAAACTCAGGATCTACTCTGGGCACCTCATATGAACTCTATGTAAACACGTCCACATTCTATATAAGAAATAGCAACATCTATACTCTATCCTGACCCTTTAGTCCTTCCCCTACTTGGAAGTACCTACCTTGATCTGGCAATATTCTTACCTTCACCATCTTCTCGGCAGCTTCAACCATCTTTTCCTCTTGCGTATCCTGTAATTGCTATAAAGGGGTCCCCTGTGATGGGTCCTTTTGCTCGGCCTGATCCCCCTGGCCGGTTCTCCCTTTTTTCCAATTGACTACAGTGACTAAGTATTGTCTGGCCGTTTGCTGGCTTCCCTGTATTACAGCAATGCCATGCTCGGTAGGAAATTTGACTTTCACGTGCAGGGTGGACGGAATAGCCCCCATTTCATGGATCCACGACCTTCCTAGAATCACCGTGTATGGGGAGAACGAAGCAACCACTATAAATGTTGCCACTACCTCCTTGCCCTCCATATTTACGGGTAGGGAAATTTGCCCCTCAGGAACTACCAATCCACCATCGAACCCGACCAAAGGTGTAGTATACTTGGAAAAATCCTCGTTCTTTAATCCAAGCCTCCTGAATAGATCTGGATACATCACATCGGCCCCACTTCCCTGGTCTATCATCACTCTCTTCACTAGGAAACCATTTATCGGGGCTGTGACTATTAACGCGTCGTTGTGTGGTTGAATCGTTCCTTCCAAATTGTTATCACCAAAAGCGATAGGTTCTCGGGAGAGTTTTATCATTTTTTCGGATGGCTATGTATCTAAGTTACCTTCGATTGGCGCTACAGTTAACACCCTTTTCTTTCTTGCCACAGTGAGGCTTCTAGGAGGAGCATGGATAACCTCAATTATCCCAAGAGGGGGTGGAAGAGGGTTGCCCCTTTGTGGAGCGCCTTGCCCTTTTCCTCGGTCCCCTGTGTCTGCGACAAATTCCTTTAAGTACCCAGCCTTGGCCAGCTGCCCGAGATGGTCTCTTAACACTTGGCACTACTCGGTGGTATGACCCTTATCTTTATGGTAAGTGCAGTAGAAGTTCTGATTCCTCCTAGAAGTGTCACCACCCATCCTGTTCGGCCACCTAAAGTATGGCTCATGTTTAATCTTTTCTACAATCCTATGCACTGGCTCCTTAAACGTCACATTTACCTCCCCTGCTGGCACTTTTGGCTCTTGAATCCTCAAATTTCCCCGGGTCCTAGGTTGAAAGCCACCCTGCCGAGGACGATTTGTCATTGGCGCTTTGTCTTTGCTTTGCAGCCGGTCATCTTCCAGCCATTTATATTCTTTAATGTGCCTCATTAGCTGCCTCATATCCTCGGGAGTTTTCTTAGTTAGTGATTCCCTCAGCCCGAAATCCTCGGGCAATCCCATTCTAAAAGTGCTCGTAGCAATCTTCTTGTTCCCTTTGCCGATCTCGTTGTAAAACTCCCAGTACCGGTTAGCGTAACTACGAAGGGTTTCCTCTACCCTCATTTTCATGGACAGCCATGTGTCTATCAGTTGTAGCACTCGGCTACAAGTTACAAACCGGATTCTGAACTTCTATATCAACTCGGCGAAATTGTGGACGGAGCCTTTCCGTAACCCATTAAACCATCTCAAAGCTATGGGGCTGAGGCTTGAGGGAAAAACCTTACACATCAGTGCTTCATTGCGGGTATGCAGTGACATCATTTGGATATAGTGGCTAACATGTTCTACCGGGTTTGTTTTACCATCGTAAGAGTTGAACGGAGGGCGAGTAAATCTGTTCGGCATAAGGGCCCGCTTGATGTCAACTGAAAATGGAGACTGAGCAGCTCTGCGTAGTGTAGGGCTCATTGCATCCATGGCTGCATTATAGGGCCATTGTTCATCTGGGGAATCCGAACCTCAGTCTGTATATTCTTGTGACTGCGAACGGTCTCGGTGTTGATGGGATTCTCGTGAATGCGAACGTTCCCTTTGCCAACGAGATTCTCGTGAATGGGAACGTTTTCGGCGGTGGTAGGATCTAGATTGATTGGATCCCATCTAATGAGGATCTTCCTCGGTATTGGATCTTCTTTCTCGGTTGTTTTTGTCCCTTCTACGGTGTCTGTTCTCTGCCTCCAACTCCAGGTCCCTCACCAGCCTGCTCAACCGTTCAAGCTCTTCATCCCTCTCGTCAAATTGCCTGTGCCCTGAAGTGATTAATACCGTTCATTGCGTTTGATACAACCCCTTTCCAAGGCCGGACCGTTCTTACTCTAGTTCATGATCCCTATCCTTGCGCCTCCTTTGCCTCCTTTCTCTCTAGGAGGATCCCCGAGAAGATCCCACCGAACTGCTTTCAGCGTCACTCCCCGAACGCCTCCCAGACATCCTACCAGGGTTGAGTCTCAGTAGAACCATAGCGTTATAGGAGATCCCCACAGATGGTGCCAATTGTGCACACCAAAAACGAGGTTATTGGGCTAGGCCCCGCTTGGGCTCACAACTTATTTGTATAGCGGGTTTGGATTTCCTACTTTGGGCAGTTCTTGACACAGAGACTCAATGAGATCACTTTTCTCTTACTATGAAGTTTCCCTCTCTCTCTATTCTTTTTTCTGCCGAAGTTTTTCCATCCCCTGCCCCCTCCTCTCTAGCTTTTCCTATTTATAGCCAATTATCGGTGGGATGATTATGATTATCTCCAAACTAGTGCGATGAGAGGTCCAATGCTGTTAATTGTAAGTGGGCGTTTAGATCGGAATGGCTTTAGAAATGGTTCCCACTTCAGCAGATGTACTCGGCAGCGATGTTCCTAAAGGCATCGCCGGGCATGTAAAGGGTGGTGTGTCCGGACTACCGCAACCTCGCCCGGGGACAACTTGTCGAGCAATGACCATGTGGCATGGCAAGACGCGGGCTAGCATCGACCACCTGCTCTTTAAGCCTTCGAGTGACATTCAGCTCTGGGCTTATAGCCTTTGAGAGTTTGGGCTGGAATCCTGGGCCGAACGGGGGTTGGGCCTTCGGGCCTGGCTATTGACCCATAGTCCCAGGCCCAACCGGATTTGAACATCGTGGGGACGTACAACAGCTATTAGTATCTGATTAGATGGGTTTATTTTCAACGGTTTGGTTTATTTAATGTATAAAGTATAGTCATTTAAAAAAAATGAAGTTAAAAAAAATTATATATCCTCTTTTGAGGTGAAAATAAGTGAATCGAGATGAAACCTGAGAACATAATATTATAACTCACCTCCCCGATCCTATAGGATATGTTACCATAGAGCCATTCCTGATTTCATTAAAGTTTTCTTTCTTTCTTTTTTTTTTTTTTTTTTTTTTTTTTTTGGTGTGTGTGTGTCCGTGCGAAAAGCACTATTTACCAACCATATGTGAGTCTAAGACATCAAAATTCCAATAGAAGAAATGGGAAAACAACTAAGATCTTTGTAGTTCAACTAATTGGCATCTCCTAGTGTTTCCAATAGAGACATCTAAAATTTAAATCTTCCCTCTCCCCTCTCCCTTCTCCTAATTATCAAATTATTTTTTTTTTAAAAAGAGAGAAGTTAATAAAAATCAATACAAATTAAATTATCAATTAAGAATTTTGTATGCTCTTAAACGGATTGTAAGGAGCAAACAAGAATTTTGTATGTTCAACTAAGATCCATTAAAGCCTGATTACCCTCTTGCATGTCAAATCTGTCGATAGATAACAATGACTAAAAAATTGAAGGTTTCCAATTTCAGTGGTTGTCATTGCACAATCACAGTTTCACACGTTACTCATATTACATTAGAACTCAGGGACGCAACTACTCAAGGGCAGAGGGGGGCCATGCCCCCCCCCCCCCCCCCCTCTCCCCCTCCCCCTCCCAACCTTTGAAAAAAAATACTAGTATATATATTAACGAAACGAATTTTAATTCTTGCTCTTAAATTTATATACTTGGCCCCCCCTTCCCCAAAAAATTTACAAACTGACCCAAGAAATCCAACAAATAGATAACAAGAAAAAGCTATAAAAAAAAATGCATATATCCAGATAATAAGAAAATCTTTTGACAAATCATAAATCCAGTCTAAGCAAAAATAATAACAACAAATCAATTACAAATCCTAGCAAAAAAAATCATAAAAACCCAATAGCCATTACCCAATTTCTCCCTCTCAATTGAGAGCTCTATGCCCCTCTAAAATGACTCCACCCACAAAGCCATAGAGACAACTCCTATGTCACATATTGATCGCTTCATCCACACATTTGTTAGACCTCGAAAATATTAAGACTTGTCAATTGACTTGCAAAACTCTTGATTATAAAATCCTATTATTAAATATTTTTTTAAAAGAAAAAATACAAATAATAATTAATATATTAAGGCTAATATGCAACTTTGTCAACCTCTAGTATTGATATTCCAATTTTTTAAAATCTTTGAATAAAGAACTTCGGCCCCCCCTAAGTTTGAATCGTGGTTTCGTTCCTGTTAGAACTGCTTGCTTTGCAGCTATTAGTATCCGATTAGATGGGTTTATTTTCAATGGTTTGTTTTATTTAATGTATAAAGTGTATTCATCTTTAAAAAAAAAAAAATGAAGTTTAACAAAATTATATATCCTCTTTTGAGGTGAAAATAAGCTAATCGAGATGAAACCTGAGAGCATAATATTATAACTCACCTCCCTGATCCTATAGGATATGTTACCATAGGGCCAATTCTAATTTCATTATAGTTTTCTTTCCTCTCATTTTTGTGTGTGTGTGTGTGTGTGTGTGCGCGGCGCACGCGCGCACGTGCAAAAACCACTATTTACCAACCATATGTGAGTCTAAGACTTCAAAATTCCAATAGAAGAAATGGGAAAACAAATAAGATCTTTGTAGTTCAACTAATTGGCATCTCTTGGTGTTTCCAATAGAGACATCTAAAATTTAAATCTCCCCTCTCCCCTCTCCTAACTATCAAATTATTTTTTTTTTAAAAGAGAGAAGTTAATAAAAATCAATACAAATTAAATTATCAATTCATAATTTTGTATGCTCTTAAACGGATTGTAAGGAGCAAACAAGAATTTTGTATGTTCAACTAAGATCCATTAAAGCCTGATTACCCTCTTACATGTCAAATATATCGATAGATAATAATGACTAAAAAATTGAATGTTTCAAATTTCAATGGTTGTCATTGCACAATCACAGTTTCACACGTTACTCATGGTACATTAGAACTCAGGGACACAACTACTCAAGGGCAGAGGGGGGCCATGGCCCCTTCCCCCCCTTCCCTAACCTTTGAAAAAAAAATACTAGTATATATATTAACCAAAGGAATTTTAATTCTCACTCTTAGATTTATATACTTGGCCACCCCTTCCCCAAAAAATTTACAAACTGATCCAAGAAATCCAACAAATAGATAACAAGAAAAAATTATAAAAAAAATGCATATACCCAGATAATAAGAAAATATTTTGACAAATCATAAATCCGGTCTAAGCAAAAATAATAACAACAAATCAATTACAAATCCTAGCAAAAAAAAAAAAAAAATCATAAAAACCCAATAGCCTTTACCCAATTTCTCCCTCTCACTTGAGAGCTCTACGCCCCTCTCAAATGACTCCACCCTCATAGCCATAGAGACAACTCCTATGCCACATATTGATCGCTTCATCCACACATTAGTTAGACCTCGAAAATATTAAGACGTGTCAATTGACTTGCAAAACTCTTGATTATAAAATCTTGTTATTAAATATTTTTTTAAAAGAAGAAATACAAATAATAATTAATAAATTAATGCTAATATGCAACTTTGTCAACCTCTAGTATTGATATTCCAATTTTTTAAAATCTTTGAATAAAGAACTTCGGCACCCCCTAAGTTTAAATCCTGCTTCCGTCCCTGTTAGAACTACTTGCATTGTAGCTATTTGTATCCGATTATATGGGTTTATTTTCAACGGTTTGTTTTATTTAATGCATAAAGTATAGTCATCTTTAAAAAAAATGAAGTTTAAAAAAATTATACATCCTCTTTTGAGGTGAAAATAAGCGAATCAAGATGAAACTTGAGAACATAATATTATAACTCACCTCCCTGATCCTATAGGATATGTTACCATAGAGCCAATTCTGATTTCATTAAAGTTTTCTTTCTTTCTTTTTTTCTTTTTTTTTTTCTTTTTTGTGTGTGTGCGTGTGAAAAGCTCTATTTACCAACCGTATGTGAGTCTAAGACTTCAAAATTCCAATAGAATAAATGGGCAAACAACTAAGATCTTTGTAGGTCAACTAATTGACATATCTTGGTGTTTCCAATAGAGACATCTAAAATTTAAATCTCCCCTCTCCCCTCTCCTAACTATAAAATTATTTTTTTTAAAAGAGAGAAGTTAATAAAAATCAATACAAATTAAATTATCAATTCAGAATTTTGTATGCTCTTAAACGGATTGTAAAGAGCTAACAAGAATTTTGTATGTTCAACTAAGATCCATTAAAGCCTGATTATCCTCTTGCATGTCAAATCTGTCGATAGATAATAATGACTAAAAAATTGAAGGTTTCAAATTTCAGTGGTTGTCAGTGTACAATCACAGTTTCACACGTTACTCATGGTACATTAGAACTCAGGGACGCAACTACTCAAGGGCAGAGGGGGGCCATGCCCCCCCCCTCCCTCCCCAACCTTTGAAAAAAAATACCAGTATATATATTAATAATAAGAATTTTAATTTTTGCTCTTAAATTTATATACTTGGCCTCCCCTTCCCTAAAAAATTTACAAACTGACCCAAGAAATCCAACAAATAGATAACAAGAAAAAACTATAAAAAAATGCATATATCCAGATAATAAGAAAATCTTTTGACAAATCATAAATCCGGTCTAAGCAAAAATAATAACAACAAATCAATTACAAATCCTAGCAAAAAAAAAAATCATAAAAACCCAATAGCCTTTACCCAATTTCTCCCTCTCACTTGAGATTTCTTTGCCCCTCTCAAATGACTCCGCCCTCATAGCCATAGAGACAACTCCTATGCCACATATTGATTGCTTCATCCACACATTAGTTAGACCTCGAAAATATTAAGACGATTCAATTGACTTGCAAAACTCTTGATTATAAAATCTTGTTATTAATTTTTTTTTAAAAAGAAAAAATACAAATAATAATTAATAAATTAATGCTAATATGCAACTTTGTCAACCTCTAGTATTAATATTCCAATTTTAAAAAATATTTGAATAAAGAACTTCAGCCCCCCCTAAGTTTGAATCCTGGTTTCGTCCATGTTAGAACTACTTGCATTGCAGCTATTAGTATCCGAATAGATGGGTTTATTTTCAATGGTTTGTTTTATTTGATGTATAAAGTATAGTCATCTTAAAAAAAAGAAAAAAAGAAGAAAGAAGAAATTAAAAAAAATTATATATCCTCTTTTGAGGTGAAAATAAGCGAATCTAGATGAAACCCAAGAACATAATATTATAACTCACCTCCCCGATCTTATAGGATATGTTACCATAGAGCCAATTCTGATTTCATTAAAGTTTTCTTTCTTTCTTTTTTCCTTTCTTTTTTTTTTCCTTTTTTTTTTGTGTGTGCGCGTCCGAAAAGCACTATTTACCAACCATATGTGAGTCTAAGACTTCAAAATTCCAATAGAAGAAATGGGAAAACAACTAAGATCTTTGTAGTTCAACTAATTGGCATCTCTTGGTGTTTCCAATAGAGACATCTAAAATTTAAATCTCCCCTCTCCCCTCTCCTAACTATCAAATTTTTTTTTTTTTTAAAAAGAGAGAAGTTAAGAAAAATCAATACAAATTAAATTACCAATTCAAAATTTTGTATGCTCTTAAACGGATTGTAAGGATCTAGCAATGAGTAGGACTTCCAAACTTAGATCGTAGATTGTTTTGGAAAGATGGATTGTTGTGCATATGCTTTAGTTGTGTTCAGTTATTAGGAATCTGAAAATTTAAAATTATGGTTTTAAGGTTGACAAATATTGTGGGAGTTTATAAATCTTGGAATATCATAAATGAGATTCTAAAACCTCATCTAACCGACTTATTAATATTTTTATTTGAGTCTCACACATCTTGCACTTAGAATTGTAGCAAATCGCACCTAAACCTATTCAACATTCTTTGTCCTGTCTCACCTTCCATAATAATCACATTGATTTTTTTCCTTGTTAAACTTACATTACCACTATGTTTGGTTTGAGGGATTTGAGGGAGAAAGAAAAATAAGAAGAAAGAATGGAAATAAATTATTTTGTTTGGTTACAATGGATTTAGGTGAAGGAAAAGAAAATGAAAGGTGAAAGTAGTTGAAAAATAAGCTGTAGGTAGTTTGGAGTTTATTGACCAAGGATGGGTGAGGGGTGAAGCTTTGCTAAAACTTGGTATTACTTGATTTCTGTACAGGGATAGTATAGTATTGTGCTAGGTGACAATAAGCACTCAGAAGCTTAATTCTCTAAGAAAGCAAGAATATTTTTAGTTCAATTGGACTAAACAAGCTCTATGCTCTTAAGTACATGCAGAAATGGGAAACCATCATGGTTCTTCTTAACCATTTTTGATTGGAAGTGATAGATCATGCTTAGAATCTGTTTGAGAACAGTTTATTTAGTTGAAACTAAAAACTTTTTGCTGAAAGTACTGTAGATAAAGGTAAAAATTAGCTAAATTATTATAGTGAGACCCATGAATAGTAACAAAAATAAGCTAAATAATAAGATAAACTAAGTAAAACTCTAATGCCAAACGCACATATACTTTACAAGATTGAGTGCCTTCCCCAAGTGGTTGGGAAATCCATTGGGGAAATACTACATCACATTTTAATGTTGATGGGAAGGCTTGTGGTAAGATGGGTGGCACAATTAATGTGACTTTGATTTTGTTGGGAAATTTAGACCCCGGTTGATAGAATTAACAAGTTTTAAACCCAAGTTGTTAATTAGATTTATAATGAATCAAACTTGTTAAAACAAACAAACATCAATATCATGTCAAAATCATGCAGCGGAAAAAATAAATAAGACAAGATATGATGACCCAGGAAAACCAATGAAACCAACCAGTTTCACAGTAAAAAACCTGGGAGGAAACCTTCCCGAAAAGCAATCCACTATAGTAAAGAGAAGTTTCAGATCTAGTACAAAACTTTTGTCCCTAGACTCTACAATCCCCGTAGATGAACTCACAGCAAAAACCTTCTACCGCTTCAGAACCTCTGAACTCTTCAATATATGAACGCCACCCTTTTTGTTGCACGGATTCCAATACGTGACTAACTCCTTTGCACGAATCCTAGTACGTGACTCGCTCACCAACTTGAGGAGGAAGAATGTTGGCTACAAAGTTCTTCACTTCATCAACAATGAAGATCGAGAAGCACTTGGTTACAAAACCCTAAGGCGCAAAGACGCAGTAGCTTCTTTTTGAGAGAATAAGACATCGGTCACCTTTTGCATATGTTCTCCTTGTATTTTCTTATGTGACGACCTCTAAAATAAGACTTATATAGGTCTAGGGTTGTGAGAAAAGAAACCCTACACAAATACAAAAGTCTGACCCAAAAATCAGATCTGAAAATCTGAATTCCCATAACCTCGATAGATAGCAGGTGTCGAGAAGGTGTCAAGGTTTAATGAATCTCAACAGATACAGCTATCGAGGAGGTGTCGAGAAGGTGTCGAGGGGACATAAACTTTCTCGATCGATCGACCAGCTATCGAGAAGCTATCGAAATTGCGATAAGAATCAACTGAAGAGCTCGATAGATAGCCAACTGTCGAGAGGTGTCGAGAAGTTGTCGGGCTATCTGTCCGTAGGTGTCGAGCTATCTGTCCAGCTTTATTGAACACCTTTTCTTCACTTGTTTCTTGGTTCAATCTTCATGGCTTTAATACTAGACTTGAACAACATGTTTCTTCAAGTATTAAACACAACTTAGATCTACCCAAATACAAGTAAAGTGCGTTTTGTCAAAGGATTAACCAACTACATAAAATAGTGACATGTGTTCCTAACAAGTGAACACTTATATGTCCTAACAGATTTTTTTTTTTTTTTTTTTTTTTTTTGAGTTTCAATTAATGTGACTTTGATTGATGTAACCATTGGAACATCTTTCCGGCCCTTAGGTAGGTCTTGCATACCAACCGCAAAGTTACCAGAACGCCCTTCAATGCATACTAACCACCCACATAAGAATTTGTTTTCCTTCATGACCCACCATTTTCTTTGATCCCAAATAGTAGGAAATGGAGAGAGAAGAGAAGGTTTTTATGGTGGGACCCAACAATAAGGTATATTTTCTTCCATTTCTTCCTTACAAACCAAATAATTGAAAGTAAAGATGTTATCTTCTCTTCCCTTTCCTCTACCCTCTCTTCCCCCTTTCCTTTCCCTTCCCTATCCCTTGTTTAGACATAGTGTAAAATTGCTGCTTACCTTGTTTGATGTATGCTGAAGTTTCATATAGAAGTTGTGAAAACAACAGAGGTGCTCATTGTCTGGCAAAACATGCACGAAATGTGGAAGATATGAAGATGATAACCCCTTTGTCTGTACATTGAAAGTTAAATGCAATCTTGATTGTATAAACTTGAGATAATGCCTTAATGCTAAGATGTATGTGTACTTGACTTTTCGTGGATTGCAATAGATTGTTGTCTTTTTTTTTTTTTTAATAAAATAATTATAATTTTTTTTAAAGATTTCTAAAGATACTTTCTTAGGACCTACCAAACACTAAGATTTACTAATTTAAAAAAAAAAAATTACGTTTAAACCTACAATAATCTTAAATTCTCATGAATAAAAAATATTACCAACTGAACATCCAACAAAAGAGATTGATAGAAAGGGGGGACATAGTGTAACATTGTTAATAGTACCTAACATTATAGGCCTACAAAAGATAATGCAAACTTGATGGGTAAAGCCCCAAGCTTAAATCAGCAATTTAGCCCAACAATTGGGCCAGCCCAGCTCCACCCAGCCCAGAACTAATTTCATTCTACCATCCAACAAAAGAGTGTGTAATTATCAAGAATTTTCATGATATTTTTTCCTTTTTACAACCTCAAAATAAATAAAAAAAGAAAAGAAAAAGAAGAAGAAGAAGACGAAAAAGACCATGTATAACATTTTCCTTCCTTCTTGTCAGGCCAAAAAAGTAGAAGGGTATAAATTTACATTTTTTTTTTTTATAATCATTACATTGTGCTGGTATAGCATTATAGGCTTACAAAAGATTGTGCAAACTTGATGACTTGATGGGCAAAGCCCCAAATCTTAAATCAGCAATTTAGCCCAACAATTGGGCCAACCCAGAACTAACTTTTTTTTGAGAAACTGCCCACAACTAACTTCATTCTACCTTTTGACATATCTTCCAAATGCCACCTACACCACACCCACTGTTGCCACGTTTTCTAAGGCTGTACTTCGAAACTCTTGTCTAAACTCTTCAACTCCATAGTCAGTGGCTTGTCGGTTGGCTTGTTTCCGGTGATATCTCCGCAGGGACAGATGGCATTCTTTAGCTTGAAGATGGTGGGGGGCCCACTTCCTGCAGGGCTTGGAGAAAAACACATGCCCACAAAGACATCTATTCCTCTTCTTCAGGTTATTCAAAGTTCACACTCAAGCTCACATAAATTGAAGTTGCATCAATTGCTTACTCTAATTTAGTAATTGAGTTACTGGGTCCTGAGTTTTTTTACCATTTATTTGAAACATATACTATGCTATTTAGCTAGCTGCACTTTTTTGTTTTTGTTTTTGGAACTCCATTTTCTGTGCGAAGTTCAGTGATTTAATATTTCTATGTTTTCCACTGTAGAAACGATGTGCTATAACACTTAGCATTGATGGGATGTTTGTGAAGCTCACAACTTGAAAGGTTAATTAGGTGATGCTTTAGTGTGTAAATGCATTCTTTGGGTATGTCTTAATGCTTTGAGTATAGTATGTGATGTATGTAGATAATAAGTAGATTTGTGGCTTTTCCTTTGAAAAGTTGTGAAGTGTGAGTTGGAACCAGTTGTCAATAGATTCCCTAGGAAAATGTGCTTTTTTGTTTGCAGATTTTGGGAGAGTTTGTTGGTAGACAGTCTTACCTCCAATTTTGAGAGGGCCAATTCCTGGTGTTGTTGACGTTGAACATGTGATGTATCGCTTTGGTGGAGGGTACTTGCCATTGCGCCAAGGTCAGACCTTTATAGTGTTATTCTTAAGCCCTGCCCACCCAAAAAAGAGAAATAACTCCTAGGTAGTTTAGGCACTTAACAATGTAGGATACACCCACTCATGATGTACTGTTTTGTTTTCTATGCTAAGTAAATTGAGAATAAAAGGAGAGGAAGATGAGCCCTACAAGCAGCCCACCCAAAAAGGAATTTGAGATTGCTTTGTAGTTGCACTATCTTAGTGACTAATTTTCAAATTTTGAATTTAGTTGTACCATTAAGTTCCATTTATTTTTTTGGTCAAAGCCTTTAAAATGACAAAAATATGCCTTGAATGATAGCTTCTTCAATCTTAGCATTGTCAGATTTATTCCTCTAGTGTCAAGACTAGAGAAACTATCATTGAAATCATTAACGAGGGACTCCAATGATAAATTAATGCCCTACAAAAACTTTAAATCTTCTACCTAGGCCTATAGATTAAGTTGGCAGCTCGATATACACTTCAATTTTTTTAGGAGCTATAATTTCGGTCAAGGCTCTATGAGTTTTGTTTGTGTAGTGGTTTATGAAAATTGAGTTCTCATTGATGGGATATTTGTGAAATTCATAAATTGAAAGGTGCATCAGGGTGATGGTTAATAGTGTAATGTAAATAAATTTATGTGGGTTATTTGGCCAACCCTCAATAGATTCACTAGGGGGTTTTAACTACTAGAAAATTGGTTCAATTGGCTCTGAACCAAATCTGAGAACTGGTGCTAGCCACATTATCCTACCCTTTTTTTTAATCACATCTTACAACATTTCAAGGAAACTTGATCATGACCTTTCTATGATGTTGTGTTGTAGTTGCACCATATAGTAAGTGTTTTTTAATAGCTTCTTCAGTCTTCGCATTCTCAGATTATTCTGGGATTGATTCCCCAAATGCTAAGATCGATGAAGCTATCATTTAGAGAAATAAAGGAGCAATCAGAGAGAGAGACATCTGCAAAAACCTGAACTTCAAACCAGACCTATAGATTAGGTAGGCAGCTCAACATTTGCTTGTGTTTAGCCAGTTTGGGAGCAGCATTAGGCTCTTTGAGTTTTATTTTAGTGGTTAATGTAATTGTTTGTCTTTCATTTTGAGTTGTTTGTAACTGCTGCTGCATCTGGTTTTGCAGCTTGCACTTCTGTAATTTGGTTTGAATGAATTTGCTTATTCATCAAAAGAAAGGAGAGCAAGGATTTAAGAAAAGAGGGAAAAAAGATGCCTCTTGAGTAGAACTAAAATGAAGTTGTATTTGTGACTAAACCTCGAAGTAAACTATCACTTATTTTCCTAAGAAAAGATGGAAGAAAGAAAACAACAATTGCTTGTTTTGTTCACTTGCTTGCAGCCCTTGTGCACGTGCTAGGGTACTCTGAATGTTTTTCTATGCCAGTCAATTGGGCCTGGTTTATGTGAGGCCATTTTGGGTATTTTGGGTGCACATGAGGTTACAACTTTTCAGTTATTTTAGTTTGAACTAGTAAGAAAACTTGCATTATTAAGTGGATTGCACCTGTTTTAGAAAGTTAATAAAATCCAATTTACTAATATATGAATATTCTATTTGAAATGGCAGATGTTTATCATAATTTCACAATTTCAAATACTTAATACAGTTTATTTTGATAAAAAAATTCTTTGGAAGTCATAAGATGTTATAACACAATAATTATCATTGCCTCCTGCCTTTAACAAGGTTATTACCCAAGATTAGATGTGCCAATGTCATCTAACAGCAGTGTGTTAGACCCTAATTGAGTGTATATAGTAAGAGAAGTTGAGTGCTGTACTGTATAGGTCCCATAGTTAGTTGGTTAGTAATCAGTTAGAATAACTAACTAACTGAAAGTAGCAGCAGTGTATTACAAGAACCTATAAGAGGGAAATATGTGGATGTAATGGATCATAACTGATATAATAATTATTGTTCTTAATTCCTTTCCTCTGTTCCTATCTCTATCTTCTTTAGGAGACCATGTTCCCTCGAAGAAACCACAGTCATAAACCTTATCAATTCTACCTTTTCCATTACCAAAACAACTTAGAAGCATAACACAGTGAGGCCGTGGTAAGGTTTTTAGAGGTTTTGGATTCTAATCTTATTATTGACTGCAAAATAGTCAAAATAAGATGGGTTGCATATTGTATTCATGCATGCCAATCAATACACTATAACTTACCATAAGAAATTATAAAAATCATAATGAAGTGGGGTCAACGCACGTTTTTGCAGTGTTGAGGTTTATATTTTAAAGTTAATAGCCCATTCAATATCCTCATATGCTGCAACTGGTGTGCCTAATTTGTATAATTTTTGAGACTATCCAATATGAGACCACTATTAGAATTATGTGCCCTCAAAAACAATACTATGCATTTTTATTTGATAATAAAATTTTATTTTCACATTCATAATTTTTATAGGTATATTTAATTGTTTAACTGTGGCATGTGATATCACCTCTGTAGAAAAATCATGTTAATGATTAAAGAACCAAAGACAGGGAGTAATGATTTTTCATAGATTATTAAGTTGTTCTAGGCTGTGGATATTAATTGAATATTACCACTGAAGCCTACACTTGTTGTGCTGCTATATGATAGAATGATTTACTCCATTATTGAGATAGTGACTTTAAGCAGACAAATGGGTATAATATAACAAGTACATACACTGAATTGGATCCGATCAAGAACACCTTATTGAGTGATCACTGTTAATTAAAAGGTTGTTCTGTCACAATTTTTCTATTGTCCTCAAACATGAGAGGTTTGTGTATATTTATTTATCATGCACTTAACTTTGACAGTGTCAACTGGTGATGCTAATTTTAAAGGCTATATACAGACACGTTGGGTTATGTGTGTAATGAGTAAAATATGTAAATGCTCAACAATGAATCCACCAGTTTCTAAAGAAGATAGTATATTCAGTTGATTTTCATATTGAAGTTGGACTAAAAAAAAACCGGCCGGTGACATTTTTCAAAATGTTTTTCATATATATAATATTGTATATATATATTTAAAGAGTTTTTTCAAAGATATTTTGGAGTCCAATAGAAATTATGAAATCAAGAAATTAAGGATTATATAAGCTAGGGACATAACGGTGATATTAATCCAGTCCTAATGGCTTGTGGGAATATAGTGTGATGAAATGACATAGATATAAAATTGTAAGTAATGGGACCTCAATTGTAATTCTCTAATCTTCAGGGGTCAATTGCAATGTGTTGATTGACATTATTGCAATCTGTAGAAGTTCAAATATTTTCTTGATATGGTTAAGAAAATTAAGGAATAATTTTGAAAGAGTTTCAAGATAAGTCAATAACTTTCAAAAAGTTATTGATTAATCCTACAGCTGAAGATTAGGATCCCTAAGGTTTCTACGTCCAATCTCTCTCTTGGGTTTTAGAAGTCTTAAATAAAAATAAGATTTTAAAATATCATATCATGAGTTGGCCATCAGAACTACTGCGTGATATTGCAATCTTCTAAAAACTCAAAAAAAAAAAAAAAAAAAAAAAAAAAAAAAACAGAGAGAGAGAGGTGAATTCCTTGGGAGGCAACACACTTGGGTTGCTAAGAGAGGTACACAGTTTTGTTCTATATAGAATCTATGGTTGTGTGGTACAACGATCTTTAAATGAAAATATAAATTTTGTTTTATACTGCTTCTGCAAAAACTATCAACCACAATATATATATAACTACATGCTATGATTATGTTGGCATTTTTATATCCTCCCATCACTCTTGGACACGCTTTTCATGCTTAATATTATTAATTTTGAGTACTTATCATATGTTTCCCCCTCGACTTAAGATGCTCTAAAACAAACTCTTGGAACAAATATCTTTCAACTTCTTCCCTGATTTTTTCTTGTATCAATCTTTACTTGCCTATGTGCAAAAATTTCTGGTATTGTGATTGACGTATTAAACTAGTATAGCCTTAGTATGGAATGAATTTATTTAAAAAGCAGTACCAAATATAAGTTACCTGCAGTTTAAGTTGTTCTTATATAATTCAGTATTATGTTCTTCAAGTTTCTAAAGAGCTTTTCAGGTATAAATTTCTTGAAGTTGTCTTCACCATTATTGCAGTGTATAAGTACTGATGGGGCTTGTGAAGATGAATTTATTGAGATAAAGACAACTTCTGTGTTATGGTTTTACTAGTGGTTGAGTTATAAAAGTTTACCTTTCTTCCTTTATTGTTCTCTTCCTCTTTTGGGAACTATGGTCCACCAAAAGTACATTTCTAGAAGGTCAGGAGGGAGAAGAAACTTTTAAGTCTCATAAACCTTCCATTTAGGAAGTTAAAGGGCCTAGTGATGCAGGCATTGAGGCCAAGATTAAAAACATAAATGCCTTTTCTCTCTTCCTTTATCTTGAACAAACTTGCAAGGGGCATGAATACCATAGCTAAATAGCCAATACTATGCTGTACTTGTAATGCTTAAGACCACTTTTGGTTGGAGATAATTAGGGTTTGTACAGAGCTTTTTCAGTTTATTCAGAATTTTTCTTTCAATTCTGTTTGCAGTTGAAAAGTGAGAAAGGGTGGAAAACAGAAGTTCCGATAAACTTGAGTGTTTCACGAAGAGATATGATGATATATTTGACTGCTGGGATTTTGAGTGGTCCAACAGAGCCTGTTGAAGCACGTGTTGTGAAACCTGAGATCAGGAGAAAGATCAGGGAAAAACTTGATATGCTTAGGGAAAAGGCTGGCTTATCAAAACCAAAAAATGAGAACGGGACGAAGACACCCCCAGCACCACCATCAGCAAACGAGAAAGAGCTTTCACTCATGCCGCCACTGCCAATACCGTCTCCAAATTCTAAAAAACCTCTGGTGGAAGCTACTCTTCCCTGACCACAAGACAGTAATGACACTCCATCCTATGATCCTTTGTTGAATTCTGAATGATGGCTTTGTTCAAAAGTTAAGCTTTTCGTTTATCTTATCTTCAGACTATGAATAACAATTTACAAACCCCCAAATTGACACTTCTAGTGCAGAACCCATTAGTTTTGTGCCGTTCCAAATGGCCTTGATGAAGCTTTGGTTGCCTAATCTTAGCTTCAACTACTAGCAAGCAGGTCCTAAATCCTAAAAACATTAGATGCAAGTCTATAACTTTGATTTGGCTGGGCTGTTGTTCTCTTGTTTAATTCCCCAAAACATAGAGTAATACATAAGGAAACCAATCCATACCTGGATCTTGCTGTGCTAACTTTAGGCGAATGATTCTGGTGTCACCAAAAGTATTCCAAAATCATCTGTCTCACATTGCACAGAGTTGATCTTAGTAGATCATGAAACATTACAGTAGTTGATCCTAGTAGATTGCATATGCAACACATATTTGTTACCATATGCACTTCCCCGCTCATCTGCATATAGATAATTCATCAAAGTTTATTGAAACTTTAATTGCATAACAAATTGATATCTTTTTTATGTATCACAACAGTGGTTTGTGTGTTAGCATATAGTCAAGACTGCCAGAATCACCACTGGATTTGCATTGTTCGTGCCAAATGAAGTTTAGTAGCAGACGGCATATAGCAGCATCTTAGGCTAGCATCACTGCTTGTACATGCATCTCCTTGTTTGAGGCTTCTCTTCCCATGTTGTATTTGGATTTGTAGGATATATTGCTCTAAGATGTGCGCTGTACTGTGATTTCACTAAACTCAATTGGCAAGATATTTAAGTTGGACCTAGCCAAAGTTGGTTGTACTCATACTCAATGCACAAAGCGGCACAAGGCTCCTACGTTTACAGGGGTCTAAAAGACGTGGTTAGTAGGTAACTTTATCTTTAAATTTGGAAAGCTAATTTTCAAAATTGAATATTTAACACATCAATCGCGAAGTTGGGTACCGAACTTTTTCTCTTTTTTACCATGAGTTTGGTATTGACATTAGTTACAAATAATGCCCTCCTCCCTAAATGAGATTTTTTTGGGCAAAAGGGTTGGATTTACAAGTGCATTGGACCTGTTGAGATATGAATACATGACAATTAATTGACACGTGTTTAAATCTCAACGGGCCTAATGTACAAGAGTACCGGACCCAATTGTGCATTAATTTATGGCTTACACATAATATCCCAAAAAAATAAAAACAAACTTCCTTTGATTCCATAAAAACTTCGATTAAGGGAAATAAAACAAACTACAGTATCTTAATTCAGTGGTACAAATCCACTTCAAAAAAAGAAAAGAAAAATCAGTGGTAGAAATCTGCAACAAAATGGAACAAACAAAAAGCAAATAAACTCAATTGGTCTTCTTATCCATGTTCCTAACAAGCTGTTTCATCTGAAACCTCCAAAACAAGAAATAAGCTAAACCCAAACCAACCAAAACATAAACCCAAACCTTCTCATCCTCACCCTCTCTCTCAGACCTTACTTCCTCAATCCTAAACCCCTGTCTCCCTGAAACCCCATTGATATGTCCCTCCAACACATGCCCGTACAACACGTAAGCCCTGTCTTCTGCACCCACCGCCACCGAGGTCGCAAACCCTTCTTCGTCGAGCTCAACCTCGTCAAACACCACACCTTCCGCCCAACTATCCTGGCTCTTCAAAAACCACAGCTTCTTGTGGGACACCACCAAAACGACGCCGTCTCTTCGTACCGCTATCCCATCAGCAAAACTCAAATCTCTGTTCAACAAAACCTGCCTGGCAGTACCGTCGTCAGCGTCGACCTTGTACATCTTGCCCGTATTGGATTGCACCACCAACAAGTACCCCTTGCTGACGTATGCGATCCCGTTTAGCCCGCAGAAACTAAACGGTGCGTTTTGGTCCACGTGTTGGGCAGTGAAAACCTTTGATTTCGAAAAGATCGACGGCTGTCCTTCCTTGTTGACTTTCCAGATGAAGTTCGAGACCGAGTTGGTTACGTAGGCGTTTCCATCGAAATCCACCGCGACGTCGTTTGCTGTCTGACGTGTCGTCGCGGCGGCGGCGACGTCGTCGTCTTCGAGGACGGAGAGGAAGATGCGGCGTCGTTTTTGGAGGTCGTAAGAGGCCAAGGCGGTGAAGTGAGGGAGCGGATCGACGGCGGTGATGGCGGCGAGGAGGCGTTTGTTGACGGCGTCGACGGCCAGGCCCAAAACGGTGGCGTTTTGGGGGAGGTCGAGGTCGGAGATTAGAGTTTCGACGACTCCGGCGTCGGAGACAGACTCGATTTTGCGGTCGCGGACAGAACCTACGAGGAAGTGTTGGGCTGATGGGTCGTAGGTTAGGCCTTCTGGGTAGAGGTTCGGGGATCGGAAGGTGATGACGTGGGGCTTTCTGGCGTGGGTTTGAGAAACTGGGCCCAGTAAAAGGACGGTCAGGATTGTGAGGATCACGATCTTGATTGGGGTTTGATTGGATTTAATCAGAGCCATCTTTGGGGGATTTGTGTGTTTTGTTTGAGTGGTGTGTGTAGTTGTTGTACTGTGTATTAATAAGGTGGATAAAAGGAATTGCTTATGGGCTTTGTTTTTCGGTTTCTTGTCAAACAAACCGTATGTATCAATCAGTATCGTAGGGATATGATTTGATTTCTTGTCAAAAAAGAAGTTGTTGTTTGAATTAAGAACGAATTCTCTAAGTTGTAGTAGTTTGAATTGTATACATGTTATGTTATGGTTTTCAATCTTGTTCTGGGGGATGCCTCATCCACCATCCTACACATTGAAACTAATTAAAAATTCATTGATGCATTTGTTCTTATCACGTAAATTTAGTCTTTAACTTTTTTTTGTTTTTGTTTTTGGTATTAGTAGTGTTAATAATTAGTGTCTGTATAATAAAATTAGTGTTAATAATTAGTGTATATCCTTTAAAGAAATAATTATTTCATGTGAAAGTAATGTTACTTTTAATTCATAATTATTTTTTTAGGTCGGAACAATTCACAATTTTTTTTTTAATCTTAAAAAAAAAAAAAAAAAAAAAAAAACACAATTCACTAACTTATGAGCTTAATAAGTTGTGGGGGAAAAAACTATATTCTTACCCGTGCTCTTTATTTAAATTGGTTGAATGAATTTAATAAAAAAAAATTGGTTGAAGGAAGATTTTCAAGAAAAAATTTAAGTTGGTTTGATTAATGACAATTGGTGCGTCATTTAAGAGCACCCACAGTAGATGTGGGATATGTGCCAAATGCTAAATATTTGGCACATATTCCACACCAAACAGCAAAAACTCACTTCATCAGATGTGGCAAATCTTAAAAATTTTGCCACATGTGAACAGTACCGTTGCAAATTTGCAATGGTATGGACGAAAAATTGTATAATTTTTATTGTTTTTTTTATTCTGTTTTCTCTCTCCTCTCTCTTCAGTTAATTTTTATTGGGTTAAATATATTATTTTATTGTGTTGTTTATATTATTTTAATGTGTAGTAAATATTATTTAATGTATAGAATTGAATGATAAAATATCTGATAAATAGAATGTTGTAAAATGATGTGGTAATATAATAAAGTAGGTCTTTGGTGTGGCAAAATGACATTTTTTTTGCAACATCTGATGTGGATGCTTTAAGACAATATGAGCATATGTTCAAATTCATATTTAATCTTAAAGGCATGTATTTTATATGCTTAATAATTTTGCAAGTGTTCCACTCCTTT
The DNA here is from genome assembly GCA_032727855.1 of Quercus ilex subsp. ballota. Classification (NCBI taxonomy): domain Eukaryota; kingdom Viridiplantae; phylum Streptophyta; class Magnoliopsida; order Fagales; family Fagaceae; genus Quercus; species Quercus ilex. Next base: position 3,014,624 of record CM064908.1, on the reverse strand, counting down.
AAAAAGTGAAGGGTTTAAAGGGGTAATGTAAGATGTCCCTCCAAATTCCCTCAATCCACCCCCTCTTATGTCATTACATTATCATACAAAAACTTCCAAGTTAATTAGATTTTGGATAAAGATGTCCTTCCAAATTCCCTCAATCCAACCCCTCTTATGTCATTACATTATCATACAAAAACTTTCAAGTTAATTAGATTTTGGGTATGGAATATTGCACAAGGATTAGTTGTAAATTTTGGGTACATAAGATTGCACAGGAATTAGTTAGTGAATTGTTCTATCTTGAAATAATCGACACATCACACATTCCAATCATAGTATATACGAGTTTTCCTTTACAAAATCAGATTTGGTTCTCTATAATATAAATAGCAACTTTTTTCTTTAATTGAGAGATCAAAAGCCTCAAATCAAAAAGCTTATTTGTATTAGAATTTTTGTCCTCTCTTCATATTTTCAAGGAAGAATATGTCTTTGTTTTTAGTCGATGAAACCAATTTTAACTTGGCTCCTCCAAGTAGTCCTCCGCCAATGATCGTCGTGGAAGAAGAAGAAGAAGAGGAGGATGTTTATGATGATTATGATGGTGCTGTTCTTTTTATTGACTATGGTGATGATGATGATGAAGGTGGTTGTTGGGGACATATTTTTATGTAATTGGCATATCCTTTGACAAAACGCACTTTACTTGTATTTGAGTAAATCTAAGTAGGTTCAAGATGATCATCACAAATGGTTAAAATTGAAGACATGAAGATTACTCAAGAACTGCTCAAGAAAAGTGCAATCTGCAGGTCTCGATACCTCCTCGACAGAAGCTCGATCTGTCGAGATTCATTAAAGCTCGATAGATATCTCGATCGATCGAGCTTACGGATTTTCAGATTATAGCTAGCAATGTTTTATTCTAAAAGGCTATTTGTTTATGGGTTTGTATAATCCTTATTGGACAAGGAAAAGCCCAAGGTTTGTGTAAACCTATTTGGAATAGGAGAGCCCATTAAGCTCCTATTTAAAGGAGGTGGGAAAAAGAAAATCCTAACCCTAGAGAGCTTCATAAGGTTTTCTTTTTGAAACCCTAGCCTCCTCCTATAGAAGAAAGAGTTCTTGCTGCGTTTCTTGTACGCCTTGGGTTCTGTAACCAAGCAAAGTCTCTTGCACCAACATTGAAGATCTTATTGGTGTTTCTATGTGAAGCTGCTACAAATCAACTACAACAATCAAAGGGTTGCTGTGGCGTTAGTCACGTACTGGGATTCGTGCAAAGGAGTAAGCCGCGTACTAGGATCCGCGCATCAAATTGGTTAGTCACGTACTTGGGAGCCGTGCATCAAAAAGGGGAACTGTCACTACAGATCAAGTCCAATTGGGTATTGGGGTAAAGGTTCAACTGTAGGTTGGTAAGGTACTTGGGATTCCTTTACTTGTAACCGCTTGATTTGATAGTAGTAGAGTTTCGGGAGTGGTGACCTGAAAATCACCTGGTGGGGTTTTTGCCGTTAGGGTTTTCCCCATTCGTAAACAAATCACCGTGTTATTTATTTTCCGTTGCATATCTAGTTGATTGGTGATTTGTTTGTGCTTCCATTAAATTGCATGATTAATTGATTAATTAATTACTTGGCTAAATTAATTAATTAGGGTTAATCACAATGGGTCATTCAGATTGTGACCTAACAGTGGTGTTTATTACAACGAATCTCCCGAAAATGTTGTTGATGATGATTCTGATGATGTAAGATTAATTATAGGCTTGAAAGTGATGAATATTGAAGAAGGGTCATTGTTGCTTTTGGGTGGTGAGTGTGTAGTGTGTTTGGAAGACTTTCGTGTAGGGTGGCATGCTAAGCTGCCACGCTCACATATTTTTCATCAAAATTACATTCTTCCATGTCTATGGATGAATGATTTCTGTCCATTCTGTCGCCATAAGATGGCTTAGTTTGATAGATTCTTTGTTTGTTGAATTTAATTTTATCTAAAATTTGTCTTAATGTTAATTTTTAGCTTGTTCTGATTAAGTGTGTGATTCTTTCAAAGCACACTGAATTGAAACTGTGTATTTACGAAATTATGTTTTGAAGTTAATTTAACTATTACAAACTCTTTTTTTTAAATCTATTCATAGCTTGTAGAAATATCTCCTTCCGCGGTTTCACTTTGCATGTTTGATTAGCACTAACTACTTCTAAAATGCTGAAGAAATATCGAATTAAAAAAAAAAAATGAAAAAAAAAGAAACTTGTGTAAGTAATACCCTCAAAATTGTGAAAACAAATATCAAATTTTCTAGTTGCATGAACAAATCCAAGGGCAAGGCTTCCTTGTGGACATAGCACACGACAAATATTTCATGTTCTTTAAGGCTTGATCATTGTGCCTACTTGCAAATATTTCATGTTGTAAAAGACTATTCTCACTTTCCTTTCCCTATGTACTTCTTGTCAGTGACGGCTCTAGGAATTTTGTTGAGGGTGGTTACTAAGAAATTTAAATTACCACTATTTTTTTTTTGGTACCATTTTTTAAAGAAAAATGAAATTAGAAACTATTTTTATTGAATAGGTTGAATGAGCTACAAATTTTATCTTTTTGTTTTATAATAGACTTTATGTTGAATAATTTTCTCACTTGTTGTTGTTTGGTCTTGTCTTGTTTTTGTTTGTTTTATGTTTGTTGTTATTTGAGCTAATATTTATTGTTGTTATTTAAGCTTTAAAAAAGCCAAAGACCTTGTAGCTGAATTAGTACCTCTCCCATGCACAAAGTGTTTGAGGGACTGGGGGGAAAGGATTCGAGCTGTGGGGTTAGTAGTATATTGTAATTATATCTTTAAAAAAAAAAAAAAAGCTTTAAAAAAACAGGGATTAAAAATTATGTTTGGAGGTAGAATTAATTTTGGAGTAATGTTACATCCATAATATTTTTACAATAAATCTTATGCAAAAGGCTGTTATTTGTGAGTAAAAAAAAAAATATTAGTATTTGGCCTAAATTAGAATCAGTAACAGTTTACTATGTTAGAATTGTTGTAAAATTATTGTAAAAATATTGTGAATATAGTAGCACTACTCTTAATTTTGTTGAACCCAAATTTTTGTAATTCTTAAATGAGGGTGTTCAAAACTTTTATTAGGATAGTTATAATAAGTTATTTTAGCATATAATATTTTTTTGGCAAGTGTATATACACATATTTTTTGCAAGCCAGGGTGGTCATAAGGTGGTCCTATGAACACCCTGGCTTGCATGTAGAGCCTCCCCGTGCCTTTCAAACGTTTTAAAGCAAGATCTTTTGCCATTGAGTCATGTCTTGCATAAGATTGTATATAACATGCTAAAATTATTTTTACATGATCATAACTTCCTTATCTAATTTTTTACATGAAATTGGATCCAATTTAAATAAAATCAGATTAACATAAAGTTTAGCATATATGATATGCATACCATGAAGGCATGGGGTTGGCCACTGGGGTTTTTTGCTTGTCTTTTGTCTTTGGTGGTGCGTGAGGAAATTAGCATTGCTAGGGGTCAATTTAAAGTTGGGAATTTCTAAATACCGTTTTTGAGTTATACCATTCTAAACAAAATTTATATTTTGGAAAAAGCGAAAAAAACAAATTTATGTTTAAGATCTAAAAAACATTTTTTCAATGTTTTTTTTTTAAAAGAAAATTGAATATAGATAAGAGATAAACAGAAAATGGTGTACACTAAAAGTGTGCACAGAACACTTGCTATATACCCTATCCAACAAGTAAATAATCAAACAGCTCTGCCACATATATAGTTTCACAAGATAATGAGAAACTAAATGACAATAATCAACTTACATCATGCATGGCTAATAAGCACCATTGCAATGTCCTCCCTTGTAAATTCTTTAAATGCATCTTCAACTTGTTCAACAGTTATTTCTTAGAGAGACAAGTAAAACTTCTTTATGAGAAACAGAGAATGAATAGATCATTGTTACAAAACAATTGTTGCCAAGCCTTATGGTTGTAGTACCCGTTTGGATACTGAGTCTGCATTTAGTGTTTGCGTTTCACCTTTTTTTGTTAGAAGAGCAGATTATGCTTTTTCAGTGGGTATCATGCACTATTCACACATTTAAAAATTATTTTGCTACAGTGTTTTTAGTTTTCAGTTTTCAATGATATCCAAATAGACCCATAGTATTTCAAGTATTCTATTCACTTTCTATTTTTATTTTTTTCAAATGTGTATTAATGTGCTATCAGCTATGTAACAAAATTGGAACCCTTCCTTACTTGTAAACCCTTTCACCCACTTCATAAAGGTTACAACAAGTATAATCACTTTATATCACTTTTTAAACTTTTTTTTATTGACACATTAACTGGTAAAGTTGTGGATTAAGCTTTCATTGTGGGTGAGTAAGAAGTTTATTAAATGAAAATCAATTGTCAACCTCTCTCTCTCTCTCTCTCTCTCTCTCTCTCTCATTAGCATAACATTTTAGTCCATTCGGTTTATTTATTGAAGAATGGGAAAAAACAGGTTTAAATCCAAATTTATTAAAAAAAAAATATAGATCTCAAACCCGTGAAGAGAGAAGTTGATAATTAATGTTGATTAAACAAACTTCTTATTCACCCATATAGTATATATTTGTACAACAACTTTGATGCATAGAAATACAAAAATTATTCAGAACCTATTTATAGTATAAAGATTTCCAACAACACACTTCTACCAATCTTCCCGCTCCATAGATCATTCCACCACCCTTTATTTATTTATATTCTTTTAAGTAAAAAAGCTTATTAGTATTAGAATTTCTGTCCTCACTTCATATTTTCAATGAGGATTAGGTCATTCTTTTTAGTCATGATCGTCGTGGAAGAAGAAGAAGAAGAAGAAGAAGAAGAAGAAGAGGAGGATGTTTATGATGATAATGACGGTGCTGCTCTTTTTATTGACTATGGTGATGATGATGAAGGTGGTGTTTATTACAACCACTACAACAAAATGTACTTTTAGTGACGAAAATTAGAGAGGAAATATTTTTTGTCACTAAAAATACAGCTTTAGTGACGAAATTCATATTTCGTCACTAATAATGAAAAAAATTATTTCATTTAGCGACGAAAAATAAATTTCGTCGCTATTGTGATCTGAAAAATAAGCGCCACAGAGGGAAACTTTGGCGCCAACTTAATTAATCTATAGTGACGAAATATTTCGTCACTAAAAGTTGAAATTTGTAGTGACGAAATATTTCGTCATTGTAGGTATTGATGTGGATAGTTTTAGTGACAAAAATACTTTCGTCGCTATAAGTAAGTATTAGTGACGAAAATTAGTCGTCACTAAAAAAATAAAGGCTTTGCACTTATATGTTTTTAGCGACGAAATAACATTTCGTCACTAAAAGTATGCTTTAGTGACGAAATATTAATTTCGTCACTAAAAACAATAATAGATTTTTTAGTGACGAAATCATAAGTATGAGTACATTATCAGCGACGAATTTGAGTTCGTCGCTAAAGGTATCCAATAGTGACGAATCCGAGTTCGTCACTAAAAGCTTTGTACATATATGAACTCAGGCACCAGCCAAAAAAATTGTTCCGCCAAAACTAAATTTAGCAACAGCGACGAACCGTTTCGTCACTAAAAGTTTAATTTTTTGCGACGAAAACGTTCGTCGCTAAAGGTGTTAGTGATAACACTTATATGAGCTTTAGCCCATTTTTTTTTTTTTTTTCACTTCTCTTTTCTGGTTTTTCTCCCTTTCCCTCACATACCCACAAAATCCCTTTCCCTCACTTCTCTTTTCTGGTCGCCGTCGTCGCCGATTCAGCGACGCTTGGACTCGGCGACGCTAAGGCGACGATCCCAACGTTGCACTGGCAACGCAAAGGCGACGCACTGGCAATGCGAAGGCCTAGTGTCGCACTCAGCGTCGCACTCAGCGGCACACTGGCGACGCACCCAGTGACGCTCTGGCTCCCACCTAGCGACGATTCAGCTTCCCTTCGCCGGTTCAACTGGTGACCTTTCGCCTTCCATTCACCGATTCAGGTCTTTTTTTTTTTTTTTTCTTTCTCCTTTTGAGTCCAATGCTAATCTTCTTCTCTTTTTAAATTGATTTCTTAGTTTTATACTTATTGGTTATGACTAATTCTTTGGCTGCAAATCTTTTTGGAATTTAGGTTGGTTTTTATTTTTATTATTTTTATTATTATTATTTTTTTATGAAATTCAATTTTAAACCCTTTTGTTTTACAGGAAGAGACTAGTGTCTGGAGTTCAACCAACTAGATCTATTCACCTTGGAAATTATCTTGGAGCCATAAAGAATTGGATTTCACTTGGAGCTATAAACAGAAAATGGTGTACACTAAAAGTGTGCATAGAACACTTGTTATATACCCTATCGAACAAGTAAATAATCAAACAGCTCTGTCACATATATAGTTGCTGAAGATAATGAGTAACTAAATGACAATAATCAACTTACATTATGGCTAATAAGCACTATTGCAATGTCCTCCCTTGTAAATTCTTTAAATGCATCTTCAACTTGTTCAACAGTTATTTCTTAGAGAGACAAGTAAAACTTCTTTATGAGAAAAAGGTAAGGAAGTCAGCAAAATTATTTTAATATATATTGTTAGCTACAAAAAAAATATGCTTTGTAACAATGAAACAGAGAATGAACTGATCATTGTCACACAACAATTGATGCCAAGCCTTATGGTTGTAGTATTTCAAGTATTCTGTTCACTTTGTATTTTTATCTTTTTCAAATGTGTATTTATGTGCTATTAGCTATGTAACAAAATTCGAACTCGTCCTTACTTGTAAACCCTTTTTCACCCACTTTGTCGAACCGTGTGTCTTATCGATCCATCCAACAACCAATTGGTGAAGGATGAGAGGGCACAAATCTTTTATAGCATTTGATCGCAACCAAGCCCATTGGTATTGGTGTAAATTGTGAAATCCCTCACACACTTCATAAAGGTTACAAGTATAATAACTTTATATTACTTTTTAAACTTTTGTTTATTGACAAGTTAACTTGTAAAATTGTAGATTAAACTTTCACTGTGAGTGAGTAAGTAGTTTATTAAACGAAAATCAATTGTCAACCTCTCTCTCTCTCATATCAACATAGCATTTTAGTCCAATTGATTTATTTACTGAAGAATGGGAAAAAACAAGTTTGGGTTTAGAGTACCTAGTCTAAATTCAAATTTATTAAAAAAATATAGATCTCAAACCCGTGGAGAGAGAAGTTGATAGTTAATGTTCCTTAAACAAACTTCTTATTCACCCATACAGTATATATTGTACAACAACTTTAATGCATAGAAATAAAAAAATTATTCAGAACCTATTTATAGTATAAAGATTTCCAACACACTTCCACCAATCTTCCCGCTACAGAGATCATTCCACCCTGTTTCTTCTCAAAAAAAAGAAAAGAAAAGAAAAAGTCAGCCCTGTTAATTGGCTCTTCATATTAGTATTAGGTCATACATGTTAGTTTCCAAATAATATTATCAACATTTTTAGCAAATTCAAAATAACAATCACACACAAGAATATAAAATTTATGTGGAAAACCCTTTCTTTTTAAAGGGAAAAACCACGAGACAAACTCCGAATAATTTCACTATTATCAAATCAATTGCAATAAATCTTGTGGATGTCTCACGGCTAAAGAAAAAATCTCTTTTGTTTTCTTTGCTCCCACACACACTAATTATTTTTTTCAAAGGTGGCAACACTTTGCTTTTTTCTTTTTATTTTCTTCTCCACCCACAGCTCTCTCTTTTGGCTGTCTTCTTTTTCTCTAAGCGGCCCCCTCTTGGGGGCTCTCTCTTTTCTTTGTGCGGCTCTCTTTTTTGTTTCTCCCAAGCAAAATCTTTTTTTTCTCTCTTAGTTTCACGCTCTATTTTCCCTCTTTTCATATGGAGGACCCTTAGGCCAAAGCCATCAAATTTTTTGTAGCATTGTCTATTTATAAAACTCTTTTCCTATTTCCTCTTGGACTAGGAATATATTACCTCTTTAACAAGGAATAGATTTTCATTCCATATCAAGAAATAGTCTTTCCTTCCACAACAAGGAAACCTAAATTAATTTTTCATTTTTCAATTAGGAAACCTAACTGACTTTCCAAGTCACAATTGGAATTTGAGACAATTTCCCAACAATACATTTATTGACATGCTTGACAATCAAGTCTTTAAAGAAAAATAACTAAAGCTCGTAATATGAATTCTGGCCAAGAGAGAGAGAATAAACACTGAAAATAACTAAATATCATCTCAAGTTATCAAGAAGGATCTATAAAAACTTATAAATATAAATTGCATGATGATCTACATCAACCATGATGGACAATACTCAGAAGTAGTTGGTCAAAATATCATATGCCACGCCCCATAGAAAAGCGTAACAAAAGGTTGTGATATATGTCAAGTTTGGCCTTTTCAGCACTCAAATATGTCTTCTCCAAGTCGAATTCCCTTTGCTTTTCATCAGCTATAGAGCACAGTTCACGAACTCTCTCGATTTCCTTCTCCAAATAAGATTTTTCATTCACCAAGTCCTTCAAATATTGATCTTTTTCATTATTTTGTGCTTGTTTTACAGCTTCTTGAGTCTTTCTTTTTCTCGCTTCAAATGTAACAGATGTTGCCTTCACATTCACGCTCTCCATAGCAATCATCACAACTGATATTACAAATAAAATATTAGCAAACATACAATAAAAACAGTGAACCATAGAGAAAGAACCAATTACATATGTACAAGAAAATTAAAAACTCAATACGTTAATGAAAACCATAAAATAAATAGAAAGAAAGATATTGAAAGTATAACTCACCTGAAAAAAGTTGTGGAATTTAAAAGCTCAATGAATAATAAAGGAGTGAAAAACTAGTAAAACTTGACATGATAATAACTCTCTTTTGTGGTGGTATTTATAGAGGAACCTTGTGTTTATCGATTTATGTAACTCTTATGTCATTACGTTTTCATGAAAAAAAAATTCCAAGATAATTAGGTTTTGGGTACGTAATATTGCACAGAGATTAGTTGTAAATTTTATCTTGAAATAACCGACACATCACACGTCCCAATTATAGTATGTACGGGTTTTCCTTTACAAAATTGGATTAGGTTCTATAATATAAATAGTAGCAGTTTTCTTTTATTGAGAGATCAAAAGCCTCAAATCAAAAAGCTTATTAGTATTAGAATTTCTGTCCTCACTTCATATTTTCAATGAGGATTAGGTCTTTCTTTTTAGTCATGATCATCGTGGAAAAAGAAAAAGCAGAAGAAGAAGAAGAAGAAGAAGAAGAAGAAGAGGAGGATGCTTGTGATGGTTATGATGGTGTTGTTCTTTTTATTGACTATGGTGGTGATGATGAAGGTGGTATTTACTACAACGAATCTCCCGAGGATGCTGTTGATGATGATTCTGATGATAAAAGATTAATTGTAGGCTTGAAAGTGGTGAATATTGAAGAAGGGTCATCGTTGCTTTTGGGTGGTGAGTGTGCGGTGTGTTTGGAATAGTTTCGTGTGGGGTGGCATGCTAAGCTGCCATGCTCACATATCTTTCATCGAAACTGCATTCTTCCATGGCTACGGATGAGTGATTTCTGTCCATTCTGTCGTCATAAGATGGCTTAGTTTGATAGATTCTTTGTTTGTTGATCTTAATTTTATCTCAAATTTGTCTTAGTGTTAATTTCTAGTTTGTTCTGATTGTGTGATTCTTTCAAAGCACATTGAACTGAAGCTGTGTGTGTTTACAAAATGATGTTTTGAAGTTGATTTAACTATTACAAACTCTTTTTTTTAATCTATTCATAGCTTGTAGAAATATCTCCTTCAGTGGTTTCACTTTGCATGTATGATTAGCACTAAATACTTCTAAAAGGCTGCCAAGAACTATCGAATTTATTTTAAAAAAAAGTAACCAGTGCAGCCGTGCAGGTAATACCCTCAAAATTGTGAAAGCAAATGTCAAAATTTCTTGTTGCATGAACAATAGATTTAAGACCTTAAGTGTTGTTAGTGGTAGTAATCTAGTACGTCCCTTGTATGTCTAATTAGCATAAATCAAGTATGGTACCTTGTTGGGAAAATTAAGCACCAGAAGAACCCCTGAACTCCCAAAAAATCATCCTCTGGGAGGAGGTTGGAAATAAGGATGCCTTAAAGGTAAAGCATCATCAACACTCAATCGATCCTCCTAAAATTCACATGCATTTAAAACCTGAATCCCAACAGATGAAATTTCATTAATAGGTGTACAGACCAGATTATATACTCAGATTGTATGCTTGGAAAAAAGAAGACCATCCTTAATAAAAAAAATACCGCATTCCTCAAGGTCCATACCAACTACTTTCCTAAAGGGACAACACGTTTTATCTATTTGTAAAATAAATACCTCATGTCCTAAAACATGTCTCATGCGCTTTTTCAGGCCTATAAATTCTTATTGTATGAGTCACTCTTATACATAATATGGCAAGGATGTCAATTCTAGTTCTAGAAGGGCACCATAAATAAAATCAGATTTCACACCCTCCAAAAAGATAAAAGAATCAGAAAAGAAGAAAGGGATTACGAATTTCCTGAAAGAAAACTTTGTTGGCAAATAGACACTTAATCAATGAACACAATCCAAGAGAAAGCAATACAGAACAAACAGCCTAAAGTTTAATTCACACAACTTAAAGAAGTGCCAAATTACATCAGCCAATATATAGCACACATTTAACATAAGGTAAAAAACTTCAAATTTCCTCTAAATTTCCCTTACTCCTAAAAAGAAAATATAACATCGAAAATTAATATATTACTACCTTTGCTCAATTAATATAACACAGAGTTGTGCCAGCAGCCATAGATTCCACGAGCATAGATGCCATGGCATAGCATATTAGGAATTAAGCATGTTGTTCAACCATGCTGCTCTTAAAATAAAATCCACTTCTGCGATGTCTAATGTCTATGAATCTATCACCAAACTACTTATCCAATAAATAAAAAAGAATCTATCACCAAACTAAAATGTAAAGTCAGGGTAAAAGATGATGGAAAAAGAATGAAAAAGTATACTTAACACTGACAAACACAGGAGAATATTCAGCACTAAAACACAGTACATTGTAACACTAAAACAATCCAGCTGTCACTTAGCAATAAAAGATGGTACACTTACTTGGTCCATTGAGTGATGATGTTTTGAAGAACTCCCAGAGATTAAGATACACAATTCCATAAATGATCTAATCCTGTCATCATAAGAAAAAGTTTCAATCATCAATCTCAGAATTTACCCAAAAAAAGGACAGATCCAATGTAGTCTTTCTTTAATGCAAACAAATTTGATGGCTTAAATCTCATCTTATATAATCTGATTATATTCAACATTTGTATTAAAATTCAGAAACAGAAAGAAAAAAAAATCAATTTCTCCACATCATAATGAGAAGCTTTTAACAACTTGAATCTAAAATATCAGAAAGGGGATTGTTTGGTAAGGGGAAGAAAGATATCTGTAAATTGATTCTTAGTCCATTAGCTGGAATAGGAACATCAAGTATGCAACCCTTTTGTTCTGAAGCCATAGACTTCAAACATGACATTATATAAAAATAGAGATTTGGGCCAATAAAAATCAAGTTACATATCTAATCCTTTGTCTCTCATTTGCTTAACTACAAAGACTAAGAGCTTATATGGAACAATGTAATTACAGATCAGTTAATTGTAGAAGGTGAAGCTATGGGGGGTGGAGATAGTTAATATGAAGGCACTTCGAATGCACAAATAGCCAAAACTTTTGAACAGATGTTAATGTGGAGGAGAGGCAAATGGTTAATTGCAGAAAATTTGGTCATAAAAACCTGCTACAGAGGATCCAAATATCATCCTATAGAAAAGATTATATGGCTAAGAATACTTGCTACACAGGATCATAAAAATTTTCATAAATGTGGGACGATATGTCAGATGATTTAAAGTATATGCCTAACACTTTTTTTAAATTGATAAGTTTCAAGTGCATCAAGTGGGTCTTGAACCTACGATGACCTTACCCTCCAACCCAATGTTGTGCAGGAAGAAAGTGTGAGCCAGAGCTCATTGGGTGTCATACCAAACACTTATCATGAAATGAATTAATATTATCATGCCTAAACAATACTATTTTGTTTTAACATCCTTATTTTTAGCATACACTATGACACAGGAGCAGAGTTATCACATTGATTAGTGCTACATTGCTAGACAGCTTTGCACTTTAGATCAGAGAGTCATCTTCGGATCAGAAACTAGTCCATCAAGATTTATTTTCAAGCTCGTCAATGGTTATTTGTAACAGATGCAATACTATCACTGAGAGCCACTCAAAAGTACAAAATAATTTGACAATCTTAAAATCTCCTCAACAGCAAAACTCACTTATATGCCAGCTCTTTTAAGTCTTCATTCAACCCTGAACATACTGATCTAAAAGAGCAGGTGTTAAGGAACTTATTTGAAATACATTTGGTGATCCTAAGGTCAACTCCAACATCACAACGCCAACACTACTCCACATATCATACCTGTCAAGTAAAGGTGATTATTTGTATTGCAATGCAAATTAAATAAATCCAACATATGAAGATGCATACGCAGCATTGTAAAAAGGTAATATATCCTTAATATATGAACCATGCATGCTCACTTTCATATTGATTTATAACGAAGATTGACATACTTCACAGTTGTGCCTTTTGGTCCATGATACCAACTTGCATTAAGCAAGGCTTCAGGTGGAGTGTATACTCATAAGTTTGTTCAGCCCTAAAGCAACCCCAAAAATGAATATGCATCATACCATTAACTGAGATATTAAAACACAGATATTGCAAAAGTAAAAAGCTCCCAAAGAAAGAAGAGATACCTAGACGGTCCAGTGGAACCATATAAGTTCTTCAGTGTGAACTCATCTATTGCACTACCAAAGTCAATAATGTGCTTAATCCATTGAAGAAAAAGGCACTATATCTGTAGTGCAACATGCTTAAGCACAAAAGGCATAAAGATTCAGTTACATTATTATACATCAAATAAGCACACGGAAGCTTCTTCGAACATGAAGCATTTGAATACTGTTTTGACAAATAATGCTGTCTCAATAAATCACGGTTTTTGGCGGACAGCCAGCCAATTTTGGAAAGTATTCATATGGCAATGACAAAAGCTTTCTGTTTATCCCTCCGTCCTAATTTGTTTGTCCTGTTTGAAAAGTCAAATTTTTTAAGAGAACATCATTTATTATCTTGTCTGCCTTATAAAAATGTATAAGTTTACTAAATTACCCTTAAATAAATTTATCAGTTTTTTTAAAAAGAGTTATTCTTAATGAAGCAACTAAAAAGGTGCCACAATTGAATTGATTTTTTTTTTTTTAAATATTAGTTAGTTTTCTCTTCAAATAGTTTTGAAAATAAAGTAGGGGTATAATAGGAATATTAGTAAACTAATAATTTTATTTTTATAAACAGGACAATATTTTGGGACATCCCAAAATGAAATAGAAGATAAACAAACTGAGACGGAAGTAGTATTTAAGTTTCAAAATTGCCCTTGTAAACTTTCAAGAATTCAAATATGTATTAAATTCATCGATCTGTTGGAAAGTCAGTAAATTAATGAATGACCACTTACTTTTTAAAACAAGACAAGTATTTTAAACAGCCAAAAAAAGAAAAAAGAAAAAAAAGAACACAAGATAGACAAAATAAGGCCGAAAAGCAAGCGAATGCACACACAGGCCCACATATATACTACCCTTATTACATGCGATGAGGTTCTTTTTTTTATTTTGAGTTTAATGTAATTTTTTTAATTTTAATTTATCTATTGTTAGTGAGATTACACATGAAGGGATTTTTAAGAAACTAAAATTTAGGATTTGAAATAGAGTAAACTGCTGGGTTTAATGTATGCTAGTTTTTAGGAAAAAATTATCAAAAGTGCATGAGATATATTTAAATAAAGATTGTGCTAATTCTTAGGAAAAAAAAATTTCTCTAGTAGTTTTTTTTTTTTTTTTTTTGAATTACAATTTTAACCTTATTCTTTTTTATTTTTTTTAAGAATAAGGATTATCTAATCAGCTTAGGGGTATTTTTGACATTTTCTAAAAACATAACTAACTTTTTGAATATTCTTCTTTTTTTTTTTTGTTGGTAAAAGATAATAATTTGCATAAATTATAATTTGGGATTAATATATTTTCCAATAAAAAAAAAAATCTAGGGGTGTGATGAGTGTTAAGCATTTGTGGTGAAATATATATATATATATATATATATATATATATATATATATATATATATATATATATATATTTCTTTTGGTGAAGGTGGTGAAATATTTTTATGTGATGTGAATTTTTTAATTTTATATGATGTGAGTAGTTTTTTTTTTTTAAATAATTTTTTATGGATTTTATTTTATTTATTATTATTATTGGTTATTGGAACCATTGGTAGTTTTTTTTTTTTTTTTAAGGAGCCGTGGGTGGATAGCTTTTCTTTCTTATTTTTGGTTAGAAACGTAGGGTAGTGGGGCTAGGAAGTGGGAAGTGTGAGGGTAGTGTGAAAATTTTAGTTGATTTACCATCTTAACCTTATTTCTCTTTTTAAGGAATAAGAATAGATTAATTAAATTATGGGTATTTTTGACAGTAAAAAAAACTTTCCAAATTCTCTAAATATATACAGATAAGAGCTCTCGCGCTTGCTGACAAGCTCTTTTATTTTTTTGGAAATTATTAATAATTTGTATCTATTATAATTTGGGATTACTATATTTTCCAATTACAAAAATACCTAAGGGTGTGATGAATGTTATGCGTTTTGGAAGATATAAATTTTTCATCACACCCCTAACTATTTTTGTGATTGGAAATTGTGGTAATCTCATTATACGGATGCAAATTATTAACATTTACCAAAAAAATTGAAGAGCCTCAGAGGCTAGTTTATTTTATTATTCTTAAAAAGAGATAACTTATTGAATTGTTAAGTTCTAAAATACTATTAGATCAAATTCAAATCTTAGAGTGGCTATATTTAAGAGTAATATGTATTAATCTATAAATATTTGTTGAAGATTCTATAATTATGTAGGCTAAATACTAATTACTATTTTAAATATTTATAATTCACTTAATAAAATAAATTTACAAAAGAAAAAAAAAAGTGATTTTTTTTTTACCTAGTACTTGATTTTTTGAAAGTAGTACCATACAAAATAAAAAAATAAAAAAAGATAACCAAAGGTGGGTAAACGGTCAAATTTCAAACCACATGTAGACAACTTAAATTTCAATCAAATTACAAGTGGGTAAATTGTAATTTTGAATTTATTAAAAAAAATATAAATCTCAATCTCGTTCCAAATTATGTTAAATTTTAGCAATTTAATCTCAATTTTGTTTCACATATATTAATTAATGAATCCAAACTCATTTCAAACTCAACTTTTTATTTATTTTATTTTTCTTAAAAAGAAATAACTTATCAAATTGTTAACTTTTAAAATACTATTATATCACATTCAAATCTTACAATGTCTATATTTAAGAGTAATATGTATTAATCTATAAATATTTGTTGAAGATTCTATAATTATGTATTCTAAATACTAATTACTATCTTAAATATTTATAATCCAGTTAATAAAATAAAATATACAAAAGAAAAAAGAAATGAATTTTTGTTTTTAACCCAGTACTTGATTTCTTGAAAGTAAAGTACCATATAAAAAGAAAAGAAAAAAGATAAAGATAATCTCAAGTGGGTAAAATGTAAAATTTCAAACTACAAGTAGGCAAATTAAATTTTGACCAAACGACAGATGGGTAAATTGTAATTTACAATATTTTAAATTTGAATTTATTAAAAAAATATAAATCTCAATCTCGTTCCAAATTATGTTAAATTTTAGCAATTTAATCTCAATTTTGTTTCACATATATTAATTAATGAATCCAAACTCATTTCAAACTCAACTTTTTATTTATTTTATTTTTCTTAAAAAGAGATAACTTAACGAATTGTTAAGTTCTAAAATACTATTAGATCACATTCAAGTCTTACAGTGACTATATTTAAGAGTAATATGTATTAATCTATATTTGTTGAAGATTCTATAATTATGTAGGCTAAATACTAATTACTATCTTAAATATTTATAATACACTTAATAAAATAAAATTTACAAAAGAAAAAAAAAGTGAAAAAAAAAAACTTTACCCAATACTGTATCACTTGAAAGTAAAGTACCATAAAAAAAAAAAAAAAAGATAACCTAAGGTGGGTAAAGAGTCAAATTTCAAACCAAATGTAGGCAACTTAAATTTCAATCAAAACACAGGTGGGTAAATTGTAATTTACTTTATTTTAAATTTGAATTTATTAAAAAAATATAAATCTCAATCTCATTACAAATTATGTTAAATTTTAGCAATTTAATCTCAAATTTGTTTCACATATATTTATTAATGAATCCAAAATTATTTCAAAATCAATTTTTTATTTATTTTGTTTTTCTTAAAAAGAGACAACTTATCGAATTATTAAGTTCTAAAATACTATTAGATCACAGTCAAATCTTAGAATAACTATATTTAAGAGTAATATGTATTAATCTATAAATATTTGTTGAAGATTCTATAATTATGTTGACTAAATACTAATTACTATCTTAAATATTTATAATCCACTTAATAATATAAAATTTACGAAAGAAAAAAAGTGAAAAAAAAATTACCCTGTACTTTATTTCTTGAAAGTAAAATATCATACAAAAAGAAAGAGAAAAAAAAAGTGATAGGTCAAAAATGTATTGACCCCTTGTGATAAATTAACCAATTGATTTAGCCAAGTTAATTAATTAATTCAATTAACATGTAAAACGTGTGGTAGCACAAACAAATCGCCAATTAACTAATATGCAGCGGAAATTAAATTGACACGGTGATTTGTTTAAGAATAAGAAAAACATACACTGCAAAAACTTCATCGGGTGATTTTAAGGTCACCACTCCCAAGAATCAACTATTATCAAAACAAGCGGTTACAAGTAAAGTAATCTCAGTACCTTATATATACCAACCTACAGTTGAACATTTACCCCAATACCCAATTGGACTTGTTCTATAATGTCAATCTCTCATTTTCAATGCACGACTCCCAGTACGTGCCTAACCAATAGATGCGCGGATCCCAGTTCGCGACTTAATCACCAACTTGAGAAAGATGTTGGCTGCAAAGTTCTTTAGTTCATCACACGATGAAGATCAAGAGGCTTATTGGTCACAAAACCCTAAGGTGTATAAACACAACAGTTTCTTCAAGAAAAGATGAACTAGAACAAACTCTGTCTCCGGTCACAATTTGCATGAACAAAACTTTGCTTCACACTTGCGCAACTGTGCAACCTTTGACGGCTCTTAAAATAATCCTTATTTATGTCTAGGGTTGTAAGAAAAGAAAGTCTAAACACATACTCACAGATTGGAGTGAAATCAGTTCTGAAAAACTGAATTTCATAAATCTCGACAGATAGGGCATTTATCGAGCTAGTTGTTGAGCTTCGGGCTTCAGCAGCTTTTTAAATCTCGATAGATGCTAGTTGTTGAGTTTTAAAATCCTGCACTTCTTCACTTGTTTCTTGGAAAGATTTACATGGCTTTAATACTTGAACTTGAAACCTTGTTCCTTGAAACATTAAACACATTTTAGATCTACCCAATTACAAGTAAAGTGCGTTTTGTCAAAGGATTAGCCAATTACATAAAATTAACATATGTTCATAACATGATTCACGTATGTCCTCACAAAAAGATAAAGATTACCTCAAGTAGGTAAAGTGCAAAATTTCAAATCAAAAGTAAGCCAATTAAATTTTGATCAAATGAGAAGTGGGTAAATTGTAATTTACCCTATTTTGAATTTGAGTTTATTAAAAAAAATATAAATCTCAATCTCATTCCAAACTCATTTCAATCTCGTTCTAAACTCATTTCAAACTCAACTTTTTATTTATTTTATTTTTCTTAAAAAGAGACAACTTATCGAATTGTTTAGTTCTAAAATACTATCATATCACATTCAAATTTTACAATGACTATATTTAAGAGTAATAAGTTTTAGTCTATAAATATTTGTTGAAAACTCTATAATTATGTAGGCTAAATACTATTTTAAATATATATAATCCACTTAATAAAATAAAATTTACAAAATAAAAAAAAAAAAGTGATTTTTTTTTTTAACCTAGTACTTGATTTCTTGAAAGTAAAGGACCATACCAAAAAAAAAAAAAAAAAAAAAAAAAAGAAAAAAAAAAGATAACCTAAGGTGGGTAAATAGTCAAATTTCAAATCATATATAGGTAACTTAAATTTCAATCAAACCACAAGTCTGTAAATTGTAATTTACTCTATTTTAAATTTGAATTTATTAAAAAAAATTGAAATCTCAATCTCGATCCAAATTATGTTAAATTTTAGCAATTTAATCTCAAATTTGTTTCACATATATTTATTAATGATTAATCCAAACTCATTTTAAACTCAACTTTTTTATTTATTTTATTTTTCTTAAAAAGATATTACTTATCGAATTGTTAAGTTCTAGACTACTATTAGATCACATTCAAATCTTAGAGTGACTATATTTAAGAGTAATATGTATTAATCTATAAATATTTGATGAAGATTCTATAATTATGTAGGCTAAATACTAATTGCTATCTTAAATATTTATAATCCACTTAATAATACAAAATTTACAAAAGAAAAAAAAAGTGAAAAAAAATTACCCAGTACTTTATTTCTTGAAAGTATAGTACCATACAAAAAGAAAAAGAAAAAAGAAGAAGATAAAGATAATCTCAGGTGGGTAAAGTGTAAAATTTCAAACCACAGGTAGGCAAATTAAATTTCGACAAAATGACAGGTGGGTAAATTGTAATTTACCCTATTTTAAATTTGAATTTACTAAAAAAATATAAATCTCAATCTCGTTCCAAATTATATTGAATTTTAGCAATTTAATCTCAAATTTGTTTCACATATATTTATTAATGAATCAAAACTCATTTCAAACTCAATTTTTTGTTTATTTTCTTTTTCTTAAAAAGATATAACTTATCGAACAGTTAAGTTCTAAGATACTATTATATCACATTCAAATCTTACAGTGTCTATATTTAAGAGTAATATGTATTAATCTATAAATATCTTTTGAAGATTCTATAATTATGTTGGCAAAATACTTATTAGTATCTTAAATATTTATTATCCAGTTAATAAAATAAAATTTACAAAAGAGAAAAAAAAAGTGAAAAAAAAAAATTTACCCAGTACTTTATTTCTTGAAAGTAAAGTACCATAAAAAAATAAATAAATAAAAAGAAGAAGAAGAAGAAGATAACCTAAGTTGGCACTGGGTAAAAAGTCAAATTTCAAACTATATGTGGGTAATTTAAATTTCAATCAAAATATAAGTGGGTAAATTGTAATTTATTCTATTTTAAATTTGAATTTATTAAAAAAAAAGATAAATCTCAATCACGTTCCAAATTATGTTTAATTTTAGCAATTTATTCTCAAATTTGTTTCACAAATATTAATTAATGAATCCAAGCTCATTTCAAACTCAACTTTTTATTTTTTTTAGTTTTCTTATAAGGAGATAACTTATCGAATTGTTAAGTTCTAAAATATTATTAGATCACATTCAAATCTTAGAGTGACTATATTTAATTGTAATATGTATTAATCTATAAATATTTGTTGAAGATTCTATAATCATGTAGGATAAATACTAATTACTATCTTAAATATTTATAATCCACTTAATAATATAAAATTTATAAAAGAAAAAAAAAGTGAATAACAAAATTACCCAGTACTTTATTTTTTGAAAGTAAAGTACCATACAAAATGAAAAAGAAAAGAAAAAAGATAAACATAATCCCAGGGCTGTAAAGTGTAAAAATTTCAACCACAGATAGGCAAATTAAGTTTCGACAAAATCACAGGTGAGTAAATTGTAATTTACCCTATTTTAAATTAGAATTTATTAAAAAATATATATAAATCTCAATCTTGTTCCAAATTATATTAAGTTTTAGAAATTTAATATCAAATTTGTTTTAAAAATATTTATTAATGAATCCAAATTCATTTCAAACTCAACATTTTGTTTATTTTATTTTTCTTAAAAAGAGATAACTTATCGAAATGTTAAGTTCAAAAATACTATTAGGTCACATTCGAATCTTACAATGACTATATTTAAGAGTAATATCTATTAATCTATAAATATTTTTTGAAGGTTCTGTAATTATGTTGGCTAAATACTAATTATTATCTTAAATATTTTCAATCCACTTAATAAAATAAAATTTGCAAAAGAAAAAAAAAAGTAAAAAAAAATTAGATAACCTAAGGTGGGTAAAGAGTCAAATTTCAAATCACATGTAGGCAACTTAAATTTCAATCAAACCATAGGTAGGTAAATTGTAATTTACTATATTTTAAATTTGAATTTATTAAAAAATACAAATCTCAATCTCGTTCCAAATTATGCTAAATTTTAACAATTTAATCTCAAATTTGTTTCACATATATTTATTAATGAATCCAAGCTCATTTCAAACTCAACTTTTTATTCATTTTATTTTTCTTAAAAAGAGATAAGTTATCGTATTGTTAAGTTCTAAAATACTATTAGATCACATTCAAATCTTAGAGTGACTATATTTAAGAGTAATATGTATTAATCTATAAATTTTTGTTGAAGATTCTATAAATATGTATGCTAAATACTAATTACTATCTTAAATATTAATGAATCACTAAATAATATAAAATTTAAAAAAGAAAAAAAATTGAAAAACAAAATTACCTAGTACTTTATTTCTTGAAAGTAAAGTACCATACAAAAAGAAAAAGAAAAGAAAAAAGATAAAGATAACCCCAGGTCGGTAAAGTGTAAAATTTCAACCACAGGTAGGCAAATTAAGTTTTGACAAAATCACAGGTGAATAAATTGTAATTTACCCTATTTTAAATTAGAATTTATTAAAAAAAAATATAAATCTCAATCTCGTTCCAAATTATATCAAAATTTAACAATTTAATCTCAAATTTATTAATGAATCCAAATTCATTTCAAACTCAACTTTTTGTTTATTTTATTTTTCTTAAAAAGAGATAACTTATCGAAATGTTAAGTTCAAAAATACAATTAGGTCACATTTGAATCTTACAATGACTATATTTAAGAGTAACATGTATTTATCTATAAATATTTTTTGAAGATTCTATAACATTGTTGGCTAAATAATAATTCCCATCTTAAATATTTTCAATCCACTTAATAAAATAAAATTTACAAAAGGAAAAAAAAAGGTGAAAATTTTTTTTTGCCTAGTACTTGATTTCTTGAAAATAAAGTACCATACAAAAAAAAAAAAAAAAAGATAACCTAAGGTAGGTAAAGAGTCAAATTTCAAACCATATATAAGCAACTTAAATTTCAATCAAACCATAGGTGGGTAAATTGTAATTTATTATATTTTAAATTTGAATTTATTAAAAAAAAAATATAAATCTCAATCTCGTTCCAAATTATGTTAAATTTTAACAATTTAATCTCAAATTTGTTTCACATATATTTATTAACGAATCCAAGCTCATTTCAAACTCAACTTTTTATTTATTTTATTTTTCTTAAAGTGAGATAAATTATCGAGTTGTTAAGTTCTAAAATACTATTAGATCACATTCAAATCTTAGATTGACTTTATTTAAGAGTAATATGTATTGATCTATAAATATTTGTTGAAGATTCTATAATTATGTAGGGTAAATAGTAATTGTTATTTAAAATATTTATAATCCACTTAATAATATAAAATTTACAAAAGAAAAAAATTGAAAGAAAGTTACCCAGTACTTTATTTCTTGAAAGTAAAGTACTGTACAAAAAGAAAAAGAAAAAGAAAAAGTAAAGATAACCTCAGGTGGATAAAGTATAAAATTTCAAACTATAGGTTGGCAAATTAAATTTCAACCAAACCACAGGTGAGTAAATTGTAATTTACTCCATTTTAAATTTGAATCTATTAAAAAAAAATATAAATCTCAATCTCGTTTCAATTATATTAAATTTTACCAATTTAATCTCAAATTTGTTTCACATATTTTTATTAATGAATCCAAACTCATTTCAAACTAAAATTTTTGTTTATTTTATTTTTCTTGAAAAGAGGTAACTTATCGAGTTGTTAAATTCTAAAATACTATTAGATCACATTCAAATCTTACAGTGACTATATTTAAAAGTAATATGTATTAATCTATAAATATTTGTTGAATATTCTATAATTATGTAGGCTAAATACTAATTACTATATTAAATATTTATAATCCAGTTAATAATATAAAATTTACAAAAGAAAAAAATGTGAAAAAAATTTACCCAGTACTTAATTTCTTGAAAGTAAAGTATCATACAAAAAAGGAAAAAAAAAAAATATAAGGATAACTTCAGGTGGGTAAAGTGTAAAATTTCAAACCATAAGTAAGCAAATTAAATTTCGACCAAACCACAGGTGGGTAAATTGTAATTTACCCTATTTTAAATATGAATTTATTAAAAAACAATATAAATCTCAATCTCGTTCCAAATTATATTAAAATTTAGCAATTTAATCTCAAATTTGTTTCACATTTATTTATTAATGAATCCAAACTTAACTTTTTATTTATTTTATTTTTCATAAAAAGAGATAACTTATCGAATTGTTAAGTTCTAAAATACTATTAGATCACATTCAAATCTTAGAATGACTATATTTACGGGTAATATGTATTAACCTATAAATATTTGTTGAAAATTCTATAATTTTGTCAGGTAAATACTAATTAGGCGAAATACACTTTTGGTCCTTATATTTTGGGTCATTTCTCGATTTGGTCCCTAAACTGATTTTGTTCCTAGGTTAGTCCATGAAATCAGAAAATCAATTCTATTTTGGTCCCTACCGTCAACCCCCTAATAGAAAAATCCTATGTGGCTAACAGAGGGCACAAGTGGCATGTTAAATACTGACGTGGCTGATAATTTAATAATAAAGATACCATGTCAGCATTTAAATTAATAAAAAATGCCAGGTCAGAACAAATTAAAAATTAACATTAATCTAATTAAAATATTAAAAAAACAATTAAAAACAAATATCTGAATTGTTAAAAGTTATTAAATTATTATCAGTTTCTAAATTAAAATTAAAAAAGTTAAATTATTAACTTTTTGATCTCTCTGCCAATTCACATTCTCCCTTTCTTTGATCTTTCTCCCCCAGCCGATTCTTTTTTTTTTTTTTTTTTTTTGATAAACTCTCCCAGCCGATTGAATGCTTTGAAACGGGGTTTTGTGGATTAAGTTCTTAAGCTCGACCATGGAGTTTTATGGATCAGTGGAGGTGAAGGATCGGTTTGGGGTGGTGGGTTGGTTTGGATTCGTGGGTTGTGGATTTATGGGTGTGTTATGCTGCAGTGAAACCCAAGACCGGTGGTGGTGGTGGTTGCGAAGGATCGGTTTGGGGGTGGTGGGTTGGTTTGGATTTGTGGGTTATGGATTTGTGGGTTGTGGATTTATGGGTGTGTTGTGCTGCAATGAAACCCAAGACCGGTGGTGGTGGTGGTTGCGAAGGATTGGTCTGGGGTGGTGGGTTGGTTTGGATTTGTGGGTGTGTCGTGTTGCTGTGAAACCCCAAACAGGTGGTGGTGGTGGTTGCGAAGGATCTGTGTGTTATGTTGTAGTGATGGTCCCCATGGCGAAGCCTCAGGTGCAAAGCCCAGATCGGTCCTCACGGCGAAACCTAGATTGTTTCTAACGGCGAAACCTCAGGTAGTGGGTGTTTTGAAGCCTCAGGTAGTGGGTTTGTGGGTGTTGTGAAGCCCAGGTTAGTCCCCACGGCGAAGCCATGTCTCTATATTCTTTTGTTCTTGTTCTTGTGTTTGAATATTCTTTTTGTGGGTTATTGGATGAACACAGATCTACAAAAAGTTGGCTATTGTTTATGGGTTTCTATTCTTTTATTCTTGTGTTTGAATATTCTGGGTTGTTGTTCTTATGTGTTCATGATAAAGATGAACACAGATCTTAATTGATTTTATTTTTAATTTTGTTTTTCCTCTTTTTTATTTGATTAAAACTAATAAATTATTATTTTTAAATTTAGAAACTGATAATAATTTAATAACTTTTAACAATTCAGATATTTGTTTTTAATTATTTTAATTAGATTAATGTTAATTTTTAATTTGTTCTGACCTGGCATTTTTTATTAATTTAAATGCTGAAATGGATGCTGACGTGGTATTTTTATTATTAAATTATTAGCCACGTCAGCATCTAACATACCACTTGTGCCCTTTGTTAGCCACGTAGGATTTTTCTGTTAGGGGATTGATGGTAGGGACCAAAATAGAATCGATTTTCTGATTTCAGGGACTGACCTAGGAGCAAAATCAGTTTAGGGACCAAATCGAGAAATGACCCAAAATGTAGAGACCAAAAGTGTATTTACGCCTACTAATTACTATCTTAAAGAGGAGGATGTAGAGCTAAAGTGAATGTCTTTAATCTGAAGAATAATGAAAGATAGAAACTGAAATAGAAACTATCAAACTAAAGTATAGCAGTTTTATTTTACATCTTTGTCCCCGTTAGTTGAAAACTTGCAAGTGAATACAATAGGCTTTTCAATTTTTTTGGTAAATGTTAATAATTTTCATCTATTATAATATGGGATTACTACATTTGTATCACAAAAACACCTAAGGGTGTGATGAAAAATTTATTTCATCCAAAATGCATAACACTCATCACACTCCTAGGTATATTTGTGATTGGAAAATATAGTAATCCCAAATTATAATGGATGCAAATTGTTAATATTTAGCAAAAAATAAAGGAGCCTTTGAGCACACGCTCATCACGCGCATGCTCAGAGGCTAGTATTATGTAATTATCAAGCACTTCTTAGAAGCTCTCTATATTTTTAAGAGATTACTATATTTTCTAATCATAAAATACCTATGATGAGTATTATGAGTTTGTGGGTGAAATAATTTTTTCATCACATCTCTAGGTATTTTTACAGTGCTATTCTCAAGTTTTGTATAGCTGGAGTTATTAATACTTATCACACGCGTACTCAAAGGTCCTTCTATTTTTTTTTTCCCTTAAAAGCTAATGATTTACATTTATTATAATTTGAAATTTCTACATTTTCTAATCACAAAAATACCTAGGATGCGATGAGAATTATTTGAAAAAATTATTTCTCCCACATATGCATAAATCTCATCACATCTTTGGGTATTTTGTAAATGGAAAATGTAGAAATTCCAAATTATGATGAATGTAAATCATTAACCTTTAGGAAAAAATAATGATAATTTGAAGAGCCTCTAAGCATACACTCACACGCGTGCTCTGAGGCTAGTCTAATTATTAAATCAATTTCAATTTGGTAATATAATTATTTCAAATTAGACATAATTAAACAATCCAAAAAGGAAGAAGAAAAACTCCTTATTGCTCTCATCCAATTGAAAAGTGACCTTAAGAAAAATAATTTCAATTTAAGCGGTTGGACTTCAGTTCCATTAAAAATATGCCTAGGGAATAAATACTTTACATGGAACCTAAGTCCCCCCCAAAAAAAAAAAAAAAAAACATATAGAGTAAAGAATAAAGAAGATTGTTTTGCCAATTCCCTCTATTCCCCCATTAGATTGGAAGGGGCATGAAAAAGTTTGATAGATTATTATTCCATATTTTCTGAAAGTGTTTCAGCACCACCTTGTCTTGCCATCTTGGTCTAGTTTGCTCCTGAGTTAGATTGGTTGCCTCTTTGCTAGTTGTCATAACTAAAATACTATTTCGTCTCATGACCTTGATAGGGAGAACCCTCAAAGATAACAATATGGCAGTAGTTTTCCTATGCACTTTCCAAATTTGATGGCCCATGAACTTATTGCAACCTCTTCAAATTCTTACATTGAAATGAAACACCAATCCATTTTCCTTTCTTAGACTTTGAGGCTCCATTAGGACCATAATTTTCCGGAAAATAGGAAAATTTTTCATATGTTTCAATATTGTTGTTGTCCCTGTTTCCTATCATTTCTCTCGTTCCATATGCACTACATAAAGACGACATTCTATTAGATATCTTCTCAAATATAATATGATCTATAAAATAAAATTTAAAAAAAAAAATTGCTTCTCCTTCCAAGTACAACAATGGAGAGGTACACCCCAATAATAAATTGAATGATTAATAAAAATTCTTAGTTTTCATTTACTTAGTTGTACCCCTCTTTAGTGAATTATTGTTTAAATCTATTATGGGAAAGAAGAAGAAGGAACTATTAGACAGTGTTGAACAACAATGAAAATACTATATTTTTCATATCAACATGTAACATTGTTACACATACAATAAACCCTTGACCCTAATCTCACAAAGATTAAACTCAACTTTGAATAAAGTTAAGTAATACCCACATACTTTTTTTGCTAAATAATCGTGTATAAGTGAGATAGGCCCTTACACACACTTCAATCATTGAATTTTTAAAAATGACCCGTTCAGATCTTAAGAGGTTAATTCCATTTTAAAAAATAAACCACTTGAAAGATAAATATTCACAAAAAAATAGTCAGGGAAGGGGGGAAGGATGTTTAAATTGTTGATTTTTCTTTATAATCGATCTTCTTTGCTGTTGGATTTTTTTTGTAAATTATTCTATCATACTAATGATCTTCACACATTTCAAGTCACAATTAGAGTAAAGAAATTTGACACAACATAAAGATATAAAAAGTCTCAAATCCATTAATTTTTTTAAGCTACACAGGGAAGTCTGAAGGGCACCAATAAAATAAAAATTGCTTTAATCCTATAAAAGATAATAAAAAATAAATTTATAATCATGTAAGTCACTTCAAATAACATATAAGGGCAACATAATTGGCAATCCAAATATCAAAATTAGATTAGAAGGAAAAAGATGTACTAAGAATGCATTTTTTTAGGCTTGAAATTTCTCAAGAATTTTTTTTTTTTTTTTTAATTTTTAGAAAGGATTCTTCTATCTTGAAACTGCAGTATAAAGTTTTTGAAATACTGTCCATGGTTCCAATATGAATGAGTTTTCTATTTTTTTTCGCTTTCTTTAATAATAGTATTAAAAAGCATGTAAATTATAAAATCCACTTCCTGATGGGAGTAGTTGAAAGAGTTGGATACTGACTATATAGTGCCACTCTATTTTCAGTTCTCTAGGTTGAAATCTAGGAAATAATTGAAAGCTAGGGCCAATGGTATCAAAATGTGAAGTATGGTGGTCAATGGAGACAATATTATTGACTGTATATAAGACTTCAGTTAGGAAAATAGGTAGTTCCCTCAGCTAGGACAATAGAATGCCTTCTGTCATTGTCACTTACAAAAGAACTCCTTCGCTATTTAATGTGTTCTCTTTTTCTAGTTCAAGCATTTCCAATATGAATAATGTCTCTTTTGTATGAGTGTGTACATCAAAATGTTTTCTGTAAAACATTTGCGATATCTATAGTTTAATTTTATCATCATTAATTCCATTTCAACAATGGGGTGTTTATCTAAGTTCTAAACGGGGTTATTGCACTACAAAACACGCGGGGCTTAGGCCGAGTTTATAAAAACACGGCCCTAGACGGACTAAAGCCGCGTTTTAAACGCGGGGCCATAGAACCGATCTAAAGCCGCGTTTTCTTGAGCTATAGCCGCATTTTTGGGGGTGGAGCTATGGCCGCATTTAAAACACGTGGCTATAGGACCTTCGTATTTCATTTTTTTTTTTGGCAAACATTTTTTTCCCTTAACTATGGCCGTGTTTATAAAATGCGGCTCTAGCTTGCCTAAAGTTGCGTTTTATAGAAGTAGCTTTAAATTTGGTCTGAAGCCGCGTGTTTAAAATGCAGCTTTAGTTTGGGATGGGGCCGCATTTCTTAAACGTGGCCTTAGATTTTGCCTATAGCCGTATGTTAAAAACACAGCTTTAGGCTTTGTATATATACTATTGGGTCAAACATTTTCAACCTTAGCCTCTCTCACACATCTGCCTCCATCTCTCAAGCCTAATCTCAACCCTCACCCTCCAAGCCTCCATCTCCGATCTCAACCCTCACCCTCACCCTTCATCTCTTTGATCTCAAGCCCTCACACCCCACCGTCATCGCACAGACAAAGTCTGTGTCTACTGTCTCTCTCTCTCTCTCTCTCTCTCTCAGAAACTCAAATATCGAAAAACTCACTCTCTCACAAACTTCCATTTCTTTGTACTTTGAATATCGGAATCTGAATCAGCTTCCACAACAAGCTTTTCTCACTCTCAATCACTCAGAGCCTTATATCCGATTCTACTAGGTATGATCTTCTTGTTAGGAATCCAGTTGTAGATGGGTGTTGGCACAAATGTGTGTGATGCTGATGGCTAATGCATGTGGTGCTGATGGCCAATGCATGTGGTGCTGCATAAGGGGATGCTACAGAGGATGCCTAGGCTGATGGTGTGAAGGGCAGGAGTTGCTGATGCAGCATGCGTGCATAGCTGATTAAGGGAAGGCTTCCAGTGTTGTTATGAGTATTTGTTACATATGCATTGCATATCTGTATTGTAGCTAGTGACACGTATAAGGATGATGTGGCCATTGTGTGTGTGTGTTAGCTGATTTAAAAGTTAGTTAGATTGATGAGTTTTCATGGTAGTTACAAGGTAGTTACACAGTTACAGTTGGGAAAGGAAGGGCTATAGGTATATACTTGGGTAACAGATTGTAAAGGGCATGGAACCATTTTGTCAATTGAATATTTCCTTTTCTCTGCTCTTTCTCTCTATCTCTAATCTCTATCCTTTCTATCCATGCTTTTGGAGGCCTAGTTGTCCTTGAATTCAACTACCCAAATACTCTGTTCTTAACACTTCTACGGCATTTCATTTCATTGCATTTCTATAGATTTACTCAAAGACATTGTTTGCAATGAATAAGCTTTGTTTGAATTTTTTATTTATCTTAAAATTTATATTTATTTCAATTGCTTTGAAATTCTAGCTCAATTCGTTAGCTTTGTGGTGGAATTTGAGCTCAATTAAATTTCTTTGGACTCATTTAGAATCTGTTTGGTTGCTGAGAAATCGTAGGAAAATAAATGAGTTTGTATTGTATCGGTTTTGTTGAGATTTTTTTTGTTGAAAATTTTTAGTTTTTTTTTTCTTTTTTATAATTTTATTGTTAGTGTTTCAATTGGTAAATTTTCTAGCTTGAATCCCTAACCATTAACTTGTGCTGAAATTTGAGTTCTATTAAATTTCATTGATTCATTCAAGAATCTGTTTGGTTGTCTAAAAATTGTAGGAAAAGAATGATGTATTGGAGAGGATTTTGGGATTGAATTGACTTTGTGTGTGTATGTATATATTCAATTGCTTAAATTTCTAGCTTAAATTATTAATTTGTGTTGGATTTTGAACTCGGTTGTCTTGTACATTCTGGTTTGATTTGAGCTTAAATTATTGGTTGATTTTGCTATTTGGATTTTGGATGAAAAATAGTAAGTAAATGATAGTTTAGATGATAGTTTAGAATGGAAGTATTCAGGGCTTTAGATTGTGAATTTTGAATCTTTTAAGGATGATAAAAAGATCTTTTGGTACTGTTCTTTATAGCCAAATTCTTCATATTAGATTGATGTTATTTATACATCTGTGACTTGGTGTGAGAATTCGTGTGCTTTGTATTGCCAATGTGCAAATAGTAATGTCTTTGATTGTGTTTGCAATGCCTTTTTTTGTCTTCATTGTGTCAATCATGTGGAGTTCAAACCATTTATGCAAAAAGAACTTGCAGGGCTTGAAGGCCATTCGCTTGATTGATCATAAAGGACTAAGAGGCATTGGGAGAGGAACAATAACTTACTACTTGTGTTGTAGTAGTAAGAATTCATATTGCATTAGGAATATAAAAAAATACAATATCTATCATGTCTATTGTAGTATATAATATGCAACTCAGGTTTTTCACTCTACCATATTGCACTGGTGATTTGCGCTGAATGAAGTCCTGTTTATTCTATTATCTTACTTATGAAAAATGCTGTGGGTGATAATTGAATTTTAAGTAAATTAGAAAGGCACCCTATTGCATATTGTGAGTTTCACCATTGGATGCTCTAAACATCTTGTTGCATAGAAGTTTCTCTGATTGGACTTTGCTAGCATGTTATTATATGCTTTACAATGAAAGAGGTTGTGACTTCTTTTGTGAATTTTTTGTGCTACAGTTTTCCCTGTTTATAAATTTCATCCAAAGAAGAATGGACTGCTGTAAAATTATACAACTCGTCTTATTTTGCCCCACGTAGACTATGTGCGTCACATTCTGCCTTTTTAAGTTGTCCAGATTTGACTGGCTAAATGTTCCAAGTGATTAAAGAGCTTTTTAACTGTTTATTATGTAGGCAAAGATGTTCTACTTCAGCACTCATTCCCTTCTAAAGTGTGTTGATATTATATAATGTGTCATGAAGATTGGCTTCTAAAGTTACTTCTTCAATTCTCAAATGTGTCTTGTGGGATTTGAGAATCACACACATAAATCCTCTTATCTTAAACACATGTTTATTTTTTATTTATTCCGCTGGTCAATAGTACTAGTTGGATTGTAGACCTCAACAACCTTACACTTTCAAAAGGCTCTAGTCCTTTTTGATATTGAGATTACATGTGTACTTGTGGTTGTACAAGAAGATTTCATATTTCTTTATCATAAAAGAAAAGATTGGACTTTATTGCCTAAAAAATCAATATAGATACTGAACTACTTGGATTTGTGCAATGACTGGTTTGTTGAAGACTCTGTATGAAATATGCCCATGTTCTTTTCTTTGAATGGTTATGCAATTTAGCCGTTGTATACTATAATTATAAACTTCTGTATGCTTTTGGTTTCATTTTTTAGAACAAGGAATTATTTCAAGATTTGGCTTCTTCCTTATGGAATTCTTTTGGTACTATTGCTACACTTATACAGGTGTGCCTAATTAATTTACGTTTTTCTTTTCTTTTTTTTTTCTATTTTAGAAGAGAGAATTATTTCAAGATTTGGCTCCATTGTTGTGGAATTCTTTTGGTACTATTGCTACACTGTTACAGGTATGCTCTTTATAATTGTCAATTTATTCTCATTGGTTTTATTTTCTGCTCTCTCTTTCTCTCTCAACCTGTTTTTCATAGTTGTCATAAATACATCTATCTTAGCATCTTATGTATTTGGGATTTTAATATAGTTACCTCAAAAATTTTTCCAAGTTTGATAGAAAAATTTGATGGTTTCTGCTATTATACATAAATTTCACTGAGTTGTTACTTTATTGCTTGTTTATGATCACTAGCAAACAAAAGTAAGGGTGAATATCAGTAAGTGGGGTGGGAAGGTATGACGGAGGACTAAGGCTGAATTATCTATGTTTACTCCTGAAATTTTGGCTCAGGAATGAACATCCTAGTTTTTGTTAAGTTCTTTAAAATTCTTAATTTGATGCTTGTTTCTTTGGCTAAGCATGATGTGATAGTAGTTATGTTCTGATTCTTGGTCCTATGTATTTGTCTATTAAAATGACTTCTAATGTTGGTGAGAGGGCAGTTAAAGATAGGTGCTCTCTTAATTACTCAAATATAATATATATATATATATATATATATATATATATATATATATGTTGCTACAAAATTCACGTAACAGATTACAAAACTTCCTTTGCAGTCACATCTAAGAGAGAAGCCTATATATTGTCAATAGAGTCAGCCAAGTAATAAAATCATGTTTGTTGTCTCTTAGACTAATCTGACTTCCCAAGAAATAAATTGAATTCCCCATTTGCAGCCGGCAATAAATTGTCTTATTAGAAAACTTGTTGATTTGAAACAGAACAAGTTGATCTAACATACTCAGATGCCAATCCAAATTGTTGTCTCCAAATATGCTTGACGACTAAGCATACATCATGCTACCACTGCCAGTGTCATATATATAGGTTATTAATTTTTGAGAGTCATACTCAAAAATTAATAACCTATATATGGGACCAAAAATCTAATACAATGGCCATTCATTGCCATGCCAAAAGTGTATAATAGCCTTCACCTTCCCCCACTCTGAAATTCATGAGTGCCCTAGTTATGTACTCAACTGAAGCAACTTCCTCTGGCTCTAATAAAAATTTAAAACAATCTCATGGAATATGAATTTCTCACCCAAAAAAAAAAAAAAAAAAAAACTGTTTCTAGTCATAGAAATAGTGGGTTGGTAGATTGTTTCTGGTTCCTCTTTTGATTGCCATGTACTTGCATTTATCATATCCTTAGAGCTTAAGATCATCAATTTGGTCTTTTTGCAGTGTATATGAGGGTTTTGCGTCATCTAAATAATGCAGGCAGGGAAGACTTGGCCAGAGACTTAAAGAGCAGCTTCTCTAGTTTGAGTTTATAGCCAAGTTCAAAAACTGGATTAGTTCCGCTCTGTAGGTTAACAAATAAGAGCATTTCCTGTGGATTTTATTTCTCACTTTAATTGAACAAGTAATGAAGTTCTTCTCTTCTAAGTTTGTTTCATGTAAGCTTCAATTTTTTTTAATTGAGTTATATTGAGCTTGAGGTTTCTTTTTTGGTGATAATTATTTACTGTTCTAGTGAGTTAAATGATTTTATTTTCAAGAAACCTACACAAACTGAAAAAAGACAAATTATCAATTTGTTTCTACATATAAATTGTAGTGGCAAGTTCTACCTTCAGAACATTATGTTGTTCAACCATACTGTTAATTGACTTCTCAATTACTTTTACAAGTGATTGATATCACTGATTCTACTACCAATCTTTAGAAAAAATACCACAATTGAGTGAGATATTCTTAGTGAAATTATTATGTCACACCTTCACAATCAACTAGAAATAACAAGGGGCAGAACTTCATGATTAAATTTATGAAATTTGCTCACTGAATTTATCATTCTAAGAAGATATTTACTTCTTAATTATGTCATAAGATTATGATTTATGCTGCATTTCTTTCAGAATTAGAGACATAAACGAGCTGCTTATAGTGTTCATGTGTACTTCACAGAATCATTCATGGTTGAATTGAAGAGATTGAATATGTGTTTTTCATGGTTGAATTCAAGAGATTGGATATGTGTTTTTGACAGTCTTTTGCATTCTAAGATGTGAAAGAGAAAGAGGTTTTTAGTGGAATGGGTGTCTCTGGTATAGGATGCCATGATTACTATGCTTGTTTTAAGATCTATGTTGTGGCCCTTTATTAGTTTATATAAGTGTAAGCTTATTTATTGGATGATTTGGTATCTCACTAGTTTTGGATCCACTGAAGTCTATTCCTGCTTTTAGGTTATTCTTCATGTGTTTCTTTTGGTGTTCCTTACATGTTTCAATTTCATAATTTGTATCATTCTCCCTTTTGTACAAAGTGTGGTTGTTGATATCTTTTCTCTTAAACAATAATTGACATATCAACTGTTTGTATGCAGTTCCTAATTTGTTAAGTAATCTCAATATTGAAATTGATACACATCATAGGTGTTAATTTGTAGGTTTGAGTTTACAGCTTTTTTCACAATACATGAGGCCATTGATATCACTTTTACTATACATCAATATCATAGCATATCATCTCAACAATTGTGAATTTTTTTGTGTGTGTATATATATATATATATTTTGTGCATGATTGTGGTTTTATTTATTTTTTAAATAAAATCTTATTTTGAGGGTCAAGAGACCCCTTAAATAACCTTATTTATCAAAGGTTGTAAATGTAAATCTTTTAAACCTTGGTAAAAGGTTATTTAAGGGTCTCTTAACCTTCAAAATAAGATTAGAGCACTTGTTTTGAGGGCCACGAAGGCCTTTAAAATTTCATTTTCGACGGTATAAGTTTCAAAAGTTATCAAGGGTCAATTGGACTCTTAAAATAATTTTTCTCAAGGTTTTTTAATACTTTTTCAAGGGTTTTGACCCTTGAAAAAAGCCAGATTTGGCACTCTTCACATCTATAGTACTATTTTTTTTTTCATAATCAGTAATGTAATATATTGTAATTGATATTAATAAAAGTGATTTCAATTATATATTATATAAAAATGATGGTCGTCTAAATACAATTTATCTTGTATTTGACAGCTTTACACCACCTTCCTTTTCTTTACCAACCACAACATGGTACAGTTGGGAATTAATGTCATACTTAGTACACTAGGGCCTAGGTACATAATTGTTAGAAGTGTGTAAGTGTGTTGCTGAGTGTGTTTTTGATGTTGGGTGCTAAGGTGTGCGTGTGGTGCTGCATGTGTGTGGTACTGGTGGGGTGCCTGCGTGAGTTGCTGATGAGGGTGCGTGAGTTGCTAATGGGGCATGCGTGCTAGCGGATGAGGTTCAAACAACTACACACATTTTTAAATATGTTGTAATTATTTATAACTTGGCTCTTTATTTTCTACTTTTCCTATTCTTTAATATTAATTATTTCTTAATTTCAGGTTCAAACAGCTTACAAACAAGCCGTGTTAAAATTTCATACAGACCAGGCATCAAAAACTGACATTTGCTAGCAGGTTGAAGCTGAAGAAAAATTTAAGATTATTTCCCATACAAAGAGAAAATTTTAGCAACTTCATGTCACTAAATGCATGCTGATGGAATGGTTTTTATTTTGTTTAGGAGTTTTGAATTTTCTCTAGATATTTAGTTGTCTTTTGTTGTGTTTCTCTTAAAGTACATGATTTTCTGTCAGGGACAAACCTAGTAAGGGGCCCGAGCCCCCCTTGGCCCAAATATTTTTTTATAATATTTATAGCTCAATACTTCATCATAAAGAGCCAATGAGCCATAATTCTCTAATACTTCGAACCAACAGGTTGCTGATTGAGTTGTTTTTGCTTGAAGTAGTGGCCTATATGGCCATATCCCTTTGCACCTTGGTTCTTGGCTTATCACTAGGAGAAGATAGTAAAATACAACCCAATTAGAAATGACCAAATCTGTTGCAACTGTAACAAAACTCAGAAAGCCTTCCAAATTTTTAATTTAAGGGTTTTCTTTTTTTTACTTATTTGATTGCTACTAGTTGATAATGTCAAATGCAATTGTTTGACCTCTAAAATAACAACTAATGATAGTTACACAATATGTGTTATGTGGTACACTTATAAAATTGTGTTTAAAACACAATTTCAATTATATTTATGTAATCTTGTTTTCACCCTTTCACCATTACAAGTTATAACTAAAATTGTGTTTCCATAATACAATTTCAATCTCTATTTGTAGGACTATGTGTAATACTGTGTGCAACAATAATCCTTTGAATAATTTGTTTTGGCTTTTGCCCACCAATGTGCATATCTCTCCCTCTCATGGTTAGCCACTCAACAAAGCAATGACATGATAGCATTTGGAAGCCAGAATCAGCTTTAATCCTCTCTTGCTCCCCTTAGAGATCTTCTCAAAGCCCTCATGTTACTTTCGAACTTGAACAGTTTCAATTCTTCCCCTTCACCGCCGGTTCAAGGGTTTAATCAAAGGAAAGGTTCCTCCAAGGTGTGGAAGGAAAAAGGATTCCAATTGACTCTATCACTTTCTTCTCTCTCTTCGTGTTTTAGTTTTTGCATAACTTGTGTGTTTTGCTTTTATTATGAGTCAGTCTAGTTTTTACTTTGATCTGTTTAACATGTTTTTTTGTTTGTTTATTTTTCAGTTTTGTTTATTTTGTTTTTCATATAAAAATAAAAAAATTGAAAAATCAAAAAAATACAAAAACAATGTGTGTTTTGTGTACATTGGTACTTGTGTACCTTGGATGGCCATTGAAACAAAGTTTCTAAATTTTGTATCTTTTGTAGCTAAGATGAGCATCTCTATGCACAACTAAGCAAGTGAGCTTTGTGGCTCTTGTTTGTGATGAGTAAGATTAAGTGATCTCTTGTACTTAACACTCATATCACTCTTTTTGACAGGAAAGACTAGAAAATTCTAAGAGAAAGGTATAAATAACCATCTCATCACTGTTGCCCGCCAATCATGAATGACATCTGTATGCTTTGGCATAGCAAAAGTGTAATGTCAATGACATTTGTGTGCTTCGGCATAGCAAAATTGGAATGTCAAACATCATTGGTATTTCTTTTCTCTCTCTTATATGCCCATGTATGATATGCTTATTAAAAAGAAAAATATGCAAAGAAAAATAAAAAGCAAAAAGATAAAAAAAAAATGCTTTAAATATGATTGCAAGCATGTATTTTAGGAGATGTGGGAGTTATAGGATGTATCTCAAAGGTGATAAT
Organism: Quercus ilex subsp. ballota; assembly: GCA_032727855.1. Classification (NCBI taxonomy): domain Eukaryota; kingdom Viridiplantae; phylum Streptophyta; class Magnoliopsida; order Fagales; family Fagaceae; genus Quercus; species Quercus ilex. The sequence goes on along the minus strand of CM064908.1, from coordinate 2,978,050 downwards.
CTCCATCAAACAGTTATGATTGTGTATGAGTTAAAGTAATTTTCTCATATCTCAAATCGTCATAACATGTATACACTTATGCAATCTTGCGATGTTTTTCACACACAACATGCAATATTCTTTTCTACTCTTGATACATGTACAGGTACAATGTGATTTGGCCATCACAAGGTTTTACATGTGTTTAATGTATGCTCACTAAACTGTCTTGACTTGTTTTTGAAATATAAAATTGGTTAAACCTGTTTAGTGTGTGTGTGTGTGTGTGTGTGTGTGTGTTTGGGATCCATGTGCTTAAAATTGTTGTTGAGAGATGATTTTGAGAGCTTAATATGTTGATTGGATCATTAGTTGAGTTGCATGCTTGATTGCATTCATGTCTGTGTTTTTCTCTTCTTGAAAAACTGTTTTTAAAAGCTAGCTCGACAACTCCTCAACAGCTCCTCGACACTTGGCTATCTGTCGAGCTTCTCAGCTTTTTCTTATCGCAATCTTGACACTTCCTCAACAGTTAGGTGGATCGATCGAGAAAGGTCCTGTCCTCTCGATAGGTTCTCGACAGCTGGTGGATCGATCAAGCTTCTGTTCTTGTGTCTTTGCTTTGTTCCTCGACACATTCTCGATAGTTTCATCTATCGATGTTATTTTTCTTGACACCTTCCTCAACAGATTTCTTGACACCTCTTGACACCTCTATCCGTTGAGATTTACTGGACGCCTATATATTTGTTCAGCACAATCCATTCTTCATTTCTCTCGATCTCTCTCTCAATTCCTATGTCTATTCTCCTCCCAAACCTCTCTTAATCACTCCAAACTTGTTCCTCAAGGTTTCTTCAAGCTTTTTCAAGTTTTCCTTCACCTGGTAAGCTTCTAATCTCTCTTTTTCATGCATTTTCATGTTTTGAAACCTAGGTTTTGGAGTTTTTGAAATATTTTGGGGTTTTTCAAAATTGATGAGTTATTGTTGCAATTTTGAGATGGGTTTTTGTTTTAATGAGTTTAAAATCTAATGCATTGCATCACATTAGCATTATAACAGTATTATCATGCATTTAGATGTATGCAAGTTGATTGTGTGCTGGTAGAATTGGATTGGGCTGAGCCCATGATGAATTTTCTATTGCATGTCACATGTTCATACATTTCCCATGCATACGTACTCTCTTTTCTATATACTTGCTATATTTGAACTATTTTGGAGCTTTTCTGATTGTCTCTCTTTCTCTCCCTCTCGTTCTGTTTACGTTAGTCATGTCCATGGCATCTAAGCGTAAATCTGCTCTATCTCGAAACCCTCTTCGTTCTGGGGCATCATCTTTGTTTGATCCTACTCCCTCTCATCTTTAGTTCCGTGATGAGAATGCCCGGAAGGCTTTCTCTGAGAACTTTTCCCGACGAGGCATTCATTTTGAACGCCAAGTCATTCTGGCGAACTTCGCCGACACCGACCTTCCCGATGTCATTCACAGTCGGGGATGGGAGTCACTGTGTGACATCCCGGTCACCTGTCCTTCCGTGCTTATACAGGAATTTTACTCCAATATGTATGGAATTGATAGTTCAGTACCTCATTTTTTCAATCACGTTCGAGGTACGCGCTTTCCTGTCATACCGCAGCTTGTTGTGGATGTGCTTCGGGTTCCTAGGGTAGAGTTTCTTGACTATCCTAGTTGTGAGCTTCTGAGGACTGTGTCCAAGGATGAGCTCATGTCTGCTTTCTGCGAGCGCCCTTTTGATTAGGATGATCGTCAATTTACACTATGTAGGCCTTTTGCTAAAGGTCCTAGATTCTTAAACATGGTGATAACTTTTGTTTTGCACCCACTCTCTCATTATAACACCATCACAGAGCCTCGTGCTCGGTTTTTGTTATCCCCTCTTGAGCATCTTACTATAGACTTCTCTTCTCATTTTATTCTTTCCATTATAGATGTTCATCTGGATTCGGTGTCCCGTGATAAGCTCATCTTTCCTTCCGCTATCACGAGGATTTTACGCCACTTTTCCGTCCCTTTTTCGGTATCTGACCATTTCACTTTTATGTGTGCCATAGATGCCACTATCGTTAAACGTAGTGAGGTGCAGTTTAGGTCACTGTAGTCAGATTTGGCAGCTCCTCCCTCCTATTCGGCTTCAACACCTACTCCTTCCCGTTTGGCTCCTCTATCTCGATCTGCTCCATCCACATCCGCCCCCTCCTCGTCAATGGGTGATGTGTCACTCGGAGACATCATGGCGCAGTTTCAGTGCACGGATGCTCGCCTTGATACACTCTCTACTGAGTTGTATCAGGTGAATGTTCTTGTCGACCATATTGCACGGCGGCAGGCGACCATGGGTGGTTTCACTTTTAAGGCTTCTCCTCCACCTACTCTAGTGGCTTCTGATAATGATGGCGATGACGATGATGCTTCTGATGGTGATGATGGAGATGCTAACTCTACTGATGAGATGTCTACTTGACACTCTACCCTTTGTCACTCGTGACAAAAAAGGGGAGTAGTTTTGGGTTATATGAGAGTAGTCATACTTAGGGGGAGAGTTAGTATAGAACCATTTTGTTAGGGGGAGTATTGATATGAGGGATGTAGTGAGGATATTATGTATCTTTTCTTTTCTTTCTTTTATAGATACATTGTTCTTGTACTTTGGGTCTTGTGACCATTATTGACATACATTGTACTTATTTTCTTTATATGTTGATGTATGTTTCTTTCATCTACCCTTATATGTGTTGTTTCTTTTCTCTCTTTATGCACATGCTTCTTATTAATTGTATGCAATCTATTATTTCTATTTCACACTAAGATGCCTTGATGAGTTTTGTTTAAAGTGTTTCAGAAATACAGGTTGTCAAAGTCTACTTGCCATAAACTCTCTTCTTGTAAAGTTTTTCAAGAGTTTGTGTTAAGATAGATTTTATTGTATTCAACAAGTGAATATGAGTTGAGTGATTTATGACTTCTCTCATATGTTCATTTGTTTGTTGTGGTTTTGTCACGGATTGCCAAAGGAGGAGATTGTTAGGACATATGTGTTTCACTTGTTAAGAACATATGTCATTCTTTTATGTAATTGGCTAATCCTTTGACAAAACGCACTTTACTTATAATTGGGTAGATCTAGGTGTTCTTAATACTTCAAGAAACAAGGTTTCAAGATCAAGTGTTAAAGTAATTCAAGTCTGTCCAAGAAACAAGCTGAATAGTGCAAATTCATTACAACTCGATAGCTAACTCGACAGCTGCATCTATCGAGCTTAAGAAAGCTGTCTCAGCCTGTGTGCTCGACAGCTTCTATCTGTCGAGGTTTAAGAATTTCAGAATTCTGATATGATTTTCTTGGGATCCGTGAATGTGTCTTTGGGACTTCTTTTCTCCTAACCCTAGACATATAAAAGGATTACTTTAAGAGCTGTCAAAGAGTTCACAAGTTGCACAAGCATTGAGAAAAATTTGCTCAAGCAAATTGTGACCGGAGACAAAGTTTTGCCCTAGTTCATCATTGTTGTAGAAGTTGCTGTGTTTGTGCACCATAGGGTTTTGTAACCAAGCATCTTCTTGATTTTCATCGTGGATGAACTGAAGAACTTTGCAGCCAACAACTTTCTCTAGTTGGTAATTGAAGTCACGTACTGGGATTCGCGCAATTGGTTAGTCACGTACTTGGGAGCCATGCATTAAAAGAAGAAATTGTCACTACAGAACAAGTCCAATTGGGTATTGGGGTAAAGGTTCAACTGTAGGTTGGTATAAGGTACTAGGATTTCTTTACTTGTAACCGCTTGTTGTGATAATAGTGGAATTTTGGAAGTGGTTACCTTAAAATCACCCGGTGGAGTTTTTGCTGTGTAGGCTTTCCCCATTCGTAAACAAATCACCGTGTCAATTTATTTTCCACTGCATACTTTAGTTATTGGTGATTTGTTTGTACTACCGTGTGCTTTGCATGTTAATTTGATTAATTAATAACTTAGCTAATTAATCAATTAATTTTATCATAATGGGTCAATACGTTTTTGGCCTATCATGTCTCTTTAAGGACACCTAATGATACCATGTGACTGTGACAAACTTAACATAAGAATTACATTGAATAAACGTAAAAGTTATCATATTGACTTAAAAGTTTACTGTTCAGAACAAAAGGATATTTTGGATACTGCTAGACTAGTTTAAACTATTTTTTAAAGCATAGGAAAATCTCAGTAATGTACTTGTATTGGGTTCTATTTGTGGCATTTTTTTTGTCACATTGTTCTATTGTTTAAGCACTTAAATCTTAAAAGGGTTCATGAATCATGAGGGTACAAATAGTCGTACTTAGCTGACAATGTAGCTAGCTTCTGAGGCAGATCACCTATCTTGCTTTGGTTCCAGCACCATGACATTGTTATTCTCAATACTTTCTTCAAACTATTGTTTTGAACTAATTAACTTGGTTAATATTTGTGACTTGTGGGAACCAAACTAATTTTGAACAAAGTCTCCTAATTTAGTGATGACTAAAACTTAAAAAAAAAAAAAAAAAAAAAAAAAAAAAACAGCGCTTTTGTTCGTAGAGTTACTCTATATTAAAATCCATTTGGTTTGGTGATTTGGGAGATTAAACGTACGCTTTGAAAACCCCAAATGTCATTTCACAATAACTTATGAAAAAACACTATTATTATTTTAATTTTCTTGGGATAGACATTATCTCTTATTGGAATAAATAGGGATAGTATTTTAGAGAGAGAGAGAGAGAGAGAGAGTTGTCCTTATCGTTGGACCTTGGTCAAGATCATTACCATTTTTGATTATACAAGAATGAAGAAAGTAGTAGTCGTGTTATTGGAACTTTAAGAAAAGTAGAAAATTTTATGGGTTACTTTTTTTTTAGGGTTTAAGCCAATTTAGAGGATAGTTTACCTTTATATATCTGTTATTACTTTCTGCTAAGTGTGTGTGTGTGTGTGTGTTTTTTTTAACCATTTCCCTCTTCTCCTAATCTAAGATGCTTAAAAGAGCTTATAGTATATAATTATGTGTACAATATGCTTTAGCTTTATAGGGACAAAAAAATAAAAAGAAAATGAAAAAGTTGAAGAATTTTTATTGATAGGAACATTTCATGTTTCTTCATTTTTTTGTTCATAGTTTTGACGTAGTGACAGCAAAGACAAGATGATTGCAATAAAAATTGACACTGTGACAGCAAAGACAAGTGAGAGAGAGGAAATGTGAGGAAGTTGAGTGAAGGAAATTGGGTTGGGGTAGTAGCTAGCCAATATATATAGAACTTTGGGATGGGGCTAGCTAGGGACTATTTCAACCATTGTCACAACTAACTACAATAGATTTTAAGAGTGTTGGGACCAAAAACCGCTTGATACTAAGCATTCGCATAAAGAAAACAACTCACTTGTCTTTTTGAACGTAATAATCTACATTTTTTATTTTGGTTTACATTATATTGCATGTTATGTCCCAAATTCCATTTGCTATGTTTGGTTGTCGATTGCCTCTTCATATCACCAACATAAATTTTCACTATTGTAATGAGACTGTTGAATATGATGTAGGCAAAAGAAAGTGGGCAAGCAGCGGAGCGTGCAATTGTTTTTGTGAAAGTACACTGCACCAAAGATGGGCGTCTTGTTAGTACTGAAGTGAGAGATAAGATTGTAAGCCCTATATCGTAACCTATTTCTTTTGTATTTTGTGCGTGAATTGTTTATAGCAAGTAATATGTTATTTGGTTCTTGTGTGAAAACAGGATAAAATGACTGAAATCTTAAACAAAGGGGGCTCACTACAAGGAGAGCATCGCGAAGGAATCCTATGGTCAAAAGATGATGCGTTTGCTCAAGTGATGGGGGCAGAACATTGTGGACGTGTACGTGGGGTCGGTTTTGGACCAACCCCATTAGGAAGAAGTGGGTCCAACCTTCCATGTTATACATTGACTCCACCGTCGTCCAGCAAAACGATCCATCGAATGACTAAATTGGAAAATTCACACCAGACTTTGAGGGACGAACTTGCCCAGTCAAAGCAAAGGCATCAACAGCAAATCACCGAATTGCATGTGCAGCATAAGGAGGAAATCCCCGAATTACATGCGTAGCATAAGGAGCAAATCACTGAAGCACTGGCCGAAGCAAAGCGGCAATCAAATGCACAGCATCAGGAGCAAATGGAAGAAATGATGTTGGGCATGAGAGTCATGTTAGACCAAATGAGGCCACTTCTAAATGCTTCACTGCCTTCTCAGGTACTAAAACTGTTGCATTTAATTTAATGAAAATTGCGTGTTTATTGCAATGCATTGTTATGTGCTACTAATATGATGTGCTTAATATATTCAGGATAGCGCTGCATCACAATAAGCACTCTTCGTGGATATTTTGTGATTGTATGTTGCATTACTTTTTGGCTGTTCATGAAGGAATATTGTACACATGAATATTATTTTGATATTATAGACAGGTTGATATGTAGACAGGTTAATCACGCCATTCAACGATTGACAATATTTTTTGTGACCAAAAAACTTTGTAGTTGAATCTCTTGTAGAAGAACAACCAAGAGGATTAAATAGTGAAGCCATGCATTGTTCTCACTGTAAGTTTGAAATAAATAAATTTTACCGTTTTGTAATTTTAAGTACTTTTTGATGGTTCCACATTTGTGTAATTTTGTTGGATAGGAATTTTTCCATTATCGCTCATGTTGATCATGGAAGTCTACGCTTGCTGACAAGCTTTTGGAGCGCACTAGGACCATTAAGAGAGGACATGGTTAGCCTCAATACATTGAGAAGTTGCAGGTATATCAGCACTTTTAAAATATTTTTTTGTTGTTGTTGTTTAGGAAAAACATAAATTGGGTATTCAATGGAATTTGTATTGTTTATACTTGCTGAGTTGTCTAGGAAGAGACATGCATTGGAAATGATAAGAAATTTATATTGCTTTTGAGTGTACGATGTTTTTCATGGGTTTGTTTCTGAGTGAAGAGTGAAGTATATGCTTGCTAAATTGTTTAGGGAGGTACATGAATTGGGTATTCTATGGAATTTGTATTGCTTTTGATGAGTTTGTTTCTGAGTGAAGTTATAGACTCTTCCTACTTAGTTAGAATTATAACAAAAGAAAAGACGAGTTTGTGGTGCTTTTAAGTTTCTATGGAATTTGCATTGCTATTGAGTTTGTGGTGCTTTTGATGAGTTTGTTTCCTAGTGAAATTTGAGTGTTCTTAGGTGATTAGAATGAAGTTATGGCTTTAGGGTGATATATGATACAAGTACCACAAGCAACTTGATCTGAGCCCAAGGTGAATTCTGTATTGATAAACTAAACATGGATTTGGAAGGAAGCCTACAAGATCTGACTAGCTTTAGTCACATTTTAAAACCAAATTTCTTTGGCAAACTTCACTATCACTAGCTGGGGTTCAAACTTTCTTTGGAAAACTTGTTGACAATCTAAAACAAACTAAGAACGATGGATACACTACCTCCATTAATGCTGTTTTGGTTACTTAGTCTGGGCAAGCCATAATTGTTCATGTTGCTATGTTGGCCTGTGGAAACTTTTTTTTGTATAGTTTGGTTTTGTAAATGAAGTTTACTAATTCATTGTAAAAATAAAAAATAAAAAGTTCAATGATATATATATATATATATATGGAATTTGTATTGCTTCTGATGAGTTTGTTTCTAAGTGAAGTTATAGACTCTTCCTAGTTGGTTAGAATTATTAAAAAAGAAAAGACGAGTATGCTTAGTTGTTTAGGAAGAAACATGAATTGGGTATTCTATGGAATTTACATTGATTTTGAGTTTGTAGTGCCTTTGATGAGTTTGTTTCCTAATGTTCTTAAGATCAGATTTGGTAGTGCTGAAAAGTTGTCTAACTTCACTAATCTTGTTTTTAAGAGCGTATCTAGCTGTTGTATATTCTGATCGTAGCATTCAATTTTGGAAAAGTTAAGGTTTTCTTTATATGAAGTAACTTATGTTCTTCTTAGTTCTTTGCTTGGTTCGAAATAGCTGACTACTGCCTTTATATTTTTGCAGTGCCGTTATGGACATAAACTGTGTTCTATCTGTAAATCAAGGGTACAAACTGATGCCCCACTTGTAGACAAGAGCTTGGAGATGGGAAGGCACCCCTAGAAGCATCCGGGATAGTCATAGGAAGTTAGAGACAGTCATGTGCGTAATGTTTGCAGTTGAGGTATAACCATAATCATCTGTGATGCTTGCTGCATCTTTTTTGTGTCAAATGGACCCTAAACTTTCCTCTATTTTGTTGCTATATTGAACTGCATATTCCTTAAAGATTGATAATTTTCCCGTATTCCTTAATATTGATTGAAATTATGACAGGTTTGATAAAATTCCAGCTTGATATTCCTTTGAAATTCCGGCTTGTTATTTTGTTGCATGCAACAAGCCGAAATTTTGCAGGAATAACAAGCTGGAATTGTGTGTGTGACAGGTTTTTTATAGTAGCATTTGTAAAACTTATAGCAACGTTTGTAAATACATTCGCCATCTGGCCTAGAAAGGGGGGGGGGGGGGGGGGGGGGGAACTATAGCCGCGTTTTTAAAACATGGCTATAGACAAATTCAAAAAATATTCAAGGGGTTGTAGCCGCGTTTAAAACACGGCTATAGGTGAAAGATAAAGCCAAATTTAAAAAACGCGGCTAAAATATGTCTTCGAAGCTGCCAACAAGGGTCCTATAGCCACGTTTTAAACGCGGCCATTGGTCCGATCCTATGGCCACGTTTTAAACGTGGCCTAAGGTGAAAGCTATAGCCACATTTTAAACGTGGTCATTGGTCCGATCCTATAGCCACGTTTTAAACGTAGCTATAGCTTTCACCTTAGGCCACGTTTTAAACGTGGCCATTGGTCCGATCCTATAGCCACGTTTTAAACGCGGCTATAACTTTAACCTTAGGGCATGTTTTAAACGTGACTATAGATCCTGGTCTTAGGTTGCGTTTGAAAAAGTGCAACCATAGACCTCTCAGGCCTATAATCACGGGGTTTAGGCCACATTTGAAAACGCGGCCTAAAAAAATGCAACTATAAGCGAAAACGTCTTATAGCCACGTTTTAAAAACGTGGCTACATAACCTTTTTTTTGTAGTGTTGGTAGTTTCCCCTTCCTTTATTCCCATTATCTTTCTTACAAACTGTAGTTCTTCAATCTTTTTTTAATGTAGTAATTGAATTATATTGTTTAAATCTATAGGACCCACAATCTGTGAAAGACATTTTCGGCGGTAAAAAAACAATTATGCGTTAATCATGTATCACTTACTTACTATAGTACAAATCTTATACCTTTTCCCATGAAAGGATAAAAGTTATAAAAGTATTTCAAAGTCAAGTACAAGGTGCTTATTTTTTAAATCCAAGTTTCTCACTTCTTTATAATTAAGAACTAAGACGAAAAAATAGGTAGAAATAAATAAGTACAACAACAACAACAACAACCGGAGTCTAGCTATTCTTTCTTTATTTATTGTTTACTATAAGGAAGGTTGTTAAAGAGAGAAAAGCACATGAACAATCTTCGTCACCTGTTAGTCAAACCTCCTCACGTGTAAAACGTAGCAGATGCACGCCATTGGACAGATTTCACACGCTTTAACCGATTGAAGAACCTTTTTTTTTTTTTTTTTTGGCCCAGGATTCTTTAATCTTATCTCTATTTCTTTTTCTTTTTGTTTTTTTGCTTTTTTTTATTTGGGCTAAACTAATCTTATCTCTATAAAATCGCTTGGAAACTTAACTCAGCTGCATACCCTAGATGGGGTTGAGCTCTGTACTCCCTATCACAAGGGTACTTCTTTCTTTCTTCTCCCTCTTCTTCTTCTTTTTATTCTTTTCTCTATTAGTTTTTTTTTTTCCCCCCATTTCTGGTTCATATATTGAGCTTGTTTAGGATGTTATAAAAGCTTACTCTTTGTTTTTTTTATGTATGTTTTTTTCAGATGGAATATCTTAAGTGGTTTATATACCATGAAATCAAAGATGGTACAACCATGTTGAATATATGATCGGATGGGTTATATGTGTTTTGATCAACGAATGCGGGTGAGTGAATTCTATGATATGCTTGTCAAGTGAGCAGTCCTTTTGCGGATTATAACCTTTGTCTCATTGTCTGTTCGACCTTGAACCTATGGTTATGACTAGAGTCATAAACCCTAATCATCATTTCCTTACCTAATATGATCTTTAAAAAGAAAAAAAATCTGGGGGGTATTGAAGCTATATCTGCGCAACAATACAAGTGTGTGTGTGTGTGCATATTTTATGTGTTTTTTAATGGTAGGTTTAGCCTGTGTGTTATCAGGTAGTGTAGAGGTTGTTAAAAGGATAGGTAAGTTTGTGCTTGCCTTTGATTTGTGGATACAGCTTTCCCTGTGACTTCGAGGTCCATTGAAAGTAAGACCATCCTCTAATTTCAACCTTGGAATTCTTATTTATGTCATCATCTCAATTAAAGTCTAGAAGTTTTGACTTTAATCAGTTAGGTACTTAAGTTGAGCTGTGTTTCTATCGAGTGCCTACTCCATGTTCAAGTCTTTGAAGATGTAGGTATATGAAGATATATTTTTATCTTAGAACCCATGTATTACAAAGATCGTTAAGAGAATTTGCATGATAATTAATTCTAAACCCCCATAAGCCATATTGTTCTATAATAGCATGCATGAACTAGTCAGATCTTTGATATATTCCACAGAAATTTAGTGGTGTCATACGAATTTTTCAAATGATCAAAAAGAGACAAGAATTCTTGATTTCAAAGGTTCTTTTGCTGGAGATATCGCCTTCACTAGCTTTGATTGATAGAGCTAGCACCAAAGAATTAAGATTGATGAGAAGTGTTGTGACTGGTGTGACTACAACATCAGCTTTAAAGTTCATACAATTGTTTTGTAATAAATTTTTCCTAAATAAAAATTTATGGATGGAAAAGTGATATATGTGTACAAATTTAGATATGACTGTGTATGTACAGGAAATGAGGTTTGACTGGGTAGTAGAACTTCTGGCACTTGATAGATGAAGGAAATCTTTTAATAAAAATATTTTTTTTATAAAAATAATCCATATTAGAGATAGCTTATTAGTTGCCATATACAATATCTATCACTTTGTTTCCTGAATTCTTGCATCTTAAAAAGGATTTTACATATTATATATATATATATATATATCTTAAATATCAAAGCATGTCTGTACATGCATGTTACATAGAAGATCTTACTTGATTCTTAGTCTATGCTTTATGCAATGTTCAACAATTAAGTACTGATATTATCATATTATTTATGAGTTCACGTTTGTAGTTTTTCCTTTTTCAAATCTTTAAGGCTGGTCGCTTCATATGATAAAAAGTTTCTTTTCCTTCTCTGCCGACCGTAGAAGTATAGCTAAGTGGTTGGCCACGGGTCACTACTGCCCATAATGGCCCCCTACTGCAGTTAGAGATAGCTTATTAGTTGCCATATACAATATCTATCACTTTGTTTCCTGAATTCTTGCATCTTAAAAAGGATATTACATATTATATATATATCTTAAATATCAAAGCATGTCTGTACATGCATGTTACATAGAAGATCTTACTTGATTCTTAGTCTATGCTTTATGCAATGTTCAACAATTAAGTACTGATATTATCATATTATTTATGAGTTCACGTTTGTAGTTTTTCCTTTTTCAAATCTTTAAGGCTGTTCGCTTCATATGATAAAAAGTTTCTTTTCCTTCTCTGCCGACCGTAGAAGTATAGCTAAGTGGTTGGCCACGGGTCACTACTGCATCAGGAAACCATAATGACCCCCTACTGCAGTTATATTCTAGGTAGCCTTCATTTATTTCTCTATAAAGTTTTCCATCTTGGGCACCGGTCTTTTATAGTTCATCTAGTTAAAACTTTTCGGTATATTTAACCGATATATTCATAGTTCAAATTCTTCCATCTCAACTATCTATATATAAAAAAACTATTAAAAGCCTTGAAAATATATCTTTGAATCCAACCCAAAATCAATATCCATTTAATTAGACGTTTTAGCTTTTATTTTTAAAAGAACAAAACCTAGGGCTAAGATAGGGTATAATTAAATATATCAATGCTAACATAAGGTCCAGATGGATCTTTGGCCATATCATGCTAGAACATTAAATCATATATGTAGGCATTCACAACCGAAGTGTGTGAAGGTTTAATTCTCAAAAGTGAAAATCACAATGGAAAATACTAGAATTATAAGCTTTTTTATAATTTTGTTTTATAAATTATTGATGTGATGAGTGGTTATTAGTAAGTAAAAAAACGATGTCAGTGGTGGATAAAAAAAAAAATAGTAAAATTTTTTCACATTAATTGTAAAATTGTTTACGGTTGTAACATTACTTAATTACTCAATGACAATTGAAAGCCTTTTCTCTCGGTGAAACTCTTGTTTCTACCTATTAGCAACAGCTTGCAGCTTAGGTTCAAACCCTTAGGACAAGGTTCAAACGACTTATTGTAACTAAAAACAAAACAAAAAATTGAAAAAAGAGAGTTAATGATTGATATATAGTGCAAATTTTGTGGGAAAGAACAAGAGTAAAACAAGACAATATGGTACTTCATTATTGCAGACAAGAAAACTATTCATATCTATATGAAATTGGTTGTTACCTGTATACCTCTGCTCTCAAAGAAAACCCATTTTTTGTCATTTCTGGTGGTCCCCAATTGCCAAGCCGGGTTGAGTAAATTTTCTATGGTATCCCTACTATTTTAGTTTCTACATGTTGATTTGTGATAAGCATGGCAAAAAATGTGCTAAATAACTAAGTAACTCATCTTGAAATATACCGAAGCAGGTTTAAAATGAATGACAATACCGAAGGTTATCCCATTTGGTTGGTTATTAATGGGATTTAGTCTGTGAGCATTTGAGCTTCCAACTTATTCAATGAGTCAGGTTAACAATATTAGTTGCTTTTCATTGTTGTGAATTTTTATTATAATAAGATTATTTCATGTCGTATATAAGCAAGTCAAATATATATTTCACTTACGTTTTACATATAAAGTTGGTTTTAGAAATATAAAAAAAATTCAATTCCCCCCAGATTTTAGGGTAGCCTTTTATACTCCGGTAGGGTTAGCAGGAACAATAATACTACACTTCAACGCAAAATATATGCCTAACATAAATCGAAAGAAATTGTAAGTAGAATTCTACTTTCCTTTATGTGTAGTTTACAAGAAGCATATATATAGGACTTTCAATAATTAGATGCTTGCTTTACTAATCCAACCCCTATATATTAGCAGTCATTGACTCATTGGTGAATACTCGAATTTTTTAACTCTTTCTCAAATAATTGATACTCGACATGGAAATTTTGGAAGCAACAAAAGCTTTTCTGATTATGTTACCTTTTCACAAAAAAGAAAATGACAACTAAGATTTCCTCAGTGAACACAAAATAAAACTATCATTATTAAACTTAAGATGAACCCTATTCAATCCTAAATTTTGAGGTCGATTGGACAATGAATCTGAGGTATAAGCAAGGACTACTTATTTGACAAGTCTTCCCATGGAATTTAACACCTAAGAGTTCTCTTGGAATACAAATGGATCGATATCAGCCAAATGTTTCGGGGTATGATTGCTCAAAAGCTAAACATCTCCAAAGTAACTGTCCAAGACCATTTTCGAGCTTAAGGTACTCTCTCTCTCTCTCTCTCTCTCTCTCTCTCTCTCTCTCTCTATATATATATATATAGGATATTTGTAGAAAAACCCAAAAAAAAAAAAAAAGATATTTTTTTTGTCATGAATAATGAATTTCTAATAATATATGGGTTTACCTTTCAAAAAAAAAAAATAATAATATATGGGTTTGGTTAACAGATACCTTTAAAATCCATCTGGGTGCATCACATATCAATGTCCATAAATTAACAATCCCAAAAGAAAGACAACCAAAATTCAAAAACTTACTTTTTAAAAATACACCCTCAAGGGTGTCATATCACATATGGCGGTGTCCACAATAATATATGGGTTTCTTCCATTTTAAGTTTAGTATAGACAACCTCTCCCAACAAGAAAGGGTAATAGATATGAAATATATTTTTATTTGGATCGTTATGATATTGTAGTATAAGACCAAAGATTATTTAGCCTTCCTTAACTTGGGGTTTTAGACAATTGCCTAAAGGAGCTACTACTGGAGTCAATTTCTATCTCACTCAATGATTATTTGCAGCTAAATTCAAAGCCTCATATTGTGTATTGTCTTGGTGACAGTCGGGTTTATGTCCTTGTATACGTTAGGGACATTTTTGTTACCAACAATAGGTCCCATTGTATTCAAACTCGTAAAAGTTGATTTCAAAATTTGCTCTCTAGGATCTTGAAGCCATTCACTGCGTTCTTTTCATATTGAGGCTGCTTCTGCAATTTGGGTCTTAATCTTTCTCAAAAACGGTACATCTCGGACCTATTAAGAAACTTGGTATTGCGAATTCTATGAATGTTCAAAACCAATCTCAAAGTCCAACAAGCTTTCGAAACATGCTGGTAAAACTTTTGTCAATCCCTTATTTTATCACCAAATTATTGGTGCTCTTAGTATTTTACTTTCACAAGGCTTGAAATAGTTTTTGTCATAATTAAGCAAAGTTTGTCCGTTTGTGCATAATTCATCTGAAACACACTATACTGTTGTCAAAGCATATTCTACGCTACCTAAAGACACTAGTTATAGTTTTTGTCATAACTATGGTCTCTCTTTCTCAAATCATTCTCCTATGCATCTTCAGAAATTTTCAAATGCAGATTGAGCTGACTGTGTTGATGTTTAGAGATCCTATAGTGGTTTTGCAAGATTTCTTGGCCACAATCTTATTTCTTGGTCCTTTTAAAAGCAACGAACAGTGGCTCATTCCTCCACTAAATCCAAATAGAAGCCCCTGCTAATGCTGTAGCCGAAAGAACCTGGGGTCTCACTTCCCGTAGTTCTTCTCAGGTGTGATAATATTGGATTTATATCTCACTATTAATTTGGTCTTTCATGTACGAACTAGACATGTAGATTTTTTTTTTTTTTCATTTTTTATTATGACAAATTTCCCTGCAAAGATCTTAAAGGGCGTTTCATTTCTATGAAAGACCATATTGCTAATATTATGACCAAATTCCTCTCCTCTAGTCATCTTATCTTCTTCCGTGATAATGTGAATCTCTTCTCAATTACAATTACTCCCTCAATCTCAAGTTCAGATGAGAGATTACATTAATTTCTATTCTAACTATCTCTAATCATCTTGATATTTTACAAGTATGAACAGTAAAAAGAGACAATAAAATCAAATGGTAAATTAATTATCAAAAGAAACCTAAAAAAAATATAAGGTTGTTAAGTTTTGTAACGTTAATAAGAATAAGTATAACTTAAACCATCTGAAAGCTTTATAACTCAATGGCATTGCATGAAGTTATAATGGTGACATTTAGGGTTGGAACCCAACTCTCTCGCTTAGATGTGTTAGAAAAATATAACTTTAACCTAATTCATATTAAGAAAACGAAAGGTCATATGTTTAATATGAGCTGTCTTAATTTTAGTCAACCTCCTAGAATTAGTAAGAAATAAAGACCCATAATCAACGCCTAATATCTTGTCAATTTAATGTCATTATTATGGCGTAACAGACTATTTAGCAAACAGGTGGGTTTGGGCTTAGTTATATTATATTAACACTCACTTTTGTCCTATCCAAAAAAAACAAAAAAAAACTCACTTTTGTGGTTATTATTTAACGTGCCCCTTACAGGTGAATACTCCAACATTTTTAAAAAATAAAATAATAAAAATAAACTACATCAAATGAACACTAATGGTCTATCTAGTATAGTTCATGAGGTGACTTCTTTTATAAATCAACTTATGTAAAGCTTTATAAATGCTTTTTTTTTCCCCTGAGTGAAATTGTATTTAATTCTCAAAAAAAAAATTTTTAAATAAATTAATGAAAATAATTTATCCTGAACGCATACTAAGAATGTTTATTTATTTATTTATTTTATCCGTGTAGTTGTAATTTGAGTTATGACTACTATATAATATAAATTTCTTTGAATGAATACTATATAATAAAGATTGAGTCTTAGAAATCATATTATGTCCATGCAATACACGAATTAATCAGAAATCATTCCATATTATAATAAATGTTGGATACTAAAAATTCTGGTTACACCAAATTTCTTTCTACGGTTACACCAAAAATGGTGGCACTTAGTGCGCATTAAGTGGCCACCATTTTTTTTAAAAATGTAAATTAAATAATTCCCCAATAGTTATGGATGGTTTAAAATTAAACCCTAAAATTTAAAACAAAAATTTTGTTATTACAATTGTGATATTTTTAAATCATTCCAATTCACGCCATCAATAAGCCACAATTAACTGAAATTGACAGAATATGACCTAAAATGAGACTAGAACCTATTTAAGCACCCCCCCAAAAAAAAAAAATCTATGCCAAATTATAAAACCTCTACTATACGATATGAAAATGTGAAATTATAAAATAACGGTTAGATATATTTATTTGGACAAAACTTAGATATAGAACCTTAGGTGTTATTCCTTAGATTTTTCTCTTAACATTCAGCTATGTAGCTATTTTACAAAAAATACAATTTCATTTCATGAGAAAAAACTCATGTGGTAGAATTTTAGAAAGGGGACCTAAGAAACATTATCTAACTACTGTACTTAAATCTTGTTCTATTTATTTACATTGATTATAACATTCATATTAAAATTGATATTATATAATCTCATGTCCAAAATCATATACTATTTAATGAAATATCTGTCCTCCACTTTGTGATTATGGCAAATGGACACCCCTTTTGATGGGATCCAATGCATTAGTATTGGTATGATCTCACCTCTTTTTTTATATATATTTTTTTCATTCTTTTCTCTTTATCTCATGTGGCATATTGTAAGTGTATTTATTCACACTGATCATAACATTCATATTAAAATTTATATTATATAATCTCATGTCCAAAATCATATACTATTTAATGAAATATGTGTCCTCCACTTTGTGATTATGGCAAATGGACACTCCTTTTGATGAGATCCAATGCATTAGTATTGGTATGATCACACCTCTTTTTTTATTTATTTATTTTTTTTTCATTCTTTTCTCTTTATCTCATGTGGCATATTGTAAGTATATTAAAAGTAACAATAAATTTAAAAGAAGCTTATTCTTTATTTTAAATATTTATATTTATATTTTATTTTAAGATTTGGCTTTAAACGTGGAAACCCTTTAACAACAGAAAAGTGTGTTGAGAAAAACATTAGCCCTATGATTTCAAATAAGTCTTTATTTTCACCCCACAAAAAAAAAAAGTTTTTAATAAAGGATAGACATTGGGGTAAGGACTTTTAATATAGTGGAAAAACTGTGTCACAAAAAATATAAAAAGTTTAGTATAAAAATACAGTGTGTATGATTTTATGCGGTTTTAAAAGTGAATCAAAAACAATCTCCAAGATGTTGTGGGTGATCGCGATCTCTAGGGTTTCAGAGAAATTTGTCAAAAATAAAATAACCAAGAAAAAGCATTAAAAGCAAAGTGCTTTATGACGTCCTATCGACCGAAATGAAGGACGTCTCATCATGGATATAGAAGAAGACAAATTTCTCTTACAGACTTCTCAAACCCTAATTACCAATCCCTATACGTTACTGTATACATATCTCTCTCTCTCTCTCTCTCTCTCTCTGTGCCAAGTTTAGCTGGGGACACAAAATATTTTCCATCAGTGATCTATATCCTTTGTGGTGCACCATCAAATAAACAGAGTAAAAAGCATGCTTTGAATATGTAGCTGATTGATCCACTGAAATAATCAATTATCTAGCCATAATATGGGTAGTTATTAGTCTTCCCAGTTCCCAACATCTATGATGACAGTATGCAATTACAAAACTGATGAGACTGTACAATGATTATCGTTTCACACACATGCATCTTCTCATGAAATTAAGTTCTTCAAACTTTCTAAAGATTTTTTTATTTCTTTTCTTTTATGTTTGGATGCCAAAAATAATTTACTGATTAAGTTAGTTAATTTATCTGCATGTTCATCATTATTTTTGTAATAAGTGATACAAAAATACTGCAAAATAAATAGTACTCATTGCATAAAACTTTCACTTTTGTCAATTGTGAAAAAAATGACTGATTATATCAAAGGTGTATATTCATATTAATATTAAAATTATGTTCTCAATTATAAATGAACTTGTAAGACAAATAGAATTCACTCTCAACTAACAAAATTTTCAAGTAATAAATAATGTGTATATACATATTAATTTTAAACTTATTTTCTCAATTATAAACGAACTTGTAAGACAAATAGAATGTACTCTCAATTAACAAACTTCATTTTGAAGGAGAAAATTCACTTTGGATTGAAACAGGTGGTGCACCTGTGGTTCAAGGGTTATACTTTCACCAAAAAGTCAAAAACTCTACTTTGTTGCAGGAGAGGCACAATATATAGCTGTATAAACTTAAGTATATAGTGTCACCTACTTTTTCTGCAAGTTGATTTGAATCCATAAACGGCATTATCTCACAGTCTTGAAAAGTTCATCCTTAATTTGCCATGAAAGTAAAGAAACGAAAACGATAGCAAAAATATGTTTTATGATGACTGCCCACTTAATTAACCAACTAGAAGATACACAATTTATTGAGCAAAGTTTTTATGCAACCTAAGTTGCAGTAATATTTTTTTATAAACCAATATGTGGCAGTTAAAAAAATCATTCATATATAATTGTGTATTATATGAGTTATTTGACTCATTAAAAATGTCACCTGACTATCTATCTAGATAATAAGTTTATTTCTCCCTGCATAGGGATGCAGGAAATGCCACTCAAGTCTCAACCCATAAGTCATTGGCATGATCATATAAATATTGTAAGCGGTGAACATCAGATTATGAATTACAGAACAGAAGTCTTGGTAACATGTTTGGTATGAGAAAGAGAATTAAAAAAAGGTGAGGATCTTGTAGAAAAATTCTAGGAGTTCAAAATTGTTTACAACTTCTCGCTACACTTGTAACGTGACAGTATGATTGGTGAAAAAAAATATGATAGATTCATGTGTAAATAATGGTTAATTACTCACAATTTGTAATGTCAGAATTGTGGCAAAAAAGTTATGGAATAATTTGTAATTCTAAAACTACTTAATTTTGTATGTCTTGAAAAAAAATATCATCAAATAAAATCAAGATCTTAAAGATCAGTAGTATATAATTAGTTTTCATTGTTTTAGTTTGAGAACTTTTCTTTTTCAAAAAATAATTCAAAATGATTCAAGATAAATATCCTTTAAAAATTAGTTTTAACTTTAGTTACGTTTTTTCAACTATATATGTAATCCCTACGAACTCAAAATTTTAAAGTTCTGCTGTACGTATTCGCATGCATATTCCACCAAAATCTGGTTATAAATTTGTAATGTTGACATACATGTTTGTTAAAATTGGTTATGATATGATTCTACACAAATTTAATGTAAAATAAGTAAATTCCAAAATTTAATTGGTTTTTTTTTTCCCCAGTTTGTATCTGAATTAAACCAGTGCTATAATTTACCAAAAACCACCTTAGATATAAAAACCCAATGCTTTCTATGAAAATTTAACCTCTTCGTAAAGGAATTTTTTCTATTTCCTTTTGGAGAGGAGCAGATGACTTCTAAATTTTAAACATTCCTCATAATAATTATGTTATATTAATACGTCTTAGGTTAAATGACGAAGCACATCATATAAACAAAATTTTTTTTTTTCAAAAGTAGAAATTATAGTAGATTATTAATATAATTTAAAATAAATATTAAAAATTATTTTTAAATTTCTATGAAATTTTAATAATAAAGTTTTACCTATAATAAACTATATTAATAGTTAGTGAATCGCACAACGAAATCACAGTGTATGATGTAAGGTAACATGTGCATATGTTAATTAGTAAACTACATGTTTTATTTTTCCTCTAGTCAACTAAATTTTAAAATACATTTTTATAATATGTTACATTTATATCATTACACGGAGCATTATATGTAAAACCTAACTCCTAAAATATAATAGTAAGTGCTTATGATGATGTGATATCACAGATATGTAAGCATTCCTCTTTCCCCCCCTTAATTGTGTTATTTTGGGCTGAGAGATGGCATTGTAATTATTATTAACTAAGTCCTTTATAAATCATGTATATTATTATTATTATTATTATTATTATTATTATTATTATTATTATTTGTTTCACTTATTTTAATTTGGGCAATTGCAATGCAGTGTTGTTCGTCATTTCTCTGCACACTTTTTTTCCTGTCATTTGGATTTAAAAGAAGAAATAAAGCTATCAACTCCCCTTATTGAAGAACCCCTATTCTAGTGGCTGCAGCAACGATCGATTTGACAAAGGATATATGTTCAGTGCATATAAAAATGAAATTATGAGATGTTTTATTTATATTTGTGATCTTTTTAAGTCTTTGAATTTGGTTTGTCATGCTTGATTAGGAGTGGTAGTAATTCTTATCATTGATACAAGTTTTTGATTATTATTTCCTATTGACGTAAGCTTGGAGTTAGACAAACCATGTTAGATATTATTCATTATATGCATGTATATTTTCATTTTTTGTTCATATAAAGGCACTTTTGTTAATCTCAAATTCTAGCAAACTCTGAGGAGAAAGGAGAAGCATGAGCATATTGCCACTGCGTGAGAATTAGTCTGAGAGCATCATGTGTGCAATGACCATAGTGCTTGCGTGGATAGCCGGAAAATGTGAAGTTATAGCTGTAGTGAGCTTGTTTTCAACATAGGAAAACAAATCTACTGCCTCATGACTCCATGGAATTTAGAAACCATTAAGTACTGACACATTACCAAGCTTTAATAAAACCAAGTTTTAACAAAAATTTCGTAAACCTAGTTCACACAAGTTCATACTTATAGATTTAGGTTTACATGTAATTTAACTTCAGTTAACTTAGCCTTGTATATACATATAGTGAATACGGTTTTATAGCCTTTAAATCAGCTGCAATAATACAACATGATCGTGTCAATTATATTGACTAAGACTTGGATTTCTGAAGTACGTAATCATATCATCAATTAATCAGCATTATCCAATTACCAGCCAATGGCGAAGATAATTAACCATAACTTTAGTTTTTCTTGGTTCTTAATTTTAGATACATATATGTTGCTGTCTGACCAAACTGAGTCATGATCATGAGTGATTGAGAGTTTTTGGGTTAACCTTATCCGATAATTAGATGTAGAATTTCATGGCTCATATGGTAGCCAATGAAATTGGTATCAACTAATCCAAAGGGGTATGTAAATGTAACGCAATTGACTGAAAAGCATATTTTGTAAAGCAAAGTTATTGGTTTTAATTTTTATATGATGCAGTTACACTAGCTTTGTTTGACTGAAACCTTATTTTTTGAAATTAATAAAAATATAATTGTATCTAAAAAATTTAAAAAATTAAAAAAAGTATATAAAAGGTTAATAAACTATTGGAAAAAAATAATTCAAACACGGGCTTCTTAGTCTCTCTTCCGCTCCTTGGTTTGGAAACAAAAGCCACTCATTAGAAAATAACAATAATAACAATAATAATAAATTAAAAAGTTAGTGTCAACTTCTTTTTTTGAGGAAAACTAGAGCAACATATATAGACAAAAGTCACCAACTTTATCTGGTCAAAAAACCTTTTAGTCTTATCTTGCTTTGAGAACGATCTCTACTTTTATTGGAATAACTATAATTTTCTATGAATTAAATAGTTTACAAAGTTTTTTTGTCCTTTTTTTTTTTAAATTAATCAGGCAGCCATTCATTTTATAAATATATACTATTTATATCTTTTATTTATAATTTTATGGCGATTTGATTTACACCTAACACTTTTGGAAGATAGCACATATTTAAATTGAAACTGACCAATTCAAATAATTTTGGCTTTAGCATGCGCTGTAAGTTGAACTTAAGAGGCTTTCATTCGATTGAAAATGACAAAATTAGCCCAAGAACACAATAGGGAAATAAAATTTACTGGAACACAATAGGAAAATAAAATTATTAGGTACTCTCGAAGTATCATAAATGCGTACTCTCTTCTTTCACATGAATAGTGAGTTCTACAATGAATTTAATTAGTAGAATCCACCATTCATATGAGATGAAGAAATACACATTTATGATATTCTGGAAGTACACAATAATTTTCCTTCATTATTGTGACTCAGTCTACATTAATAGTGCTTGGTTTCTTTTTCTTTTTTTGTTTTTCCTTTATTTATTTATTTATTAATTGTTGTTTCTTTCTTTTCGTGCATTATCATGACTATGCCAAAGTGACTGGATTTAGTCAAGGTCTAAATAATTTATATTTGGCAATAACAAAAAAACTGCTCCATTAAAGCCTGATTACCCTCTTACTTGTCAAATCTGTCGATAGATACTAATGACTAAAAAATTAAAGGTTTCAAATTTGAGTAATGCTACAGACACAAACTATTCTACAAACATTTTACAAACTGCTGATGTGACATACTCCACCTCAGCTTTTTAAAAACTAAAATACCACGTCAGAAATTAACAAAGTAAATTAAAAAAAAAAAAAAAACCAAATCACATTTGCAACAAAACCCTTTCCCTCTCCCTCTCCCTCTCTGTGCCTCCCTCTCTGCCTCAGCAGTACCGTACGGCGCCTCCATCTCCTCTGCCTCTTCGGTCTCACATTCAAGCTAAAGAAATCTGCTTCCTCTTGCTGACTAACGCCGCCGCCACACCTCTCATCGGAATCGTTGTAGAAGCCACCGGAACCATGACCGAGAACAGTGTTGCAATCACACAAAACGAGATGGGATTGCAACACCATTCTCAGCCATGGTTCTGGTGACTTCTGCAACGATTCCAACGACCTCGCAGCAGCATTGGTCGGAGTGTGAGAATTTTATGGCAAGGAGGGAGGGTGTGAGGCAGAGGATTTGAGGCCAGGGTTTTTCGCCGTCACGTTTTGTGTTTAGGAGTTTCTTAACACCGATGATGCAAAAGAGGAAGGCGCAGGGAGGGCTTGGTCTGAGATGGAGGTGTCGTACGATACTGTTGAGGCAGAAAGGGAGGCGCAAAGAGGGAGAGGGAGAGGGTTTTGTTGCAGATGTGATTTGGGTTTCTTTCTTGTTTTTTTAATTTACTTTGTTGATTTCTGACGTGGTATTTTAGTTTTTAAAAAGCTGAGATGGAGTATGTCACATCAGCAGTTTGTAAAATGTTTGTAGAATAGTTTGTGTTTGTAGCGTTATTCTTCAAATTTTAATGGTTGTCATTGCACAATTACAGTTTCACACGTTGCTCATCAAGGGCGGAGCTAATTAGCTCCTTATGCCCCCCCCCCCCCCCAATTTTTAAATTTTCCCTTATATATATATATATAAAAAATAAAAAAAAAAGATATGGGCCCCTCTAAGAATTAAATCCCCCCCCCCCTCCCAAAATTATTTTCAACAACGAGTCCAATAAAACCTCAAATAAAACAAAAATATTTGTCCACATTCAGCCCAGCCGGCCAGCCCAAAATCCTTAATCATACAAAATTCTTTTCTTCTAAACTAAAGGCACTTTCAGCCTAGCCCAACCCCAAATCTGAAATCCCTAATCCTAATCAAACAAAACAAACTCTTCAGTCATCGCCTCACGCTTCTGCCTAAATTCCCAATCTTCACGTAGTCACGCCTCTGCGCTCTGCTTGACTGCCTCAGTTCGTGTTGCCTGAATTCCTAGTCTTTACGTCATGCAATCACGCCTCTTCGGCTCACCATGACGTTGTAGCTCCACTAGCCGCTGACGTGACCTAGCCTTCATCGCTTAACCTCAAATCCTAAAGCCCTCACCTCAATTCCTCAAGGTATCTCATCTCAATTCTCTCTCTTTTTCTCTAGAACTAAACTAAATACTAAATAGCATAATAGAAATATCAATTATGTGTATGTGATATTTTTTGCCAGTAAAGCAATTTATATATATTTGACTTTATCTTTTTGTGTTTATTGTTATTGGATTCTTTATTCTTGACTCACTAACTCTATGATCTAGCCTTTTTTTGGCTTTTGTGTTGTTTGTCTCTTGAGTGGGTCCGAGTGAGGTGAGGGCCATAAGACTGTGTAAGAATGAATTTTATATGATAATTTATTATATCTCTCTTCCAAGTTAGTTTATCATTTTTTGAATTGATTTTTTTTTTTTTTTTTGGGGGATTGAAATTAGGTGCCAAATAATGAGCAAATGACAAATAGTTAATGCATTTTTTAAGAAAAAGTTGTATGTCATTCAAAACTTAGGTAATCTGTAGAAACAAATGTTGATACTTCAATATCTAATAAGCGTCCCTCCAAATGTTCAAGAATTCAATCTAAAGGGATAGACCATGATCCAAGATCACGTAAATAAATATATGTGAATGTTCAAATATGTGTGTAAAACAACTTAAACGTTTAGACCCTCAAATTGCAAATTACCAATTCAAGCTTATTAACAAACAATGTACGTGCAGAAAATGTAAATAAGCTAAAGCAGAATTGATAACATAATCTAAACCAAATAAAATCACACCCACAGCAGAAATTAAATGGCAAAGATTAAGGGAAGAGAGATGCAAACACAAAGACAACACAACGATGTGTTATCGAAGAGGAAATCGAAGTCCTCGGTGTAAAACATCTCCGCCACCCTCCAAGTGGTCAATAATCCACTAGAGAATGAAGTTGGGATACGTGAATAGCAGAAGACTCTCCAAGCCTAATCTACCCAGTGTACCTAAGCCCTCCAAGTTTCTTGCTCTAACGAGGTTATGCCGAACCTTTGTCTTCTCCAGCTTACCGGATTCCGCTATAGCCCACACCATCAACCAATATCAATTGGTCCCTTCCTAACTGCTTTCCAAACACCAAATAACCTTCTCACTGATATGAGTATGGTAAGATAAGGATTTGGTTAAATGTACCTCTCAAGGATGTAACAATGGAGAGGGTGAGAGTAGAGGAATTTGGAGAAACAATGATGAAGATTGTGGATGAGTCAATCTTGTTTTTCTCTAGGGTTTCTCTCTCAAAATTCTCTCTGGAAGCTCTCTACAATACATGGGTATAAGGGTCTATATGTAAAGTTGTGATTTACAACTATGTTTTATGTTGGCTTTATTCCATGACAAAAAGTGTTGTAATTGCCTTAATTTATTTCCTTGTATTTTGTGGGATTTTATTGTATTGGGTTTAGTATCAAGTTGGTGAAGACTCTAACTTAAATGAACAATCAGTGGATCTTGCGGGTGTCTCGTTGGAAGCTAACCTGTGAGAAAGCCATGTGAGAAGCTCATGCTAGAAGTTGAAGAGTCATGCCAGGCTGTCGTTTTTACGAGAGTCTCGCGGGTAAGGCCTTCCCGCGAGATAGTCGCGAAACATTCTGCCTAGAGGATTTTAATTAGTGACTTTCTTACCCTTCACCCATACTATATATACCCTCATTACCCACAAATGTTAAATAGACTATTCAGAGAGAAAAACCCTAGAGAGGTTTTCTAAAACACACACACCCATCTTTTGAGAGAGAGCTACTCATCCTTTGTGAGAAATCATTGTAGCCTCTTCTCCATCCTTCTCCCATTATCATACCTTAAGAGGAGATTTGTACCCAAACACAACCGACACCTATTCAAAGTGTAGAGAGTGTTTTGGAGCTACTGGGAAGCATTGGAAGAAGCCAAGGATGGTAGATGCAACATGGAGCTTGTTGCGGGATCTGGAGAACTAAAACAAGACACGGTTCCAAAAAGCCTTGTTGGAGTAGGAGCTTGGAGGGCTTAGGTACATCGGGTAGATTAGGCTTGGAGGGTCTCTTGCTAACCCATGTATCCCAATTGATTGTCTAGTGGATCGATTTCCACTTGGAGGGCGGCGGAGAGGTTTTTCGCCGACTTCTTCGGTTTCCTCTTCGATAACACATCTCAGTGTTATCTATGTTTACATCTCTCTTCCCTACTCTTGTTCATTTCATTTTTACTGTTGTGTTGCGTTGAATATGGATTAGAGTAGTTGTATTGCTTATACTCTTGTGTTTACACTATTCCGCACTTAGTATTAAGTTAGTGTAAAATCAACCAAGTCGTAATTTTAATTTGAGGGTCTAAACAGCTCTTGTATTTTTCAACACAATTTTCGAGCTTTCACTATATATAGTAGGGTGTGTATGGAATGCGAAGAGTCAGTTTTTTCAAACAGAATGGACTAGCGACTTGGCTTCGCGACTTGACTGAGTTGCGAGTCTGAGTCGTGAGCTAACAGAATGGCCAGACTAGAAGTTTTGTCCTGTAGTGCTCCAGCTGGCGTGACTCTTCAGCTCTTTTGCATGCTTCACACGTGTGCCTCCTTTGGCGACTTGCAAGCCGCGATCCAATCTCGAGATCTAGTCGCAAGGCCCTGCTAAGTTGCACACTCTTGAGCTTTTCTTCACACTTTCTCACACACTACTCTTACATGATTCCTATCTAAATACAGGGTTTCTAAATATTGAATTACAATCAAATTGGCAGGGAATAAATCCAACACCCTAAATTCAACCTTATAATCTCCTCCTTTGCCTATTCTGTGACAAAACCCTAAACCAAACTCTAGACTTAACATGTGAGTTGGAAACAATTGAACATAACTCACTCACACCTAACTCTAAAATCTGTGTAGCTCTTGAACCATAAGAACAAATATCTCTTGAAAAACATCAACACAGTATGACCATTGTATACAGAAAACTTGTAATGCATATGGAGCAAGCACAATGCGATCAAGCAATATAGATTAAGCAATAAAGCATGGCTTGACCAAAAATGAACAATCACTATAAATAGTGACCACAATGCTCATTCACACAAGGAATGAACATCCAGACATGCAAGCTAATAAGCTCAATACAAAGTATCATTTGCATGTCCAACACTCAACCAATACAACACAAGGTAGTTGTATTAAGGATATAAAATCCAACACAGAGCATAAGAGTGATGTACTTAAAGAAAATGCATAACATTTAACAACAAGTACTAGGCTACAAAGCATGGGTACAAACCACAAAGTACTAAATATTATCTTATATCTATATAAACCAAAATATCTTAAAAGCTTTAAACAAGAACCAAGTATTTAACCAAAGTGTTTAACATATTTAACCAAAGTGTTTAATATAGTACTGAGCAAACATTATCCACAACATAACAACAAAAACCATAGAAAACATAAACTAAAGAGCTTAAAATAAGTTTTTGGCTTTGCTCCCCCTCAAGAGCTACCCCTTGTTCTTCTCCAAAATTCTCCCCCTTTTTGACCGAAATGGCCAAAGGGCTACTGTTGGGTGGTAAAACTGTCAAACTTTGCTGAAAGTAGGTTCATCTGCTCTTGGATAGCAGCCAGCCTGTCAGATTGCTCATTTTAGAGATCTTAGAGTCCATCAATCCTTTCAAGGATGATCTGGAGTGCAACTGGAGGTACTGCAGAGGATGATGAAGCTCTGCTCCTTTTGCCACGGCCTCTTGAACTTGATGGTTGACCTTCAACTTCTGTCTCAGTCACCATTGGTTCTACTTCTTCTTGAGCACCCTCCTTTTCATCACTTGGAAGACAAACTCTTATCCGTGTAATGGTTAGACTATTAATGGCTAAAATAGTAGGCATGAGACTGATGTCTTAAGGAATTTCACACCATTTGCTATAAAAAGCCTCATAAGTAGACTAGGAAAGATCAGTTTTGGCCTTGAAGTGGTTCTTGTCTCATCAGCAATAATGAAGAAGATATGAGCACTTATATCAATGTAAGTTCTTTCCTTGAGCTCCATGAGGAAAATGCCTCTAGCATTATTAATGGTGGTCATCTTCTTCACCGGGTACAAGTTGAACATCATGATCACTGTAAGACATCTCATGTCAATTGGAAAAGCAGTAGTGTTGAGGCATCTCCCTTCTCTAGCTCCACCAATATGAGATTGGACAGTTTCTATAGAGAGCATCATGTCCTTGTAGTATGTGAAATCATGGTCCAAGTTCTCAAAACCCAGTACCTCATCAATATCATCCAGATCTATGTGGAATTCATGTCCTCTTATCCAACAGTTGATCTCATCCTCTCTTAAAACAACATTAGCATAGAATTCTCTAATCAGAGGTTCACATATCCCAGGCAGATCATTCAGTAGCTTATCCCAACCTCTGTCCTGAAAGCAACTTAGAATGAAAGTGTCCTTCAAATCAACCAAATCCACAAATCTTTCTTGGATGATGGGTGCCCTCAAGTAGAACTGAGTGTATCTCTCAAAATGTTTGGTAGACCTGAACTTTGTATTGTCCATTTTCAACCTCTTGTCACCCTTTTTTGTAATGGTCTTCTTCTTTGTAGGAGTCATTTGCAAAACCATAGCAATTAATACAACAAAAACAGAGCACAGAAATGGTAACACCACAAATTAGTACCATGTTAGTAGCACTTAAAAGGGTAAAGAGTTAAACCAAAGATTCAGTCTACAACACAATTCAAAACACAGCTTGTCATGAGAAAACACACTACAACAAAACATAGTAGAGTTTTATCACAAACTTTTAAACACATCACAATGTAAGTGTGTGCTCAAAGCATTCCATGAACAACCTAGGGCAAAATGTATAAACACTCAACTAGTGATGCAAATACCAATCAGTGTATACCAGAGATATCTCCCAAACAATGTAAGATAAAAAATCTCTAAAAATCAAGCAAATGTCTACAAGACATTTTACAATGGGTATGATATGCACAACACACCTCAGATCAAGGGTTATACTTAAAAATGAGAATCAATCATGAGAGCATGTGAAATAAGTATCATACAATCCATATCAACAAAACCCACTTAATCAAACTCATCAAAATGAACCCATCCCATATTCGAATCATCACATATATCACATCTCAACAACAACACAAAAATCCAAGAAATCAAGGCTATAATCATGAAATACATAGAGAAAATAGGAAAACTCATACCTTTTCTTGAAGATTGAAGTTGAGAAAATAATGAAAATGGTGGATTACTGAGTGAAACACGGTGAGTTGGTGAGAGTGTTGAACAAACAAGACAATGAACAGTAAAAAATGTTAGAGGGAAAACTGAAAAGTTTTTAAAAACTGTCCTTAAAGCACAAAACGCGTGTTTTTCGCGACTGAACCAAGTCGGGAACAAGTCGTCAGGACAAGTCGCAAGAAAACTCCAAGACAAAATTTTGAAAAATTGTCTTAGTGTTTTTCGCGACTAAAGTGAGTGATGATCTTTGAAGCCTTTAGAAAAACTCTCAAAGATTTCTAGGGAAACAAGAATGGTAAGCCTAACGATTTAATAGGTCTTGTGAATTTGAATGCTTGAGATCGCTGGAGAGCTTGAGAGTTTGTAAAGTAAAGGAAAAGTGATTTCCTTCAAGGCTTTATATAGAGGGAAAAGAATGAGTGGGAGTTATCCCGCCCAAACCCTAAGGAAAAATATCAATCGTCAGATTAACACCTCACCATTAGATGCAAGGAACATAACGCCACCTGGAGCAATTAATGGCGCTTCGCAGATTCTGAAACGTCAGTAGCAATTATGAAGCGCACAAAACCATACTCTCACACATGTAAACTCAGAGATTTTGATATTCCTAGCCCTTGATTTTGAGGCAAATCAAAACCCCACTTTTTCTCCTCGGATGCGAGGGAAAAACCGGAATTTTGAGAGGCTATTGTGGGGGTAAGAGTCCAAATTTGTATATTAGTCCTTGGGCCTTATCTGGGACATGGACATGTCCAAGGAGGATTAAATGATTGGGAAAGGCTCCAAATTGAGAGTCACATAAGGAATGAATGGGGGAATATAGTCCGACGAGGAACTCCTTCTCAGATACGATGAATACTGATCAAATCTGTATTTGGGCAATTTAGGTGACCTTCCAGAAAGTTTCAACGATAAGGATGAGCCTCATACACATACAAAAGTGATGAGAACTCAGAAATATCTAAAAGAAAAATTACTACCACCGCATCAAATGCACTGCAATAACTTTTCTGACCGCATTTATGTGGAGAAGACCCCTGAACAATACAATCTCAGCTATCACAACTCACAGAAAACAAAAGAGGATGTCTGATGGGACATGCACTCAAGTGAAGGCTTAGATGATTAACAAGTGTAGGATCAAGATGGTCCGAAAGGAACTATATAATGTGAAAGATCTCTCATGAAAGAGGGATCGAAGAAAAAGGAAAAAGAAACACTGTAGTAAGAAAAAGTTGTATTTATAAACAGTCATATTGATTTATACTCTAAATGATCTCCTCGGACAGTGAATTTATTCAATCCAATGAGCCTTGTTCTTGCTTGATCATCTTCTAAATCCATAGTAGCCGTTATTAACTTCATTAAGGCCAAGCTCTTTAACCAATTCTCTACAAATTTATTGTATTGGGCTTATTGGGCCATCATCCAATTCTTTTTTAGGCTTGAACCCTATATTGTGACTCTACATGTATTAATCTATAAATATTTGTTGAAGATTCTATAATTATGTAGGCAAAATACTAATTACTATCTTAAATATTTATAATCCACTTAATAAAATAAAATTTACAAAAGAAAAAAAAAAGTGAAAAAAAAAAAAAAAAAACTTTACCCAGTACTTAATTTTTTTGAAAGTAAAGTACCATACAAAAAAAAAAAAAAAAAAAAAAAAAAAAAACCTTAAGATGGGTAAAAAGTCAAATTTCAAACTACATGTGGGTAACTTAAATTTCAATTAAAGCACAAGCGGGTAAATTATAATTTACACTATTTTAAATTTGAATTTATTAATAAAATATAAATCTCAATCTCACTCCAAATTATGTTAAATTTTAGCAATTTAATCTCAAATTTGTTTCGCATATATTTATTAATGAATCCAAACTAATTTGAAGCTAAACTTTTTATTTATTTTATTTTTCTTAAAAAGAGATAACTTATCGAATTGTTAACTTCTAAAATACTATTATATCACGTTCAAATCTTAGAGTGACTATATTTATGAGTAATATGTATTAATCTATAAATATTTGTTGAAGATTCTATAATTATGTAGGCTAAATACTAATTATTATCTTAAATATTTATAATCCACTTAATAATTTAAAATTTACAAAAGAAAAAAAAAATACTCAGTACTTTATTTCTTGGAAGTAAAGCACTATAAAAAAAGAAAAAGAAAAGAAAAAAGATAAAGATAACGTTAGGTTGGTAATGTGTAAAATTTCAACCATAGGTAGGCAAATTAAGTTTTAAACAAATCACAGTTGAGTAAATTGTAATTTGCCCTATTTTAAATTTGAATTAAAAAAAAATATTTATATATATATATATATATATAAATCTCAATCTCGTTCCAAATTATATTAAATTTTAGCAATTTAATCTAAATTTGTTATAAATATATTTATTAATGAATCCAAATTCATTTCAAACTCAACTTTTTGTTTATTTTATTTTTCTTAAAAGATATAACTTATCAAATCGTTAAGTTCAAAAATACTATTAGGTCACATTCGAATCTTACAGTGACTATATTTAAGAGTAATGTGTATTAATCTATAAATTTTTTTGAGATTCTATAATTATGTAGGCTAAATATTAATTACTATTTTAAATATTTTCAATCCACTTAATAAAATAAAATTTACAAAAGAAAAAAAATGTGAAAAAATTTTTTTTGCCCAGTACTTGATTTCTTGAAAGTAAAGTATCATTAAAAAAAAAAAATTAAGAAGATAACCTAAGGTGGGTAAAGAGTCAAATTTCAAACCACATGTAGGCAACTTAAATTTCAACCAAATCGTAGGTAGGTAAATTGTAATTTACTCTATTTTAAATTTGAATTTATTAAAAAAAATATAAATCTCAATCTCGTTCCAAATTATGTTAAATTTTGGCAATTTAATCTCAAATTTGTTTCACATATATTTATTAATGAGTCCAAGCTCATTTCAAACTCAACTTTGTATTTATTTTATTTTTCTTAAAAAGAGATAAATTATCAAATTGTTAAGTTCCAAAATAATATTAGCCACATTCAAATCTTAGAGTGACTATATTTAATAGTAATATGTATTTATCTATAAATATTTGTTGAAGCTTCTATAATTATGTAGGGTAAGTATTAATTACTATTTTAAATATTTATAATCTACTTAATAATATAAAATTTACAAAAAAAAAATTTTGAAAAAAATTTACCTAGTACTTTATTTCTTGAAAGTAAAGTATCATACAAAAAGAAAAAGAAAAAAAAAAAGTAAAGATAACCTCTGGTAGGTAAAGTATAAAATTTCAAATCATAGGTAAGCAAATTAAATTTCGATCAAACCACAGGTAAGCAAATTGTAATTTACCCTATTTTAAATTTGAATTTATTAAAAATATATATAAATCTCAGTCTCGTTCCAAATTATATTAATTTTTACAAATTTAATCTCAAATTTGTTTCACATATATTTATTAATGAATCCAAACTCATTTCAAACTCAACTTTTTGTTTATTTTATTTTTCTTAAAAAGAGATAACTTATCGAATTGTTAAGTTTTAAAATACTATTAGATCACATTCAAATCTTACAGTGACTATATTTAAGAGTAATATGTATTAATCTATAAATATTTGTTGAAGATTCTATAATTATGTAGGTTAAATACTAATTACTATATTAAATATTTATAATCCACTTAATAATATAAAATTTACAAAAGAAAAAAAAAAAAGTGAATTTTTTTTTACTCAATACTTAATTTCTTGAAAGTAAAGTATCATACAATAAGAATAAGAAAAAGAAATTATAAAGATAATCTCAGGTAGGTAAAGTGTAAAATTTCAAACCATAGGTAGGCAAATTAAATTTTGACTAAATCATAAGTGGATAAATTATAATTTACCCTATTTTAAATATGAATTTGTAAAAAAAATAAATAAATCTCAATCTCGTTCCAAATTATATTAAATTTTAGCAATTTAATCTTAAATTTGTTTCACATTTATTTATTAATGAATCCAAACTCAACTTTTTATTTATTTTATTTTTCTTAAAAAGAGATAACTTATCGAATTGTTAAGTTCTAAAATACTATTAGATCACATTCAAATCTTAAAATGACTATATTTATGAGTAATATGTATTAATTATAAATACTAGTATGTAACCTTGTGCTACTGCACAGGACTGGTTAATTGTAATAATGCTATTGGCCAATTTTTTTGTTTTTATTTTTTTGAGTTTATCACACGGATGATAGAATTAAATCAAACAATGAAAAATATATATTGCATTTTATTATTTAAGTAATGCTATTGGTCTTTTTTTTTTTTTTTTTTTGGTTTATCATACCTAGGATAGTATTAGATAAAACAATGAATAAAAAAAAAATATTGCATTTTATTATTTAAAATATATAAAAGGACATTAAAAAATAAAAACTAATAATTGAGCTTGGAATCTTCTTGGAGGCGCCAACGAAGCGCTAATGTATGAGAGTGTGAAGTAAGGAAGAGTGGGATTGAACATTGTGTTTGAACCCGGCCTTGCTCTGAGAAATCCGTAAGGAAGAGGAGAGGGTAGTGTGTGGGTCTAGTTGGTAGAGGTTGAGAGAGGAGGAGACATAGGATGACGATATGGAATTAGGAGGAGATGATGTTTTACTTTTATAGTCTTTCTCGTTGGACTCCTTGGTTCTGGTTGTGGGATTAGAAGAGCTCCAGACTCTATTGAGATCACCCGTAAAAGTGTGCAGGTGAGATGTTCTTGCTTAGGCCAATGAGTATTATCATTGTGCTTTTCTTAGCTTTCGTGTTAAATGCTAATGCATCATTTATTTGGGCACAAAAATTAGAAAATTTAGATAAGATACATGACACAAAATTTGAGTCCAATTTATAATCTCTATAAAAGTGTGTAGGTAAGATGTTCTTGTTTAGGCTAATGAACATTATCATTGTGGTTTTCTTAACTTCCATGTTAAATGTTAATGCATCATTTATTTGGGCACAAAAATTAGAAAATTTAGATAAGATACATGACACAAAATTGGAGTCAAATTTATAATCTAATTAGATTTTTTTTTTTTTTTTTTTGAGTTTTGGTTAGGACAAGTGGCGCAAAATTGATAATCCAATTGAAATCTAATTGGATTTTCTCTCTGCTTCACCTATTATTATATATATAGATTTGTTGAAAATTCTATAATTTTGTCAGCTAAATACTAATTACTATCTTAAAAAAGAGGATGTAGAGCTAAACTGAATATCTTCAATATGAAGAATAACGAGAGATAGAAACTGAAATAGAAACTATCAAAGTATACGTGAATTTGTGAGTTTTAAAGTATAACATATTTTTCCCCGTTAGTTGAAAACTTGCAAGTGAATACAATAGGCTCTTCAATTTTTTTGATAAATATTAATAATTTTCATCCATTATAATATGAGATTACTACATTTTTTAATCATAAAAATATCTAGGGGTGTGATGAAAAATTTATTTCATCCAAAACGCATAACACTCATCGCACTCCTAAGTATATTTGTGATTGAAAAATGTAGTAATCCTAAATTATAATGGATGCAAATTGTTAATATTTACCAAAAAATAGAGGAGTCTCTGAGCACGCGCTCATCCCGTGCGTGCTCAGAGGCTAGTATTCTGTAATTATCACGCACTTCTTAGAAGCTCTCTATTTTTTTAAGAGATTACTATATTTTCTAATCATAAAATACCTATGATGAGTATTATGTGTTTGTGGGTGAAATAATTTTTTCATCACATCTCTAGGTATTTTTACAGTGCTATCCTCAAGTTTTGTATAGCTGGAGTTATTAATACTTATCACATGCGCACTCAGAGACCCTTCTATTTTTTTTTTTTTTTTTCCTTAAAAGCTAATGATTTACATTTATTATAATTTGAAATTTATACATTTTCCAATCACAAAAATACCTAGGATGTGATGAGAATTATGCGAAAAAATTATTTCTCCCACAAATGCATAAATCTGGTCACACCTTTGGGTATTTTTGTAAATGGAAAATGTAGAAATTCTGAATTATGATGAATGTAAATCATTAACCTTTAGGAAAAAATAATGATAATTGGAAGAGCCTCTGAGTATACACTCACACGCGTGCTTTGAGGCTCGTCTAATTATTAAATCAATTTCAATTTGGTAATATAAATATTTCAAATTAGACAAAATTAAACAATCCAAAAAGGAAGAAGAAAAACTCCTTATTGCTCTCATCCAATTGAAAAAAAAAAGTGACCTTAAGAAAAATAATTTCAATTTAAGCGGTTGGACTTCAATTCCATTAAAAATATGCATGGGGAATAAATACTTTACATGGAACCTAAGTCCCAAAAAAAAAAAAAAAAAAAAAAAAAAACATATAGAGTAAAGAATAAAGAAGATTGTTTTGCCAATTCCCTCTATTCCCCCATTAGATTGGAAGGGGCATGAAAAAGCTTAATAAGTTATTCTTCCATATTTTCTCAAAGTGTTTAGCACCACCTTGTCTTGCCATCTTGCTCTAGTTTGCTCTTGAGTTGGATTGGCTACCTCTTTGCTAATTGTCATAACTAAAATACTATTTTGTCTCATGACCTTGATAGAGAACCCTCAAAGATAACAATATGGCAATAATTTTCCTATGCACTTTCCAACTTTGATGGCCCATGAACATATTGCAACCTCTTCAAATTCTTACATTGAAATGAAATGCCAATCCATTTTCCTTTCTTAGACTTTAAGGCTTCCATTAGGACCACGATTTTCTGGAAAATAGGAAAAATTTTCATATGTTTCAATATTGTTGTTGTCCTTGTTTCCTATCATTTCTCTCGTTCCATATGCACTACATAAAGACGACATTCTATTAGACAACTTCTCAAATATAATATGATCTATAAAATAAAATTTTTTAAAAAAAATAAAAATTTGCTTCTCCTTCTGAAGACAACGATGGAGAGGCACACCCCAATAATAAATTGAACGATAATAAAATTTCTTAGTTTTCGTTTACTTAGTTGTGCCCCTCTTTAGTGAATTATTGTTTAAATTCATTATGGGCAAAAAGAAGAAGAATGAACTATTAGACAATGTTGAACAACAATGAAAATACTATATTTTTCATATCAACATACAAAATTGTTACACATACAATAAGCCCTTGACCCTAATCACACAAAGATTAAACTCAACTTTGAATAAAGTTAAGTAATACCCACATACTTTTTTTGCTAAATAATCATGTATAAGTGAGATAGGCCCTTACACACACTTCAATCATTGAATTTTTAAAAATGACCCGTTCAAGTCTCAAGGGGTTAATTCCATTTTAAAAAATAAACCACTTGAAAGATAAATATTCACAAAAACATGGCCAGGGAAGGGGGGAAGGATGTTTAAATTGTTGATTTTTCTGTATAATTGGTCTTCTCTACTATTGGATTTTTTTTGTAAATTATTCTATCATACTAATGATCTTCACACATTTCAAGTCACAATTAGAGTAAAGAAATTTGACACAACATAATGACATAAAAAGTTTCAAATCCATTAATTTTTTTAAGCTTCACAATGAAGTCTAAAGGGCACCAATAAAATCAAAATTGCTTTAATCCTATAAAAGATAATAAAAAATAAATTTATAATCATGTAAGTCACTTCAAATAACATATAAGGGCAGCATAATTGGCAATCCAAATATCAAAATTAGATTAGAAGAAAAAAGATGTACTAAGAATGCCTTTTTTTTTAGGCTTGAAATTTCTCAAGATTTTTTTTTTTTTAGAAAGGATTCTTATATCTTGAAACTATAGTATAAAGTTTTTGAAATATTGTCCATGGTTCCAATACGAATGATGTTAGGTTTTAGACCCCTTAAAACACAACAATTGGATTAATCTAGTTTATTAGCCAAGTGATTAACTTAGTCAAATTATGCAAATCTAGGTTAACACAATCAAATAATCATATCAAGATATAAAACAGCGGAAATATAAAGAACACAAAGATATGATCACCCAGGAAAACCAAACTGGTAAGAAACCTGGGAGGATTTAACCTAACTATCCTCAAGGTAAACTTGAATCCACTATATGAAAGAATCGAAGTTCATACAAAAGGACTTACAAGCACTCACGCTCGACTTCCTAGTGCTACCCACTAGTAGAACTTACTGACACGACCACATGTAAGCTCCGAATTCACAGATTCCTTCTTTCTTGGATTCTCCAATCAAGTACAAGCACTCTCGCTTGTGTTTCTTTAAGCTCCAATGGCAGCAACTGAGTTGATCATCAAGATGTTGATATAATCTCTATCTTAAAAACCCTAAGTTTATGTGAAGAAAAGCTCTTCAAGGATCTCACAAGAGATTCACACAACTGCAAATATAAAAAACAAGAGCATCCAAAGCTACTCTAAAAATGTGGCTAGGGTTTCCTTTATATAGTGGAAAAAGTAGATCTGAACCCTAATCCTTAATGGGCTTAGGTTGAGTTGGAAAATTCTGCAGAAAAACGTTCTGCTCGAGATTCGATCGATCGACTTTAATTTTCGATCGATCGAGCCAGGCCTAAAGTCACTAATACTTCTGCAACCACTCGATTCCAACTTTACATAAAACGCCCATACTTTGACCAAGTCTAAATAAGACTAACAACCTATTTTGATCATGGTTTGCCAACAATACACATTAGAGTTCTAAATACATAAAATCCTAAGTCTTTAGAACCTAACAAACTCCCCCATTGGCAATCCGTGACAAAACACAAATTAAAAGTTCAAAGTTTACAAATAAAAGCCCTTTACAAAAATAATGCTCATAACACAAATTCAATCCTAACTACTATCCATCTGTTGCAAGTGTAGACAGCAGCTCAATTGAATCAATCTGTATATTCCTGAAATACTAAACAAAACGCATAAACGCATGTATGACAGAAAAACAGTAAATCAACAAATAAATTCTTGACTTCACAAAACACAAAACAAAGACATATATCATGAATAACTCATAAATATAAATCAATGAGCAGTGAACAAGAAACATAAATAAAAACATAAGTAAACTAACTCTTCCCCTAAGTTAGATACAACAAAAAGTTTCAACAAAAAGTTTTTATTTATATTCTCCCACTTCAAAAATAATTTCAACTCCCCCTAAACAAGACAAACATGATTCCCATAAATCAATAATTTCTTCCCCTTTTTGTCACGTATTGATAAAGACAACTCATACAAAGAGTAAACAGTCAACATACGCAATAAAGGATAAGAGAAAATAGAGAATCAAGGGGACACAAACTACTTCAACTCTATAGAAAATAGAGACAACTCCCCCTATGAACAACAAATGTTAAAAAAAATCTCCCCCTGTAAAAATAGGAAAAATAAAACAAGTTTTTGGGAAAAAAAAAGTTTTGGGGAAACTTTAGGAGGTGGGGAAAATAAAAACACACAAACCAAAGTTAAAAACTAAGGTGAGGATACACATGAAAAAAATATTCTGTCTTTCAATAAATGCAAACTTGACACTATGTGACCCATAAACAGTTGCATGAATAGAAAAAATATATATTTACATTGATTATAAATCATATCTCTTAAGAAAAATATTTTCTACAGTTCACACATAAGAAATAGCATATACTAGAATGTACAAAACTCAAAAATTAATCAATCAATTTTTAAATCAAGTTGAGTACCCAATTTAGCAAAGTGTATGCATGCTATGTGTGAAAATAATGAGAGATATGACTGCATAACTGCAAGATGGATACAAAAATCAATGTAATGCATGTGAATCCTAAACACAAATGATGCATGAAAAAATATGTCATGATGCATGCTCTAATGCAGTGAAACTAAGTTCAATTTCACAAAATTGGCTTAAGCACAGAGTTTCTAAAGAAAACCCCAAAATTGAAAACCACTTGTTAAGATTTAGGAAAAGTTTGACTAATTGATCATCACACAGGCTAGAATACATAATATAATGATCAATTACATCAATTCGACAAGCCAATTTCATCAATTAAACCCAATTTGAACAAAATCCCCAATT
The DNA here is from genome assembly GCA_032727855.1 of Quercus ilex subsp. ballota. NCBI lineage: Eukaryota > Viridiplantae > Streptophyta > Magnoliopsida > Fagales > Fagaceae > Quercus > Quercus ilex. The sequence goes on along the minus strand of CM064908.1, from coordinate 2,938,677 downwards.
CAGATCAATTCAAGCTCTAGAATTTCCAAATTCTCAAACTTAAACACATTTTGCATTAAAATCAAGAAACTTTTAATCTTGGATGGCCACAAAAAAATCACACACAATATAATGTACCAAGTTTAGTAAAGAGTAACTTGTATTGTGTGTGCAACTAGTAAAAACTTGAGATACATGTAAGGTGATATATGAATAGAAATCAAACACAAAGTCTACAAAATTCATCACATAAATTTGAAAGAGACTATCACATAAAAAGTTACATCATATAACTCTCACATCTCCTAGAAAACAAGCTTGCAATCATATAAGTTTCTTGAATTTAGCCTCATAATATACATACCAATTTTAATTATGTGATTTGGCATCAAACCTAATAGTACACACCAATTTTAAGTATTAAGCATTTAAACCGAGGTTTCACCTTATGTTCTTTTTGTGCATGTGCTACACTTTCTCGAGCACATAATCTTAAGATATGCACTAAGGTGTTCATGATTGGCTAGTGAATAGTAGTGAGATGGTTATTTATACCTTTCTTAAAAGGATCAAGTTTGACAGTCAAATAACATGTGACTTCAAGATTAAGACAAAGTGATAAACACCATAAACATCTTTCCCACACAACATGCACTACAAAGCTTCAACTAGTCAAGTGTAATAAATAAACTCATCAAAGCTAAACAAGGTACATAAACTTGTTATGTAAAGATAATATGGTCAATCCTTAATTATAAATCCAAGATGTGAAATACAAAACACAAAAATCCTTTTGGTTCTAAAAGAAAATTTATGACCAAAAACAAAAAGCACATATTATGCTAAATGAACAATGCAAAAACAATGCATGATAGTGCAAAACTAAGCTATAGAGGGTACACAAATAAGAAATATCAATTTCTTAATTAATCCTTGAGAACATGTACAAATTAGTACATACTCACACAAAATCAGAAATAGCTTAGCACAAACTATTCAAATTTCTCCACAATGTCAAGCATATTCTAAATCAAGAGAGAGGTATCATAATTCATGTAATCCTCAAGAAAAAAAAAACAAGACACACAATAAAATATTTTTGTCTTTTTGAAATTTTTCAATGTTTTTGGATTTTTTTTTAAAATAAAAAACAACCTAAAAAAACAAAACAACCAAAAACAAAAACAAAACATGTCCACAAACAATTGAAAAAATTAAATCAGGGACAAGTCAGCAACACTCACCTTAAAGGATCTTTTCTCACCCATATAGCACGATTCTTCGGCTTTGTAGGTGAAAATCCATGAGAAACAGAATGTATTTGAGGAATTACACAAATCTTCTGAGAATTACTGAAATCCTGCAAATTCCTTTCACAAGCTAACAAGCTCAAATTTTTCAAAAGAATATGAAACAATTTATATGGACTTATGGCAGGAGAAATATCATCACATATCCTAAATTGAAATACAGAATGTTTAAATTTCAATTTATGACAATTAGGACGAATGTGACCACGAACACCACAAAAGTGACAAACATGAATAAATTTAGGAACATCAGTATTCCTAACAGCAAAACTAGTCTCAGATTTTAGTTTTTGCCTTAATAAATAACAATTTGGTCTAATATGTCAACAACACCACAAATGTGACAGGTAGGCACAAAAACAGATTTATTATGCTCTCTAACAGTAGGTTTAAACTTAGGTTTAGAAACTTCAGCATCAACATCAGAACTTTTACCTTTGTCTAACCTAGCAAAATAAACATTTTCTTTATTATTCCTCTTAAAATGAGGAATATAAACTTTTTCAGTTTTAGGCTTAAGAGAAACAGAAATACTTCTGTTATTAACAACATGCTTGGTACTAGTCAAATTTTCAATTTTAGCTTTAGATTCAACTAACTATTGTTCCAAACTTTTCATCTTCTCATCTTGAGAGGAAATTTGATTTCTCAAAAATTCATTCTTTTTATTAGACTCATTCAATCTCACAATCAATTCCTCTTTTTCAAGATTAGCCAATTTTAAGAGAAACAGAAACACTTCTGTTATTAACAATATGCTTGGTACTAGTTAAATTTTCAATTTTAGCTTTAGATTCAACTAACTATTGTTCCAAGTTTTTCATCTTCTCATCTTGAGCGGAAATTTGATTTCTCAAAAATTCATTCTTTTTATTAGACTCATTCAATCTCACAATCAATTCCTCTTTTTCAAGAGTAGCCAATTTTAACTCTTCTTTAAATTTCTTAGAAATTTTCAAAGATTTAGATAATTCTTTACGAAGAGTTTCACAGATATCAATAAAATCAACAGAAGCATGAGCAGAAACATGATTAGAAAGACACTTCAAATTATCCATGACAACATGGGTCAATGATCAGCTCTTAGGCAAAAGATCTAAAACAAGAGAGTTACCCGCTTTGATACCACTTGTTAGGTTTTAGACCCCTTAAAACACAACAATTGGATTAACCTAATTTATTAGCCAAGTGATTAACTTAGTCAAATTATTCAAATCTATGTTAACACAATCAAATAATCATATCAAGATATAAAGCAGCAGAAATATAAAAAACACAAAGATATGATCACCTAGGAAAATCAAACCGGTAAAAAACCTGGGGAAGATTTAACCTAGCTATCCTCAAGGTAAACTTGAATCTACCATATGAAAGAATCGAAGTTCATACAAAAGGACTTACAAGCACCCACGCTCGACTTCCTAATGCTACCCACCAGTAGAATTTACTGACAGACCACGTGCAAGCTCCGAATCCACGAACTCCTTCTTTCTTGGATTCTCCAATCAAGTACAAGCACTCCCGCTTGTGTTTCTTTAAACTCCAATGGTAGCAACTGAGTTGATCATCAAGATGTTGATATAATCTCTACCTTGAAACCCTAAGTTTATGTGAAGGAAAGCTCCTCAAGGATCTTACAAGAAATTCACACAAACTGCAAATATGAGCAACAAGAGCATCCAAAGCTACTCTAAAAACGTGGATAGGGTTTCCTTTATATAGTGGGAGAAGTAGATCTGAAACCCTAATCCTTAATGGGCTTGGGCTGAGTTGGAAAATTCTGCAGAAAAACATTCTACCCGAAATTCAATCGATCGAGTCTAATTTTCGATCGATCGAGCCAAGCCGAAAGTCACTAATACTTCTGCAGCCACTCGATTCCAACTTTACATAAAACGCCCACACTTTGAGCAAGTCTAAATAAGACTAACAACCTGTTTTGATCATGATTTGCCAACAATACACATTAGAATTTTAAATACATAAAATTCTAAGTCTTTAGAACCTAACAAATGAGTTTTCTAATTTTTCTCTTTCTTTAATAACAGTATTAAAAAGCATGTAAATTATAAAATTTACTTCCTGTTCGGAGTAGTTGAAAGAGTTGGATACTGACTATATAATGCCACTCTGTTATCAGTTCTCTAGGCTGAAATCTAGGAAATAATAGAAAGCTAGGGCCAATGGCATCAAAATGTGAAGTATGGTGGCCAGAGGAGACGACATTACTGCCTGTATATAAGACTTCAGTCAGGAAAATAGGTAGCTCCCTCGGCTAGGACAATAGAATGCCTTCTGTCATTGTCACTTACAAAAGAACTCCTTCGCTATTTAATGTGTTCTTTTTTTCTAGTTCAAGCATTTCCAATATGAATAATGTCTCTTTTGTATGTGTGTGTACATCAAAATGTTTTCTGTAAAACATTTGCAATATCTATAGATTAATTTTATCATCATTAACCATTTCAACAATCGGGTGTTTATCTAAGTTCTAAACGGGGTTATTGTTAGTTTCCCCTTCCTTTATACCCATTATCTTTCTTACAAACTGTAGTTTTTTAGTCTTTTTTTTTTTTTTTTTATGTAGTAATTGAATTATATTTTTCACTTACAGTTGAATCAAAGGAGACATGGTGGGGTTCTATGACCAATATTGACATAGACGGTTGCTGCTTTGTCCATTTGCAAAGCAATTCTCCAGAGGGGAAGATCATTTGCTGTCTCCAACGTGTGTTTCTAGAACCTACTTAGCTTTCATCATTTTCTATCATCAAACAGATCTAATTTTTTTTTTTTTATAAGAAAAATAAATCGTGAGTATTCCAACTATAATTTAAAGAAGAAATTGCAACTATAATTTTTGCCACTTCAAATCAAATTGAAGCAAATGGAGGAAAACCCAGATAATAATTAACATTTGCGCACATGAAAAGAAAAGAAGAGGCTTGGCAAGGTCATCATCATTTGTAAGAACAAATAAGTAAAACTTGAAAAAAAAAAAAAAAAAATCAAGATTTACATGCTCAACGAAGGTCAATGTGAAAATCCAAGAAAAAATTCCATCAAAGCAAAACCCTATATTATAAACTCAATAAAAAATAAATAAAAACAAACAGACAAATGGCACACTAAATTAGCATTCATAAAATCCCAGTAAAAATATCTTACCGTTTAAATGGGGTAATCCATGATTCTAAGGTTTGGACTTCGCAAACTTGAATCTCATAACAGGTTCCACACTACAACCATTAGTTAACTTTTGTGGGGAGAAGTTTGAAGTGTGCAGTTTTGCAATCGAGAGAAATAAGCGTGCATGGGAAGGAACGAAAAAAGGGGTGGAAAAGAAAAATTGAAAAACTTAATGGAGGGTGTGGAGTGTGAAGTAATGAGAACGTGTATTAGGAAGTTGAGTAACATTAATGTACTAAATTGGCCCTGTTATTTTTAAAATGTGATAAGTTTGATGTAAGGGGGTATTTTGAAAAAAAAAAAAAAAAAGGAATCCATACAGAGAAAACCCCTTAATTAGTAGTAGTATTAGTAGTGTGTGTGTGTGTGTATATATATATATATATAATTCCTACAGATATGATATTGTACGGCCTTGTGATGTCCATGCCCCCTTGGGCCGTGAACTGGGATCAACAACATGGCCCAAAGGCCCAACCTTCACCCTACCCTAGATCTTGGCCCAAGCCCACAAAAGCTACGAACCCGAGGTTGAGCATCGTTCTGAGGCCGAAGGGACAGCCATCCGATGCTAGCTCATACCTTGCCTTGCCAATATGGTCCTTGTTCGGCAAATCATCCCCGAGAAAGGATGCGCTGGTTCAGCCATACCGCCCTCTACATACCCGGCAATGTTTCGGTAAACATCTATGCCAAACATATCTGTGGGAGTGAAAACCAAGTTCCAAAGCCACTCCCTCCGCTTTCCACTACTACCTAACCACTCACTTACGATTAATAATACTGGACCTCACGTTCCACTACCCATGAAAGCAATCATGATCCTTCCACTAATTTTAAGCTATAAATATGAGAATTGGAAAAGGAAAAGGGGTTGGAGTGCGGAGGGAGAGTAGAGAGCAAGGAGAGAGAAAAATGATCTCATTGAGTCTGTGCTGAGAACTACCCAAAGTATGAAATCCAAACCCACCATACAAATAAATTGTGAGCCCAAATGAGATCTTAGCCCAGTAGTCTCGTTTTTGGCTCGCACAGATACAGTCAATCAAATTATTTTTAAAAAAAAATTAAAAACAAAAAAACAAAAAAAGAACACCACTAGCCCATCAAATTGTATAGTAGTATGTTTTGACTCTCTCCTAATAGTTGATGAGTAGAAGCTAATGTCATTTAGCAAAAAACTTTAACAAAGAAGAAAATTTCAGGTGAAATACAATAACAGTTAGATATATTCTACAGTACATTTTGGTGATGAAATTCTTATCTCCACTTGGACTTCCTTTTAGGCATCTCCCTGTCTCCTGATCTTCAAAGCATAAGACCATGTTCTCTTCCAAACATAAAAGCATTAACAATTAGCTTTTTCCCAAATAGTACTTCCAATGGAGTCATGCAAAATCACAATATATGATATAAAAAGGGCAACATGTCTTCCCACCTAGCTATTAGCCCAATGGACTATCCTTTTGTCTTGGATTGGGTCAAATTGGGAGTTCCTATCACCTCATGTTGTTCAGGCTATGGTTGGAGATGGCCCCAAGCCCACTACCCCTTGTTTTGCTTGATCAATAAAATATTTATACGGAGGAAAAAATATATATATAGAGTTCGATGGGGAGAGGCTAAAACAAAAACCAAAAACTATGATCGAATTGGTTTATTTGGACCGGATAGACAAAATGGAAAACTAAACTTCGAATTCTATAAAATTTTGTCACAAGTTACGAAATTTCTGAACGACGGATTTTTATTAGATATTTTAGAGGTATATTTTCTCGAATAGGTAAGGCAAATCCCATATATCATAGAAGCTCACCCATGTGAGGGAGAGGAAGCATAATTCGAGAGAGAATACTCTCGGATATATAAGAGCATCTTTAATGATGTATGTAAAGGTAAAATATTATCTATTATAGAGAATAATACAAAAAAAAAAATCATTTTGATAGATTCTCTAAACTCTAAATTTTTTTTGGCTTATAAACAGTAGCTCATCAAATCTAATGAGCTACTGTTCATTCTTCAAATATTTTTTTTAATTACAATAATCAGATATTGAATAAAAAAATGTTAGAAAATATGTAGTTGTTAAAAAAAGAAAAAATAATATTTAAATGAGATAAAAAATCTGTTTAAAAGTATATTTAAAAAATTGTCATACTAACGAGTGCCCTTAAGGCACTCATTAATAATCAATTTTAAAAAAATTTTAATATCACTTTTATGAGAAATGAAAAAATTGTTAAAATATTATTACATTTTTTTCATTTTTCATAAAAAATTTCTTTAAATAAATTATTAACCAATATCTTAAAGACCCTTGGTAACATTTTTCTTTAAAAATATGTGTAAATAAAAATAAAAATTACTATTTATTTTCTCAAGAGTATAAAAATTTGATAAATTTACCGAGTTACTATAAGAATCTAGCCATTATGACAGGCATCACAGTCCAAATGACACATACACTGATACACACACATCAAAGAAGAAAAGCTGTACGTGTCACACCATCTTAATAAGAATCTAGCCATTATGATAGGCATCACAGTCCAAACAAAAAAGTGGGTCCCCCTAATTTGACTATCCGTAAACTGAAAAACCCAGAACCTTCTAAGCAAAATATCTGAACCTAAGAAAAATCAATCTCCTTGCACCCGAAGTAGTTCCGGAACATTCCTAAAACCCCATCAGCTTAGATATTAACTAAGATTGTTACTTCCATCGTGTTCAAGATTCTAGAGCTTCCAATGCGTAACCGCCTTTTCCTCTTCTCTATAAAACGAACCCGAAACTGCTTTCATTGTCACTATTCCTTGTCTTTAAGAAATCTGGGCTTCTTGGAAACTAGCAAGTTAATACTATATTCGAGTACAAGAAAAAAAAAAAAAGTGTTTGAAGTATAAGTTTTTGGTTTCGCTTCTGTTTCTGGGTTGTGTGTGCGTGTGAATGATGGAGATGGAGGCTCACAATCACAAGGAGTCACTGTCTTATTATGGAGTCCTCGGTGTTCGGATGGACTCGTCTGTTGAAGAAATAAGACGTGCTTATCGCAAGCTTGCTATGGTAACTATTAGCTTTCTCTGTTTCTTTGTTTTTTGTTTAATTGGGTCTGTAAATTAATACTACTAGTCCAGGTTTTTAGAGGATTTTGTTAGATGGGTGTATTTGAATCTTAGAAGTTAGAACTAAGTTAACAAAGTGGCATATTAATCGAGGGAGTGATAGAGAATAAGATTTTGGATGACAAAAATGACGAGTTTATTAACAAGTTGATAAAAAAGATATGATTTTGGATAGGGAGGATGACTAACAAGAATATATGTGAATGATTTCAGTTAGTTTCTTGACAAAAATATATGATTTTGGATTGGATAGAGTGGCTATGAACGATTTCTATAAGTCTTTTGAGGAACAATTGCTGACCCCATAGTTATGAGGCTAATGATTTGTTGTTGTCGGTTCAAATTATTGTTTTGGGGGCTTGTGTTTCTGGTTCAATTCTTGGGTTTTTTAGTTGGTGTATTGTATGAGAGTAGATTTAATATGTGTGCTTGGTTTTACTGTATTTTTGGTGCAGCAATGGCATCCTGATAGATGGACTAGAACTCCTTCTCTGCTGGGCAAAGCAAAGCAAAAATTCCAACAAATCCAAGAAGCCTATTCAGGTAAATTTTTTTCCCCCATAGATTTATTAGTATGCAATCTTTACGCAATTGGGCTAAGTTTTGTTTTATCCCAAAAAAGGTTTGCTCTTGCTAACGTTTTATTCTGTTTTGTGAGCAGTATTGTCAGACCAAAGGAAGAGGACACTGTACGATGCAGGGTTATATGATCCTGATGATGAAGAAGATGAGGTAGATATTTTGTTTCTAGCTAGTAGCTAGTGATGCGTCTGTAATTTCTCCTTTATTAAGGTGCTGATAATTCGGTAATTGAATATCTGTTTCAGGGCTTTTCTGATTTTGTACAAGAAATGGTGACTCTCATGGACCAAACTAGGAGAGAGGTATGTATGACTCTTAATATGCTTGTTCAAATGTATTAGTTGCATTTCTGTGTAACTTTATTTTTATACTAGTAGTTAAACCCTTCTGAACTTCCAGTCCTACTAGTGAGCGTAAGTAAGGTGCACATCAAAGCGAAAAAATGGGCGTTGCACGTTTGTTTCACTTGCTTTTGAAGCATCTTTTTATCAGTGTTGCTTTGAATGCTCACACACGAATCACTGGAATCAATCAGTTAATTTCATTATCAGAACAAAGGCTGTGTAGAGGACCAACAAGGATGTTCTGGTGAGTGGTGAGCATTAGGAGGAGTGAAGTAATACTAATATATATACTAGAAAAAATGATAACATTGTGGAAGAAGTGGGTGGTCTTTTACTTTTATTAGTTTCATTGTTGTTGTGTTATCATTTTGGCTCAGCATAATGCAGGTGAACTAGGAGAATGTCGATTAGTTTAGCCGAGAGTTCATAATCCTTTTTTGCTCAACAGTTCTTTTACAAAAGAAAAAAATATTGTCATTCTACAATTTAGATTTCTGTTACTAGGATATGAAATTGGCTTTCATTGAATTTTGGGGGAAATTTGAGCTCGAAATCTTGTTTACCATTTTGATTAGTGTCATGATCCTATGAGTGCTTTGGCCTCAATTGTTTGTCATTTGGTCTATATAGTTCAGGGTAGAGAGTAAGACTATAATGGAAGAACGCTTGTAATTTGTGAGAAGGAAAGAAGATGCGAGTGAGTACTATTAGCTGGAACTCAAAAATATAATGGGAATCCTTTGAGATGTGAGAGAGAGAGAGAGAGAGAGAGAGATTTTTAACTTAAAATGCTCCACTACGATTATGATGTGTATAACGTATGGTTCTATTCTAGAAATACCTTAAGAACTTTAGAGAATCCTAATAGTACATATTTTAATTGTTTTTCAAAAATAACTATAATATCTTTGATGTTATAGTTGGTAATAATTATGTGACAAACAAAAAATTTATGATGGTAGTTTCCTTTCCCAATCTAGAGGTTAACATCTAGTTCGTGGATTGTATTTGTATACACAGCAAAAGAGTTATAGCTTGGAGGAGCTACAAAGCATGCTTTTGGAGATGGCCCAAGGATTCGAGTCTCCTACATGGTTTTGTGGACCCTCAATACTTGAAGATCCCGGATGCTCAATGAGAATGCGTTGGGATTCGAGTTCAGTGTCACATAGAGGCTCACATTTGCAAACAACAGGCTTGGGGATGTTTGGAAAGAGTGGTTATTGCAATTAAGAAGTCAGTTTCCACTGTTCCTTGGAGCAGACTATGAGGATAAACGTCAATCTGAATTCTGTTTTGCTCTCTGTTTGTATGATGAATACTGATTGAATGTTCCGCTCACAATGTTCTTTGAATAAAAAATTGGGGTAGACAAATGTTAGTGATAGCCTTCGAGCTAAGCAAACAACAAATGCTGGCCATGACTTGCTATTTTGCGTTCGTTGTAGCCTGTAGGGCAGGGTTTCTTTGATACATCTTGTTATGCAATGCTTTGTATATAAATCTTAGTGATTGGAGTTTGAGGCTAAATAGTTGCTCTCATTCTTTCTCTCTTTCTAGTTCTCTTTAGACTTTATGCTTATTCTGTTTGATATTTTAATTTTTAACTTCTGTGGGAGTGCTTCGGGGACTGTTATCTTCAGTGGGCTTATGTGTGGGCTAGGCTAATGGGCTGATAGACTACAAAAGCAGTTTTTCTTTTTTGACTGAGAACGTCGAATTGTGGGCTTCCCCATGTGGGCGTACACACAGCATGATGTTGGAATTAAAATTGGACCTTTTGGTCAGTTGTAGTGTATAATTTCTCACATATGCTGGGCTTATCACTTGATAAGTTTATATTATAGTGCTTTACCATTTAATGGGCTTTATTATTATTATTATTATTATTATTATTATTGTCATGGTTGCACTGCATGTAGATCTTTGAGAACACCACCTTCTTTAATGGACAAATTGTGCAATACCATCACTAAATTTATAGCCTCTATTAACCTATGTCTCGGCGTCTGAAATGTGAGGTTGAGGTTGTGAAGATGTAACAAATATCTCATGCGTTGGATATGATCATTTTATTTTTTACAATGTGCAGTGTACATCATGCAGTTGTAACTTATATGTTGTAAAAAAAGAATGTATATATCTGATTTATGAGATACGTCTGTACTGCATTTATTTGTCCCACCATGTTTGTCATGCATGTACAATTTTTTTTCTTCCCATTTTCCCTTTTTGTTTTTTAGTTTTAGTTTTTTGTATGTATGGTGGATGTTACATCGCTATTCTTTCATTCGTCTCTATACCAACAATACTTTATATCCTTCTAATAATTGGAGTGGAATACTACTGTACTAGGCTGTAACCAAAGCAAGGGTTATTGTAAAGTAGGAAGGTTCCAAATGCATTGCTTGATTGGACTTAATTTTGGCTGTATCATTGGGAAAGTTGACTAGATAAGATGAAGTCTAACCAGAAAAGGGTTGGAAGATGCTTTAAGAAAATGGGACGGTGTGCCTTTCTAACTAATCTCTTATCTTTTACTCTTCTCTTTGTACAGATTCCATTGTTCCTAACTTTTTGTCCCCTCTCCTACTATACATTACTTCAGGGTTAAGTTCAATCATGATCACCATGGTGCTCTCTTTTGGTACCCCCAATCATATTCCCCTATGAATTTCATTCCTAGATTGTGCCTCTCCCAGAAGTTACCTATGGTCATCCCTTTAATTAATTAACATTTTGAAAAGTATGTTGCCAAAATTCAAAACATGTTCTTGAATCTTGAGTGCTTCTATGGAGTTTTACATTCTTTTTGGTTGGGGGTGAAAAGAACGGATAAAAAATTTTGGAAGGCAAAGTGGGTAAAAGAGTAAGTTTCCGATGTCTGGTAAACAAAGTAAAATATAGAGAGGAAAATATTGGGGCACGAATATTTTCCACTAGGACTCACCCAATTTTTTTTTATCCCAAATTGGAGATAAAATTTAGGTGAAAATGCATGGGCAATTAAGTCATTTTATTATACCATTTTTTAATTTTAATTTTCCTATCCACCAACTATCATTTTGTCATTTCCCAACAATTTTTTAGTAAATTCGCATGAACTACAATTTTCATATCTCATTTTTCTTCTTAACCAATAAAGAAAATTTATAATTGTTTTCTACCGTTTTCTTTTTCCATTCTCTCAACCAAACAAAATCTTAAGAATATGTAATTTTTGAAATTGATTTTATTAATTTCACTAAAATTTAATTGATTATCATCGACACATGAACACAATTTTTTTTATTAAAAAAAACTTTTTTTAAAAGGAAAACTAACTTTTAATCTATGCACATGTGCATTTAATTACAATGATCGATTTATACTCATGTCATTTACATCATCAAAATATTATAACTAAAAATGATTTTCTCATGTTGAACGAAGAATCTCAAATTTGACTTCTTGAAAAACAATATGCAAATTAAAATTACTTAATTTCGTTATCAATCATTTCGTTACTTAAAATTACTTAATTTCATTATCAGTCATTTAGTAAAATATGCAAATTGTTCATCCTAATTTACTATGTTTTAGAATAAAAGATTATAAAAAAAAATAAAAAATAAAAAATAAAAACCTCGTTGACAAATTTTTAGTTTCTTAACATAATTCTTGGACTAGTTTGATCGGAAACAATTTTAAATTTGAGGGACAATTGAAATAAAATTATATTATAGTTAAGATTCTTGGCATAAAATTGGAGTAGATCAACCTAATCTTTTGTTGACCTTTCACTTTTACTTATTTAGTTAGATTGTATATAAACTTATGTCATTTTTCTTGAATTGATCTAGATCATGGTTGTTTATCCGAATATTATATTGATGCTTTCCCGATGGATATTAATTTGAGCTTTAATTTCCTTTTAACAGAATGATTTAAGTCCACTTAGTAGTATCAGCATCCAACACGTTAGTCAAAATTCAATGAGACCTAGAATTAATTATTCATAAGAAGCATCCCGATGACTGACGAAAATTCGATGAAATAACGGAATATGACTTCATGATTCAAACCGGTGCAAATGCAATAGACAAAGATGGTGACTTTTCTTCCTTGATTGGGGGCGGCTAAATGTGGGAGAGATGAGCTGTGTTGTGACCCTTATGTGTCTATTTTATGTGGGGAAATCTGTATATCATATTATAATGGTAAGGCTTTCTTGAGCTAATGACAAATTGACAATATTGATACGTGGTGCTTTTATATATGGCCACTTATTGAAACTCTCTTTCTCAAACCTTTTCTTAATGATATCATTGATATGCATTATGTATTGGTCACATAATACCAATCAGAAAAGGAATAAGGGCATTTTGGAAGTGAAACAAAAAAAAGTATATTTAGGGAATTGGGGGACCACACTTTTAAATTTTCAATAAATTCAAATATATTTTAAAAAATACTATTATTTTTAGTATTACTCAAATAACATGTTGTGCATTGGGATTAATGTTAATAAAAGTAAAATGAGTGGAAGACTCGTATGATAGTTTAATGTTATTTTAATCGTAACTTATTATATTAATAGTTGTGAAAAAAATTATGAAATAGTTTGTGTCCAAACACTATTCTTAAATTATTAGCCAATTTGTCCGGTTCATTAACTATGCACAACATGCTTAATTCGAAAAAAAATAAGAGTTTATCATGTGAATATCAAAGCTTCATACAATGCAAACTTGAAATCTCATCCAATGATAGGCTGTCCAAACCCCATTTATATAAGGCAAGTCCTTATGAATATTATCATGCTTCAATAATGCTTCTCCACACTTATTTATTTCTAAGAATGCCTTCTCCACATCTACCATATCTAGTTGCTACTAGTATTATATTATCAAAGCCTAACATAGTGACGTGTAACACATTTAAGCTACACTTTGACTAAAGTTTCCACATGATGGAAGGCCAGAATGGCAGAATCCCTTTGATCACATAAATGACACCACCCATTATGGGTTATGAAATACATATAATTTCTCATGCAATATGGGTTTTAATGCGTATAATGGGGTCCAATATTTGGACCACCCACATGCAATACTATTCCCTTTGTACAACAAGCTATACACATAATATACACACTATCAGTAAGTCCTTAAGTATGAAGTCTCATTCACATCAATTCGGCCTTAATAAAAACCCAACCATTGAAAGACCTTTTGAGTCTTTCACATATCCCATGCACTTAATAACGTAACAAAAACGCTCTCTCACACCCGACTTGACCTTCCTCTTGTACCAGATTTCTTCTATTTCATCCCCTCCCAATCAATCAAGTTCACAAAGATAAAACCACCACACAAGACATCTTGGGAACCAAGTTCACATCATCTATATAACCATCAACCAGCCTAGCCTCAAACAATTTGCCAACAAATTAAGATGCATCCTTTCAAATTCAATCCACGGTGGCTACTAAATTTGTTCCTTGTAATTGTTGTTTTCACAATCCCGGGGTCAGCTGATGAAAAGTGCTCAGCTTGCACTCAAAGCTCTCCACCACCACCGTCACCACCACCGCCATCCCCATGTCCACCTCCACCGTCACCGCCAGCTCTGCCACCACCACCACCAGAAGTACTGCCGCCACCTACTCCCAAAAAGCCGCCAACCTCATACTGCCCTCCTCCTCCTCCTCCACCAGCATCAATGATATACATAACTGGTCCACCGGGTACTTTGTACCCTATTGATGAAAATTTCCATAATAGTGGTAGCCAGAATTCAGCCACGGTGTTGTCTGTTTTGGTCAGCTGTGGATTGTTGGGTCTTCTTGCTTTTTGATGATCTTATTGGGGGTAAGTTTCAGTGTTAAAAGGAAAATAGAATTTTATGGATATATATGTTACTTGTTTAGATCAAAGACTCTTTAAGGCCTGAGAATTTTGTACTCAGTTTAAATCTGTACCTAACATGGTACATACTATATCTAAATTGTTCAATAACAATCTTTCTACACAGATCTGTTGCCAATTATGTAAGAATTTCTTACTTTTTTCTGTCATAACTCTTCTATATTCTGAGTTGACTTAGTTCTAATTTTTTGTCACAAATTTCTTCGCATTTACTTTTCCAGTTTGCCTATTCTTTTTTTAAATTAGACATTATTGTGTTGATCGGTCAGAATTCAGAATTCGGTAATCAAATTTGGGTTCTGATCACCCCACAATGCTTGAATTTTAAAACTTAGATTTGTAATTAGTTTCGTGCTAATTAAGCATATATTATAATTAAAGTAATCTAAAACCATATCTTGAATAAAATGGATCACCCACTACTAGCCAGTAGCCACTTGCTTTGCAATTCTTATGTCCACTGGCGTCTCAATTAAAAAAGCTTCGTTTTCATTATGCCCACCGTTACTTGCCGATGTGCTTAGGCTCATCCTTTTTTCTTTTTCATTTTTGTAAACGTGGCAACTTGGCAAGCATTCACGGTTGGGAGTGCAATGTCTCGTGGGTCCTACGCAAACCCAAAGGGACTTTTATCACCACAATCATTATAAGATCCAAATACCTTTTATCGTGTTAAGAATTTCCAATTTGATGACTTTTTTTTAACTGGTTATCAATATGCTAGTGTGTTGTTTTCGTACTTTTTAACAATTCATCCTATCATTTTTCATATTTGATTGCGTGAAGCTTTTAAAATTACAATTTACGAAGACTTTTTTACAACTAAAAGATCATGAAAAGTAAACTGAACTGAGTCATAATATTTTTTCTCCTTTTCCCCCAAATAGTATCATGAATCTCTTTTATCCTTATAACTTTAACCCACACCTATTTGGTAATACAACCGACGTGAATTTCTTCTTCTTCTTTTTTTTTTTTTTTTTTTTGGAAAGATATGGGAAAGACCCTTTTTAGCCTTGTGAAAAGGTCTAACTTTTTTTGTTTTTTTGAAAAACAAATACGTAAGCACACAAAAAGAGAAGAAATAAGAATCTTACACAAAGATACACCACATATTTCACTAAAAAATCATTCAAATAAAAATGAATTTAATCGTAAATGGTTTACTATTACTAAACTGTAAAAGGTCCAATTGAAATTACCAACCTCGCAAAAAAGGGAATGATTGGAAATAAACTTTTTAATAAGACTTTTTACACCTTGTTATGTCGGTGAACTATAATTGAAACAACATTATTTTATATATAAGTCTATTCATAACATCACTTTATCATACTACATGAAATTATTGTTTATAAACAGTAAAAGGTCAATTGAAATTACCAAAATTGCAAAAAGGCAAGGCTCAAGAATAACTTTTTTTAATAATTTTTTTTTTTTCTAAACGATAATTAATATCATTACTTTTGTGTAGGTCTATTCATAACATTACATTATTTATATTAATTATAATACATAATGACAATAATTATAAAAAATTTATGAGAAATTTTATTTGTAGCAAAAAAGGTATCAGGCTGAATTGGAATTGCAATTGCAATCGACACAAATATATAATATTATAGATGCATTTAATACACAACTGTAAAAGCAAGCCATCAATATGCAAGCGTTGAAAAAAAGGTGTTGAGGCTGAAACTAGACGTGTGAAATTCAGAAATTGTGGGCTATTACACGTGTTTAAATATATGTTTTCAGTTTTTAACTCATATTTTTACACACTTTTTTAATTATATATTTTTTTTATATAAGATAGAATTTTTATTTTAATATAATTTAAGAGTATCTGTGTGTGAAGTTACTTCTTAGAAACTTGAATTCCAGTCATTACTCCTCATACCTCACAAACATTTATACTTACTAAGTAACCATTACATTAAAAATGCACAATAATACCTATACATATTTTTAACAAAATTAAAAATTGTTATTTAAATTTACGTACCAAACAAACACGGCAATTTACAAGACCATGTGAAACGCGTTGATTCATTCGCAAAAAACACCGTTGTGCACATGGGTTACTACGTGGATGGGAAACAAACGAGTAAATCCCCACCATCCGATCGTCTCGAAGTGAGAGTTCATTCCATTCATTCTGATCTTGTGTGTCAGTCAGTCGTCAGTGGATGAGATCAACTTCGGTTTCACCAAACTATGGGCCCAACTTATCTCTCTAGAAATTGTCAATTTCTTCCATTGTCACTTTTTAACTTTACACATCATAAGGCTATGGCGGTTCAAAGACTCATAGGCTCAAACCCAAGTGGGGGAGGTTTTGTTTGGTAACATGTCCTTGGCCTCTACTCAACCTTAAAAAGTGTTTTGCTTCGTTAATGCAAATTGATCTTGTTTAGAAAGAAAAAAAAAAATTAATAATTGTATCTTTATCACTTGCAATTGCATCATTCACCCTCAGACAACAAATCAAGGACAAATCCAAGTTGGTTTTCGCATCATAGTATGTTTCTTTTTTTTCTTTTTAGTGATATGATAACATGTTGGTAGATTTGATTTTTGAGTATATTTTAAGTCGGTAAAGCATACGAAAAGATAAGTTGAGATTATGCTATTAATTTATTTTTTTTCATGAGAATTAAGCCTAGTGGTGACTTCAAAAATTTATTTCAAAAGGCCATTAAGAAACTAAAAGTAGATAGGAGTTAATAAAAAAAAGAACTAAAATATATAGAGTTATTAAGAAATAAAAAATATACAAGTACGTAAAATTTTACAATTTCTCTTTACAAGTTCTTATATTTCGAAATTATTACATGATAGTTCGTTATCAATTGTTATTATTTATTTTTAATATGGGTAGGTGTGACCATTTTAATTTGTTAAATTTGTATAACATTTTTATTTTTATGCATTTGTCATTGTTTTTATGAAAATGTTTTGAATTAATAGACAAAACTCAACTCATTGGTACTGTATTAATACATTCATTCATGCAAAATAATACAATAAGTATCTACTTAACCAATAAAAAGCTTGAATATTCTTAACTTTACTATTTTTTTCTTGAATCACTAACTTTATAACAAAAATTTTTGGAATGTGCTGATGTGTGTTTTTGTTTGGTTTTAGATTGAACTAATCTGTGATCAAGGTGTGCAATAATATTTTTAAAAATATTTTGAACTAATAAAAAAATATTTATATATATATAATATTATTTTTTTCCAAGTCAGGGATTCATTTGAACCCCTGAGGCCTATGTGCCGCTGCCCTTGATTAAGCCATTAATTTAGATGATGCATATGAGGTTTTATTTATTAATTCTGATTTAAAATTAAAGATTCAAATGAATCTATATAAAATAAATTATATAAGCTGTGTGCAAATAATATTTTCCTTAAAGGTAAGAAGAGAAATTAAAGGATCACTTAATATGATAAGTTTTGGTCCTTCTGGATATTATTGGTGCTTCTTTTTCGATTTCTTTTTCTTATCCACTAACAATTTCCTAACAAATTAGAAGAGATGACCTAAAATATACCGTCAACATGTGAGTAATGCCGTGATTGTGTAAGTTTTTGTGACATCACTCTCATGCCACTCATATAACCTTGCATCCACACTATGATGTTTATGTTGAAAATGATAGAATTTGGAATATCAACAATTCAATCGATGGACCTTGCTTTAAATGGATTTCATGCATCAAATTTTCAACGGTTCAAACACTATTCTTACTGCATTAGTGATTTTTTTATATAATAATAATCCCCGCATTAGTGAATTAGACCAACTTATTTGTGATTGCTTATGCAACTTGGTTGCACCATGTGCTCATCAAAATGAAAACATAACAAAAATTTGATGTCGACAAGATTTTTGTAGCTTAATTGACACTTGCTAGTATCTCCAATTGAGATATGCAAGGTTCAATTCCTCCTTCCTCTAACTATAAAATTATTAAATTATAAAAATTATAACTTTATCAAGAAGATAGAATAAGAAAAATTCTAACTTGATCAGGAAAAAGGGTAAAGAAGTTTTAACACACAAACAAGTGGCCTAAAGAAATTGGTGAACACTAAGCTTCTAGAGCTACTATTTTTGTAATTCGAAATCAAAATTTGACAAGGTTTGGTGGGGAAGGAAACCTACTGTCCAAATATGAGGACTTTTGGATAAAACTTAACCAAGAAGAAGGAAATAAGAGAACAAACATGGTTTGGTTAAGAAATTGGATAAATATGGACTCAGTTAACTAATTAAATGGTTTAAAATTATTGTCAAAGTTTGTCACCAACAATAGGTGCTTAAAATTCTTTTAGTTTGAAAACCATGTCATGAGTTCGATACGCGGGCAATTGTCAAAAAGACAAGTAGCACATTTTTCGTGTCTTAAAGTTTATTTGGTAGACAATAATGCACCACAACAAGCTGTATAGTTGGAATTATAAAAGAGTAGACAACGGTAAAAGAGAAAATAATTGGCTCTGAATTAAAGGGTGGCTAAAAAGTTTCAAGATTCTTCGTTGAAGGTTCTGCACCTTGGGAAATGACCAATACTCATGTTGCCTATATTGATTATACTTAGGAAGCAAAGAAAAGAAAGTTAAACAAAAAATTAAAACCTTTTTCTTTGTCTCTCTTTTTCTCTCCAAAAGAAAGGAAATGAAAAAGCAAAATACTTTAGTAAATTCAACTTTTTCGGGCTATAATAGCCTTCTTTTTCATATTGGATTGAATACCAAGAAAATGTTAGAATAGTTGAACAAGCTTAAAAAGTTGTTGGGGTTTGATTAGGCTAAAGAGTAAAGTGTTCTATAGGTGTTTGGGCTTCGATAATCTTAAATCTTGACCAAATAATGCATGTGATGATGGTTCGTGAACCAAACAAAAGAAAAGGAAAGGTCCTAAACTAATGCATTTGGAATCATTAGTAGCTATAAGTCTATAACCACCACACTCAAGTCAAAGAAAGTACTTATATTATTGAAAGTTTAAATCAGCTAAATGACCTTAATTTCCACCGACACAATGATATTTGGGAAAAAGAATCTTCCAACTAATTTTAACTTTTCCAATTCCAAATTCAGATCTACGGATATCACAAGAAGAGGAGAGTTCCTGGATTTGCCGTAGGATTTAATATTCATTAAATGATGGTTTTATTTTTCATTTAAAAAAAAACATTAAAATATTCACAAAAAATTCATTTGTATATTTAATGTGCAAACCAATAAATTACGAATAATAAGTGTTCTTTTTTTAAAAAAGAGATCATAATAAAATAATACCACAACAAAAAAATCAAGAAAAAAAAAAAAAAAAAAAAAAACTTATACAACTATTGGTTTGTGCACATAATTTATTTTGATTATATGATTCTTTTGAAATTTTTATTTTTGTACAATTTAACTGTATCTTTTGAAAAATGTCTAAAATATTATTTAACAGACTATCAAATACATTTCAATTTGTGTAGTTAGCACTTGTTAAGAAATATTATAATTAAAAAAGAATTATTATTTTTAATAGATTATTAAGTAAACCTTAACTTGTGTACTTAGTGAATTAAAATGTGTATTTTTCTTTTAAAAGACTGTGCATCACACCTCATAAGTTAAAATTGATTATTCAGCATTTTTTAATGTGTGCCCTAGGACCACCAATTATGTGAAATTTTTATTCAATGGACTTGGTGCATTGTAGCTTTCTCTTATATTAAGGTGGGCTTCACGTGTGGGTCATACACATGGGATCCATATTTATGTGAGAGGAAAATGTACACTAGATATACCAAAATATTCTCCTCAATAACAATACCTGTTTGAAATATAATATTTTCAAATTTTACATCATTTATTTTTAATGGTCCTTTTTATAAAATTCATTTTTGTAAAAAAATATCATTTAATTTATTGTCTTTCAAATCTATCCTTCTTAATCTAAACTCACATAAAAGATATTGAAAAAGAAGTATTGAAGTTTTAAATATAAAGTAAGAGTAAATTATGAATTCTTTTCGTAAATAGTTAAAGGTAAGGTTTTTTTTTTTTGCGCATATATATGTAAAAGCTCTAAATAAAACAGAAAAAACAACTGTAGCACTTTTTCCATTAAAGTTTTTAAAACCAATAAGCTTGTGCAATGTATTAAACTTGGGCTGGGGTTTTGGTCTACACGTAGAAATCACTCCAACTCTCGCTTTTCTAGCTGTGGCCTCAATTATTTCCTTGCTTATGGAATGGGTTTTTCGGATTACGCACTTTTCCAAAGTCAGCAAAACAAGTAATGAATTCGGACGCTTCAATAGCAAAATTTCCACAACTCTCTCTCTCTCTTCATGATTTGATTCCCAAAAATCCTAAAGAATATGGTTAGGTGTAGAATTTTAAGTCCAGTACTTGACCATGCTTAACCAAAGCCACATGCACACAGACAAAATAAATAAAATAAAATAAAAAGCCCTCTGGAATATAAAATGCAACTAATTGTAATTGGTACGACCTTTATTGAGAGGTGGAAGATGCTTATGGTTGAGGTTTAAGGGCATTGTAGTATTTAATTCTTCTTTTTGACAGGTGTAGTATTTAATTCTATGACTTTGAAAGGATACAAACGATGAAACATTTTATCTTGCATTAATTGGTAGGTGGTATAGACAGAGTAATTCTTACATAAATATATATAAATAATGGGTCATGTTAAGGGCACTTGTTAATAATTTATTTTAACAAAAATTTTATATTATTTTTATGAAAAATGAAAAAAATTGTCAAAATATTAATTTTTTTTTTTTTCATTTCCCATAAAAACTTTCTTTAAATAAATTATTAATTAGTGCCCTAAGGGCACTCATTAGCATTTCCCATAAATAAATTAAGGAAAGTACTAACGGATACCTTTAGGGCAATAGTTAACAATCCATTTAAAAATAAAATAAAAATTACGTGAAAAGAGAAAAAAGTAATTAATATTTTGACAGCTTTTTTCATTTTCTATAAAAATGGTATCAAAACATTCCTAAGAGCATCCATAGTAGTAGAACCAAAATTTTAACTTTTTAGCACCACAAAAAATCACTTTATCTATTTTATCTTCTTACATCCAACTGCAGTGGTTTTATTTTAGTTTTTAACGCAATAGAATTATATTTCATTTAACCATCAAAACACAACTACAACCAAAAGTAGTGTGAACGCATGGTGGACAGTGGGAGAGACATGGAGAGGTAGTGAGGAGAGAGATAAAAGCAGTGTGAACGTAATTTTTTTTTTTTTTTTTTTTACCTTTCAGCTACAGTGCACAACCAAAAATAGATGTGCAATGTAGCTGTGGAGCCAAAAAATATAGCTTTGGCTCCACTATTGCAAGGTACTTTTTGATATTTAGTGGTGCTAAAAATAACTATATAGCTATTTAGCACCACTATTGCTAATGCTCTAAAATAGATTGTTAACCATTGTCCTAAGGACACTTGTTAGCATGACTCATAAATTAATGCGACATCAATCATTTTTTATTTATGTTATCGACGTGACATTAATCATATTAATTATTACATTATTTCATAAACTTTGTGTAGTAAAAATCAATATTAATTTTAGCATTTTACAGATAGTTCTCCTGCTCTTTTGATGGAGCTTATTAGCCAAATAATTTTGGATCAGCAATGCATAATGTAGATTCATAGAAGAAATGTAGGGTAGACTAATGAGAAAACAAGTAGTCGATTTATTGAGTCTTTCAAAATGCATTGATGGGGTATGCAAAACAGGGTTGTCAGGATCCAAGACAGCCTTTTACACATTTTAAGACTTCCAACTAATGTAGGGCTACTAGAAAGAGAGGCAATCAGCATTCTCTTTGTTTTACGCATTTGTTTTAAGAATGGGACAAAAGTATAATCAAAGAGTTAATCAACTAAAATTGGGCCAACTTTTGTCACTTTAGAAGATAATTCATGAAAACTTGTTACAATAATGATCATTATTATTTATTAAGTTACTATAATTATCAAAGGAAATCATCATTAGGATTCATATTTGTTCCTCATAAAGGAGACCAACATCACCCGTGAAAATGAAAGGAGAACCAAGTTCCACAAATATGCGATATTCTAAGCATCAATATCATGGTTGCACTTAGCCACTTACAAATTGTCATGATCTAGTTCATTCTAGCTTGACACTACAATTACCAGTGAATCGAGTTATGAAGTCCAAGTTATGAAAAATAAAAGTATTTAACTATGATTGTGGACATACAAAAGCATCAAGTTTTGTAAGAGCTCCCCACCTCACATATAGATATAATCCATAACAAATCAAATTCAAATCTCTGTTTTTGGAAGGAGACATAAACCAATGAGTTACGCTATACAGGAACAATACAAACACAAATTCAATTTAAGAGTGAGGATTTCAAGTGAAAAACCTGTATTTCGAATTAGACCCTTGTAATGTTATTTGCCATGATTTTACCAATAGTTCAGGTTCAATGAAGTAAAAATTTGTCAATGATTTCTAGTTTCAACTCCAAAACTTTCCATAGCTATTTTAGGCATTTGATAGTCTCTTAAGTCTTAGCTTTAGATGGACCGGTATTTTTAAAAAAAATAATAGTCTTTTTTGTTACAAGACTAAGATTCACTTTCAGTTATAATGTTCAGCAGAGTAGAATTCACGTTTGTCCTATTTGTTTTCTTTGTATGACTCGGTTTATGTATCACATGTCTGTGCAACTACTGTAATGCTCCCTTACATATACACATTATTACAATAAGTTCAGCCAAAGTATATACTTATTCTAGTGAGACTTCAGGACCAAGTTTCAATACGCACAAATAAGTCGTTTTAAAGCTCATTAGTAGATAGGACTTTCTTTTTCCCATCCTTCCTATATCACTTGGCCCTTAGCTCTTACTTTGATGAGTAGGGACAGAACACCTAATAAAGTCTTCTAATAGCCAAGTCTCCCACTCTACTCGCCCACTTCATTTGCTCTCTCACCCCTTCTTTCCCTTCATGCCATGGCAACAAACTCAAACCGCCAAGCTCTCCTCTCCACCCTCTTCTTGGCCTTAATCTTTCTCAATTTTCCGGCAGCCATAAGGCCCGACAACGCATGCCCGTACCCGTGTTATCCACCACCCACCGGCCCTGGCAACACCCCGACAACTCCGGCGGCCACAACACCGCCGCCACCGCCATTCCAAATAGAGTCATACCCACCTCCAGCTGGATACAACCCTACTACACCAACAGGGAATTTACCATTTGACACTCCACCACCACCTTTCGGTTCTAATTCAGCTGGTGCCCCTCCCCCTCCTGACCCTATATTGCCCTACTTCCCATACTATTTCAGAGAGCCTCTTCATGGGGAGGCTCAGTCATCAGCTACTACACTTGGAAGATCAGTATGGGTTATGATGGCCATGGCTAAGCTTCTTGTTTTTATTTTTCTTTTTTCTTCCTATGTATAACTCATTAAAAATCTGGATGTAACTAGTTAAGCTAGCTATTGTCGCATATGAGTAAGAATTATTCGGCAAAAGTGAAAGCTTTGTGCACTGGGTACGACCTTTTTATTTGAGAAAGAATTTAGTAGAAATAGTTATGTTATATTTTTAGTTGCAGAAATGTGAAGCAATGGTTATAAACTCAGAGAAGAGCTTTTGATGAGGATGATGATCATGGCCCAAAAGCTTGACTTTATTGTTTGGTAATGTAAAGGAATCTAGTTTTTCTTTTATGTGTCTTTCCTATACTTTTTCTTTTGTCTTAATGCTTTTTATTACGATTTTCTAACCACTCATCAACTTTCAATAGGGATTGAATTGTAGCTGGAAACTTCTTGATTCCAGCTCTAGGTGTTTCTTTTTTTTTTCCCCTGCCATGGAGGGAACTAAGACAATAAAATTTGGGTACAATTAGAAAATATTTTATTTATAATTAAAAGGGAATATTACAATTTACTTGTTTAGCTGAAATTTAAGTTACCTATATGTAATTTAAAATTTGATACTTTATCCACCTGAAATTTAATCAAAATTTAAGTTGCTTACTTATAATTTGAAATTTCATGATGCAAATATTTAGATGAATAGTTTTTGATCTTGAATTTTTATGTTTTTAGAGGAGAGAGACATAAAAATATAACAAAATTATATATGTAGCTCTGTTTTTAACAGACGTGAGTTATAAAAATCTAACTAAGCTAACCTCAAGTGGATAAAATGTCAAATTTCAAATCACATGTAGTCAATTTAAATTTCGGTCAAACTACATATGAGTAAATTGAAATTTGCCCTAATTAAAAAGTATTAGGTTGTAAATAACATTTTGTTAATATTATCCATAAAGTTCACTAGAACTTGTCCTTAAATATAAGAGAGATATAAGGATTTCAAGAAGTTTAATGTAGCTCTGCCTTTGTGGACTCTGCACCTTTTCTTCCTACTTTTCAAAAAGAAAAAGTAAAATTCAATTTCAAATTAATTAAGCAGTCTTCCTTGTCTGATAGTTGAGGGGAATGGGGTAGCACGGCACCAGGGCCCCACGTTTTTCATCTTTTTTTTTTTTTTTGCTTGGTAATTGTTTTTGCGGGGGCTCGAACCCCCGAGCTAGCAGTTTCTTAGCAAACTGAGTACCACTTGGGCTACATGGCCCCGCGGTCACATTTTTCATCTATATATATTTTATTTGATTTTTAGTATATTTTTTATTTGAAGCACGATTTTTGTGTTGTATTTTTTAATGAATGTCATGCATGCTTCTCATGATTGTTACTTTTGAGTGAATGCTAATATCAGCGTGATTTTATTATTGTCATAAAAATTAGTTTGCAAAGAAATAAGTACAATATTTTATTTATTTTAAAATTTTAAAACAAAAAACGAAAAGTTTTAAATTGACATAACTTTGGACTGCTTTAAAGAAAAACAATTAAGTTTCTTTACCAATTGGTACTCCAAGATTGTAATTTTACTTTAAAGAGCAAAAATTTGGGTACTTAGGTGTTAAAAATAGCCCCTTTGAGAAGTCTATGCTTGAAATGTTGGAAAAATAATGATAATTTGTATCTTCCTTTTTAGTTTGTAATAAGGGTATGTTTGCTAAAAATTGAAAACACTGTAACAAAATAATTTTTAAATGTGTGAATAGTGTCGTGGGATCAATTTTTAATGAAAAAGTTGCTGAAAAAAGAAGTTTGTGGGTCTTATGAACAGTGCATGGGACCCACTGGTGTGACATAAAGCCACATAAACATGCTTTAAAAAAAAAAAAAAAGAAGGAAACGCAAATGCAAATGCTGGGAGTTTCATCAGTATCCAAACAGATGCTAAGAATTGATAAAAAGTGGCCACATATTTTCATTAGTCTTTTGATGAAATTGTTAGAAGCCTCCAACCCAATTTAGCCAACAAAGCAAAGATTAAAACTTTCCAACTCCCTATATTTATTCCAACTAATCCAATCTTTAACTTGAAATAGCAAAGAAAGAAAGAAAGAAAGAAAGAAAGTATTGAAGTAATTGCCTTGATAACAACCTCTATACCTACTTGTGATAGGAGTTTTCCCTTCCGTTGCTTATCATTAATTCAATCTAGTCTCTAATAAATGCAAAACAGCTTCAATATACATCTTCTAATAACTAAAAGCAACCTCAAATGTTTGCTTTCGCTAATCTGAGCTATTTATTCAAAACATTTTATGTGAAAAAGCTTTTGGAATGTTCTTCCTTCAGCAATTGTAGATTTTTTTCGAATGAGGAGGGATCAATACATCATTTACTATGGAATTGTTTCTTTATAGAACAAGTATGGATTCATTCACAAAATTTGTTCAAAGACTAGAGAAATGTAATGAAACATAAATAAATAAGGATGCCGCATAAATACATTACAAAATGTGTTATCTTCCTTAAAAATAATTGAATTCAACCATATGGCTCGTTATCAATGCATTCATATTTTTGAAAGTATTTGAGATTTTAATATGTAACAATACTTAAGGGACTGTACTTGTGTTTTTGAGACAGAAATGGGGAACTACAAAAGAAAGAATTTGGATTTAAGGTCCATTACCAAGAGCATGGGCGGCCTTATTTGTCTGCCTTCCAACCCAAACTACATGGGCCTATAGTACTAGCGGAAGCATTCAGCCTTCTTTGGAGACACTGTCGACAATTCTGTTGAAACATTCAGCCTTAGCAATCTAGACAGCCCATTGAATGGCATTTTGGCTACTATTTGTGAATTGTGGTCAAGGTTGAACAATTTTCGATGTAAAGTGAGTTTGACACAGTTTTAAGCTTTTAACTTTTATGTACAACTTTTTAAATTCTCATTTTTTCTCCTTTTTTTTTCATTTTTTCAAATTTTTTCAAAGTACAAGCATACTTTATTACACTTTCATTAAAAAGTTTTTAGCAAAAAACTAAATAAACTATTCCCAAAGAGACACGTAATCTAGAGGGCTTTTCCTCTGAGTTTCTAATCATCAATGCCAAGCAAGCTGCTTTTGTATTCATTTCTAGTACTCTTTTATCAAGTTTGCCCCAGTGGTGGGTCTGGAGATGATTGTGCTATTGATGCTACTGCTGCCTTCTATTCGAGTGGCTTTCAAATTTGACACTCATAGCCTCTACACAAAAAACCCAGTGACAGCTAATCACATTGCTTTTGCCCAAACATACCACCGAAACAAGTGTAGGCTTAATTCCTTCTCTAAACCACAACATGAAATACACTTCCTAGTCTTTAGACTTTAGTCTTTTGTTTTCACAGCTTCCTCTACAAATCACTCGAATTGTGATCAAATCTGTCTGCTTGACTATACCAATATGCTGACTTTAAAGTGACAACCATTTTTTGAGCCAATCCACACTAATTTATCAGGTCTGGGGGACTGATCTTAATGGAATTTTAGAATAGCTTTGCAAGATTCATCATTCGAATATGGTTTTTTATTCTGCTTACATAATCACATCACATCCCAAGCTTGGCATTGAGAGTTTATTATACTCGCTAACAAGATTGGATCAACACTAACACGGCTGTCCATGGGCTTGGGTAACAGGCACAAGCATTTTGAAATTTGCAAGCCGATAGTACCATGAAGATATTATAGAAATTGTTAACGTGGTTCAGTGCTGTGGCCTACATCTATAGGAAAAGCTCAAAAAACCACATTTTTTTTATACACCTTTCTTAATTGTACATTGAAATAGAATTAAAATTATAATGGAGATGACACATAAAAGTCATAATTTAAATTT